>NW_023590739.1:3542940-4147465 GCF_014843425.1 Jatropha curcas
GGGAAATATTTTCTTAGTTAAAGAAAATTTAAGTCATTTTTGAAGGAAAATAACTTCTCATTTTCTAATAAGTAAAAACATTTTGCGAATATTGACAAACCTTATAAATTCGTATTTTTTAATTTATTAATCATCATAATTATTATCACCAGTCACTATTTACCACCGGACACCATCATCGGCTACCGGCAGCTTTCATAATTTATATTTTTTTACATTCTTTTCATATTTAACAATAAAATTTTTAAATTATAAAATTTTATTATTAATAATATTTTGTATGATCTTATGAGATAAAGACTTTAGTATTTTTAACTAATTTTCACTATTGCAAGCAAACAAAGGAAAATAAGTCATTTGAAAATATTTCTCAGCAAGTTATTTTCCTGCAAGTTATTTTACGGAAACAAACGAAGTTTAAATCACCACTATATCACTTATATGGCTTAATAAATATAGCCTACGTGTTATTGATAAAAATCAATATTAACTCAATATTAGTTTATTTTAAAAAAAAATATGGATGAAATTGTTTATATTTGCAAATCATAAGGATTTAACAGTAATTTTCTCTTCTTCTTTTTTTTCAAAAAATCATGTCCAACAACCGTAGCAGATAACGGAATACAATTGAGGAAAATAATAATAATAATAATAATAAAAACACGTATAAAACATGTTACAATTCTGCCACCAATTTTTTCCCTTGTTTAAAATATCCCGTTGCAGAAATTGCATAATTTTATCCGAGTGTTGACGAACAACATATTTGCCCAATCCATTCGCGATAACTACTTGGTTAACTCCCCGATAATAGTGTTTCAAAGTATCATTCCATTCTCGATTTACAGTGAGCAATCAAGTTAAGATTCTTTGTGCTATCATTACCAATCTGCTTAGTCACTAAATAATTACAGTTTTATCATCAAATTCATTTTATAAAAACTTAAATCATAATGTATCAATAATTTATTTTATTACCAATAACTTTTCAACCAATTTCAGTTTCATTGTAAAATAACTTTTGATTTCTGAACACTCAGAATTACATTTTTAGTAACAAATTACACATTAAAATCAAATTGGAATTGATTTTAATAATTAAAAATGATGATCGTACGATTCATTTCTAATGCCTTCGTTAATTAAACCAAAATGAACTGAATACACAGAGACCAAAATCAATATAAAATAAAATTGAAACTAATTTCTGGAAGTGAAATTAATGCTTTCCCTATGGTATTTTCAAGTTAGTTTATGCTCAATGTTATTCTTATCTATTGCTGTAGATAAAAGTAACAAAAATCAAGTTGGTATTTTCACTTATATAAAGAGTAAGAGATCTCGAGTCGAGTTTTATCGATTACAAGTATTTTCATTAATTTAGTGAGTTTACGGAAGGACTACCCCTATTATTGTGTAACCCGCAGTATTAGCTCGGCCAATCAGGTCTCGCATTGAATAAAAATACAGTGACAGACAAAATTAAAAACCACAAGATTTATGGGTGAGTAATACTCTGTATCTCATTATTGATTCATTTGGATTAGATTTAGATAATCACTTTAGAGATTTGTTATCCATTAATTTAGATTAGATTTAGATAGTCATTCTAGAGATTTGTTATCCATCAGTTTTGATAAAAAAAAAAAAAAAAACATTGGGATGCGTTTACTTATAAAAAATAGTTTCATGTTTTTCAACTTTCTGTTTTTAAAAAAAAAAACAGTTTTCTTAAAAGATGAAACTAAAAAAACACAAAATGGAAAATACGTTCACTTCATAACAATAAAAAATTATATTTTAATTTAACTTTAACAAATATTATTCATAATCTTCATAATATAAAATAAATTTAGAAATTTTTATGTAAAAAATTTAAAGTTTTTATTATTGATTATTTATAATAATAATATCATTTTCTATCATTTTGTAATTTTTTTAAAAACAAAGGATATAATAAAATTAATTATATACTAACGCATAATATAAATTTTATTTTATTTAAATATTTTTATTTTTTCAAATGAAAATATTTTATAGAAATAATTATTTATAAATATTATAATTTTAATTAATGAAAGATATTTTATAGAAATAATTATTTATAAATATTATATTTTAATTATGAAAATGTCATTTTTTTTTTTTAAGTTGGAAAGCATGTCTTTTTATTATAAGGAAATAAATCTGTAAAACAATTTTAAAAACTGTTTTTTAAAATTTAGTTAAATTTTGGAAAATTGTTTTTTAGTTTTTCTAAATAGAAAATTGAAACTGGATTTTCTGAATACAAAATATGTTTCCAAATTTCTTAAGAAAACTGTTTTAGAAAATCACTCAAAGTTTTCTTATGATTATTTATAAATATTATAATTTTAATTATGAAAAATGTCATTTTTTTTAAGTGGAAAGCATGTCTTTTATTATAAAGGAAAAAATCTGTAAAACAATTTAAAAAACTGTTTTTTAAATTTTAGTTAAATTTTGGAAAATTGTTTTTTAGTTTTCTAAATAGAAAATTGACTGATTTGAATACAAAATTATGTTTTCCAATTTTCTTAGAAAACTGTTTTAGAAAATCACTCAAGTTTTCTATGATTAAACACACCCTTAGTTTTCATTTTTTGATTGAAATAACAAAACTCAAAATTAATCAGACCGAATTAAATGGATTTTTATAACACTTGGTTTAGGATTTAATTACTGTAAAAATACATTTAGTTAAATTGAAACCAGTTAATTCGGTTTGATTTAGTTCGGTTAACCAAAACCCCTAGCCTCACTAACCAAATCTCCCATACAGTTTTCGTCACGTGCAATTCGCGCACAGGTAGCGCCTCCATTACCCTTCTATTCTCAAACTCCATTCACTACTCGGTTCTCTATCGCTCGCTGCCTAGTTTTCCCATTACTGCATTACCATCCTACGCGCCACCATGCAATCCACGTTCATCTCACCACGCGCCGCCCCAATAAAACCTGCAACTCCTTTCCAGGGCCCTCTCATTCACTCCCACGCTATACGCCCCTCCTCCCTCCGCGTCGTAGCACAATCACCGGCTGCTGTAACCGCAGACCCTTCACTTGCATCTAATGTAGCTCAAAAATTGAACAAGTATAGTTCTCGCGTAACTGAGCCCAAATCCCAAGGTGGGTCCCAAGCTATACTTCATGGAGTGGGTTTATCAGATGAAGACCTGAGTAAGCCTCAGATAGGTATCTCCTCGGTCTGGTACGAAGGAAACACTTGCAACATGCACTTGCTGAGACTATCAGAGGCTGTTAAGGAAGGAGTGAAAGAGGCAGGGATGGTTGGGTTCAGGTTTAACACTATTGGCGTAAGTGATGCTATTTCCATGGGAACTAGGGGGATGTGTTTTAGCTTGCAGAGTAGAGATTTGATTGCTGATAGTATTGAGACTGTCATGAGTGCTCAATGGTACGATGGGAATATCTCCATCCCTGGCTGCGATAAGAATGTAAGTTGTTTTTTTTTTTTTTAATATCCAGATGGGTTTCTGCTTCTGATTTGTACTAACACGTTTGATTGTATTTATGCAACATTTTGGAACTCTGTTCATTTTCGAGTTTATTATGGTGGCTTTAGGTGACTGTTGAAGGTTGATTATTGCTGATGGTGTTGAAGCTGTTTTTAGTGCTTATTGTTATGATCGATAGACATATTGAATGTTCTGTTGCGGACATAGAGAAGGATACAATGTTATTATTCATCTTATGTTTGGGCAGCTCTGTTTGATTAGCTAGCTCTTGGTGATTTCGTTTTATAATTTAAGGATATTTTCCTCTTGCTATATTTCATTGGTAGAAATTACATGTGAGATTTAAGCTGTATGTCTGTTATTTGCTAGTTCAAGAATATGACTCATATTTTTTTTAACTTTTACTTGAAAATCCTGTGGTTTCATTTGATGGATTTTGATGAGTTTGTGTGAAATGTATGGCAATGTTTTGTAATTAAAAGTTTTTCAATCGTCTAGATATCTTCTGCTGGCTAACGTGCAAATTGCACTTGTTTCTGATTCTTGTAGATGCCAGGTACAATTATGGCAATGGGGAGGCTCAACCGACCTAGTATTATGGTTTATGGTGGAACTATAAAGGTGCGGAATGCCATTCTCTCCTCTCCCCCCTCACCCCCCACCTCAAGAAATGAAAAAAAGAGGATAAGGCAGTTGTAATACATTTCAAATCACTTTATAAATATAACTCGATTAGAAACCCAAAATTTTCAATGTGGATAAGAAAAAGCCTCAGATAAGAGTCAATTATGTTTTTTAATTTATATTGTTCTACAATTTTTTCTGGTTACTTATGTACATCAACATTTTCTCTTTTGCAGCCTGGTCATTTTAATGGCCATACTTATGATATAGTATCCGCCTTTCAGGTTTGTGCACCAATTTTCTAATTTGTCTGATACATATAGCAGACATTCATGGTGTGATTAACCTTGTTGTCTTATTCAATCTTTAATGAGGGTCCAGTGTCCAATAGATTATTGCAACGTTTCATGCATTTGACTACTAGAAAACGTGGTCCATATGATTCGTATCTGGAGACAAATTGTGCTTGGGATGAGAATCTAGCAGTGTTTCACAACATTCCTGTGCAAGTGTGCATGATAATCATTATGGCACTGGATTATGCCTGACATGCTTGAGATTGTACTTTACTTAACTTCATGATTGATTTGTAATTTTGAACTAATTTCAATCCTAGTTATTTTGTTCTAGACTTTACCCTCCAGTATTGGTGCAAAATTATGACGCTCTCATCCTTTGTTAGTAAAAAATGGGAAAGGCTGTGAAAAGGATTTCAAACAGGGAAGTTTGACCAAAAAACATCTTGTTTTTAGCTCCAACTAAATGCTAGTTTATACTTCGGGAATTAGGTCATTGCTTATGCAGTAATAAGAAGCTTAGAGCAAATTGCAGACATGTTTTAGATTAGAAATGGGGACTTTGTGTTCTTAATTTTCCATGTTTGTGGCTAATTCTCTTCTCTTTATACAATTTATATCTTGTCATAGGTTTATGGAGAATATGTAAATGGTTCTATAAGTGACGAGGGCAGGAAAAATGTAGTCCGGAACTCGTGCCCTGGGGCTGGGGCTTGTGGTGGAATGTATACAGCCAACACAATGGCTTCTGCTATTGAGGCCATGGGAATGTCTCTTCCTTACAGGTCTATATGCCCTTTTAGAATCATTCAGATTGCCCTTTTCTTACAATTTCTGAATGTTTATTTGTTTGTAACATACAGCTCTTCAATACCTGCTGAAAGTCCATTGAAGTTGGATGAGTGCCGTTTAGCAGGAAAATATCTTCTAGAATTATTGAAAATGGACTTGAAACCACGAGATATAATCACTCGTCAGTCACTACGTAATGCCATGGTGATTGTCATGGCATTGGGTGGGTCCACCAATGCTGTGTTACACTTAATTGCAATTGCCAGGTAACTATGGTTTTCCCATGTATTCCATCACTATTATTAATTGCACATATGAAGGTCATGATATCTTGGCAGGTCTGTTGGATTGGAGTTAAAACTTGATGATTTCCAGAAGGTTAGCGATGAGGTTCCATTCCTTGCAGATCTAAAGCCTAGTGGCAAATATGTTATGGAGGATGTGCATAAGGTGAATATTTTTGTAAATTATTTTTGTAGTTATTCTTTGTTAGAAATTTAACACCTTGCTTCATTTCTTCTGACAACTTGCATTTAACTAATGTTTGTTGACTCAATCTCTTGGTCATCCCTAACAAATAATTCTTTTGATAGATTGGAGGAACACCTGCAGTCCTTCGCTATCTTTTGGAGCGTGGCTTTTTGGATGGGGATTGTTTGACAGGTATGTAATTTGGAATTGTCTGAATATCTGTTTGAATCAATTGCAAGTATGCAATGCAAGGCTAACTTGATTCATTTCCTCTCTAGTGACTGGGAAGACATTGGCTGAAAATGTGCAAAATTGCCCGCCTTTGTCTGAGGGGCAGGTGGGATGTCAGTCTTTGTCTATGTTCTTGTTGTTTGCTGTTGAAGCAACGCTGTATTCTCCATTTCCAGTGAAAAAAATAATTGCTTTCTTCTCGCTCATTTATCTTTTAGGACATAATAAGGTCACTGGAAAACCCCATCAAGAAAACAGGTCACATCCAGATTCTACGTGGAAATCTTGCTCCAGAGGGTTCTGTAGCAAAGATCACTGGAAAAGAAGGACTATATTTCTCTGGTGCTGTTCTCTGTTTCATGATATCTCATGTCTTGCTGCTTTTCTTTTATGCTATCTTTTAGTCTATTTTAAAGTCTGATGTGATGATGGAACAAACACACTTCAGGTCCTGCACTTGTTTTTGAAGGAGAGGAAGCCATGATTAGAGCTATAACAGAAAATCCTAAGAATTTTAAGGTAAGCATATCTGTCATCATATTTGCATCTTTACCCTTTATATCCTTAAAGTCCCCACTTCCTATATAGCCATTTGATATTGAAATTCATGCTGAAAATTTTGGAGGGCCTTAAAAAGATTGGAACTTTGTTTGACTGACAGCACGCTTGTAATTCTTCAGTCCTTCTTATGTGATATTGAAGCAGCAAGTTGGAAATTAACAGGGAAAGCTATTGATACTGCCGTCATTTTGATCACTTCTTTAGACACTTAATACAGGGAAAGCTATTGAAAAGTTGTGTTGGAGATACCCATATATGGCTTTCTGTTTGACATGAACAGCTGATTATTGACTGTTCGTTGCTCTTGATTGCTGCTTGCTATCATCTGGATATATTTCAACTGTTCCATATTTCTATATCCACTTGTTTTTGGTGAGACAGGGTGGATTGTTTGCTTTCTCTGCTCCTTCTAAATTGGTCATTGATATAACAAATATGCATTTACATCTTTACTTAATTCATTTTTCTGATCAATTAAAGGCATATCCAGGCTTACCCATTGCATCTCCTTTAGTAAGAGGCATTGGCATTCATGTTTTAAACTCCGTCTATCAAATATGCCATCTCTTTTGTTTGTGGTAAATAACCTGAAAATCAATGGAACTTTGATTTTCATAAGAAATGCTTCACCTGTAAATTTGCTTTCTGTAAATGTGATCCTTGTCTAAGATATCTCCGAACATGTCTTTGTATACTTTTCATTGGATTGTTATCAAGTTTATTGTTTCTGTGATTACAGGATTTTGTCGTGAAACCATGATATCAAATTTCATTTATTTGCATAACATCTCAGGGAAAAGTTGTAGTTATTAGAGGAGAGGGGCCTAAGGGAGGACCGGGCATGCCGGAGATGCTAACACCAACAAGTGCAATCATGGGAGCTGGTCTTGGAAAGGTATCACCAACCTGCTTTCCAAAGCTAAACAGACATACATTGTTGTAATGTAAATATTTTGCATATATACATGCCAGGTGATTCTATTGTCGTTTTTAGTCTGCAGCCCAATGCCTTTTTGCTTCAATATAAAAGCCTTCAGCAGTTCAGTGTGACATTTTCATTTAATTTTTTCCATTGAAAACTGCAGGATTGTGCATTGTTGACAGATGGTAGATTTTCAGGAGGTTCACATGGATTTGTTGTTGGTCATGTATGCCCAGAAGCACAGGTCCACTTCTTTTCCATTACTTGGGTTGTAGTTTGTTGCTTATTTGTGTTTTTAGGGTGTCATAAGGAATCTTTGCGTCATTATCTTCAGATATTTAATGCGTTGGTTAAAATATAGAAATCAAGTTTTTCAAATGTTACTCAGAAAATTCCTGCCTTCATGGGCATGATCCAACTCTGTTGACCCTTTGTTGTTAAATTTGCAATATTAAAATATAATAATCTTGTTGCTGTTGGCAATGGTTTTCAACACAGTGTTGGTATTGCAAGTTGCAACGAGCTTCGTAAACATGCTTTTTCCTATATGCTGTTTACCTCTGATGTTATTAATGCTGAATTATTTCAGGGAAATATTTTACCAGAAGGGTTTTGACATTTCATACAAAGCTTTCGAGTTCAACTGTGTGATTGCATATGTATATGTGAACAGATTTGAAAACAATTCTGAATAGTTCTTTGCTTGTTATCTCCAGGAAGGTGGTCCAATAGGTCTCCTTAGAAATGGTGACACTATCAAAATTGATGTCCAAGAGAGGAGAATAGATGTTGAGCTAACAGACAAGGAAATGGAAGAGCGAAGAAAGAACTGGAGTCCTCCTCCTTACAAGGCTACTTGTGGAGTTCTATACAAGGTAAGGAAGAATTGACCTTAACAATGCGTTTCCCCTGTACCTAGTCAATTTCATTAATAAAGGTATTATTTATCTTGTTCATTTCCAGTACATCAAGAACGTGTGCTCAGCTTCCAGAGGATGTGTGACTGACGAGTAGTGGAGAGGACATACTTTAGGAGTATAGAGTGTGATTCGAGCCCGAGTTCATACTGCTATGCTGGATACCTTATTGCAGCTCTTACTAGGGTTTTTGTTTGTCAATTTTCCTTTCATCTATTCTGTTTTTTACTGAAAATTTTGGCACGTTTTATGTTAGGACATGCTTTCTCAGGGTGTCTTGTAGCCTCCTTAAGTGCAAAATTTTGTTATCATTTAGTATTTATAGGAAGTTCAGTGTATGTCCTTTGTAGCATCATTATTGTGAAATAAAACAGTGGAGTCATGGAAAGACAACGAACATTTTATGTCTATCAATTCATAAAATAAATTAGTGTATATTGGCGGAGATGCTCACGCTATAAAGGTTGGTCGTTTCGACAGAACGGCCAGGTAGGGCATAATTAATAAGTTTTGTTGTCCTTTGTGATAAAGAATGGCATTTCTGTGACTGACATCCATGCTTAACAATTTGCTGATGCATCGGAGAACTAAAAGAAGTTTCAGGATATCCGCTTTACAAATGGGGGCACGCCAGTGTCATGAGCTGTGGCAAGCAACACATCAATCTCTATCGTTGTCGATCGACTTCCTGTGAAGAGGAGGAAGGGAGTTTTTCTTATGTTTAAATGACAGTAACATCGTCTCTGTAAATGGAACAAAATTATTGAATCGTGCACAGGATAGTCGTTTGTCCATTGGATGATCACCTGTAAAGACAGGGAAGGATACCTTGCAAGAGGAGATAATTTGCATGTTTAGATGACAGTAAACTGCGGTTCTGTAATTGAATTTTAAAATGGCGTGATATCTAGAAATATACTGAACTTCTGGTCTCGTCTAATATTGTAATATAAGGAAAAAATGGCTAAAATGAAAAGTTAATAGAACTTGATGACACTGTAGTAATAATTAGAATGACTTCATAAAGTAATACAAACATTTAGCCATTCTAGGAGTGTATGGATTTATAAGGAAGGCTAAGAGATAAAGGTGATGATGTACATTAATGATGTGGGTTAAGAAGAACAAAGAATCTTTCAATAAGAGAGTAATTTGATGCTGGCACCGTGACATTGCATGTCTAAAATAAGTTCTTTTTGCGTCTGAATTTCAGTAAAAATTGACGGATAGATCAAAATTTACCCATTAATACTACAATATTACTGCAAATCAATTAGCTAACTAGCTTTTCATTTTTCATTTTTATATGCCTTTATACAGGTTATATTCGTTCCACGTTGGATTATTAAGGCCGCGAACAACTTCTAGGGATGGAGTCTATGAAAGAAGATAATTTGCTCTTTTGATTTGACTGCAAACTGGCCGTTCTGTATTTCAGAAACTTACCAAAACAATCAATGGGGGGAGGGGGGTTCGTATGTCGGATGACTTGTCGTTTGGTCATTCTAGAAAAACGACACTAGTCGAAAGCTACGTGATGTGCAGCGATACGAGAACTAAGCTATGTGAAAAATGAAATTGGTATTGAAGCCGAAATTGGGCTTAGGCTTGGTCTTGATTGGGCCTTATGGTATAAGGTAGACAATACTGAACCGACCCAACCAAACCAAAAACGGACCACCCGATCCATTAAGGAGAAAGGAAGGAAGAGATTGGCGATGAGTGCCTGAAATTGTCCTGCAGAAACGATCCGCGCGATTGAATTTTTTTTTTTTTTTTCTCTTTCAAGTCAATATTCGATTTGAAGGTGATTCCAATATCAGGTAAATAGTTCTCTAATTAATCCATTAGTTCCAATTTTTCTTTTTTTTTTTAAAATAATTTCAAGCTTCTAAATTTTGTATATTTCTCTGTCTTTCTAATTAATTCGCTGTTTGATACCCGATCCTGGTATTGTTTTTAGTTCTCTAATCTATGATTTTTATCTGAATTAGTTTTTTTTTTTTTTTTTTTTTTTTTTTTTATTAAGGCCGCGAACAATTCTAGGGATGGAGTGTCCTATGAAAGAAAGATAAGTTTGGCTCTTTTGATTTTGGACTGCAAACTGGCCGTTCTGTAATTTCAGAACACTTACCAAAACAATCAAATGGGGGGAGGGGGGGTTACGTACATGTCCGGATACTTGTCGTTTGGTCATTCTAGAAAAGACGCGACACTAGTCGAAAGCCTACGTGATGTGGCAGCGATACGAGAACTAAGCAATGTGAAAATATTGAAATTGGTATTGAAGCCGAAAATTGGCTTAGGCCTTGGTTTGATTGGGCCTATGGGTATAAGGTAGAACAATACTGAACCGACCCAACCAAACAACAAACTGGACCAACCGATCATTAAGGAAGAAAGGAAGGGAAGAGCATTGGCGATGAGTGCCTGAATTGTCCTGCAGAAACGATCCGCGCGATTGAATTTTTTTTTTTTTTTCTCTTTTCCAAGTCAATATTCGCATTTGAAAGGTGATTCCAATAATCAGGTAAATAGTTCTCTAATTAATCCTATTAAGTTCCATATTTTTTCTTTTTTTTTTTTCAAATAATTTCCAAGCTTCTAAATTTGTAATATTTCTCCTGTCTTTCTAATTAATTCGCTGTTTGATACCCGATTCCTGGTATTTGTTTTTAGTTCTCTAATCTATGATTTTTAATCTGGGAATTAGTTTTTTTTTTTTTTTTTTTTTTTTTTTTTTTTTTTTGGTTAAGTGTTCTTCTGACATTTAAATTGAAACAGGATGGATTAGCGAAATAGTTTTTTCTTTAAAATGGTTCAAATCATTAATGTTTTGGATTGATTGTGTACGCACTTCCATTTCTTACATTTTTTTTTTTTTTTTTTTTTTTTTGGTTAATGTTCTTCGACATTTAAATTTGAAAAAGGATGATTAGCGAAATAGTTTTTTCTTTAAATGGTTCAATCATTAATTTTGGATTGATTGTGTACGCACTTCCATTTCTTACATCCCATAGGAGTTAGTTGAAATGAATCTGCTTTATATTGCTTTTGATGCTGCATTTTGGAGTTTAATCGATCATTCTGCTTTGAATTTTTTCCTTGTCAAGTGCATTTTATGCTTAGATTTTGTACCTTTAGATTATGCCTGTGTATGCGTTTATTCCCTCTGTGGATTTATAAGCATTGTATTCCTTACACCATTCAATCACTATCAATCAATTTCATCATTAATATTTTTCTAGATCATACTTGGGATCTTTTTCTACTTCTGAATTCTGATGTTATTGAGCTCCTCTACCATTAAGCCTCGAGTGGAGATGCTATTACAGCTCTCCAGCATATATCTTCTTGAAATTATCTGGTGCAGTTCTTCTACAAATACTTTATTATGGCCTAGTATTTGGCATGTGCTTGTGCAATATTAGTCGATCAATAGTTTCCTTTCTGCATGTCAGGATTTCTGTTTTTTTTTTTCCTTACTATTATGTGTTTAATGGTCAAACCTCTATTTTTTGGTTCTTTAAATTGCAGTTTCATATGTTTTAGTTAACCCTTTTTGCATTTTGATTAGGTGTAATTGTTCCGTTTAATAAGCTGCTTGTTGTTTATGCATAAATGTTCATTCATAAGACTTCTCTTTTTGTGATTACACAGAATATGGAGGAGATGGACATTGAACAGGTAGTGGATGTACCAGATACTCCTGATAGAATTATTGCACACGCACAATTAGGAAGGGAAAGTAATTCATCTGCAGCCGCTCATTCGAGAACTTCTGATTTTAGGGATAAAGAGTGTCTGAACAAGCTGGGGGTAAGTAGTAGGCTGGTCGGTGAAAGTGGGCATGATAGAAGACTTAGGTTAAATCGTCAAGGTGTTCCTGTCAACATGGATGAACTTAAGCCTCGCAATAAATCTATTGCCTTTTCTCCATCAGAAAATTTCTATCCTTCCAAGAATATTCCTTTATTTAGGAGAGGAGCGATGGTCAATGACTCCAAGCCTGAAACTCATAATATTGGAATGCGATCTAGGGACAAAGGGAAAGCTGAGCATATTAAAATGCCTTCAAAACAACCTCTCTATCTAGAAAAAGATGCTCTTTTTGACATGGCCTTTCCACGCAGTGCATCAAAATCTCTGCAGGCTCAAGAGACAAGGGATGTTCAGATATCATCTAATGGGGAATCTTCTTTACATTTTTCCCGTATGACATCCAGCAATAGCTTAAAGGGGAAAGAAAAAATTGGTGTCAGTTCATGTAATGGTTCTGGTTCCGCAATAAATCATGGAAAAGAGGTTGACCTCAATAGTGTTTCTCAACCTAAAGTGGAAAAACAAATGTCTGCTTCTCATCTCGCTGTTACCTCACCAAGAGTAACTGGGCAAAAAAGACTGGTGCGAAATGGGTGTATTTCACCACATAATATAGCCAGTAGGGCTCAAAGATTAGCTGAAAGGCTCCGAGTTGGTTCCGCTGATATTGGAAAATATCATTCCAGTAATATGGTTTCTGATGGTCCACCTACAGTAGATATCAAGGAAGTAGTTGCTGAAGAGAATAATTGTCATAGAGCTAAAGGAAAAGGGTTGGTACTTCATTCTTCTAAATCAAAGGAACATGATGCAAAAGTTGCAAATGTATCTACCAGGTAATTTATCTGCAGTGCCCTTCTTGATTGTTGTCCCTCCCAGTCTTCTTCCTTGTACCAAATTGAGTTTTTATTTTTTTAAGGAATCAGCTCTCTTGGTCTTATTGACATAAAGCACTGTTCCTGAAGCTTTGATATATCGTATTGTTGCCATAGAATATCATTCTGTTGATTTTCTAATATTAATTTACATTGTTATGTGTTGTTTCCTGGTTGACTGTTCTGTGTCCTCTTTCAAATATTAATTGGTGGGCATCTCTATCTTTTCTTAGTGGTCAACTTTGGCTTCTTGTTCTTTCTGAATACTTATATCCTGACTACTGCGCCTGATAGCATCTTATGTTTCTTTTGCAGTTCTGGGCCTAACAATAAAGCACCTAATGAATCCAGAGATGCATTATTAGGTGGTTGGAGAAGTACACGCAACCGTGGCAAGAAAATGTATTATCCTGATGATGAAGATGGATGCTTTGGTGATGAGCAGCTGGAAAGAAGAGATAATGGAAATGGAAACTTTACCAGTAATGGAGGTGATTCTACAGATCAGGGTGAAGGCCAGACTGCGTCCAGACATGTGTCTGGGCATAATCAAACAAGTCAACCACATCATATTGGGAATGGACATACTAAAAGGCAAAAGAAACGTGCATTGACTTTAAGAAATCACAGTGAATGCTCTTCAATTGTTCCTGACGACTCAGAAATATTTTTCCTTGGCTCATCTCTGGAGTCATCCAGCTCAAGATCATCCAGAACGTTGAATAGACAACATCAGGGCATTTTGGATCCGATATATGAAATTGATGATGAATCGTTTACTGAAATGAGAAATGGCAACTCTCAGGGGTTAGGCTCTGTGAATGATGACTCAGATGCAAGGGCAAGACAAGTGGAAGCAGATGAGATGCTAGCTCGTGAACTCCAAGAACAACTGTATCATGAGGTGCCAGTATTCGGGGGCAGTGAGGTTTGTTTTCTTTTAAATTGGATATCTCTTTCTCCTCCTTTTGATGCTGTCTACCTATTCTGACTTCATTTATTCATCTTTCGTGTTTATTGACCTTTTAACAGCCTGATGAAGATCTAGCATGGGTATTGCAGCAGGAGGAAGACACATTCCTTGCTGCTTCTAGTCAAAATCACCCTAGATCACGAACTGTAAGTATGCCTCAATGGTTTCACAGCACTGTAACAGCTCGCATCAAAGATGTATTGCCAAAATTATGAAGAAGAATTTATACTTCATTCATCTAATGTAATATCTGATTAAACCTTGATATTCTTATTTATGCAAGTCCATAAAATACGTGACATAGGATAGCTGGGAATATCTTTGAAAACATGTGAAATTCTTATATAAATCTAAGAATAGATAAAAGATTTTAAGCATCATACTTGAAATTTCTTATGCATCATACCTGGGGTTTGAATTGCATCATACAATCCAGGAAAACTGATAAATCACTACAAGCTTAGGTATTTATGTTGGGACACCACTTTTAAGACTTGTAAAATTATAACTCCGTCTATCCCAGCAAATTCGTAAAATTACAAAAATACCTGTGAAATAAAAACACTCTGCTACTGTATTGTTGACAATAATTTACCAAAATTATCAAATCTAATCTCATTCGGTGTTCTCTTATTGTCTCATCTCCTGTTTTGCATTTTATGTAGAGAAGCTCCTCAACCCTGCATGCAAATAGACAGCCCCAGCCGCGGTCTTTCCATAACCCTTCAAATAGGAGAGTAGCCCAGGCTCGAGTTCCTGCTACAAGAACATCACAATTGAGGAGTCGCCTGTTCAACCGATCCCCGGCAGCATTATCTAGAGCTAGGAATCCCTCTCTTGCTACGTTATCTACAGCAAGGAATTTCCAGTTTCCTCTGGGCATGGACATAGATATGGTACTTATTTTATTTATTTTATCTTATTGTTGTTATATTCTATTCTCCTCTAGTCTTAGTGTCTTACCGAAATTTGAAGAGAAGGTTCATGTTTTGATTGATCTTAATGTTCTTTGCTCATAATTTGCTTAGGATTTCATGGCTGTTTTTGTTATTTAATAGCTTTAGTTTATGCGAAGTTCAAAGATGTTTTCTTCTGAGTTTCTGGATATGATGGTTCGCTCAGTACCATGACAACAACTAAGCTTTAATTCTAAATTAGTTTGGGTCAGCTATATGAATAGTTTATTTTAACTCTGTTATGTTCATAGCTAAGTCGACTAATGTTAAGCAGTAGTGGATTTTGAGACAACTTCCGTCCATATAGTTCTAAGTATACCTCTTCCCGGTTTAGCACCCTCTACTATCAGTATATTGCACTTATGAACCTGAGCACATGGGGGTTTGCATAGGACATAACCATCTCAGACTTCCCTTCTCTTATTTATTCCCAATTTGTGCTGCTTGTACCTTTTGTTGGATGTAGTCATTTCTAATCTTGTTCAATCTTTTATTACTACAAATCCATCTTAACATTCGTATTTCCGCAACATTCATCTTGTGAATATGTTGGGCATTCGGAGCCCAACATTTACTCCTATATAGCATCGCAGGTCTCACCATCATTCTATAGAACTTGCCTTTCATTTTGTTAGATATCTTTGTATCACATAGTACGTCTCCATTTCATCCATTCTATTTTAATTTTATGGGTCACATCTTTATCTATCAGGCCACCTTCTAAGATAAATCAAAAATATTTTGGCACCTTCTTGTACTTTAGATAGACAATATGAAGTAAAGCTTCGCTATAATATTATTTGCATTATTCAACTTTTGACAAGGGTACAGCATTGTGGTCTTTAACTTTGGAATCCATAAATAAAGGTTCTGAATATTGTGGCCATAAATAAAATGCATTATGGTCAATATACACTATTCAGAAATGGCTCTGATTCATTGTATTTGGTTGGTTGAATATCTTACATGTGTTGGAGTTCTGGAAAAAAACTTTTTCTTGAATGCACATTTCTGGACAATTTCTCTTTTCCTATTTGTGAAATTGATTTATGAAGAGAGGAGAGCCTGTAAGAAGAAAAAATATAGAGGACAATAGGAGAATGACTGGCACTGCAGCCAAGGCCTTGAAACTATAATTGTATTGATTAACCAAGGACATTAGTTATTTTAAAAGCTAAGCTAACTAATAACAATAACCCCTAAATCTTGCATAGTTTCCTTTACTACACTCAGTCACATGGGAGTAATAGCAGTTACTCAGTTATTATCACCTATATTTTGGGTCAAATAAAGTGTCTCAAGTTATTATTTTTATGCAATTTCTTTCTTATTTAGTTTTATATCTTTGTCAGCAATTTGCTTATGAGTGTCCTAGATTACCTGTCTCAGGTTTATGCTAATTGCAAATGGTCTTCAACACTGTCCTTTCAGGTGTTGAGGACGTGGGTGACTTAATAATGAAACTTATTTCTTGTTTTCCAATACAGAGACTTGATATATTGGAGGCATTAGAGGAATTCAGTGATATGAGTATGACGACTAGTCGCATCCTTCAAGTTCAGCGCGATTTCAATGAGTAAGATTTTCCTCTGTTCATGGACTAGTCTACTTTCTTCAATGATAAGTATTTGGAAAGATACTATATATGTAATATATAACAAAAAATATGAGGGTTGGCTAGCCTTTACTGTAGATCCAGTTGTCATCTAGAAAATAAAAGTCTAGAAGTCATGGAATAATTCATTTCAGTGATGTTTGGGATAATCATGGATATGTGTGAAAGCTGAGAGGTTTTCATAGTTTTATTTAAATGATAATGCTAGCGCAAGGATATTCCTCAAAGCTATACTTTTTTGTTATCGTTGGTCTTTCTAATGCTAGGATAATTCTCGAACTTATATTGTTTGATAATGTTACTCAATTTTCATCCTTCATCAGTTTCTTTTTTACCAAGATTTTGAGTGCAGATTGACTCATGTATGTTCATATTGAAACTTAGAAGAGATATCAAGCATCTTTATTTCTTTTGCTTGCTGCAGAAATGATTACGAAATGTTGTTGGCACTTGATGAGAATAATCACCAACGTGGTGCTTCTGTGAATCGAATTAACAGTTTACCAGAGTCTACAGTGCAGGTAAGTTGAATATGAGTGTCCATATGCAGGCATCTCTGCATGTGCGTGCTTCGTTTCAAGCGGAGAAAGTAAATATGTGGAAGCAGGTAGTGTTATCTTCATATTTGTTTGCTGATTCTGTTGTATCATATGTTTTATGCAGACTGATAACTTTGAAGAAACTTGTGCAATCTGTCTAGAAACCCCAACTGTTGGAGAAACTATACGCCATCTCCCTTGCTTGCATAAATTTCATAAAGATGTAGGAATTCTCACTCATTGCAATTTAAGAAATATTTTTCATTAATTATAAACCATAAGTATTTGACTGTATTTTTTCATTTTTATGTCGGCAGTGTATTGATCCATGGCTTGGCAGAAAAACATCTTGCCCAGTTTGCAAGTCATCGATAACTTGATTTGCAGCAGCAAATCTCAATGGCTCAATTATCTTGCTGCGCCAGTTTGAGTCAAACATGGAAGCGATATTTTTGAAAGGTAATCATAAATACTGTTATACAGCCTTCTGGAACATGATATAGCAGAACTTTTTCTCTTGGGGGGCAAACTGGCAATTCCTTCTTTCTTGTTTTGATTAAAACAACAGCTTTGGCCAATCTATTAATGGAGTCAATTACTTTTTTTTTAGAATAGAAAATTCTGAAAACACTTCATTAACTTCGTTGGATTGATTCATGGTCTCATGTTGGGAATCACAAACAGAACCCTTGACCGATAGAATTTCTGATGAAGTCAGTAAAAAGGGAACTAACTTCCCGAATCCCAGGCATCTGAGATGATGATCTGGAGCACCCAATGCCCGGACATCGAGATCCCTTTTGTTTGCGTTTTGGGGTGAAAAGAAATATGGAATCGATGAAAGCTTGTATGAGCATGTTTCATTCTGTGCCATGTCTTTTGTCTTCTCCAGTCCCTATTCTTCTGTGCTAATATGGTGCAACGAACATCAGCACCGTGTGTATTTTCTTACTTGTTCCATTTCATTTTAGTATATTTCAAAATGTCAATTGAATTCTTCATTTTGATTTGATGCAACTTTTCCTATTCACGCTTGACAAAAGTAATCCTCGTCATTCTCTCTCCGATCTCTTACCTCATACCCTGGTAGTTCTTTCCTTTTTTTTTTTTTTTTTGGCCTAGCAGTTAATAGTTAGTGTTAAAAGGGGAGGGGAGGATCTTTCATTTTCTAATTGGGAGACTTTAAAGTCTGCCTCCCGTTTAGCACAGGGGATTTGCCTGATGACCCATAGCCTCGGTTGGTGCCTTAAAAATCTTTTCCAATAATTTCCAAATATTCCTTTACAAAATTGAAATCTGATTTGGAATAAATATTAAATATTTTAAATAATTATGTAAATGTAATTTAATACATATCTAAATTTAAAATTTTGATTATATCTATTAACGTGGATGGAAATTTTGTTTGA
Source organism: Jatropha curcas (assembly GCF_014843425.1). Next base: position 3,561,447 of record NW_023590739.1, read on the forward strand.
ACGTTCATGACTGCATATCTAATTGGCGTGAGATACAACTTGTCCTGACATCTACGTAAGAGAAAACGTAGTAAAAGAATATATTTGTGTGGAGAAGTGAAAAACTAAGCTTCCTTCGCCATTCTCTTGAAAAGATATAACGTCTTTAGAACGTCTTCAAGAAGTTAATGTAGAGCTAAATCAGAGAGTTTATCACAAAAATAATGTGATTTGAGAAATTATTTTGTAAACTGATGTAACTTCGAAACAATTTCCAATATAATGTTATTGCTTTCTAGGTATCTAAATTTTGTGTCAAAAAAGGGAATTTGCTAGTACATGAAAAGTTTTTATATACTTGCCTATTAGATTTTACGGACAGAATTTGCTAACGATCCAGGAAAAAAAGGGAAAAAAAAAAAAGATCTAGTACATATTGTAAAGCTGCACCATTTGCAATAAAACAAATTGTACTCCTTTCGTTATTTAGTAAGTTTTCATTTTGCTGAAAACACAAAAATTAAGGAAATAATTAGAAGCTATTAATATAGTTAATACTTTACTAAATTGGGCTTCTAGTAATGATAAATTAAATTTATTACTCAATTGCATTAGAAGGGTATATTTTGAAGTAAAAGCTTAAGATTACTTTGATTTCATAAATGGAATGAAGTGGGAAAATTTTTTTTAGAAAGTGGACACTTATCAAGGGACAGAGGGAGTAGTTTGCATAATCCATCAATTTTATTGAGGTTTTCGTGAAAAAGAAAAATAGAGTTTGAAATCTTCTTTTTTCTGAATTCTAGGCATCTAGAATTCTTTTCTACTAAAACTGCCGATTAAAATAGCAATTTCAGTGCAACCTTGATTCCCTAGATCCATTCACACATCATATATTATTCCAAATTTACATTGTAGGAGAATGCGACATTTGGTTCAAGCCAAATCAAAATAAACAAAACCAAATTAAAATTTTAATCAGTTTTGTACAGGTATTTCTCTTGTCGGTTCGATTTTAAACCTATATTTTTAGCTTCAAAAAATCAACACCAACTAAGAAATTTTCAGGTTATCAATTTTAACTAAAACCAAACGTCATCTATAAAATCAAACCAAATTGGTTTGATTCAATCAGTTTGGTTTGTTTAACCCAAAGTGTGCTCAACCCTACACTAAGAGAAATAATTTTCCAAAACCTCTAAATTAGGTCCTCCGCTAATGCTACCTAGACCGAGCTATTTTTTAAATGTAGTTTCACCAACACTTTGTAGCTTTCATATTTTTTATTTTTAACATACATCTTTTCATACATTGAAAGATATTCCCTTAAAATATACTCACGCAGGAAGGATAAAAGAAACAAATTGGTATGTTGAAATACAACCAATCTGATTTCTGCATTTCAGGTTTACTCAATACTTTGGAAAAATAAATAGAACCACGTTATTACACTGTTCCATTGGTAACCCCACCGTAATATTTATTGATAAGTCCTACAATACGAAGGGGGAAAAAAAGGCATCTGTCTATAGAGCATCCTTTGATAACAGCTTATCAGTTTCTGCTTTCCGGGCATTACACAGCTCATCACAGCCATCCCCCCTCTCAAAAACAGCAGCTGCTCCCATTCCTGTGCCTGCATTTTGTGTTAACAAGCATTCATCATTGGCCACATGTTTTCTAACTCAAAATACATGTCTCATGTCTGGGTGCATGGACCGACCCACCCACACAGAGAGAGAGAGAGAGAGAGAGAGAGAAGCAGAAAGAGAGAGAGAAGCAGTACCTATGCACATTGACACCACTCCGAAGCGACAATCTCTACCCCGGCGTTTCATCTCATGCAATAGAGTAGCTACACATCGGGCACCTGAAACATAGACGTGCCAGGATCATATGTCATTAATAAAGAAGTACCCAAATGACAATCTATGCATATTCGGCAATGCAAACACCAAAATAGTTCCAACATCAATGTCTGATGCATCCTGACAAAATTTTGAGACTCAGAAAAATATCATGAGTAGCATATCAAAAGTGGACCTAGAGCGTAGGAATAGGTAAACAGTCTTTCTACAACATGGAGGGGTGATTCTATACATCTGATCCTTGACAAAAACCCCATATGGTGGCAGAAGGCTTTCAGATCTAACCTTCCCACACTTCACCCTGGCAAAAGCCTCCCCTTTTACTCTGAGAAAGGTGATGGAAGTCCAAACGCCTATAAAATGTCTCGGAAGTTGGAATGAAGGATTGAACATTGACTACGAAGAATGGAGGTTAATATATTCCTCGGACACACTTTCCTTGTCATGGCATGGTCAAAAGACTATGCTTCCCATTCAGAATTAAACTCCATCTCGTTTAGTGAATCATTCATGAACCAACCTCATATCATAGAAACCAAAGGCAGTTGGGATATGACATTAAGAAAGCAAAAAATTAGTGAAGCATTCCCCGACCAATACGGGCCATCAGCTCATATCTACATGCATTCTGAGCATCTTATGTAGTTGTACATATTTGAGAGACCTCGGGAGAAATGAACCCTATAGAAAGACAATGCCAATATCTAGTACCAGCAATTTCAAATCAAAATGTAACAACTTTAATTCTATGCCACAAGTACCTGTTGCACCCAAAGGATGTCCAATGGCCATTGCGCCCCCATTGACATTGATCTTCTCTGAATCAAGCTCCAACTTCTTACGGCAATAAACAAACTGAGAAGCAAATGCCTGCACAAGGAACAGCGAAAATCGGTAATCCAAAAATTAAAAATAATAATAAAAGGACTCTGGTCCTGGAAGTTATAGATGTGGAGAGAAAACAGGGACAAATATGGAATTAATAAAACATGTATCAATCTCACCTCATTTATCTCAAAAAGATCAATGTCACCAAGTTCTAGACCAGCAGATTTCACTGCAGCTGGAATTGCAACGGCTGGGCCAACTCCCATGATAGCAGGATCCACACCCACTGCAGCAAAAGTCCTGCAGGGACCAAAAGAGTGTTTCCTTAACAAAATCAAAGGGAGCAGGAAATTTCTTTTGCTAATTCTCACCATTTTCCAATCACTAGATGGCAACTTAATAAACAACAACTTGATAATAGCACATCCAAAGAGGACATGATGCATGTTTACAAGAGGCCAACTCTTGAACTGAAGACCCAGCAAGGCAGAGGCCACACTCAATCCTTGGCCCTGAATGAGATCATATCCCCCAATATGGTGTCCTAATTCTCAATGTTAATAGAATCTCATCGGAGGATATCATAGATCAAACATAATGCAAAATACACTTGAAAACATTGCATTCCTTGGTCAGGCATAATAAAATTGCATAAAACTGCAATTGCAAGGCACTTTTTTGGCCTATTACAGAAGCAAGACCTGGTATCCATGCGATATTTTATTACAAACCAGACAAATGCTCTACAGAGAGTGAAAGCTGATATTTTGAGCATCCAATCATAAATCAGCACAATTCACTAAAGCCCATCCAAGAATAAAGTAACCTAAGTTAAAAACTATAATAGCTCATAAGACTTGTTAGTTTGATTTTCCAGATTTTCAAAACTCTTGTTAAATCCATTCGTAGGAGTTGCATACCTGAACACACCAAGGATTGGTAGCCCTTTACGCATTGCCACGCTTCTTTTCATGAGCAACACAGCCCCAGCACCGTCAGTTATTTGGCTAGAATTCCCTACAGAACAAGTATCACAGAATGAATATCTTGAAGAGTAAGCTACTCAACACAACATGAAAGAAGCTCAAATGGTGTACGCTTACCAGCAGTGGTTGTTCCATCTTTCTTAAATACAGGCTTCAATTTTGCTAGATCTGACAATGATGTGTTAGGGCGAATCCCATCATCAACTGAGATTGTGACAGGTTTCTCATCACCAGTTTTTGGGTCCACAATCTTCATACAAGAAATTTACAGAGCAGTGCGTCAACATAAATTAGGTGAGGATCTCCACATACAGATGCAAGTTGGTTTGAGTAAAATATGCATATTAAAGCTGAAAACAACAAATAAACATACCTTGGTAGCCACAGGGATGATTTCGTCCTTGAATTTGCCAGTAGCGGTAGCCGCAGCAGCCTTCCTATGAGACTCAACCTTGCAATACAAGTTTGAAAAAAAAAGATTTAATATATAAAAAGTACTGTTTGCAACATGTGACACCCATCAGATTAATTCAACTTACAGCAGCCTGATCCTGCTCCTGTCTAGTCACTCCAAAACGATGGGCAACATTTTCTGAAGTAACACCCATGGGCAGAAGACAATTTTGAGCCTTCTCGAAGATTTTTACCTGTCACATTAACAAAACCTTAAGACTCCCGCTCAAAATCCATTTGCTACAAACCTAGTGAAATAAAAAAATGAAAAAAAGCAAAAGAGAAAGGGTGAAAGCATACTTTTGGATTCACATCTCCATCCCAAGCCATTTGATTAATTGTCATGGATTCCAAACCAGCTCCAATGCCTAAGGTGCAGGAATTAGAAGGGTAAGTTGTAACAAACAAACCTAAAACCATGATAGCAAAATGCAAATATGCAATTGATATAGTTATGATTATTTTACCGATGTCATAAAACCCAGCTTTGATAGCTGCTGCCACATCAGCAACTGCCTGAAGCCCAGACGAACATTGCCTGTTAACAGTCCTAACAGGCACAGTTTCTGAAAGCAAACATAAAATACTAAGCATCAAACTAATACTGATAACTCAAGTGACCTTAAGAGATGCGAGGAGAGAAACAGACCAGGAAAACCAGCATAGAATGCAGCCATCCTACATTCACTTGCTCTTTGAGATCCTGGGGCCAACACTGTGCCCACAACAATATCCCCTACTTCACTTGCGTTCAAGTTCGTTTTCTCTATCAATGCCTGCACCAAGTAGCCACAATAAGAATAGGTACACAATTGGGGAAATCCAAAATAATAATAATAATAATAATAATAAAACAAAAATCAGAGTAGATGATTCAATAATTAAAACTGAACCAAATTCAAAACTTCAAAAGAGATAAAACCTTCAAAACAGGAGCAAGTAAATCATCAGCATGGGTATCCTTGAAACCACCGCGCTTTGACTTGCATAACGGAGTTCTATAAGCTCTGCATAACACAGGAGGAAAAAAAATATTACAAAACAAGCTCAAGATTCATATATAAAAGTAATCAAAGAAAAAAAAAAAAAAAAAAAAAAAAAAAAAAAAAAAAAAAAAAGAAAAAACACTTACGCCAAACAAAATTCACGAACATTCATCCCCGAAAACACAGCAGTCCTTTGATAGGCGCACTGTCTCCTGCCAAGCAAGCGATGCCTGGTTTCAAGTATCCCAATTCAATTCATTAAAAAAACATAGAAAATTAACATAAGGGCAAATAAGCATTAAAAAAAAAAAAAAAAAAAAAAGAAAAAGCACTTACGCCACAATCACAACATCATCCCCAAACACAGCAGTCCTTTGATAGGCGGCACTGTCTCCGGCCAAGCAAGCCGATGCCTGGTTTCAATATCCCAATTCAATTCATTAAAAACATAGAAATTAACATAAGGCAAATAAGCATTACTTAGATTGAAATGCTTGAATAGATAGATCGTTTAAAAATAGATTTCAACAACAATTGCAGCAATAAATTATCAGATCCGATCATTTTCATGGAAAAAACATCAATAATCAATAAGGAAATACAATGATTAAACAAAAAAAAACAAATGGAATTTTCAGCTAAGCATAACAAATAAGTAAGAAACTAGAAATCATAAGACTTACAGAAAGAGAGGACTCATAATTGTGCGAAGAAGACGATGAAGGACGTAGATGATCGAGAAGAACTCGCTGCCTGTTGATCGCTTTCTCCATTACTATAGTTTTTCACTTACGGAGCGCAAAAGCAAAGAAAGTTTCGGTCTGATCTTCGCGATTGAAAAGAGGAGAGAGATCCTTTTATATTATTGGAGAGCTTCCCTTGTTGGCGGTTAGATTGATTAACGAAACAGAAAAGTGAAAATGAAACTATTTCCAATTTTTGATGGATGAAAATTATTTATTTTAATCTGAAATTAATTAATCAATTATGGATTTACAACTCAGACATAGAAGATAAGATATTATGACGTAGGAGCTGATGTGGCCGATATTTCTGTTGAGAATAGACTAAGAATAGAACACGCAACTTGCACTGTTGCTTCCCTACTCTCACTCTCCAGCGCGTACAATCGGTTATTATCAATAAGTACAATGACAAAAAAAAAAAGGAAGGTAATTATGTGCGGCAAGTTTTTTCTTTTTGGGCATATTCGGAAATTTTCAATCTTTTATCCTACTTCTAAAGGTAGGACCGGCTACTTATATTTTGGCTACCATTTTATTGACTGAAAAATGAGAAGCTAACGAATTTAGATAAATTGTTATTACTTAGGAATAGTTATAATTAGGTAATTAAAGACAATTAAGGATTTTAAAATTTTTAAAATTTATTAAAACCTATGAAATTAGTAATTTAATTTCTAATACCACAGATATATAAATTTATTTTGTTTGTTATAAATATTAAATATGAATGTTAATATTTTTAAATAAATACATGATTTTAAGAACCTCCTGTCTATTAAAATGAATAATTTGACAAAACCTTTTTGTGATTTATGCGCTTGAACCGATGCTAGTATAAAAACCATTTGATTACTTAATTATTCAATATCGACCTTATTAGCATACACGCGCTTCAGCAGAGAGTGTTTCTCTAATTCTCTCGAAAGAGGCCAAGAGCTGGAAATGCGTGCCCGCATGGGGAAAAGCGAAATAAATATGGCTATTGAAATTGAACGCATCATCCGCGCAGCAAGAAACGTAGAATTTACTCTCTGTAAAAAAATTTTCCATGCAACAACTAGTTTTTCGATATTTTTTAATTTTTATATATAAAACATTTATTTAACGTATAGTTATTAGGATTAACATTCGGTTTGATCAAACCGGATTAATACATTTTACATTGACAGAAACAGGATCAAATACTGTGGAAATCAGTTTGGTATGGAACTAAATCATATCAGTTTAGATTTGATTTGAATATTTTGAATCAAATCATCGACTTCGGGTGTAAAAAATTAATTCAATTACATATGTAAATAACCCAATAAAGAACCATTCAATTATTAATATTTTATTGCACTCTTCCTTGGCTCCTTTGATGTCCAAAAAAATTATTAATATTCAAACCAAACAGTAATTATTAAAAGTTTACTGAACCAAACAAAAGTGAAACAGTTTAATTTGATTATTTAGTTTAGACCGAGTACCGCTCACCCTGATAATTACTAACACTTTTGGCATCAATAATTTTTAAATTTTAAATTATTCAATAAATGTTTAACTAATTTATCTTTATAAGTTGAATTTTATAAATCAAAATATTTTATGAATGTAATTTTTGAATTGAAATGAATTTAAAAATTTTTAGGATGTACAAAATTTTTTTATGTAAAACAGAGATGTGTGGTGATATGGTATTTCCCAGTGGCACGATATTTCCCTGACTTGATCACAGCAGATACAGAGCGTTCAATTTTCCATACTTACACAGTAATACCAAAAGATAGGGTAATTGCAATTTTGGTGTATAAACTTACAATTTTTTCTATTTTGACGTATGAACGGAAAAAGTTAACGATTTGGTAAATTGACTATTAATTTATGATCAGTTGAGTGAATTTTGCAAGTGTCTAACTGGAAATTCCTATAGGATTTATCATTTCCTGTTATTAGTGCAATCCACGTGGATTCCTATTTGGCGCCTACTAATCAAAAACCAAATGATTAACTATGTCTATATCGTCCTATAAGAATTTCCGGTTAGACACGTGTAAAATTCGCTCAATTATTAAAAAATTAATAGTTGATTCATCAAATTGTTAACTTTTTCCATCCATACATTGAAATATAAAATGTAAATTTCATACACCAAAATTGCAATTATCAAAAGATAAGATTACATATTTTTCAAAGGAAAAAAAAGAAAAGGAACAATTTACGTACTCTTTCCTTTTTTAGCGGCAGCTCCTTTACTTTTCCACAAACTTTTCACATTAGCAGGAATTAATTGAAAAGTTAGTTTTGGATCAAAATTATATGTTGTTTATCCAAATCTTTATCTGTCTGTCAACCATGGACTCGTTCAAGGCCCATTAAGAAGGCAGATCACAATCGGGCTTCAAATATTCTACAGGCTTGGGCCACATTATTTTTAATTCTGATACAGAAAATATGTTTATTTTTCTTTCAGTATTCAATTTTATTCATATGACTTTTCTACTGTGTCCATCTTAAATAACACATGACTCACTTTGAAAAAGTAAGAAGTAATGACAATTATTGAAAATAAGATAAAATTTAATAAGGGTATAATAGATAATTTAAAAAGGGTATAATAGATAATTTAAAGATGAACTGTATTTTCAATTATCAAGTTTGGAAATAGAGAACGAAAATCACAATCACTGTAATTTACGATACATGGTGCTCATTGAAGATAGGAATAAGGCGAATCTCATAAACCTACTACATCCATCCAAGCAATTGTAATTCAATGAGAGTTTCATAGACCTTATATGCACTACAAAAAAAGCCATAGTTATAAAACACACATTCAAGGCCCAAAGCTCCACCAACAATGTGTTTGCATAGCATTTGATTTTATACGAACAGTAGGCAGCTAGCTTGCCTACACATTTTGATGGCTACCTCTCTATTTTCTCCAAGCTTGCAGGCTCTTTTTTATTTTTGTTCTTCTTCTTTTTCCTTAAGTGAGTTTGAACCTATCAAGCCCAATCTTACATCCTATAGTCTTTATGTCTTGCTGAACTTGTGCTTGGAAATCACTGTAAGTGAAAGGCTTATACCTTGAACTTTGAATCACACTCCCTTCACCCGGAAATACAAAGTAGCAGATTGAGAATCTCTCCGTATCTTTGTTTGTCTTAACTCTGTGCGTAACGCTTTTGTACTCATCATTGCTAATGGCCTAACCAAGTCAACAATTTTAACATTAATAAGGTTTAGTTATTATAAGTTCGACTTTATATAAGAATTGAGCTTATCAGCTATTAAAATTGCATTTGGACAAGGTAAATACATTAATAATAATTGTACTTAACCGATGTAATTTAAAATTTAATGGCTGATAGGCTCGTTGCTATATAAATCATTAATTCTATGTTAATGTGAGATGCATAGGAGAAGCTTAAGGACCTGCATCATGTCTCCAAGGTTGAGAATTAGTGTGCTAGGAATAGGGTCTATGTGGAGCCATTTATCATCCTTGAGAAGTTCAAGTCCTTCTCCTTGATCTTGATTCAGTATAGAAAGCACAGAACTATCTGTATGAGCTTCCATCCCCAATGTCTCATCAGCAATAGAACATGGAGGATACCGATAAACACGAATAAGTCCTGATGATTCTGATAAATAAGGTTTCAATTGCTCAGGATTGAGATTAAGTTTCTTAACCATAGCTTCAAATACAGTTGTAGCAATTCTAGTTAGGTGCCTTCCATATTCTTCCAATAGAAGTCTAGTCGAGGGAAGAAAAATCTTGTCAATGAAAAAAGAGGCAGAATGAAAGAAATGCAACAACATTCAATTCTTTTTTTTTGCTAATCAAATATATAAAATGTAATCATATTTTCTTTTCTCAGAAAATATTTTTCAACAAAATAAATATGCAAAAATGTAATGAAAAAGAAACGGAATAAAAGACTCTGTATTCACGGAATAAGATGAAATAGAATATCTGTTCTTGACTTTAATTTAAAATTAAATGAGGATTAATTATTTCATAGAATATACAAAATTTGTAAATATTAAGTTGGATTGAATTGTTAATTGTACAATAGTTTATTATTATATAATAAATACTTTTCAAATTTATGAAATATAAATTCTATAAACATTGAAAAACATATGTTACATTCTTTCATGGATAATTCTACATTTTGTTATTTTATTTTGCAAACCAAAAAAAAAAAAAAAATTAAAAGAGGAAAAAAAGAGCAACATTCATATTTATTGCTAATCAAATTTTTTTTTTGTACGCATATTAAATAGATATTTTTCTAAATAAGAGTTTTCGCACCAAACAAATACAACCGCGTGGACAACGTTGTAAAGGAGATGTTTCTCGCAACTTTACCAGCAACATATGTAACATGTGAGAGACAATGATAAAGAGGGGAACAAATGAACTTTTCTTGTCCATTAACCATGAAAATCATATCAAGAAATCATATCAAGAACAATGAAAAAGAAATGCGATGATTTTTTCCCTTGAATGGTTGTGGAATATCAAAAACACCCAGAAGGATAATTCTTATATTTCACCAAATTATAAGGATTAGACAATAATTATTTCTAGAGGCACTTTCGACATTTTACATTAACCGTAGCGGTTGAACTTTATAGTGTTATAAAATTATACTGCAGAAATGAAATAGTTGAGTTTTTATTGGTGTATTTGAGCAAAACCTAGAGATTTTATAGCAATTACTCCAAAAAAAAAATAATTAGTTAATTACAGGAATTAATCAAATTTATATATTGATAATATGTCACTGTTACACAGAAATAGTTTGAGCCGCTAATCATAGACAAAAGTTATTGATGCTGACCATTGTCATCTTTTTTTTAGTTTTTGGTTATCGAAAAGATCTAGACTATCCAATCACTATGACTCTTCTAAGTCCTCCTTTGCCTATTCAAAGACTGTACAAATCCATAAAGTCCAAAAAAGGAATAAAATTTCAACAAATTAAACAGTGCACGAGCAAAATAACAGAAGAAAGTGTACCTGAAAGATTCAAGTGTAGGATCTCCAGCTTGAAACTGAGAAATTTGACTAAGAGGAACATTGAAACCTTCCACCCAGTTCATATTTTTAGGAGCTTTTTCTAGGGCAGTTCCAGATGGGGTAAGGGCAGGGGTACCCCAGAAGTAAGATAATGGGTTACTGATAATAGACTGTTTGGATTCAAAAGAAAAGGAAAATATTTTCTTTGACTGTTCTTGAAGTTGGGTCAAAAGGGTTAAAGGAATTCCATGATTGACCAAACGAATCAAACCCCAGTTTCTACAAGCTTCTTCAAGATTATCAAGATTTAGAGACTGGAGATCTATGACAGGGACAGGACCAAATTCTTGAATTTCTTCTTTTATGGTGCAATTATCAAGATTGATACACTCAAGGTCAGTGCTTTGAGGGTTTTCTGTGTTTTGTTGGCGAAAAACAGGAGGGTAGGATTCAAGATTCATTTTTGACATTATTTTTGTTTCTGGGTAAAGAATGAGAAAGCAGTTTATGGTCTATATATGTATAAAACTACAAATGAGCATTAATATATATAGAGGACATGGCATGGGACAGAGAGGGGCTTATGTAGGTGAAGGCAGTAAATTTATTCTAGGAAGGAGAAAGGACAAGTGACCTGTGAGAGGTCATTTCTGGATTTTATGGTGAAAGATACCCAGTAGGGGGTCCACTGCACTGTCCTATGAAATACTGACAATTGTCCCTGCCATTGGAAATCAATGAAGGTTTGTTGTTATTTGTGTTGCTTTGTTTGAGAGCTTCAGATTTGTTTTTCTAGCCCTTGTCCCCTCTTGAATTTTACCCGACAAATAAAAGCAAATAAATAAATGGAGAGTCATTCATAGATTTTCTTTTCTTTTTATGATACTACAAATTTTAGCTTTCTTTTTCAGATATTACCAATTGTGCAAAGTTGGTTGTTTGATTTGATTTTGAATCCAAAAAATCTGTATATGATATGTATTTTTTCATATATGTATTGACATTAATAAAATTAATTACTTTTCTTCTTTTATAAGTTCTTTATATGTAAAAAAGTTTAATTTCTAAAATTCAAGATTTGATGCATATCTGAAGTATATAAACAAGTCAATGAGAGTTGTCGCTTCATACTAGTTTTAAAATCATAGATTCTATACCATATTATTTGTTATCTCTTTGGATTTTTCTCTTAATGAAGTTTTTCTTTAAAACAAATAAGTGGACAAGTGTTTTTTTTTTTTTTTTTCGTAATATAAACCAAGTCAATTAGAGTTGGTCTCGCTCATACTATGTTTTAAAAATCATTAATTCTATACCCATGATTTATTGTTATCTCTTGGATTTTCTCTTTAATGAAGTGTTTTCTTTAAAACAAATAAGTGGACAAAAGTGTTTTTTTTTTTTTTTTTAATAATAATGAGTATTTTCAAATTACTCTCAAATCCTCAATCGGTACAAAACTAAATCGAAACAAACAGTTTTTATCCGTACGCTATTAAATAATTTAGAGTAATTTTCTTATTGATAGTATAAATTATTACAAAATAATTCAAGACTTATGTTATAATCATCTTAAAATATCATCATCATCATTATTATTAATTAATTAAAAAGCAATAAATTATAAGATTTTTTTTTTTAAAACAATGTATATGGATAAAGGATCTAGGAATAAAATATAAAAATAGAAATAAATCTATCCACATACAATTAATGTTGAATGATTCTAATGATTTGTATTGATAAAAATGCTCAAGGAAGTAGCTAGTATTAGTAGTGGGTGATGGAACAATTCCAATTTCCAAGTATTAGTACCTACAAATTGATTAAGGTTGTGATGATAAGCAATGAATTTGGATGTGGTAGCAAAGGCATTGTATGTGTCCACTCAACCTATTACAAATGTTCTTTTTTTTTTTTTTTTTTTTGAAAATTTTTTTTCTTTTTATTTTGAAATTTTTTTTTTTTTTTTATTTTGAAAATAAAGAAAGAAATAAATGTTTGCTCTTTGCACTATATTGATCAAAAAAATAAAAATAAAAATAAAAATAAAAATCGTGAATTCTTAGTTTACTAATGTTTTTCTTATTAAACCTATTTGATTCAGTTCGATTGTGTTGTTAATTTCAATCCGATTTTAATTTTTAAATTTGATTATATTATAACATGAACTGATATCATTTCAAAGCAAATGATATCTGAAAAAAAATACCAACAAAAAAAAAATTTTATTTCTGTTTAATTATTTCAAAAAAAAAAACAAAATTTAAGGAAAAAAATAAGAAAATACCAAAAATAAACAAGATGTTCATATTGGAATCTTTTATCAGAAAGCTCGTGTACACCACCAATTAACTTTCCATTTCCATACAAGTTTTCAATCTATTTTTAAAGATAATAAGAACAAGCAAGAAAATAAGTTATTTTTCATAAAACTAATACTAATAATTTATTCTCTAAATCATAATGTAAATTAAAATTAATAAAATTTATTAACAAACCATTAGATTAACAAAAATGAATTGCATTACTAAACAAACTTCATCTATAGAGTTAGGATTTTAAAATCTAAAGTCGTCGCCAGTGAAAATATTTTATTTAAATACTGATCACGGTCCAAACACAGAGAGACATATGCGAATAAAAATATAATAATAAATAATAAAAAAAAAAAACTTCATTGTGAAGCTTAAATTTTTTTGGGTATATAAAAAATTGCTATAAAGCAGATGTTTTAAAGCGATGCTAAGAGTCACATCACAAAAATAGGCCCAACCGAATATATATATATATATATTTTTTTTTTTTTTTTTTTGTTTTTTTCTATTTTTTTTTTTTTTTTGTTTTTTCCAATTAACAAGTAGTATTCTTGAAATGATTTTTTTTTTTTTTAATATTGAAAAATTGAATGGATATTTTTGCAAAAGAAAAAGCTGCTCACTTTAGAAAGTCAGAACTTTGTTCTTATGAACTTTTGAAAACGTTAGTTAATTACTAGATTACATGGATTCAATTTATTAACGTTATTGAAGCTAAAGCACTTCTCATGCAATTATTCATAGTTTTTTGAAGAAAGAAGATGAATTTTTTAGCCATGTTAAAGAAATATATATTGATTCTAAAATTATATATGTATATATAATTCGCTTTAACTCAATTATGTTGATAGAATATTAGAATTGACGAACTAATAAAAAAAAAGTATGGTTAAATTCAATTGAAATCGACTTTTTTATACTCAGATTAAAGTTCACTTTGCTGAATTAAAAAAAAATGATTTTGGTTTTCGTAGACTTATTTATTTTTAATATGCAGCAACTTTACTTTTAATTTAATTGACCCAAACTAAAAAAAAAAACATATTTATAATTTTCTATATTTAATAGACTAATAACATTTGTAAACTTAACAATTATAATCTGTTTTAATTGTATATATATATTTGTACTTTTTGTTATTCGTAAGGTTAATAAAAAAATTTTCCTTTGAAATTTTTCTAAAAATATATTCAGTTAATAAAATTCTCATTATCTTTTTCAGAAAAATAATATATATATACACCGGAATTGAAAAAAATAAAAATAAATAAAAATAAAACTACGTTTTTATTAACATATTTAGAGTATTTTTGTATCCAAGGAATAAATAATTAAACAAAATAATGAAAAAGAAATTATTGCTATCTAATTATAGAGACAATCTTCAGTGACAAAGAACAAAACTCTTAAAAAAAAAAATAAAGAGAGAAGATAGCTAGCTTTTTCTTTCTAAATTATTCCTAGCTTAATTAACTCACACTTGTCTTTAAATTTTGGAATGCTAAGACAACTATAGGTTTTTAAATAAAACAAAAAGCTTCTGTGTGAGTCAAGAAAATTGAAGTAAATTAATTATAATTAATGGACTTAAATATTTGTTTAATATATGGAATTAGGCTAATCAGGTGGTGATTTGATTGGTTTTTTCACTGATGTGAGGAGTGAGAGATCTCGAGTTTGAGTTCTCTCAACCACGATTGTTTTCACCAATTTGGTGAGTCAAGGGAGGCTATTTCCTACTGATCGGTCTATAAAAGCCTCCAATGTTTTAAAAAATATATAGAATTCTAGAAATAACTCGGTTAATGTGTACAAAAAAATTGAGAAACTACAAATATATTTGAGTATTAAAAAAGGGGTTGCTATTGAGTTATTAGTTGAATTTTGTTCCAACATTTAAGAAAAAAAAAAAAGAAGAAAACAAAAAATCTCTTAATTAATGTATTACTTTCAAATCTCCTAACCCATTTCTAATTTCTAATAAATAGTTTCTTTTACTGTTTTATAAGTTTTCGAACAAATCACCAAATTAAAATATATAATGAAAACAATTAATCACTCTAAAAAAGAAAATATTTTTAATAGCTAAATAATAAAATCCTCCATGATTTCATGTTTCATGTCATAAACTAAAGGGAAAATAATAATTGATTTTCTAAGTTTTCGCCTAGTTAACACTTGAGGACCTCAATTTTCAAATACCAATTTTAAGGTCCCTAAATTTTAATTCCGTCAATCAATACTTCCTTCTGTCCAAAATACCCACTTTTAACCATTAAACTGATATGTAAGAACGAAAATGCCCTTATATATGCTCGGTAGTTCTTCTCCTTTCTCTCCCCATTTCTCTTAATCCAACTAAAAGTTTTTGCAAATTAAATTAAAAATAGAAGGAACTGCCAGACATATCATTTACCAATCTCATCAATAATCAAGCAAAATTTATGAAATTGTTTGTATAAGAGAAATAGAATCTAGGGTAATTCCAAAACCCTGCATCTCAACTAACAATGCATTTGCCTTCTCTGCTAAACCATTTTGAGCGAAGCCAATAATTAATACCCCCCAAGAAACTACACTCTTACATTTCATCTTCTTAAAAGACAAGTGAAGCAAGCTCTAATTGCCCATCCTCTTCTTAAAAGAAGTGAAAGCAAAGCTCTAATTGCCCATCCTCAGCATTGCATTATCCATGGCTAGTTATGAAGGAGGATATCATGCCATGCCTATTCCTCACCTAAAATCATTACCATGTACTGAAAGATTCAATCTTGAATCTCTAATAAAACTACAAATCTTGAATTAACTCTACAATTCACAATTCATCTTCATCGATCCTTTCCTTTTGCATCCTCCTATAAATATTAAATTCATCCATTTACAATTAAATACCATTATAGATGCGCGAAAGTTTTTAACATTTCATCTTCTTAAAAGACAAGTGAAGCAAGCTCTAATTGCCCATCCTCAGCATGCATATCCATGGCTAGTATGAAGGAGGATATCATCCATGCCTATTCCTCACCTAATCATATACCCATGTACTGAAAGATTCAATCTTGAATCTCTAATAAAACTACAAATCTGAATTAACTCTACAATCACAATCTCATCTCATTCGATCCTTTCCTTTTGCATCCTCCTATAAATATAAATTCATGCATTTACCAATTAATACATTATAGATGCGGAAAGTTTTTAACGCATCAAATGAGGTTGAGGCGGCGGAGCCAATGAAAAGTGAAGCAATCGCAAAAGCTTTAAACAATAATAAGTTAGAATCACCTCTGCAACCTTTTCAAAACGATGACAGAATCCAAACGAATTGGCAATGCTTGCCAAGAATGAAGAGGGCTAGGGTTTATAAGAGGTAGGTGGAGTTAGCTGCACTTAGAGTGTTTTTTGAAATTTAATTTTTTTTCTTTCTCATTTAACTAATTTAAATGGCCAAGACAAATGAAAAAAGTGTGTAATTTTGGAAGAAAGAATGTATTTGTTTACAAAATTAAAATTTGAGACTTCAAAATTGGTTTTTGAAAACTGAAGTTCTCAAATGTTAATTAGACCAAAATTTAGGAATGCGAAATAAAGTATTGTCTTCTAATAAAAATAGTATTCTTGTTGTTCTGCTAGCCCAATTAGCCATGGGTCCATCTCTTCCTCATGTAGATGAGCCAAATGGCCCATCAAGCCCTTTGCCATATATCCAATTCCCAATTTCTGCCATTGCAATTTAGAGTGGAATGAAAAATAATACTATAAAATAAATAAACAAGTAACAAAATTTTTATCCCACTCAAAGTTACTAAATCTTCATTTATATTATTACTTATTACCTTTCTCCCAAGCATTTTTTTTCTAAAAAAAAAACTATCGTATACCATCGCTTATCTTACATTATTTTAATATTCCGCTCCATCTAAACATAATTTAATATGTAATTATATTAATTAAAGGAGTGCATAGAGTTATAAAAATCTCGGTCTATTCTCAAAAATCATCTAGAATATCACATAAAATATCTAATATAAATTTAATTGTCCTGTTTCATAGATAATTTTCGAACGAGAAAAGTACTTGATTAAAATCCATCCCTGCTAAATTACAAGTAAAAAGCTTTCTATTATGAGTTCAATAGTGTGTTAATAATTTAAATCATCTAGTTTTATTTTTCTTTTTTTTATACTCAAGTTTTGATCGATGAATATTTATTTATCACACTTAGTAGATATAATAATTCGTCATTTTTATCAAAAAAATAATTTAATAAATAATAAAAAGATTAATTATTTTTCAAATTGATTTCAATCTATCCCCTGAACTATAATAAAATGGAGATTAAATAAAACTCATTTTTCACATCCTGATATTCTAAGAGAAAATATTGATCAACTAATGGAAATGTATATAAAAACAAAAAATTAATTATTAAAGTTTCAACAACTCATGACTGATTCTATGAAATTTGTGCAAAAATGAGATGTGTCGCTGTGAGCAGGAAACCTACGACCAAACCTAAGGTTCGATACGGTGCAATCGCACTGTCCAGGTGAAGACAAAAACGAAGAAACCAACGAAGTGGACGAAGAAATCAAGAAACTGCAATTTTTGGCGTGTTGCTCTGCACGTGGGTTCCGATACTCCATTTGGACACGTGTTTGGTACTACCATTATTGGCACGTGTAGCAAATAGGAAGTCAACAGATACTAGTACTACCCGTTTGCACGGGAATGGTCTTTTTTTAGTTTTTAAATATTTTTAAAAGTTTCATCATTAAAATTTATTTTTACTATTATTTATTATCTTCAAATAAAAAAACAGATCAAGGGTTTTGCAATGTGTAACAGGGGTGATTTATGCACCATGGTGCTCTAGTTAATTTTTTAGTCGTATCTTTTCTATAAAAAAAAAGTGACAAAAATTAATTTTGAAGCCTTTTTCTCGTTAAGTGCCTTCTCAGAAGACGTATATTTTTATTTTTCATAATATTTAGAGAGATATTTTCGGTTTAGAGAGACAGAAATTTCTTGTGCTGATGTACGGATGGTCAAATGCACAAAAAGCAATTAAAAAATATTTTTTAAAAAAATATTATCGTACGGGTTTCATGTACAGATGAACTCATACACTACGTATAGATGAGCTTTTCAGTAAAAAATATTTTTATTTTTCATAGAGAATTTAACAAAAAAAATATATATATAAAAATGAATAAAAGGCCTATGTGTTTGCCAGGTGAGCAAATGGTCATTCGGTAGAAATCTAACCGAAGCATGATAAAAATACAAATCGAAGTCAACATATCGAATCTAACCAAATTTGATGTTTAAATTGAATCAATTTGAATCGAACCAATCATTTCACCTTGTATTGATCGTTTTGTCATGTTAGTTCAGTTTTATGACCAACCAATGAATTACTAAGAAATCAACTCGAATTAAATAAAAAATTTGATTCACGCCGAATAAATTTGACCAATTGAACGTCTTTTAAATAACTGATTGAATATGAATCGAAATGAATCGGTTCCAGTGAGTTTTGGACATTGCACCATGCGCCCCATTATTGTTAGTATTAATTTGCGACAAAGACTTAATCATTCTTGACGCCAAGTATTTCATTAGCACAATTTATTTTATCATTATTCTAAATATTAGTGTTTTTATTTTTGATAAAAGGCATTAAATATTCTCATTTGTTTCTTATGTCTTTATTAAATTACTTATATATTAAGTGGGCCATACTATTAGCATGACACGTGGCAATGTTGATTTTGGAATATTTTATTCAAGCTTTTGATCAATGGATTCAAAAAAAAATATAGTCAATCTGAATTAATAATTTATTAGGCTAAATAATTTGATGGAAAATCATTTATTTGAGTATTCAATTTGATAGTTTATTAAACTAAATAATTAATAATTGATGCATAAAAGTTTGTAATTAAATAATTAAAAAGTGATAAAATTATAAAAAGTAATAAAATTATAAAAAGTAATTTTATCTTTTTAATTAATAAGTAAATAATTTATTGAATACGTATAATATACACTAATTTCTTAATTAAGTATAAGTTTCATACTTAAACAAATTTTTTTTTGGAAGAGGTGGTGGGGGATGTTTTGCATAGATGATTATATATGCTGTTATGTAAAAATAAACTAGAAGTTTATTTTTCTTTAGTCTTTTCTTTCCTTCACTTTCCAAAGGAGCTCTTTGATGGAAACCCACACGTGTGCACTAGGGGTATAGAAGTGTGCTGGTTCTTTATTATTTTCAGCAAGCCCTTGATTGTGTTTGCACTTTATATATACGAGTATGAAACTTAATGGCTGGGAAATAAAGTGCTATCATTTCTTGTGTAGGGTAATGCACTTTGACACATATATATATGATTTTTATTGAATAATTAATGTGCTGACTTTATCAGCATTTTTTTTAATAAAAATTACATTACGCAAATTATAATAAGATATTTTTTAATTTAATTAAATTACTCTTTATCTCACCTTATTATCTTAATTTTAAAGTTTTAATACTTTATTACTCCGATATTGAAATTAAGAAAAAGAAAAAAAAATGATAAATTTATATTTTAGAAAATTATATTAAATAATAATTAATATTAATTGTTTGGCAATATATTAATTCTCTCTAGTAATTTTCCTTTGTTGTATTGTCTTGTAGGTGGGTAGGCAAGCTAACATGGTAGCATATTTTTTTAATCAAACTATATAGAAAGCGTGCTTATTATTTATTTATTTTTTTATTTTTTTGATAATCAGGAGTTGGCCTTCTAATAAAGTTTGTTTTTCGTATATCGAATTTGTGTTCTCAATCTTACGGAATTGAAGTCGCTCGCTTACCGCCACAATCAATATCTTATTGGTATTCCTGGAGTTTACCTTTCAATAAAATGTATTATTCGTTTCACGATCGATGATTAATTTGAATGAAAATAACACAAATTCTTTTAAATAAGAAGTATAGTGTTCAATTCTTGTGAACGGAAAAAATCTCTACTAAGTAAGGGTATTTTCCTCTTATTAACCTGATGCAATGCGAGTAGGATTAGACTAATCCAAATAGGCTATAGTATTTGTGGTATAAAAAAAAAAGAAATTTGTTTTTAAAAAAATTTATATCTCCTTTTTGTTTAAAGTTTACACCTTTAACAATGATATTTCAACAAGTTTTTTTAATTTCTCAAGTGATGTATTCTAGTATAAATCGATGAAGACAAATCAAAAAATAATTAAAAATATAGTGAAAGGGATTTGGTAATTGGAATTTTGTCCTCAGATTTCAACACTCCCAACATTTAAGTATGTCAACAATTGAAGAGCTAGTGGCCAAAAGAGAAGTAATGACAAATAATATTCTTGATAACAATATCGATTAAATTTCAAGAGGTGAATGTGAATCAGATATATACGGATTATATATGTTTCGTTTATTACTTTATATATGGCTAAATAAATAATTAAATGTAATTATCCAATAAATATAAAAAAATTACTAAATATTCAAATTTAATATACCGTTATTGATTATATTACCGGTTCTTCGTGTTACAAATGCAACTTTTTAGTTTTCCTACTACAACATGAAGCATGTAAGTGTATTGATTATATAGTTGTTTGATTTTCTATTTTTACTTTTAGATGGTAGATACAGAATCAATAGGAACTACACCAAGCCAACCAATCGAAATTGAAGCACCCACCAAAATGAAGAGAAAAGCAATAAAGCTAAGATCTGAAATTTGGGATCATTTCTCTAAATTTGTGGATGCTGAGGGAAAGCAAAAAGGCAAGTATAATTATTGGAAAGAAAATTCTATTGTGATTAAAAAAAAAAAAAAAATTGGCACAACTTCACTTAGAAAATCACATGTTTGCATGCAAATATAATGAAAATAAAGTAGACACAAGTCAAACATTATTATCTTTGCAACTGACTGTTGGAAATGAGAGTGTGGATAGTTGGAAAGTTGATCAAAATGTTATAAGAGAGAAATTAAACTCGTATGATTATTATTGATGAAACTTCTAATGTGTTTTAATGAATTATTTATACCGAATTATGAATGCAATTACTTTCACTGTGTTTTCCCCTTTATTTTAAAAAATCTAAATTATTGTTGTAGACCGAATACAATGAACCGAATCGAACCAAACTGATTTAATTTAATTTGACTCAGTTTCTATCCACAAATCGTATAGATAGATTCATTATACTATATAATTCAGTTTTATCAATTTTAATTGATTCAGTTCGATTTCAACCGAATCGACCGAAATGTCACTCTTATATGTATTCAGTTGATATTTAAATTTGCTTTTTAAGCGCCTCTCTATGGGTGTACAATTTTAATTTTATAAGACACCTCTAATTGATATTCTTCTTGACTTGATCATAATCTAATAATGTAGCTTATTTACGTTCTTGTTCGTAATTATGGTGTTTTTCTCCTTATTGCAAAAGAATAAAAAAGGGAAGTAATTAATTATTCAAATTATTTTAACAAATTTTTTATAAGAAAATTATTTTTATGTTGCTGTTATTTTTCTAAGTTATCATAGTTAGATGGAAGCACCTCCCTCGATTCTTCTATTTCATCTCCACGTGTCTAAACCGTCAAACGCCACTTGATAGCTCTTTTGTACTAGGGATTACCAGAAACCACCTACCACTTGAAAGGCTGAAACATTTTCCTTTATATAAATCATCCAACATAACTGATTCAAAGCACCTCCTCAATTCTTTTTTAATCTTAATTATTTTCCCAAATCCTCCCTCCCTCTTATTCTAACCATGCATGCTTCGTTTAATCACTTCACCTTCACCACCACCACCTCAAACCCTAAGACTCGAACTCAATTTCGAAAACCCACAAAACAAAACGACAATAACACACCTTTCATCACTTGTAGAACCCTCGTTAACCCTTCTGAAAAAATAATTCATCGCACAAGGTTGCCGCTCTCACCACCAACTCCATTAACGCCACCATTACCAGAAGTGGCGCCACCATCGTCAGAACCTGAATTTATATTCACCCCACGACAAAAAACTAACTTTCCAATTGGTTTAAATCCTTTACAAATGCTTGCAGCCTCAGCTCTGGACACAATAGAGTCGTCAATAATTTTAATGTTGGAGAGAAACCAAGTTTTACCTAAATCGGTTGACCCGGTGGTTCAAATATCGGGTAATTTCGCGCCGGTTCAGGAGTTTCCCGTTCGTCACGGTCTGGAGGTTGTGGGCCAGATTCCGGAATGCCTACGTGGCGTTTATTTACGCAACGGCGCTAATCCTGTGTATGAACCCAAAGGTGGACACCACTTGTTTGATGGCGATGGTATGATTCATGCTGTAACCTTGGGATCTGGGAACCAAGCCAGTTATAGCTGCAGGTATACACGTACGAGCCGGCTGGAGCAAGAAGCTGCATTGGGTAGGCCGCTTTTTCCCAAGCCGATAGGTGAGTTGCATGGACCCTTGGGCTTGGCTCGGCTCATGTTGTTCATGGCTCGAGCTGGTGTTGGCTTGGTTGACGGATCACGTGGCAGTGGCGTGGCAAATGCTGGGTTAATTTATTTTAACGGACGATTATTGGCCATGTCGGAAGAAGATCTTCCTTATCAGGTAAAGATCATTGATGATGGTGATCTTGAAACGGTTGGACGGTTCAGTTTTCACAATCAACTCGATGGTCCCATGATTGCACACCCTAAAGTGGACCCTATCACCGGCGATTTGCATGCACTGAGTTGCAACGTAATAAAAAAACCGTACTTGAAATACATCAAGTTCGACAAGCACGGTAAAAAGTCACGTGACCTCAGCATTACCTTGGACCAGCCAACCATGATCCACGACTTCGCAGTTTCACGTAATTTTGTAATAATCCCGGATCATCAAGTTGTATTCAAGTTAACCGAGATGATTCGGGGTGGGTCACCCGTAATATACGACAAAGAAAAGACTTCAAGATTTGGGATTTTGTCCAAAAATGACATGAGCGAATCAAGAATCCAATGGGTTGATGTGCCAAATTGCTTTTGCTTCCATTTATATAACGCATGGGAAGAAATTTCCGACAACGGTGATGACATTATCGTTGTTATCGGGTCATGCATGAACCCGCCAGATTCCATGTTCAGTGAATCGGAAATTCCAGTTCAAATTGAATTAACCGAAATCCGGTTTAACTTGAGGGCCGGAGAGTCGACTATGAAGACTCTAGTATCAGGTATGAATTTGGAAGTGGGTGTAGTAAACCGGAAACTTTTGGGTGAGAAAACCCAGTTCGTTTACTTGGCAATAGCAGAACCATGGCCGAAGTGTTGCGGTATTGCTAGGGTTGATTTGGAAACCGGAGAAGTGACAAAGTTTGAATACGGTAAAGGAAAATTCGGTGGCGAGCCATTTTTTGTGGCAGAAGGAGGTGAAGTCAATGAAGGTGAAGGATATATAATAGGGTATGTGAGAGATGAGATAAAAGAGAAGTCTGAGTTGGTAATAGTAAATGCATTGGACATGGAGCAAGTAGCTTCGGTAAGGTTGCCCAGTAGAGTGCCTTATGGGTTTCATGGTACTTTCGTAACTGAAGATGAGTTAAAGGTACAAGAACCATATTAATTAATTAATTAAAACTAATGAGCTTGGATTAATTTTTAATTGTATTTTTGTATATAAGCAAAGCATGACTTTATAAATAATCAAATTAACTAAAAGAAAAATCTTCATGTATGATGTATGTACAGAATATGTATAGATGTATGTATACTTGTTTTTATTATATTTTGATGTAATTTTTATAATTTATGGATATGCTTTTATGGAGTTCATTGATTATACCGTTTTCCAAGTGTGACCTTCTTACATTTTTTGCTACATAGGATCCAGGCATACCAGTTCAGTTAACCGACGATTTCAAAAAAATTTTAGTCAATTTCAATCGGTTTTGAACCGTTGTTTTGAGCCAATTCTAGTTCCGGTACGATTCTAGCACATCATGGTTTTGATTTGATTTCAGTGTTTTATGAACATTTCTTTCTCAAAGAAATAATTCGGTTTTGGTTTTAATTTCCGTGTAAAAAAACGAAATTGATTTCCACATTCGATTAAATATCAAAATTGATTTTTTATATTTGATTAAAAATTAAAATTAAATAATTAGTCACCTTTCAATTTTCATGTTTGATTCATTATTTGAATCGAATAAAATCATACTTTTATATCTTTTTTATTTTTAATAATTACAAAATTGATATATATTTGATGAAAAATTAAGAAAACAATTAATAAAAAAATCTCTCAATTATTTTTCAAATGTTTAGGGACATAATTCAAATTGGATTTGATCATTGGTTTGAACCGACGATTTTAAATCGATTTAGGTGTATTTTTCTTTTTCTGGGTCAACTCTTTTAGTTCGTTGTCATAACTTTTAGTTTGTAACACGAGTCATATTATATCCGAAGCCAAAACTTAGAAATTTTCAGGAGAATTTACCCAAAAAAAAAAAAAAAAAAGTTTTAGTTCGTTGCATACTTTTTAGTTATGTTGCTTAACACGAGTCATATTATATCCGAAGCCCAAAACTTAGAACATTTTCAGGAGAAATTTTACCCAAAAAAAAAAAAAAAAAAAGGAAGAAAGGAAAGAAAAAAAAAAAAAAAAAAAAAAGGAAAGAAAGAAAAACGGGAATGTCAACAATTTTTTTCTATCATGCGTTTTTTTTTTTTTTTTTCTTGGTTGTGTTCCAATACATGTATATGAAATAAGGCAAGGAAACAGAAAAATTAAAATGAATTAGATACATATATCCATGATTTTAGAGATAAAATATATTTAAATTTAGCATTAAAAATTACGAGATTATTACAAAATTTTAAAACGAGATTATTCTTAATACTCATAATAATGAGGTGTGCATTTGTCTACATTGTCGTGATTGGGCCTAAATGCTCCGACAGCAATTCATAACATTCGAAGGACACACGATTTTGGGTCAATTGGGTGCAAAACCCACAAATTCGTACTATTTGTTAATATCAGCTTAATGCTTGTCCAACTCAGGCACTCCAACCCACCCATTTTTCGGTTAATGCTGTTCCACCTCGGATTGACAATTTAGGACCCGTCACCTCGTGTGCCGCGATTCTATTAGCGGAAACGTTTATCTATTACACCAAACCAATCTAACAGCATGATGAACAAAATTAGTTATCCGTTAACAGTATAACTATCGTTTCATCAAATGTTAAAAAAAATTACTCTCTCAAATTTCAAACACGGTTATAAAATATAAACCATATGTCATTAAATAATATAAATAATAAAAATAGGTTTTCTTTAATCACATTTTAAAACTGAATGTGACGTGGTCAGCTCAATCAATCAAAACGGTTGAGTTTTTTCTTTTTCTTTTTCTTTTTAAAATATTTTTCCTGCATTGTTAGTGGATTGTTGGATTATCTCTAACATATCATGTGGAGAACATTGGAAGCTCCGACAGCAATTAAAGACATTCGAAGGATGCTTTTGTTTCCTTGAATATTATCTCACATGTTATCGGCTCAACTGGGTGCAAAACCCACAAATCATTACCTGTTAATATCAGTTTAATGCTTCTCCAACTCACGTACATCAAACCCAACCATTTTATTGGTTAATGCCGTTCCACGTCAGATCGACGATTGCCCACCCGTCACCGATACTCAATCGTTACGTCAATATTCAAATCTTATTATATTTAATTATATATTATATTTCATTTCAGGCTGAATGATAGTAAAAAAATTTTCAACTTCGATAGTTTTTTTGTAGTTTTTACTAATTCATTGGGTTTTATCTAACCACACTATATACATTATATGTATTTTTATGAAGGGTTGATTTATTTATATTTTTTTTTTTTTTTTTTTTTTTTTTATTTATATTTTTTTTTTTTTTTTTTTTTTTTTTTTTTTTTGAGTTGGAGATAAAGATTGGAGTAGAATCAGACGTGGTGCCCTTATATCAGTTCAAGTTGCTTCGTAATAATCATGCACGTAGTGATTCCATGGAGGTAGTGGTGTCTCTTTGCTTTCTAATCTGTCCAACACGTTGACTAAATTAAAAAAACAAAAAAAAAACGTTTCTTTTCTTTTATTATTTTTCGAAATCTTTTCATGTTGACAAGCCGAAAGAAGAAAGGAAAAAAGAAAAAAAAAACGTTTCTTTTCTTTTATTATTTTTCGAAATCTTTTCATGTTGACAAGCCGAAAGAAGAAAGGAAAAAAGAAAAGGTGAACATTAATCATTGACTTACTATAGAAACGACAACTAATCATTCCACAACTATAGAAACGACAACTAATCATTCCACAACAAGGGAAATGCTTGCTTGTCCTAAAGTTGCATGCAACAAAATAATTGCTCCATTAAATTCTCAAAGGAGAACCAATTTTTCTTTTTTTATTGTTTTTTGAGTCTTTTCTGAAACGAAAGAATAAAAAGTGCAATTTAGATACTAACCCTTTCAATTTTATAATATATTGAAAATAGCCACTTTATTATCGATTATTATTATTATTATTATTATTATTATTATTATTATTTCTAACTAGTATTTTAACACCCTTTGTAGTCTTTAGCTATGACATAATCTTATTTTATAAATTTATAGTTGCTTTCTCCATAAATGCTTATTGGCTAGTTCATTGTTAATATTAGACGAGTAATAAATACGATGGATTGATTATTATTAATAATGAATTTTTTTAATATTAGAAAAGATTCGAACTTGAATTTATTGTTAGGTAATAATGAATTTTATTTTCATGAAAAATTTTATTTATATATTTTGACACGTAGGATGAATATGCATTGTAATTGATGTATATTTATCTCAAAGTTTTATGCGTAGTAGGAACATGAAAGATTTTGCTTTGATTGCTAGAAAATAATAATGTCTATGAAAATTATCAGAAAGAAGTATAATTTTAAATAATTTATTGCATATTTATTGTGAAAAGTTCATAAACTATATAAAAGTTGAGCAATGATATTAATTTATTAAAAATATTTTATTAAATAATGGGGGACATGATTTAGGAAAAAGCATCTGTGAGATTGTATAGTGGGTAGACAAAATGATAGGGGAAAAGAAGAAAGAGCTTGCAAATATTTTGTGTTTCAATTTGCAGGAAAGAAGAAAATTGGTGGAGGAAAAAAAAATGGGAGACAAAGGTAGATGGACCTCTATTTCAGTGCAAATTTGATTATGCCAGCAAAAAAAGTTGCAAGTTGCAAAGTCATAAACATTTTCTTAGTACCTTAAAATTCCTAATTTAGCATCTCAATGGCAATTGGGTGCTGGTGGGATTTTAATTGATTTGACTTGCAACTTAAATCAATATTGAAGTATTAAATATTAATTTTTATATAAATCTTAAAAAATAGATAATTGAAATTCCAAACTTAGATCGCGAACGCTGTTGGAAAACCTTTATCTGATACTAAGTGCGAAAACCCATATGTAAATTGAAAATAGATAAATAAATAAATACTTGAATATGAAAATATATTCATATTTTCGGTCTAGAAGATGCTTATCTCCATGGATATGGCTTGTAATATAGCTCCTTAAGAAAGTCAGCTAAATCTTTAAACACATTTGCCTACTTAACCTTTTACATGTACACGAGAGTTTTATCCTTGTGGCTTACATGGAAACGCAGTTTTCATTTATTTGCAAGATTCCGCCGCTTCGGTTGGAGTGCCATTGACATAAACCGCAGCCTGTTTGTTATTTCTGTAAATGATGGCCTTGCTGCTGGGTTGAAAGACCAGCATTCTTCCATCAACTTTTTCCACTCAGAATCACAGTCTTCTGGTATCTGAGGCCTAAGCGTGTTACTTACGATTCCGCCTTCAAGCAAAGGTAAGGTAAGGTTTTAAGCCAAATTTAACAAGAATCATATGAAGAGGGAATACTAGTAGAATGCTAAAAAAAACAATTATGGCACGCACCGCTAAAAATTATGGTTACCTCAGGAAGGAATAAGAGCATTTTTCATACCACTTTAAGTCAAAGACGACAATAAGCACTTTCACATAGTTTAGATCGAAGATGACAAAGACGTGAAGAAAGCACATGCAAATGTAATTCATATAGCAGTTTATTTTCATGTGTTGATGTTATCCCAAAGTGAATTAAGAATAGTATTTAGACACAAAATTTAGAAAACAGTAACGTAAAACCATTGTCAGCAATCGACCAAAAGCATACCTATGATAGCACCGCAATGCATGTTGGCATATGGCTCTTCACCAGTCAAAATCTCCCACATTGCAATACCAAATGAGTAAACATCAACCTGCAAAAGAACAGTACTTCAAAATGAAGTCATATATTTTTGAACGAGTAATTGGTTCATTTTTCATATACTCAAAACTCCATTATATAAAATTCTAGGTGTTTGCATAAGGTCTTAACCTTCTCAGAGACTCGATTGCTGCTGCCATCGAGTAATTCTGGTGCCATCCATGGAAGGGTTCCACGCACCCCACCGGATACGAGTGTATTGCGTTTAATTCTTGACAAACCAAAATCTCCAACCTGAAAAAGCAGACAATTTCCTTAACTACTGCATTTGCATACCATTGATTGGTGAATAAAAAGAAAAAAGAGGATGTGACTTTAATATTCTAATTAAGACTGTAGAAGAAACTGTGATCATTTACCTTGCAAATGGGTCGTTGTGAATCTCTCAAATTCACAAGCAAATTATCACACTTCAAATCAAAATGAACAATATCTTTCAGATGTAGATATTCCATGCCAAAAGCTGCATCCAGTGCAATCATAAGCTTTTTACGACGATCAAGTGCTCTGCAAGACCAAGGCTCCATAAGCCTACATGATAACCAGGGTACAAGATAAAAGAAACGTATATGGATTAACTTACTTGTCCTTCTTTTGTAAGACATGCCTCAATGATCCATTAACCATATATTCAGTAACAGTCGCCATTGTTCCCCCAGGTCCATCAGGGACTACACCATAAAATGCTACCACATTAGGATGGTGAAGATTTGATAGGATCTGCGCCTCTCTCCAGAAGTCTTTGATCTGCACAGAAAGAGAGGGTTTGGATTTTGAGTCCCGCAAGATTCTGAAAACCTATCTTTAAAAGAAAGGCTGGAATGTATACTACTAATCTATTCTCTAGGTCATCCAAATGTTCAATTCACTTGATTGAGTGAACTTTTTATTTTTGATCATCTTTAAATTTTGAACTCCAATACATATTTTATTTATCTATGAATTCTTAGGGTGTATATCCATAGTTAAAATGAAATGGAAAAGAATTATAAGCTTTAATACTGATGAAGGAATTTTAGGAGACGCACCAGCCGCTCTTGCTCTGATGATCTTCCTGAAAAACAACTCTTTTTGATCCTCTTAATAGCAACATCAGTACCCCTCCACTTCCCATAATAAACAGTTCCAAAAGTACCAGATCCTAACTCTTTTAGTTCTTCAATATCAACATTCTTTATAATCTGCACATTAGCACCTAAAGCATTTAGTTAAAAATAATACTTCGAAACTTTTCTTTTAGACAGAGACAGACGAGAAATTGTTTAATGAAAAATAAATGGGATATTTCACATTCTAAAGCACAAGTTCCCATTAAAAGGAACTTTTAAAATCTTTATGTTGATAATGCTAATCAATGCTCCAAGAATCTCCACTGAAAATTAAATGCAAATTTATCATAAGAAGAAAGAACTTCATGGTCACAACTACACATGACGCTGGGGAATTGAAAATTGAAAAAACTGGATGTATACATATTTCTCTCGCAGTCCAATCACAAGAATGCTGTTAATGTCTAACAGGGAAGTTAATATTAATTGTGGATAATTGAACAATATGATAGTTCCATACCTGCAACCCATAGATGCCTGCTTCCATTTCAGCCATTGCAGCATCACTAATAGACTCCTCAGTATTTCTGCCGTCAACATTTGAATGCTAAGAAATGCATCGTAAAAAGGTCAAATTTACCACCAAACGTTTTACTATGTATTAATAGTATTCACTCGAAAGGAAAAAGATATGGTACCTCATATTCAGATCCTTGAATTGTGCTTTCTGTCTCAGAATCTCTATGATCTGGGAATTCATCTGCGGCCTCTTGTTCTACATGTGGGACAACTCTCAAAGCCAATGGAATATCTGGAGGTGTGGTACCAGTTACATCTTCAACAATTACAACTGATTCCTCATTCCCATGGGGATAGTCTAGGCGTTGTGGAGCATTCTTAATCATTGGTTCATCATATGCTTGTCTCCTGAAGCCGTTATTTTCAATTTCAACCTTGTCATCACGACAATCCACAGGGTCTTCATCGTACAGATAAAACATTCTACTTGTAGCAGCATTCTTAGCTGATTTCTGAAAGACATAATTAAAAATTGGATGGTATTCTTCATGCAAGATTAAGTCCAGATAAGCAAAAATTTCCTATAAAAGAGAGCTGTACTTACAGAGTCCTGAGCTTTTGGTTTTTGGTCACATGGTGGAGGATTTTGATATCCACGTAGCCAACCAGAAGGCTTTTGACCATTTTTTCTCTGTGTCATAGAACACTGCTGATCCTCAGTCGCATTTTGGTTCCCAAAATGCAAGAGAGGTGTAGGTGTGGCAGTTCCTAATTGGCAATCCTGGAGATGCTCCCTCATGTTATCTACAGAATTTTCCAAAACATTAACTTGATTTGTGCAAACCATTCTTTTAGATGCTAGTGAATCTTTTTGGTGGCGTTGAACACTTGGAAGGTGATCTGTTTTCAGTAAGTCGATACACTCTATGGAATCATTGTTCAATATGTTCCCTTCACATTGTTTTCTGCCTCCATCGGAGCAAGTAACTCTACTGTCTACTCGCTTCAACAACTCTTTATTCAAGTCAATTTTCTCTGGTGTGTTGAAGGTGCATTGATTATCATGCTTATCTGCTTCGCATTTCTCATTCATTAAACCTTGCCACATCACTGGCTCGTGTGGGCAATTTGAATCAATCCATGTTGATAATGGGCTAATTGCTTCTTCCATGTAATATTTTGGTGTTTCATCATGTTCCTGCAACCGTGAGTCAGAAAGTGCCCTTTCCTTAAGCCTAGGTCTATCTGAATTCATGTCACTTTGAACATATAGATGATGTGGAAGAAAATCTTCACTTGGACTACGATTGTGAAAATGATGTAACGATGGTTTGTTACTGTGGTCAGTTTCTACAAAATATTGGTGATGATGATGGTAGCTCATTAATGGTACTAGTCCTTGAGGAATTTTATTATAATTTATAGAGGGATGAGGGTGAAATGAATTGTCAAATGGACTTTTGTCCATGGTCAAAGGACTAGTGGTTTCATTACCCTCGGGATACGATCGATCAACATAAAAATGCATGTTTGAATTCTTGTGATCTCCATGCCGAATTGTAACTGGAGATAGGGGAGGAGATTGATTGAAAGGCGTGCCCGGGTTCTGAACTTTAGTGAGAACCCGAAGAGCAGGACTTGCAAATGCGGAAGTTTGACTAGAATCCTTACTGTCAAATGCATAAATATCTGAATTGGTTCCCAACTGCATTGGTTGTCTAGTCTTCATGGGACTTAGATCTGGCCTGCCATTAACAGCAACAACATATTGGTCATTCTGTTGTAGAATCTTTCCCTCGAATGAATTTGGGCTATCAGGTTCACCAGAGGGAATGAGAAATATCCGCAGTCTTTGTGAGCCTCCATTTCGTTCTAGTTCTCGATATTCTTCCATCATATGATGTAGATCTTCATTGGAACATACAGAAATAAGGGCATCAAGATCCTCACCAGGGAGCTGGTACTTGATCGTGTGTGGTTGGTTGCAAATTGCCAAAGTTTTCCTTGCAAGTTCATCCCATTTAACAGTTTTCTTGATGGATATAATCCTTGTCTCTCCACCAACATACCTAAGCTTTCCGTCACTTGGCCTAGGTAATATCTTCCCCCCAAAGCTGCATAAAAATTTCATTTTTCCCAAGAAAGAACTTTCCATAACATCAGTTCCATAAGGGTGATACGATGGATGGGACTCCGCCGCATATTTAAGGGGAGGATTAAGTCGATCAGTATTCATTTCACCAGTGTATTTGACAGGGTTTTGTCCACTGCCACTATATTCCCATTGGCACCTGCTCATATGATCTGGATAAGCCCTATGATCTAGTTCAACTGGATGTCCTGCCCTGGAAACAAAATCTAAGGCATCAAGTCCCGAGTTTTTTCTCCAAATCCCATGAAAATTGGAAAGATCCTCATAAACCATCTGATGGTGCTGATTATAGTTAGATGTCATGTGTATTAGCTGGCTATGATCTGCCACCCTTCTTAGAGCAATGCGATCACGCAAAAATTCAGTAGAAAATTCTTCACCTGTCTGTGCACAAACACCATCATCATCATCATGATGATGCCTATCTTCTGGGTATCTATCATTAGACAAAACCTTGGCCGTATCTACATAAAACTGCTGGCCTAAACCACCAGGGGACTCTCTTATCATGGTATCAAACAAGTCTTACTCAATATATCTATAAATAGAGGCATACAATTAATCAATACATTACCAACTCTTGTTTCCTTAATAATCTTGAACTTCCTTATGCTTCTCCAATCAGACCAGACAATATTTGAATTATTCTTCTTTTATGACACTATCCAATATTTACGTTCATGATGTCAACTTGGTTGTCACCAAGAATGGCGAAAGTTTCATTACTATATTATTTAGTTATTATCTAATATCCATAAATTCCCCGATCTTCCCAACAAAATAAAATCAATAAAATCCTTATACCATGAATTATATCCTTGAAGATATGTATATTTATCCAACTCCAGGCCACATGTACAAATATTCACCCAAAATCATAATAATAAAATTTATGACCACCTCATTAATCTAATTTTCCTTGCACGATCATCCATCAATCGACATATTGCCGGAGTCTCATATGGAAACTTTTTTTTTTTCCCCCTGTGAAAATAGAGACTGTTAAAAATAGAGACTTTCAATCGATAATTAAGCTTCACATCGCAAATATAAAAACAATATGTCAAATCATATTTCAAAAGTAAGCTTCACATCGCAACCAAGAATCTATGGGAGGTGAATTGTTCACGTCTTGCGTAAGCAGGAAACTCCAAGAATGATTAAATTTATGGTCACAAAATTCAAAAACAAAAATGGATATGAAATAAAATCAAAATTAAGATGCTGTTCTTTAACAGATACATGAACGTAACAAGAGAGATAATGAAAATTGAAGTACGTTAAAGAAAGACAGGAATAGCGAAAAGGGTACCTGGTTATTTGTTGAAACTTGATGTTTCACGTAGAGATTTTAGCCATGAAGAAGAACAATATTGTCTCGAGCTGGATGAAACCCAAAAAAGAAAATTTAGAGTTTGAATTTTGGTTTTGTTAAAGAAATGTGGGCTTTGATGGAGAAAGAGGAGAGAAAGAGAAGCCGTTGCATGAGGGTCGGAGACAAGGCGCTTAAAATAACGCGGCTACACTTAGACAAATATGGAGAGGGCCCTAAGCCCCTAACTGCAAACTAATCTCTTGAAAAGGAAATTTATGGTTTTTACCCTTTCCCCTTTTTCTTTTTTAGAGGATTATTCTATTTTTGCCATCAAATATATAAAATTATCCATTATTGCAAAGTAGAAAAAATTATTCACTAATAAAAATATAATAATTCGTTTTGATATTATTGATAATTTTATATTTACATAGTTAATCAGCTCAATTTTTATATAGTAATTTTTCTTTTGATTAATTTTTTTTTTTTTTTTTCCATTACATATACCAATGATTCCACTCCTCCACTCTTTTCGAACTAGAATAACCGAAAGGGTAAGAGTTTTGAAATGAAGGCTACCGCACAAAAGAAACTAAACCATCAAAGCTAATTAGTGTGGGTCCTATATATGACACGTTAGCACCCACTAGAAAACCTACTAATGATTCAACAAAAATAATCTTTTGTTGTAATGATTACTTTAAAAAAAACTGTCACAAAATTTATTTACTGTTTTATCCCTTTATTTTAGAATTTTCCACAACAAATTCAGCCATATATAATATAAAGAGGGAAATTCTTGCATAAGAGAAGAAAGAAACATTGTTATTTCATGTACACCAAATATCATGACTACCAATTCAGCATCATGAACCTCATCAATGGACATCCAACGGCCCACCACCAACAATCATCAACATAAAAGGATAACCTCCAATAAATGAAAACCAATGGCAGATTTCAGTAACTACTTGACAACAGAACTAGTTCGAAACAATAGAGCAGACCCAGTTGGTCGTTGACAAGACTAAGCTGCGAGCTCTGCTTTTCCAATACACGCAGAAACTGTGAAAGCAATAATGCCACCTGATTACCTATAAGAATCTGGACGTTTTGGCTTGGTTTGAACAACAGCCTCAATCTTCTCCATCACGGCAGGAGTTAACAAGGGGATCACGTCGATAGCTTTCATGTTCTCATGAATCTGCATAGCAGAAAATCACATTCATCCATAGCACCAAGAAGTTTTTATATGAAATGGAAATCTCACTTCAAATAGAGAGAGAGAAGAAAGTTTTGACAAAGAAAAGAATCCTATAGATATCTGCATCAACTTGTTGACGCAAACAAGACACGCAACAAAGTACAAACGATGATAGAAAGCAGCTGCGCCATTAGGAATTGAGTTTTAATTTTCATACAGGCTAGTGATTGCACAAGCATCTATTATTTAGGGAAGTATTTCACCTGACAAATGCAATTTCCGGAAGTTTTATTGTCAAGATTTTCCATTGAAGGTAGCATTAGAAGGGGGAAGAGATTCGTGAAGTTGAAGAGTCACAAACAAAATAGGTCAATTACAAAAAACACTCATACATCCTAGTCAGCAGGACCATCTTGGTTGGTTTGTGAAGTCTTTTCTGAATAGGAGCCTATTTTTTAAGTGTGATACAAATAAATTTGTTCTTCAGTTTAAGTTCACAGCAAAACCTTCAAACTTAAATATTTTATTCAAAACCAGTAGTTTAATAACAAAATTAGGATCCAAGACAAGTATAGCATCACCCCAAGAGAAGTACCCTTGAAAACAAAAGATGTGATGTTTTGGGCTTTTTAAAACTGACCTGAGACTCCCTTGTAGCACCAGTAATAACTGATGAGACATTGGGATTAGCAGCACACCATGCAATTGCAAGTTGAGATAAAGGCACACCCAGTTCATCAGCAATTGGCTTCAGTCCATTAACCTTTTTCAAAACATCGTCAACCAGTGATCGGCTAGCAAGGTTCTACAAAGCATAAAATTAGTTTAAGTGTTGTACGCAGAAACAAAATTTTGGGATAAACAGAACATAATTGCAGCTGAATTCCACAAACTAAACACTAGAATATATGCATGAAGAAACTATTAAAGTCTAAGCTGGACAATAGATATACAAACATCATTATTAATACAAAAGAAATATTTGAACCATGAGCTATTAATTTGGCATTATTATCAAACAAGACTCACAGGCTTCATCACTTTTCTGTACACAAATTATATCAGTTGCAACATAAAGATGCAGAGATCAGTTCATAACAGTATTAAGCACTCAGTACACAAGAGTCATTGGAAAGAAAAAAAAATGACAGGGAAGCTCCACCAATATTAAAAAGATGACTAAGTATGCAGCTTTAGATAAGGAAATTGACCTTAATAAATATAGCAATGTAGTATAATTGGAAGTTCAGATTATATTCGATGACTCAAAAAACAAAAAAAAAGAAAAAAATAAGTGAAGACTGAAGTCAATAATCATTAAGGAGGAGACTAGAACATTAAGGAACTGCTAGAGGTGGAAATGTTGGTCAAAACCATTGACAATTGTTGAAAAGACCTTAAAAAAAGTGGAAGATTCTGCCATCAATATCATAAATCCAAACAAGCCTTACTTTGTAATTTTCTAAAGCAAACCGACTATCAGGAGGTATAGCTCCCTTGCTGTATTTTCCTGTGAGCACCCCAGATGCAAGTGGACTCCATGTGGTGAGACCAAGGCCATAGTTGGTATATAGAGGGAGATACTCTGACTCGACCTGTATCCATGTAAGATTTGAGCAGGTCATAAATGAATAGTATAAGCCAAAACTCAAAAACTTTTCCATAAACATTATAAGGATTCATAAACAAACACATGCAGGAAATGAAAAGAAACCCCAATTTAAGAGGCAAACCACGGAACTTTGAAGGTGTGAAACACACCTTCAAAAGTTAAAAGATGTGTATTAACGGGGGATTATACAGTTCATCAGCTCCAAGACCCAAAGCCACAAAAAGCCTTTTTCAAAGAAAAGGCACCTCCTTCAGCTTACAAATTTATTTGGCTCTGTTGTTGTTGTCACATAATCTATTTGGCTCTGTTGTTGTTGCAAGTGCTCATGCAAAAGCATCCACACTTGCAGGCTAACACCCCACAAAAGATCTTGCTTACTCATCATACGGTTTCAGTGTTCAACCTTAGGGCTCTCAAACACAATTCAATTCCAGAATGTCTTGATTATTGATTCTTGCTAATTAAGGTTATTCATTGAAATTGAAACATTCTTCAGGAGGAAACAGTTTGGCTAAATTGGTTCAAAATAGAACAATAAAAACAGCCAAAAAAACTTATTCATCTCAAGTTTGTGAACCCAAAAAAGAAAAAACAAAGTAAGCCCATTTCCATCAAACGTAAATAATTATTAATATGCACAAAGTGTGATAGATCCTCTCGCTGCCACAACCAAAAGTCAAATATTTCAGACCTGAAATTTTGATTAACCCCTCACCTTGTGCCTTGATAGTAGATTATACTCTGGTTGCTCAACAATTGGTCCCACCAAGTCCAATCTTTCTGCAATGCCCCACGCTTCAGTGATCTGCTGGGCAGACCACTCACTAGTGCCCCAATAAAATGCCCACCCCTTATCAATCACATAATTCATTGCCCTCACCGTTTCTTCAATTGGTGTTGATGAGTCAGGCCTGTTACAGCAGATTAAATTCAAATGAATTAACCCTCCTCAATGAACCTTTAAAAAATTAAATAGAATAACTAACAATTATGGTAAAAAACAAGTTAAAAAAAGAAATTTTAAATGGTGTCGGGGCAATAACAGCACCAAATGAACCCCTGTCAATGAACCTTCCAAACAAGAATTCTTCAACCATAATCAACCAATTAAAAAAACAAACAGCAAAACTACAACAATTGCTATTCAATTCGCTGTAAATTATAATTCATATCTGCAAAATCCAAATAGCATCTCTGCTGGAAGAACTTTATACGAGCCTAGAAAACCACATTAGAAAAGCATACATAAAAAGAATTAAATATATGAGATACCACAAAATACTAAAATCAGAAGCAAACCATCTCAGTGGTCGGCACATCAACCATGTCCTGATAGAGTAATAGTACCCAAATACTGTTAAAAGACCTACTAATTAACAAATTACTCCGGATGACAAAAAAAAAATCCAAAAAAAGACCCATACAGCATCAAACAGAAATCAATAGCAAACAGCGCATAAACCAAACGACTTTTTTCTTATCTAGCTTCTTACTAGTTAAATCAGAAAAAATCAACAAGCCAAATCATAATAACACAAATCAATCACGAAATCACGACTTCCACCAAAACCAACTAATACTCCAGAACCCAGAGAAAAGTGACTGTCAAACATATCAATTGAAAAAGAAAACCAAACGAAAGCGGAAAATTAAAAGAACGAGGAAGAAAAATAAAGGCAACGACAGAAACTAACCGGTGGCAATAAATCACATCAACATAATCCATATCAAGCCTCTTAAGCGAAGCTTTCGTGCCCTCCACAATATGTTTCCGGGACAACCCCTTATCATTAGGGCCAGAACCTCCCCAAAAGATCTTAGTAGACACGACGACATCCGACCGCTTCCATCCGAGCTCGCGGATCGCCTGGCCCATGATCTCCTCAGCTCTTCCATTGGCATAAACCTCTGCGTTATCAAAGAAATTAACACCATGGTCTCTGCAACACTGTAAGAGGGACTTTGCCTCCTTGACATCGAGCTGGTTACCAAAGCTTACCCAAGCGCCATAGGAGAGCTGGCTGACCTTGAGCCCAGACCGACCTAGGTTCTTGTACTGCATTTTTTTGAATAGGGAGATACGGAAATGGAGATCGACCCGCAGGAGAGTTTAGAGAGACTTGAAAATAAGCGTAGAACGGAGGTGGAACAGACAAAGTAGGTACACTGGTGCAAATACGCACTACTCACTGTTCGAGAGCCGAGAGGAAATAATTGTGTGTGGTTGGTCCTACGCGTGTGTAGAGTTTAATGTGATTAGCGCCCGGATCTGTCGGCGAATGATCCCTCTGTGATCTCTGGATTTTTGGCGCTGATCTTTTCTGATATCTGTCTGTTTATTTATTTAAAACTACACCAGATTCTTTTGTTACGAATTTAAATTAGTGTTAGCAAATTAAGAAAACAATAATTATTTTTGAATAAGAAAAATTTTCTCTTATTAAATTTATCAACAATGATGATGTCAATAAAATAAAAATTACTTAAAATAAAACGTATTTTATAAAAAAATTATTTATGATGTTTTCTCCTTTTTATTGAAAAAGGTTATCATTGAGATTAATTTAAAAGGAATTATTCCTAAAATTTAATTTTTGCCTTTATAATATGCATATATATGTCTATCAAATTATCTTAGGTGTGTTTAATTTTTTGTTAAATATTATGATTTTTTAATACATTTAAAAATGCTATGTTAAATATTAGAAGATTAAAAAATATATAATTTAAAAATCATTAGTTATTAATATACTTAAGTATTGATAGTATTTCAATTTAATTATTAGTCTATTCAATTAATAAATAATTTTTTTATAGATTTCTATTTAATTATTAGTTTTAATTTCAAAATTATTAATTAATAAAATATTTTTTATCAATTTAATTTTATTATTAACGTATTTCAATTTCGATTATTACTCTATTCAATCAATGAATTATTTATTTTTAAATTTGCATTGCTGATCTATTTGAACGAGAAATGTATTTCAATTTCAATTATTAACATATTCAATTAAGAAAAATTTATTTATATTTTAATCAATAAAATTAGAATTAATAAAAATACATTTATCTACCTAAAGATTTATTAACTCCCTGTTTAAAATAAATAAATTCCATATAAAAATTACCAAAATTCATTTATTTATAAATATAAATTTTTGTATTTGAAAATTAATTTTACAAACTCAATCATATATAATTCGATATATATAAGTAAATTAAATTTTATTGATGAAGTTTCTAAATATATTCCACAAAATTAAATAATAAAAAATATAAAATTATCCATCTTTTTAGTCTTTTATAAAATTATTATTTCAAAGATTTTTGATGGAAAATAAAAATAAATAAATTTGCAATCTCAATTTATTCCAAACATGCTCATATAAAATTTAAAGGCAAAATATATTAATTCACCTGTATACTTTTAAAAAAATGGCACTATTAATTTTTAATTCAACCTAGTAGACACTTATAAAAATGAACCTATTAAATATTTCAAATTCAACACATTAAATACTTCAACTTCTAAAATTGCATTAATTAGTTATTTATTTAATACTTAAAAAATGTCAAAATTATTTTAAAAAAATTATACTAACTACATATCAAATCGATATTTTATATGTATATCTTAAAAGTTATTATTATTAATGAAGAAAAGTACACAGTATTTTTCAAAATCTTTAATTTTAGTGATATAAGGAGTCTCTTAAAAAGTTTAAAATGTCATAAAATATTCTAAAAAATGTGTAAGATTGAAATTCAATTGAATTACATACTTTAAGTTAAATATATATAAAAAAATAAAAATTCAATTGAATCACTTATAAATAATTTTTAAATTCATTTACATCAAATGAAACATAAATTATATATTCATCGCTTAATCATTCGATCCATTTCACAAATCACAAAATTACATTTATTAGAAATAAATTTACACAATTGTCAACTGTTCAACAGGTACCTGATATTAATAATTTTACTAATAGAATCATTGCAAATAACCTGGCCCTCCAAAAGATCTTCTAGCATATCTTGGAATTTTAATTTAAAAATCAATATATTTATAATTATACGAGTTGCAAGAGACATGTTGTGTGCTTGATCGCAGAGAAGCATCAGCTGTTGCGTGAAGCTCCACGCCTGTGTCAGAGAATCAATGGCATGTGAACAAAACCTCCGAATTTTTTTTTTCAATTATAAAAAAAACGAGGCTTTATTTCTTTTAATAATATCTGTGATAAATTTCCTCACATTTTATTAGAATAATATAAAATTCTAAATATCGTAAATAAATTATAGGGAATTTATCTGCATAATTTTTTTTAAAAAAATCTAGCAATTCTCGTAAATTAGATAGAACTGTTAGATATTATTTTTACTTTCTAATAAATAATAAAAATAATTTTTTTGTCTTTACCTAATTATTGCTCTTAAATTTCCACTTTCAAAATTATGATAATAATATATTTTTAAAAATAACCCAATCAAGTCGTACAAATTGAAATTTCAGTTTTAGTCCAATAAAATGAATTTTGACTTAAACTAATAGTTTAGTGGGATGCCACGCAATCAAATTGATCTTCATTTGGACTAAAAGTCGCACATGCCACAATAAGCACAAAAGCGACAGCGTGGAAAAAACCAAAAAGAAAATAATAGCAAGTAAGATAAGTAAATTACTATTTAGTCCTTAGAATTTGACTCTAATAATTTATCCATAATATTATTGGAAGTTGGAACACTAATTTTTTTTGTCAACAAACAAATCCTCTTTCAAATTATGCCAGCCAGTCATTTTCAACAGATCCACGAATGTAGTTTAAATAGTTATTTAATTAGCAAGAAAGGTTGAAGATTAGGACACTTGCGTGAGCACAACGGCACTAACTCAACCACTAAAGTTAAAATACAAAGACAAAGCTTTCCACGTAGCCAGACCACGAAACTGAAATAAGTGTATGTATAATTATAAACGCTGCATTGCCGCTAACGCTACGAGAAAAGCTATTTCCGGACAAGGACCTGTTTTCGGTTCAGTTCTATTTTTATCAAACCCAAAATTTGCTCAAAAACAGCTAAACCCGGTTGGATTTAATTGTACTACTAAATTTGGTTCAGTTTAGTGTATTTTCCATTTCAAATAACCAAGAGCTGGAAATAGATAACTGGGGTAGCCATCAGCAACACCATAGTTTTGCCTACACTATCATGGATCATGCAGTGATATAAAGAGACAACAATGAAACAAGCTTAAATGCTAGGTTTAAACAAGGACAGAAAATGCTCTAATAAAAGAAATAGATTTTGAAATGTTTTGTTTTCCATAGTAAGGTGATCAGGATCTTTAAGCTGATTTTGTGTAGATGCGGACGCCGAAAGCCAAACCCAATATAGCAAGGGGAACTAGAAATTGCAGGAGCTTGATAATGAATTCAGAAGTCTTATCCTGATTGTAATGAGGTTGCTTTGGAGGTTTATATGTAGTCTTCTGGGGGATTGTTGAGGGATCAATCTTTCCAACATAGTATTGATCCATCATTTCTTTGGCGCTCGTGCTATGACCCACATCCTCAAAATCATCAGTTGCATCCTTCCCTGAATTACAAGTAACATTGTCAAACTTAATCCTATCTATTCATTTTTGCTTCAAAGGGCTACAACTGATACTGTACCTGTGGCCGACAACAAAACCTCATCACCGCCAGGATGGTCATCCAAAAACTTTGTCACATCGTAAACCTGTTTTAACAAATTCGGAATAGCTCAGAGATGTAAAACCAATTTTCTGGAGCCCCTTAATGTAACACAGAAGGATAGAAAGTTGAAAAATTAATGGATTTACGCTATGTTTCAAACTCAAAACTATTTATATGAGATTAAATAGCCAGTCATAGAAGAAATTTCGATCCATGTAAAAAGAGAAAGGTTTCCTATTGCTTGTGTCCTGAAGATGCACAATTGTGAAATAGAGACTACAAGAAACAGAAAACAAATGTGGATAGTCGTGTCATGGAAACACCTATTTCTTCAAAATATTGGACATCGAAGAATGTATTATTGCAGAAATATGGAAAAATTAAAAGATAGTCCTAATTAAACATGAAAGTAAAAACAAGTTATCCTACAAAACACTTCATACTTCAGCAATTAGAATACTACAAAGAAGCTCAGCATTCTAACTAAAGTCTTCTTTGCAGCCTTTTTGTAAGGAAGCATAAATACCTCATGGGTACAGCTGAAGGATTGGGGTGTTAGGAAAAATTTTAAGTTTAATTTATATTGACTTTGAATCTATATATGTACAGATATGTGCTTAGGGTCCTATACAATAGGTAAGTTGACAATGGGACAGTGGACAAAAGAAAAAATGCATATAACAGCTAACATTTGTTCTTGTTTTTATTAAATTTTTTAAGGATACTGGAGCTTAAGTCAAATGGTGTTAGGAATGAATAATGGATGAACAAGAACACAATATGGGTAAAGTTTGAAACCATTCAACCACCTGTGACCATCTTTTTTCAACTTTCTTTTTTATATTGGCTTGCGTGTACCCAAATTTCTCCAAACATCATACTTTTGGTCAGCGGATCCACATTGCTGTTTGGGGCCCCCAAACTTTTCAAATTATAATTTTCCCCTCTAAATTTTATATATTGTTTCAAAAATATTTATGTTGCCCCCCTCCCCTAAATTTTTCTCCCCTGAAAAAATCCATTCACCCCAAATTTTACTATCAATTTTTTTTTCTCTATTTTTATTTTTCGGCCCCACAATACTTAAAATCTACTTCCACCCCTGCTTTTGGTAGATTTAGCTTAATTACAACTAAGCTGCTAGGATTCAGAATTACTCAGATGTGCCAGAGAGCAGCAAAATTTCCGATATATATATTGAAACCTTCAACCACCTGTGGACCATTCTTTTTCAACTTTCTTTTTTTATTGATTGGCTTTGCGTGTAACCACATTTTCCTCTCAAACATATAACTTTTGGGTCAGCGGATCCACATCTGCCTGTTTGGGGCCCCGCAAAACTTTTTCAAATCTATAATTTCCCCTCTTACGAATTTAATATACTTGTTTCAAAAACTGATTTTAATGTTGCCCCTCCCCTAAAATTTTTTTTCCTTCCCTGAATAAATCCTTATTCACCCCAAATTTTACTATCAATTTTATTTTTCCTCTATTGTTTTATTTTTCGGCCTACGCCAGACAGATACTTAAATCTACCTTCCACCCCTGCTTTTGGCTACGAGTTTTAGCTTTATATTACAACTAAGCTGCCTAGGATTCCCCCCAGAAATTACTCAGAATCGGTGCCAGAGAGCAGCAAAATTTCCGATATTATATATATTATATAAAATATATATATATATATACTGGGGGAAGTCCATCCTTCAACTGAGAAATAGTTCAGAGCTTCACGTACTTAAAGTGTTTTTGAACATTTGGTGACGATATCGTCATCAGAACAATAAAACGTAGACCCAAAATATAAATATATATATACTGGGGGAAGTCATCTTCAACTGAGATAGTTCAGAGCTCACGTACTTAAGTTTTGACATTTGACGATAATCGTCATCAGAACAATAAACTAGACCCAAATATAAGACCTGATACCAGAAAAATCTTTCTGTTGGCTCATAATAAAGTAGTCTAACTAAAATATTCAAATAGCATAATTGCTAAAATGAAGAAATCTTTTTATAGAACACATCTTGCAGAGATTAAGCATTATAGTTCTCAATTCCGACAATATATTAAAAGAAAACCAAGATCCAATTTAATGTTTGCATTTTGAAGTTTTCCTCATGGAAAACAATGTCAGTAACTCATATGATTTATGACAACCAGTAAAAAAGCTATACAATTTACGACTCTTTATAGACAGCTACATTAGTTGGCTTAGAACAGAGTATCTCCTCTCCATTAGTTGGCTTAGAACACAGAATTCCTCCGTGTATTTGCACAATCCAAAAGAATAGCAAAAAAAGATCAAGAACTGGAAAATTACTATTTTAATTCCCTTTTCCACCTCTTCAGAAACCTATTTAATCACATGGAAGGATAAAATCACAATACCACATCACCATAATCTAAGGCCTTGATACTTAAACCAGAATTCAACTGGACTTAATATTGTTAGAACTTTGGGAGAGTTC
Organism: Jatropha curcas; assembly: GCF_014843425.1. Next base: position 3,606,035 of record NW_023590739.1, read on the forward strand.
ATTCCTTAAAGTATATTGATGTCAAAACTTGACCAAATTGATCAAGTGAAGAAGGCTTGGTACTAGATAATGAAAAAAAGGCCTCCAGTTAACCAAGAAATTACAAATCAAAACTACATATGACGTACCATGAATGAAATAAGCATGAACCGGAATGTAGAAGAACCAATAAATGATCAATTTCATGAAAAAGCAATCACTTCCAAATTTCAATCTATACAAAATGTCACACAATATGCAGAATTTAAAAAAGAAATAATTGAACTCATGCAATCCCCTTCCATGCATGCTGCAATAGTCAAAATGAAAGCAATCAGCTACCAAATTAGCCTTCTAAACTCTTTGACCTTTGAGGCATTACATATTAAAAATAACTACATAGATCCAATGATAATGCTACTATGTAAAATGAAGGACAAGGACAAGAGTCCAATAGAGCATCAAGAAAGAAAAAACACACGCACACATCCCAAATCAACTCAATCACAATTAAAGATCCCACAAGGGTCAAAAAGATCAAATCATAAAATTCACAAGAAAACATGCAAAGAGCCAAAAAAAAAATGTCAAGAAGAAAAAATGAAAAATAAAAAAAAGAACAGAAAAAGATCACCTTGCCGTCGATAATCAGCCAACAGTCCTTTGGAGTGTTATGCTCGGACACTTCAGCCAAGGTGAAAACTTTCTCTTCACCACCCATTTGCTTTCTTATTCCTATTTGTAGGAAAACTGGGTCTGCTTTTATAAAAAGCAGAGATCTTTGACTCTGGATCTACTAGATATCAAAGGAAAGAAAAGAGAGCTGTAAAGGGTAACCGAAATTAGGACGCTGGGCAATAAAGAAAGATCGAAGAGAGTTGGCGTGTGGCAACTGACGAGACAGAAGAAAGAAAGCAATTTAATGAGACAGCGAGCAGCGTGGTCATTCAATTAGCTTTGGTGGATGGTAGGTGCGATAGATAATGACTTTACCTTTGGTGTGGGCTATCAAAATACATACTGTGACAAAAATTGTTAGTTGGTACTCGGTAGTGGGTAGTAGTAAACTAGCAGTGACTCTGAAATCTGAATGGTTGGTTAGTTTCTCTTCTTCATAACCATTATTAACAAGTAACTGCAATCTACTAATTCTACTTCTCAATTTCTTGTTTTCTCCACCAAAATGATTCGTCCTTTTCTTCTTCTTTTGTTAAGAATTCTTCTTTCTCAGTTTGAATAACTATTAATTTATGTTCACAAACAATTTAAAATCAAAGAATTGTAAAAGTCAAATTTTAATTAATAATACTAATAAATATATAAATATTTTCCACCAATTGTAATTTAGGATTTTAATATGATATCTCCAAAAATGTGTTCTTTCTAAGTTTAGGTATAAGTTATAAATGGGTAGCTCTGACTCTTAGAATTTGGTAAGTAAGATTTAAGTATTGGTTGTATTAGTCAAATGGATTAATTATCTAGGAGTTTACTAAACATAAAGCGCTGTCAATTGTAATCCTAAAATCCTTAATAATTTTAATAATGTATATTTCAATGTTATATCTTATTCCTGTAAGTTTTATTTTACTTTTCCTTTTCAACTGTCTTTTATTTCTTGTTTTGAAAGTAAATAATATTTGAAATTTACTATATTACCTTATTTAATGTTTTTTGTCAATAAATACAATAGTCAAACTACTGTATTGTCATTAGTTATATCTTGATATAAATAAAATTCACATATCGTACTTAAATCTTCCAATAAAAACTTTATCTAATTAAATGTTTGATTAATTTCAATAATAGTTTACTATTTGATCATTTAATTTTTATGAATATTAATATCAAAGATAATATTAGAAAAAATGAAATAAAAATCATATTTTAATTATATTAATTAAATTTTCTTAATCTATTTGATGATACAGAATATGAAACGAGGGAATATAGGAAAGAGATGGATAAATTCTAAGAAATTTTTTCTGGTGCATAAATTACCAATCCATTAATTTGCCAACATGGCAGTTGCAACGTGGTAGGTAAGAAATGCACACATAGCGGTGGCTGGCCACTAGTTATGATCGGTCTAAAATTAGAGGTGCCTAATTCAATTCCAAATTTCTATTTTGGGATTGAAATCAAAATAGATGAGTTCAATTTTGAATTTTCTACTTCAAAAATCGAAATCGACTGAAAATAAAAAAAGATGTGGTTAGGATTAGCCTGTAGTTCTAAAAATAAAAAATAAAAAGAACACTGAAAGATCGATAATTTTTTAATTTTCTTGAATCAAAACTATTAATTTATTAGATTTTTTTCTCATTTATCAAACTTAAATTGTAGATTTGAGTGTACAGGGGATGAAGCCTACTAGCTCGGGTTTATTATATTGGATTTGATAAGTTTTTTCCTGATTTTATAATTTAATAAAATAAAATATGAATTGGTGATAAAAAAAAACCTAATATCAATTTTATTTTTCACAATTCTATTATGACAATTGGCATGATAGAAAGAAATAAGTCAAATTGAATTAACTGTATAGCTATTAGCTTAAAATATATGTGTTTATTATATGATCGAGGAAAGTAAAATTTTAAATGTAACAAAAATCTAATTATGAAAAAAAAAAGTTAGAAATAATATAGGTTCATTATTTAGGGTACTCCTGGGAACAGATCCATTGGAGAAGGGGTGGAGCCAATAGAAAAATATTTGTCTGGACCGTGTCTATAATCTCATATGTTTTCAGAATATATGTTTGCGTTTAATAAATTTCTATAAATCTAAATATAGCTTACTATGTATATACATCTCCTAATTCCTTTATTAAGAAATTTTCAAATTTAATTAGAAAAACTACGACTTAATAATTTCAATAAGAAATATCTCATTCCTTGAAAAAATAGTAAATACCTTAGAATCCATTTTTTTATTAAGATGTTAAATTGATAAGAAAATAATTGAGTTAATTAACAAAAACAATATAATAAAAAGCAACTAAAATCAACATATAAATTTCAATGTTATTGATAATTAATTTCTTACAACTTTTAAATAAATTAATTATATAATTTTTCACATACATTATATAAAATTTCATATACCAAACTTAGGAATAAGATTAATGTCAAAAAAAAAAAAAAAAAACTCAGGAATAAGATTTATTTTGAGAGACCATTTTGAAATTTTAGTGGGGAGCTTATGGAAGTAGGGCCATGACCACTATTATTTGTCTCCAAACGGCTCCGCCTCCACTGCTGAAGGCACAGTTCAGGTTGCCGCACAATATAGATTTGATCGCCATGACTATCGTTATTGTATATATCCTGATTTCTATGCCAAGTCCACAATGCATATGTAGAATTCACGACCTGCATCAGGATAATTTTTTTTTTTTTTAAACCATCTCTAGACATACGTAAGAAAATGGACTTATGATTAACAAAGAAAGAATTCACTCTAACAAAAACTCAGCAGACAGGGTGACTCAGTGTACAAAACATTCCACGTATGTGGGCTCTGAAAAGGTTGATGTACGCAGCGTTCCCTTTACTTTGTAGAGAGGCTATTTCCATGAACCAAAACTTGCAGATAGAGGAGAAAACTGAACACTTGTGGATTTCTTTTGGTTAATTTAGCTTTGAATAGAGTTCAAACTCATAACCAGATAGCTTCTTTTGGTTAATTTAGCTTCGAATAGAGTTCAAACTCATAACCAGATAGCGTTCCCTTACTTTGATCAGAGAGCGGCCTATTTCATGAACCAAAACGCAGATACGAGGAGAAAAACTGAACACTTGTGGATTTCTTTGTTAATTTCTAGCTAAAAAAAAAAAAAAAAAACTCAGGAATAAGATTTATTTTGAGAGACCATTTTGAAATTTTAGTGGGGAGCTTATGGAAGTAGGGCCATGACCACTATTATTTGTCTCCAAACGGCTCCGCCTCCACTGCTGAAGGCACAGTTCAGGTTGCCGCACAATATAGATTTGATCGCCATGACTATCGTTATTGTATATATCCTGATTTCTATGCCAAGTCCACAATGCATATGTAGAATTCACGACCTGCATCAGGATAATTTTTTTTTTTTTTAAACCATCTCTAGACATACGTAAGAAAATGGACTTATGATTAACAAAGAAAGAATTCACTCTAACAAAAACTCAGCAGACAGGGTGACTCAGTGTACAAAACATTCCACGTATGTGGGCTCTGAAAAGGTTGATGTACGCAGCGTTCCCTTTACTTTGTAGAGAGGCTATTTCCATGAACCAAAACTTGCAGATAGAGGAGAAAACTGAACACTTGTGGATTTCTTTTGGTTAATTTAGCTTTGAATAGAGTTCAAACTCATAACCAGATAGCTTCTTTTGGTTAATTTAGCTTCGAATAGAGTTCAAACTCATAACCAGATAGCTATAGAAACTACCATTGAGTTAAAGTTGATTGATTGAACTTCTAGATTTTAATTGCTGTAAGGAATGATAACATTTTAGGTTAAGAATGTATGTCTAAATGATATACCTCGAGAATGCCATGCCCAAAGCTGCTTTCTCTAAATGCACTCCATTCAGGTTGCTTGTCCCAACAAAACTTGCCCTTAGCAGGACCAGAAGAAAAATTAATATGGCATACCCCTCCAAATTCAGGTATGTTATCTCCAGCTGAAGGACATTTTCCATGGTCATCTGCGTGATCAACATCGACTTGCTCGATATTTCCACCATCTCCAACAATTACGTAAACTGGACCACATGGATCCAATGTATAATTATAGACTCTATTCATTCGCTCATAAGCGTGAACCTGAAAAGCATATGATTCTTGTTTCACATGATACATACAGAAAAATTAGGCATAAGGTATGGTTTCTTTTTATTTATATAGCCTGTGCTCTTCCATATGATTCATGTTTAGATTGAGTGGATGTAGCAACTTACATGACCAGAAAAAACAATGTCAACACGATATTGATAGAGGAGTGCTTCCATTTCCTGCCTCATACATTCAAATTCCTGATAGTGAGAAGCATAACTATTATACCAAGGTGGATGCCAAGCAGCTACCAACCAAGGGGTCTTCGTGCGGTCTACTTGATTTAAGTCTTTCTGTAACCAAGCGTACTGAGAACCTAGAAATGAGATCAATGGAACTTACTAGTTGAAAAGGCACTTCAAGTGTCAGAAAATCATATATATATACGTATATATAGATGATAGAATTATATTGGTACTGAGAAATTTTATTAATTAGTTATGAAGAAAAGGAAATTCTTATTACCAGTAGTGTTATAATCAACGTATGCTCCCAACAAGATAAAATGTATACCACCAGCATCGAAAGAGTAGTAGAAGTTACTATTGGAGTCAGATTCTTCTGATGGAACTGCAAACCTGGTCAAATATGATTCGAAAGTTATCCCAGCGACTTGAGGTTCGATCTCATGGTTCCCTTCTATGACCATCATAGGAACTCTTGATATCAGTGGCTCCATGAATCTGATGATTCCAATTATATTAACTATGCCATCATCAGGTACTCACATATGGATTAAAACATTCATCATATAATACAATTAATTAATGTATAGATATCAAGATCTTCATTCGCCACTTTTTCCACAACACATATGTTATAATTCTTATCAGAATTCAAAAAAGATTACCTTCCCCAGCCATCCCAACGCGGCTGGTATGTCTCTCTGATAGGAGCATCAGGGAATGCACATGAAAAACATGGAGCTCCTTTGCCACCAGTAGTACGATATTGATTTGCGTAAGTTAAGTCTCCAACCATTAAAATCAATGAAGGATCATTCATAACTAGATGATCTATAGTTGTTGATGAATTACTTGTGAGACCCAAATCTCCAATTACAGCTATTCGAGGAGGATACGAATATGGGCTAGATGCTGGTAAAGTTTGGAAGACAAGCTCTTCACTCATAGCTGGAATAGAGCTATCTCCACATTTGTAATAATATTTTGTCCCAGGTTCAAGACCTGCGAGAAATTAACTAGTGATTATGTAATTACTTAATTTGGTCATCAACAAAAACTACCAAGGAAAGAGATTTCTTTACCATCAATTCTGACATGATGAATGATGCCTGAAGTGTAATTCATTAGTCCCTCAAATGGGTATAATTGACTATAAATAGTTGAATTCCCCTCTTGTTTCCCTGTATAATTTCCACTTTCCTTCCCATACCAAACTTCACTAGCCACGGAAGCAGGATCAAGAGGAATTACATTAGAACCAATCTGGGCATCTCCTGAACCAACCAAAACAAAATCCAATTAAGGAATCCAGACAAAACACTCCTCATCAAATGTAATAACACAATCAAGAATTAAGAAATAGTAAAGAAAATCAATAAAATTAATCCAATTCAAGATTCCACAAATTAAGAAAACCAAGAATCAAGAAATAGTAAAGAAAACACAATAAAAGACTTCTTAAAGAATCAAGAATTCAACAAAGCCAAGCTATCTCTGCAACAAAAGATCAAAATATGGTAAGAAACAGTAAAGGTAAGTACCGGTGACCCAAGAAACCCACATTGAAGTTGGTGAAGAGATAGCCAGAGCTATCTGCTCTGGAAAATTTCCAGTGACATTCTTCTTAAGACGTGGATGGTCCATTGGCAAGTCATCACTGCCTCTACGCAATGAAGAATCAAATATGTGTGTAACTGGCTTAAATGGGCCTTCAAGAGTTGTTGGTACCTGACTCATACCAAGCTCTACCTGTGCTATTGTGAAGAAAATGAATATATGTATCCATAATGTGAAGTGATTCATCTGGGATTGTGCTATCTGGCACCTGTTAATTTCTTGGTGATGTTGAAATTATTGGGAGATTATATTGACCATGTTTTGATTTGATCAGGATACATGGTTAACGCTTATGGAAGTGTGGAATATGCTGATAGCTGTTCGGTTGGAGGTCAAATCTAGGAGCTTTAAAAACAAAAAGGAAGGCGAAGTTAAATCTAGGAGCTAAACAGATAAAACGTCATCAAAGTGCGCCACCGGATAAGTCCTTGCTTTTTACGATAAAGAAAGAAACCATGTTACCAATAATTTGTGCTGCTGTCTAGTTTTTCAGGTGAATTTGACAAAGATACAAATATTTAGAAAATAAATTATATTTGAAAAAATAATTTGTATTTATTTTATAAAACAATCCATTTTCTATTATTTTACTAGAATATTAAAATTTTTAATTTATGGCACTATAGAAGCATTTAGAATATAGAAATTTTATATTTTAAACATTTATTGTTAATATTAGCAAGTAACAAAAAAAGTTAAAAAAAAAAGAAAAGAAAATATTACGAATTGTGGGTGATTGATTTAGTTTTTTTAATTTATTTTAGTTCTTTAAATTGATATTAAACTTTATCATTTTTTAAAAATTAATAATTATTAATAATAATTACTTAAAGCCATTAATACATTAAATAACACCAAATCAAAAATACTAATTCAAAATAAAATCAAACCAAAATAATATATTAATACATTAAATAATAAAATCAAACCAAATCAAAAATACTAACTCAAAATAAATTCAAACCGAACCAATACATTAAAACATTGAAAAATCAAACCAAACCAAATCAAAAACACTAATTCTAAATAAATTCAAGCTAAATCAAACTAAACTAATTCATTAATACATTAAATAATCAAATCAAACCATGCCAAGTGGAGCTTAATTGGAGAAATATGACATATGTCAAATTAAAATGACAAATGAATATGCTATATGTCAACTTTCTAGGGAAAAAAAATGCTTGCTTTATATATATATATTGATTTTCTATTAATTTTTTATTTTTTAATTTTCATTGGTCACTTGTTTTTTAAAAAAATTCTTTTACCCAAAATAGTCTCACTCTTTGAAATAATAAAGGATATTAATTAAATTTTTCATCATCCGAGTGAATACATATTGTTTAAGATTTCCTAAAATCCATTTCATAACTTTCCTCTTTCTTTTCTTTTAATTTTAGTCTTAGATTAATGAAAAAATAAACTTTTCTCTTTCCTAATTTTCGTGTCAAATTGGAGTAATTAATTAAATGAAATGATGAGTAATTTAGTTAAATTGAAAGTTTTTTGATTTGATTGAAAAATTTATAAAATTTTAAGAAAATAAATGATTTTAAAATAATAAAAGTCATGTCCTTTTCACTTTAATATTGTACAAATTAGGCAGAAATTTTAATTGATTACACAAATATCATCATAACTTATATCTTGATCTACGATTGATTGCATTAAAATAAAGATAAAAAATCAAATAAATTGAATTAATTATTAATTCTCACATAACCTATAAATTCTTTCAGTAAATAAAATATAGAATAATATAAATGTAGGAAAAGATTTCATCAACGCCCCTATAGCTCAGTGGTAGAGCGTCAGTCTTGTAAACTGAAGGTCCGTAGTTCGATCCTGCGTGGGGGCATTTTTAAATATTTTTTATTTGTAAGATTGTATGTTCTATCTAAAAAAAACTTGGTTAATAATCATATTCATAGGTCTTCATACAAAATAAATTAAAAAGTTTCTCTAATCGTGTTTATTCTCCTTATCAAATCACCAGAGTATTCTTTTATTAGATTTTCTTTTCATAAAAAACTTATGACAAATTTTTATTACCTTTTATTAACATTTGCATGATATAATTTTCTCCCATAAATCACATGAGAAACTAATTATATATCAATATTAGCATGATATGAATATATATTATCAAAATGTAAATATTGTAATGCAAATAATTTCTGTTTCATGTTATATTTACCCATATTGATTATAAATTGAAAATGGTTTACCATATGTATCTATATTGAGATATTGGAGTAAAATTAATAATTACAAAAAAATTAGTATGAATATATAAAGAATAATGAAAAAAGTGGGTTTAACTTAATAGGAGATCACCCAAAACAATATGTGTAAGTTTTTTATTTCCAATTTTCAGCTGTGAGGAAATTTTACAAAGAGTAATGATAGGGTGATATCTGTCTTTTTGACAAAGATAAACAGTTAGAAAATAACTAGAAAGCTATTATTTTTATTTTTTCTCTTGATTTCAAGAAAAGTTTTCATTTTTGTATAAAATCTCAAATTCCAAATCTCTATGTAAGAAATGTGAAAAAAATTCCTATACTGGGCAAGGCAAAAAAAATTAAATAAATAAATATAGCACAAATTTGCTTGATATAAATCAGATTAAAGGTTATCCAATTACATTAAACTAGAAATTTGGCTAATGGATTTAATATTGGGTGTGTTTAAAATATATATTAGTGGTGTGTTTTTAATATTAACTTAAAATGAATTGTTTATATTAGTTGTATACACAACAAAAGTTTTATTTTTTTGGAAAAAACTGAGAATTATTTATGCGCCAATTGGATATTTGAATATATATACACATTTTATTTTAGAGTGAAGTATCGTGTTAGAATTGAGTAAATTATATTTTTATTGTAAATACTTAAACTTGAATAAATTATATTCTTATTGTCAATACTTATAAAATGGAAGTTTAAATACATGCATTGTTTAAAGTAATTAATTCTATTTTAAATAAAATACAAGTAATTTTTATTATAGTGCAAAAAATAATTCTATCACATAAATTAAAAATTAAAAAAAAGCATAAGATCCATACTGTTTGGAGGACTATAATCATATTATACATGTATAAAAATATTTTTTTAATAGCATAAAATATATTATTTAATATTTCAATAATTGCAAATAATACTATTATTGTGATTATATCATCTGAAAATGAATGAATTTCATGTGAAAATAAACTTATCAATATGTTTGGATTGAAGTTATCTTCGATATATTTGGAATGAGTAAAGCATATGGAAGTTATTTTCAATGTATTAGTTATTCTTTTTGTTTTCCTTTGTTTTTTAGCATTGAATAAGTTGAGCTTGAAGGCAGTTCTTTCTATTCTTCATGGTCACGGGGACATACATTTTGCAAATTTAAAAAAAAAAAGAAAAAAGAAAAAAAAAATCAACTTTATTAGAATTGGATAGGGCTATGATGAAATGGGCTTTATTGACAACATCTAGTTGGGCTAGACTCATTTGTACTACTATGTAAATAAAGGGAGTAAACTGTAAAAATTCAAACTTCACACAAAAATGTTATTTAAATAGTTTCGTCTGGAGCACCGCCTTGCGCCACCCAACGGTCGCTAAAATACCTTGCAAGAGTGTATTAAGATTTGGGCCCCACACGCCCTCCAGCTAGGCTCTAGAAACTAGAACGGAAATGGAAATTAAAATGCCTAATTGTCAAACAGATGGGCCTAATATCTTTGTCTTTGCCTTGTTTGTCCAATTCTTAATCAACTAATCAAAATGCTCCTTCTCTTTCATTTTTGCTTATAAATTATACCAACTACTGTTGTTTGGATCATCAAATAATCATATATTTCTTGTTCAATCGCTTTCTCTTCAATGCTTTTTTCTATGCCCATTTATTTATTTCTATTTTGGAGCTTATACGTTATCAACGTGAATGTAATTCTCTCTAAATTGCGTAAAAATATCCATTTTAAATTTTGAAGACGGAATAATTATATTTTTAAAAATATGCATGAAATATATAGGAGGAAGTTTTAATTTCGAAAAGTTTGTGAACATAATTTTTAATTTTTTGTCTAAAGTATTAATACAAGATTACCATCTTCCTAGTGTTTTCTTATGAAGGGCAATGCCACTGTTAAAAGAAACCTAATGACATTGAGTGACATTCAAGGCGCTCCTCCGCATATACAAAAAGTCAAAAAGTACAAGGAGAAAAGGTTTGGAGATGAAGAAATTTATTACTGATTAATTTACTCAAGTAACATGAAATATGCCTTCTAAGTTTGATGCCTTGATGCAACTCATCAATTCTTGATAACAAAATACAATTAAATATCGAAAAGTAGCTCAAATGATAAGGTGTTTTCGAGATTAGCGAATCATCTTTACAAAGTCGAAAATTCTGAAAATAGAGCATAGAGACAGTCACAAACTTTAAAACGAAAATGACAATATAATTAGATGGATATAAACAACTCATAGATAAAAATCTGTTATTAATGAGAATTGAAGCTTTCTTGATTACAGAAATTGGATATCTCCCAAGTCACATATATAATCCAAATATCATACTTTTTTTCTTTACAAGGTATCTAACCATTGGAAATGTTAGTAATTAATAAGGGAACTAATATTATTATAACAAACAAAATCTCTTCTTTTCTCTGTGATGTTTGAAAATGGACATAAGCAAACTAAGTACTCAAAGATCCAACGGCTATAAGCCCAAGACGCAATTAATTAACTATAATACAACCATTTGTAAAAGCTGTTCTACTTTTCCATTTCTTGTTCTTCTTTGGTTTTCATTCGTTTTATGGGTTCTTTCTCTTGTAACTGTATAAAGATCGATGAAGGAACTTCACTTGCTTAAGTCCTTCAGAAACCAAGAAAAGGTTAGAATTCCTTTGCAATAATGTTACTCTTCTAGCTTTTGATTTACTTGTCATGCTTTCTTTCTTTTTTGCATATTTTTTTATTGCCATTGTTACAGAATCGTCATGGTTAGCTGTCTTTTTTGTTCAGTGGTAGTATTTTAGCCGTTTAGGACATTAATGTTCAAGAAAATTGGTAATCTGCTCGAACAAACTGTTATATTAATCATTTCCCGTATAATTAGACAAATGCCTTCTTTTGGGGGCTGAATCTGTTTGTTCTTTTAACATGCATTGTTTCTGTTTAGAAATATAGCTTGAGCCCAGTAGAAGTTCAATTCTCACTTTACAGAAAATCTGCATGATTTCTACATATTTATCAAAATTTTAAAGTCTGTTTTGAAAATGGAAGTGCATGTCTAATTTGGAACATGTTCCTGACTTCTGGGAAACAAAAATAAAGAATTTAATAAAAGCTATAAAATTTCACTTTTACCAAATATTTTTAGTGAAGATTTCAGTTGCTAGTCTGCGAAGGTATACTAATAGTAGGTTTTTAAATGCAGCAATTTTGTCAAATTAAAAGGGAAATCTGCTTTTAGTGTAATTTAACAGAAATTTGAATGTTCCTTCTCTCTCTCTCTCCCTCTCTCTGATTTTTTTTTTTTTTTTTTTATTTTTTAAGCAGCACTATCAATTTGGCATAAAGGAGTCTTGAAATTTACTGAACAAGCAATTAGTTAACAGGTACACAGTATCTGTTGAAGTTGCAGAATGGATCAGCGAGTGCAAGTCCAATCAATTGAAGCAAGAGCACTAGATATAAGGACAAGCAGCACTCATTACTCACAAGAGAAGAGGAAATCGCTGCGAGCTCGCTTTATAAATGGCTTCATCTTCTTGATCATGAACCTTAAAGCTTGGTTTATTCGTGATTATGGGCAAAAGGTTATAGCTTATTTCAATTGTGAGTCCCAAGTTCCATAAGCACACCTAATTGTTCTTGTTGTTTCTTTATATGTCCCTGACTATTCTGGGGAACACAAAAACAAAATAAAGAATTTAATTAAAAGCTACTAAAAAATAGTTCACTTACAAATATTTTTTAGTGCAAGATTTCCAGTTGCTAGTCTGCGAAGGGCCCTGACGTATTACTCAATAGCTAGCGTTTTTACAATGCAGCAAATTTTTTGTCAAATTAAAAAGGCGGAAATCTGGCTTTTAGTGCTAATTTAACAGAAAATTTGAATGTTCCTCTCTCTCTCCTCTCCGCTTCTTCTCTGACTTTTTTTTTTTTTTTTTATTTTTCTAAGCAGCATTAAGCACTTATCAAGTTTGGCATGAAAGGCAGTCTTGAAATTTACTGAAACACAGCACATTAGTTAACAGGTACACAGGATATCTGTTGAAGTTGCAGAATGGACTCAGCGAGTGGCAAGTCCAAATTTCAAAATTTGAAGCAAGAGCACCTACGATTATAAGACAACGAGCACTCATTACTTCACGACAGAGAAGGAGGAAATCGCTGCGAGCTCGGCTTATTAAATGGCTTCTATTTCCTCTCTTGCAAATCATGAACCTTAAAGCTCTGGTTTTTTTCGTGATTATGGGCAACAAGCGTTATAGCTTATTTCAATTGTGAGTCCCAAGTTTCCGATAGCACACCTAATTGTTCTTTGTTGTATTCTCTTATTATATATATATATATATATACTTATTAATATAAGTATATAGTATATATTTACCAAATGAAGACTCTGTATTTTTTGATGCTACTATCATATTGGTATGTTGCAAAAATAAATATATATTTACAAATGAAGATTGTATTTTTGATGTATATCTATGTATGTGCAAAATAAATCAGTTTAAATTTCTTTTGCAGATATAAAAGCTTGTGGAGTTGAGGGACAAGATTGTTGTCATACTTTGGGAGTTCTCCGTGTGAGTTTAGGATGCTTTGTATCTTTTTTAATGCATCAATGCTTAACTTTTTTTTTACTGAAATTTAGCCCTTTTTGTGGGTCTTAGTGTTTAAAATATGGGTCTAAATACAAAACTCGTGTATGAAGTCTAGAGTTAGAGGGAATTCTAATGGAAAAATCAGTTTGTCCTCTACATTGATATATTTTAATCTCTTTCAGAATCTGTTATCTTACTACGTACCCTTAACAATGCATTCAGATATTTTTCTTTCTTATGTTTGTCACAACAATAAAATCAAAAAAATTATATGAAGCTCGCAGCAGTTGGCATTCAGAATGGTGGACATTAAAGTTTTTCCTATTGATTCTGTCAATGGCAATTCCATTTTTCTTCCCTTCAAAGTACATTCAAATATACGGTATGGCTTCTTCTTGTTCTGATAGGTATATGGACATAATTTCTTATTTGAGAAAATAGAGGAATGCTCGAAATTTTAAATTGTCTTTATAGAGCATTTATATTTGGAACTTTATCAGAAAACCATGAAATTAAAATGGTGGGACTGCTAATATTAAACTTTACATGTGTATCTTCAAATTCAAGTGCTACCGGTACATTACATAAGACATTATCTTGAACAAGTCCTTCGCTTTTTTTTTTTTTTTTTTCTTTCGCTTTTTTTTTTTTTTTTTTTTTGCAGGCGAAAATTGCCTCGTTTTTTTTTTTTTTTTTTTTGCAGGCGAAATTGCTCGTATTGGTGCTGGGTAATTTTTGAATCTTTTATTTATGGCTTCTGTCTAACATACACAGTGATTTACTTGTTTTGTTATGTGATTCTTGCTTTAAAATGGGAATGACATTGCTAAAAATCTTGAATCTCAAATTTGAATTTTGGAATTCAAAATTTCATTGCACTACAAGTAATATAACTTTTGTGTTTCTCCATAATAGGATCTTTCTTGTCCTCCAACTTGTAAGTGTAATTGAGTTCATCAGATGGTGGAATAACTACTGGATGCCTGATAAGCTGGTGAAAGAAAGGTATTAGTTCTTATTCATAACAAAACCTTTGTAACATTGCAAGCAGAAATCTATAATCATACATGTAAAGCATTTACCATATACATTGCTTCACTTCTTTTTTTTTTTTTTTTTTTTTTTTTTTTTTTTTTTTTTTTTTTTTTTTTTTTTTTTTTTTTTTTTCCAGTTGCTCCTTTGGATTTGTTCACATCAACAATTTTTTACATTTTTTTTTTTTTTTTTTTTTTTTTTTTTTTTTTTTTTTTTTTTTTTTTTTTTCCAGTTGCTCCTTTGGATTGTTCACATCAACAATTTTTTACATTGCTTCTCTATGTGGAATCATCGCAATGTATTTGTTATATGGACATAATCTCAAATGTTCTCTCAACATATTCTTTATTACATGGACTGCTATTCTGCTTACAGTGATGATGGCTATATCTTTACATTCAAAGGTACGCTATTCCTTGTATTTTGTTGGAGTTTTATCATATGTTTTAAATTAATTTTCAACAAAATCTAAAGTTTACTGTGTAAATGCTTCATTCTTTCATGTTCTGGCATCAAATGCCTTAGTTAGGATGTTCTTTTTATCAGTAATTTGTAAATGTAACTAACATGGTGTTGGCACTTGATCCAGGTTAATAGAGGTCTTTTATCTTCAGGGATTATGGCTTCATATATTGTCTTCCTTTGTTGGTCTGCTATAAGAAGGTTAGGAAATCTGTAGTCATATATATCAACTCATTTTTGAAGCCCTGGAACTTTCTCATTAGCTTTTTCTGGTTTTACCTTATGGTTTTCAGTGAACCTGCAAATGATAAATGCAACAAGCAAAATCTAACTGATGAAAACAGTGATTGGACCAGTATACTTGTAAGACTTGATCTTTTCTAATTTCCCTTCATTTTTCCCTTAGTTTGTAGAAAATCATTAATCATTTCTCGTTGCTTGCTTCCAGGGCTTCCTGATAGCAATATGTGCCATAGTCATGGCTACCTTCTCCACAGGAATTGATTCAAAATCATTTCAGGTAAAATTAACATCCCCTATTAAATTATAAGCCATCAATATATTGCATTTTAATGTGCATTTGACACAATAACAAGTCAAAATTTTATCTTTTCCTTTCATTCTCAGCGCCAAACAGTAGCAGAGAAAAATTTGACTTCTACTTTTTATTTTTCAGTTCCGGAAAGATAAAGTTAAACAGGAGGATGACATCCCTTATGACTACGGGTTTTTCCATCTGGTATTTGCCTTGGGAGCCATGTACTTTGCAATGTTATTTATCAGTTGGAATCTAAACAACTCAGCAAGAAAGTAAGGACCCAGATTCCTGTTTTTCTCCAGTTACTTAAAGTAGTTGTCTTTTTAAACATTGAATTACTGCACTTATCTTGTGATGTGTAAGGTGGAGAATTGATGTTGGCTGGACAAGTACATGGGTGAAAATTGTGAATGAGTGGTTTGCAGCCTCTATATATTGTAAGTGGATCTCTCTATATGAAGTTTTTCCATGGATTGAAAGAGCGAAGATAATCCAGATTTTTCAGAGAATTAGTGGCTAAAAATAATTATTTTTTTTTTGTTTTTTATTCTTCATTTTCTTTGAATAACTTTTTCACTTGTCAAATCTAAACATATGCAGTATGGAAATTGATTTCCCCAGTAGTGAGACAGCCCAAAGTCATGGATCTGGAGGAATCCAATGCAGCAAATACATGAATATCTCATTTTCCTTTTTTATATTATTAGTCTTTCTTCACCACTTTTAACTGATGACCACAAAGCTTGAACCATTTTCTTATGGAATTTGGTAATGGTAATATAGAAATATATTCTTGGTAATTTTGTTTTTGACAATTTTTTTCAGAATTCTCATTTGAAATTTTCAGAATTACGCTATTTTCTTTTACCTTTTCTTTTCTCTTTATCGGGTAAGGGAGAACTAATGGAATTCAAAAACATTTATATTTGTCCAACATTGTATATGAGCAAGAATTGCGAAACTAAAGTAAATTGAATATATTATTCTTTAGTAAATTGAATATATTATACCTTGTCGTATGTTGGTATGACTAAGGGCTAACGTTAAAGTATTTTTCAGCAATTTTGATTGAATCTATGAACAATTATCTAATGCAAGTCTATGCTTAGGAGCATTAACAATTAATACTTGTTTAACAATGGATTATCTTTATTACCAACCCCAAGAAAATAGAATTGGAGAGAAAAACTCTAAAGAGGTTCCTTGTGGCCCCAAAGTCCTTCAACCCAAAACTAAATTAATTAATGAGAATTTGAAATTATTACAGTTAAGATGATTGGTCCAATTTAACAATTTTGGGAAAATGAATCCTACATCAGACTCCACTTCTGTATATTATATATAACAAGTTAGAAGAATGAAGAATCAAGGGGGGTGATAAACCTAAAACAGAATGATTTGAACTTTCCATAACTAATGCAACTCCAACAACTTCACCACCTTCGAAGCCTCACACCCACTCCATGTTTATTCTTTCATATGGCTTTCTATTTAAAGAGAAAGGTGCACAGCCACTTGCATGCTCATCCCAATACCTAATAATTCATATCCCAACTGTTACAAATCTCCCAAGAACACCCAAATACGAAAATCACAGGATGTTCAAGCTGCCGTCGCCGTCTTTTTTCATTGCAGTGTTGATAGCTTCTGTACACATAGCAATATATGTGGCAGCTATTGACCCTGCCCCGGTTGGTGGAGAGCATGTTCTTGAGCTGTACATGCATGACATTCTTGGAGGCGGTAACCCCACGGTGAGACCGGTAACTGGCCTGCTAGGAAACATATATAGTGGCCAAGTACCCTTTGCGAAGCCGGTAGGATTTAAAATCCCAGATGATTCAGTAGCAATCCCCAATGCTAATGGTGCTCTTCCAACTGTTAACGGTAACAATGGTATTCCACTAGGAACTGGTCTGGCTGGTACAACTTTTGCAGGGAATCCTAATGGTCAGAACAACGGTCAAGTTCAAACCCAACTGGGACCGGATGGTTTGGGTCTAGGTTTTGGAACAATCACTGTCATTGATGACATTTTGACCACTAGCCCCGAGCTTGGTTCACAGCAACTGGGAAAAGCTCAAGGAGTTTACGTGGCTAGTTCTGCAGATGGAAGCACACAGATGATGGCATTTACAGCCATCTTTGAAGGAGGAGAATTCGGGGACAGCCTCAACTTCTATGGTATATACAAGATTGGAAGTGCAATGTCACATTTATCTGTAACTGGAGGAACAGGCAAGTTTAAGAATGCTGTCGGAGTTGCCGAACTGCGAGGACTCATTCCATCTGGCCAGCATACCATCGATGGTATAGAAATATTATTGAGGATAATTGTCCATCTAAAATACTAGGAATGTTACTTGATTGAATGTGGAATTGTTTGTGTGAAAGTTTTAATGTGGTCAAGGTTTGCAATTTCTTTTTATTAATGTATCTGTTTGTGCTGCCAGATGTATTAGAACTGTGATGCAATATATCAATCGATCCCTCGACTTTTTGATTTCTCTAAAAGAATATCATATCATAAATGGACACTTCTGTGTAGCCAGAAAACAAAAGGATTTCAAGAAACAAGAAAAAATAGCAAATATGTTGGCAAGTCTGGATCTGAAATCATAATTAATTGCAATCTCAGAGTGCAATCATTGATTGATATCATGAGATTTATGACAAAAAAAAAAAAAAAAAAAAAATTTATCATAATTAATTGCAATTCAGAGTTGCAATCATTGATTGATATCATGAGATTTATGACAAAAAAAAAAAAAAAAAAAAAAAAAATAAAAAAAAAAAAAAAAAAAAAAAATTTGCAAACCTCAAAGAAATAAAACTTGCCTCTGGTATCTCCAAGTAAGCAGATCTAAGATATAATTCATTCACAGGAGAGACAAGCTTACGAGATTTAATTGTAATGAAGGAAACTTTTATATTTAGCTAAACAGCTACATTAGTGGAAAGGCACTGAAGCAGGAGAAAGACAGCAGCCAATCCCACTGCCTATAGCAGTGCAACTACAGTCCTCGTTTAGGTAGCTACGTTAGAGAAGTCAAAAGAAATAAAGCAGACACTACGCATATAAACTGCGTAGTGCTGCTAAATCCTAAATATTAAAGCAGAAAGCGTGTGTTAAAATGCATGTCAAAATGGTATGGATTGCTCAAATCACAGTCCAACTCAGTGAATGAGCACAATTTTACCAAATAGATCATTTGGTTATTAGGATAGATAAGCAATATACCACGACAATTGCTGATCACTATACACTGGTCAAATGCATGATTTAATTGTTGACATAGCATTAGGATGCCCCAACCAAAAATATTTACGACATTTAGTATCTTATCACTAGCTTCTATTGCATTACCAGGTCAAAATTACAGGAGGGTAATCTTTATGCGCGAAAACACAGCAGCTTGATCAAGCCCATGAAGGGAGTCGATCAAATGCGTCCGCAAAGAAGCTGGACCTTTGGCTATGTCCATTCCCAGTTCACCAGCAATACCAAAAATTGACAACGCTGAAGCAGTTGCTTCCAAAGCATTTGATGGTTCAACGGCAACAAAAGCTGCAATCAGGGCAGTCACTGCACATCCGGTTGCTGTAATTTTCTGCATCATAGGTACCCCATTATGAGCGCCAACAACTCTATTTCCATCTGTGACTATATCAACAGCACCTGAAACTGCAACTATGGCACCACTTGCTTGAGCCAAAGACTTTGCCGCATCTATCGCATCAATTGACTCGTGGGAACTGTCTACACCCTTGAAAGTAGAACACAATCATGAGATTGAAAAGAATATTAGAATCCCAGTTCAAACTGTGAGAAAATTAGCAAAAAAGCTGCTACCTTTATGATTACCGATTAAAAAGTTGCTACCTTTACTCAGGACAAATATCAAACATCTAACAGTAATACCTTAGTGACGCCAAGAGAAGCCTTAGATAGAGCAATAATCTCTGACGCATTTCCTCTAATAACATTAGGCTTCAAACCCACAAGCTCCAAACAAGCCTTCAACCGGAAACCGGAAGCTCCGGCAGCAACAGGGTCAAGAACCCAAGGCTTCCCCGACTTAGTGATCAACTCCGCGGCAGCTTTCATGGCCGGTAGCCAGTTAGGGGAGAGAGTGCCAACGTTGATGCAGAGAGCGCGAACGTGAGGAGTGAAGTCAGGGATTTCTTCAATGGAATGGATCATAGCCGGCGATGCACCGGCGGACAGAAGAGTGTTGGCCATCAAATCCATGGAAACATAGTTGGTGATGCACTGTACAAGCGGCGATTGGTCACGGAGATTGCAGAGTATGGTCCATGCTATTGAAGCCCAGTCGTTTAAGTCTGGATCGTGGTTGCGTTTCGCTTCCAGTTCCATCGTTGACGCTCCCTCTCCTTCTCTCTAGCTCGTAAAGTTCCCGCGTATACCTTTTCTGGCCTTGCCTCCTTGGTGGTTGAGTTTTACAGATAGTGTAGCGAGTGTGGATCACTGGGCAGTAAACGACAAGATATGTTTTGATTATTGCTCAACCAAAGAGTTGTCGTTTACCTCGTTTGAATGGCAACAAGAAAAGGCCACATAGAAAAGGTAAAGCTATAAAGCCCAAAGCCCATATAGAAGGCCCATTACATTTATCCACTCAAGGACAGGGATCTGTAATGGGCAAGAAACCCGAGAGAACAAAGCAAAGAGACAGAGAAAGACACTGTGAGGAGAAGACAATAACAACAAAAACCGAAAACATCGATGAAAAGCATCCTAGCAGAACATCAACCCCTTGAACGAAGCGATTAATCCCAAAAAAAGAAATGCAAATGCCACAACAATTGCTATCACAGCCACTTCCCACCATAACCACCATTACCTCCTTCATAACCAACACAAAAGACAGCACCAAAACGACACTTTCAATCATTCTCGCCACCGCTCTTTTCTCACTCCTCTTCATCCTCTCTCTTTCTTCCTCCTCCACCTCCTCTTTACATTCCAATGTGCACACTCGGCCCGACCCATATCTCTTCCCAACCCGCCAACCCACTTTTAACAAAATCCCTTCTGATCCTTCCCCTTCCATCGCTTACCTGATTTCTGGATCCAAGGGCGACTCGAATCGAATCCTCAGACTCTTGTATGCGGCTTACCACCCGAAAAACCAGTATCTTCTCCACCTAGACCGCTTTGCCTCGCAGGCTGATCGTGAGCGATTAGCTATCACAGTCCAGTCGGTGCCTATTTTTAGAGCTGCAAAGAATGTGAATGTGATAGGGAAAGCTGATTTCGCCTACCCAAAAGGGTCATCTACGATTTCAGCTACTTTACATGGCGCTGCTATATTGTTGAGATTGTCAAAGAATTGGGATTGGTTTGTTAATCTTAGTGCTGGCGATTACCCACTTATTACACAAGATGGTAAGCTTTTTCACTGCTTTGTTTTATAATTACATTGTGATTGTCAGTTCTAGATTTGTTTTCGTGGATTTTGAATTTTTAATTATTCTGGTGTCATGCGTTCTGCATTTCTTTTATTGGTTTTTTCATTAAATTTCTAATTTTTTGTTTTTTGTTGGGTGGGTTTTGCAGATCTGCTTCACATTTTCTCCTATTTACCAAAGGATTTCAATTTTTTGAATCACACGAGTTACCTTGGCTGGAGAGAGTAAGACAACTGAATTTTTAATTTTCTTTTGGAAATTTGGTTTATTTTGTTTTAGGATTGCTAGTTATATAATTGTTTTGGTGCTACAGGTCTAGGAAAATGAAGCCTATAATTGTTGATCCTGGGCTTTATCTTTCAGATAGAACTGACATGTTTTATGCTTCTCAAAAGCGAGAGTTACCAAATGCTTTCAGGATATTTACAGGTGTGTTTTCTTTTTATATTGTTTCAAAAATTATTTCCAGTTGATTCTTCCATACTGTGGTTTCTTAGACTGATGCAATTTGATATTGATGAGTTTAAATTCAAGTGGGTCTAGTACATTTTAAACTGGTGGGAAATAGCCATGGTTGTAGTACTGAATTACAGACCAAAGTGCAAATATTGGTTAACATACATTTCCTGATCAATATAACTATTGTTCAATGTGTGAAATAAACCAGAAAGTAAGTGATTGAGAATGTGGTTCATCAATTTGTGTAGGGGTAAGGGTTGATAGGATTAATTCATCAAGCAGTTATATGCTAGTTTTAGGTTGAGTTAGGAAGGAATCACTTTTAACTAGTGTGTGGCAGCAGAATAATTGAATTTGGATCATCAGAAATTAACATTACAGTTGCAATTCATCCTATGTTGCTTTTTGTGGAGCTAAACAAAGCAAAAAGTGAGCAATTTTGTCAATGCATCCTTATTATCATCAGTGCTCTAAAATTCAACTGGGAGCGATGATCTATGGCAGCAGAGCTAGTGGAATGCCAATACAAAGATTGGTAGAGTATAATTGAATTTGAGAAGACCAAGTCCTTTGCTTATTCACATATGTAGCAGCAGCAAGAGCAGTGATGCTTAGAAGAGCTAGAAATTTTCTTAAAACCTGTTGGTATGCTGAGATTTATGCGACCAAAGTCTAGTTACTTTAGGTTGAACTAGCAGTACTTGGAGATGGACAAAAAACCAAAGGAGGCTGATTTTTCTGCAAAACATTGTCGGTTGTACTGTTGCTATCAATTAAGAATTGATTTAATAGACCTTCTGAAATTGAGTATTGTTGGGAACATAATCCAGTTTCTGGACTTTTTAACTGCAGTGGCTGTTTTAACTGGTTGTTTTAGATTGATGATTTCCTGGAGATAAAACTTAGACATTTTTGAAAGGTGCTGTCTGACCTCCTATAAAATATAAAGGCTTTTGTGATTCTTGTGGATGGAACACAAATAAATCAAAGAAGACAGAGAGAATAGAAAAAGTTAGTGAGAGTGGTGTGGATGGAGAGAGCCTAGAGACCTTGAACCTGGAGCAGCAAGCTGAATACTGAAAGAAGATATGAATATCCCGGAATCTCTGATTACCATGACAGTTTAGAAAGCTTCTGAATTTTTCTCAATATGATCACATTCACGTTTAGCCTGCCACTTAATAAGAAACGCATCAGGGTATTCAATATTTTGGTACTCACACTTCATTTGAGGGAGTGCCACATCATAAAACCTGCTTTTACTGCAGTTCATGCAATGACACTGCATTGGTTTTAACTATTTAATGGAGTCTCATTACCCCTGCCCTTAAACCTTCTCCACATGAATAGAGGAACCCACCATATGGGATCCATTACTTTGTGAGCTGGAGAACACTTCTGAAGTTGAATAACCTCTGCTAGCACCCATACCTTTTCTGTTCCAAATAAAACACAATGTTCGTTGTCTTGTACTTGCAACTAAATGTTGTTGACTTGAGGACCATAATTCTGCTGCTAAGCACTGATTGTTGTCATGTTGGCATTCTCGACTAATTCAGGCTCACAATACATTTGATCATCCTTGGTAGACATTGTGCATATTAAATATGTTTATTTATATATTCTTTCTCTATATGAACTCTCTTTAATTTCAATGTCTTTGCGTATGAGACAAAATAAAAAAGAAAAATTGCCAAGCTAATATGAGAATTTCTTTTTGTTCCTTTTCAATTCAGGTTCTCGTTTGTCCATTTTAAGTCGTAATTTTATGGAGCACTGCATCCTGGGTACGGACAACCTTCCTAGGACCCTACTGATGTATTTTTCAAATACACGTTCATCCCTAACCAACTACTTCCCTACTGTCCTATGTAATTCTCATCAGTTCAACAGGACTATCATAAACAATAACTTAGAATATGTAGCCTTTGAGAAGACTTCTAAGCAGGCAAATCATACACTCAATATTAGAGAGTTTGATGCTATGATTCAGAGCGGAGCTGCCTTTGCCAGTCAATTTCAACATGATGATCCAGTGCTGGAACGCATTGACCAGGAAATTTTGGGACGAAATCCCGGACAAGTTGTTCCTGGTGGCTGGTGCTTGGGTGATCCCGAGAATGGGACATGTTCAGTTTGGGGTGATGCTTATGTTCTAAGGCCTGGTCAAGGAGCAGCAAGACTTGAAAAACGGATCGTTGAATTGCTGTCAAAAGGTGCATTTCGGTCTCACCAATGTATAGTCGAATGATCTGGTCTCTCACTCAAAAATATATAAACGGAGGACACTGAAAGGAGGTCCTGCTGTTCAAAAATTTTGTATAAAGCTATATTCAATCTGATTATTTTGGCAACAGTAATATTCATAGCTCATTGAAATAGACAGTTGGAACTCGAGATTATTTGTAAAGTGAAATTGAAAACCAGAGGTGACTCTAATGTTCCACTGAAAAAAAAATGTTATTAAATGATATTTGCATTGGAAGTCTCAGATTTGCTAATATGTTACATATACATATAGAAGTATGATAAGAAAGACTTTGTTCAAGAAAAAATGATTTTACACAACATTCCTGAGGTTGACCTTGGCTTTTCTTACATTCTCATCAATGAAGTGTCAAATACAATTGAAGAACTCAAAGAACACTAGTAATGTCTGGTGAAGAAACCGATTGGCTCAAAAATTTTCAGGGCTATCGTCTAATTGTTTCTCATTTTCTATATCTACCTCCAAAATTTCCTGATAGGCAAAAGATGAAAGGAATCAAATGGCATCACTAATAAATTTTTTTAAAAAAATGAAAGCTTTACCCTACCATTTTCATTTCCACAGCAACGAAAAAACTTACAGGGATTCTTTGCTTCAAATAATTGGCAAGTCTTGCAAGAACTGTGGAACGTTTGTGCCAAAACCTACCTTTGAGACTGATCTTCACAAATGGTCCATCCAATTCAGCAAGATCAGCTTCTCCTATATTTCATTATTTGAGATACATTGGATGCACTTAATAATTCCTGGTGCAAATATACCTTAAAGGAAAGTCACCTGTTATGCCAACTTCAGTGTCAAAAAGCTGTCCAAACTGCAGAAATACACACCATTTTTCAAATTTAAACTTCGAAACTGAGAAATCTTTGATCAATAAACAATTGAATCAGTAACTAAAGCAAAAACAAGCATCAAAGAAAGAGTACTACTTGCCTCTTCTCTAGCATCAGCTAAGACCTGTCTAACATTGTCTTCTGTTAAATCTAGTGGTGGCGAAGGCACTCGTCCTCCTCCTTCTCTACCAGCTATTGCTGCTATTGTTAGTGATGATGATTTTCCATTACTGGTTGTATTTGGTCTCAAAAGTTCCAATGATGCCCTCTTCATCGACCTAGCTGGATGCTCCTTTGGTAGCTGGGATTGGAATTTGGAGGGTAAGACATTGAAATTGCGAGTACAGAGAAGCAGAGCTGGTTTTCTTGATATTTGATAATGGTGGCCATGGAGAAACAATAGCTCTCTTGACATTTTTCTTGGTCTCAACTCAAGCTTCTCTGATCCCTAGCTCACTTGCTAAAAATTTATTGTTATTTTTAAGGGAACTGGAACGTGGATATTCCTACGCCATCCCAAGTGGATAAGGAGAATTGTGCGAATTTGGGTATGTCGTTTACAACCCAGTTACGAGAAAAAATGCTGGAAAGTTTTATCACAATAAACGACGACATTTCCTTCCTCTGGTATGCCTTTTGTACAATTGTTACACCCCATTTGTGCTATATTGATATGTCGTCGACCTTTATACGCGGTAAGCCAATTGTCTCTTACTTATTAGACACGGTCGTTTTAATCCAAGTCATCGTCTACTTGAAACGTTGTCGTTCCACGTCAATTTAACCAAGGTTACGATGTCGTCTGAAGTCCGTATGGATTTTATGAGACGACACGCAAAAAGCCTTGCTCCGACTCACAGCTTTGATGTCGTTCAGAAAACAAACGGCTTCGCGTACTATTAACGGACAATTGCTATTAATGAAAAAGATAGAGCATTGAAGCTCAGTCCATCCATTGTGTGTGTTTTCAGGAGTTAATTATTAAGTATCTTCAAGAGTATATGTTATTGTTTCAAAAGTCACAGAATAACACCAAGACCTTGTTTATTTCAGCATTTGAGAATTTTAGCATGTACATAGCCATCTCTCCACCAAAATTTTATCTAAGATAATAATCCTACAAATAGTTCAATACAAAATAGCTTACAGTGATGCTAACTTGAGGACTTTATGAAGTATCTGTAACGGCTATATCCATGATGTATCTCATGCTACTTTCTGTCTACTTTGTTCTCTACTAACCAATGAAATCCGATAGTCTCAGGTGCAGTGCTTCGGTGGCACTATACTCTCTCTCTATCTCTCTCTCTCTAAACTTGCGATGGATTTATTAGAAGACTCCAAAAAATGTGGCAACAGCAAAAACAAGAAACAGAACGCCGCCCAAGTAGCCAACCTGATTGAACAATGTGGAGTGAGTTGGATGGGAAATGGCAAGTAAGCTGTGATGCCTATAGGAGTGACAAAAAAAAAAATATATTAAAAAAAAGGACAACAAAGACATGGCTGTTACCGCTTTTTCTGAAATGTATTTGGCAAGAAAAGCTCCTCCCAGAATAGCGATAGATGTTGCAACCAGGTGTCCAGCAATGGCTCCAGTTGCGACGCCCCATGGAGACTGTTAAAAAGGTAAAAACGTGAAATTTGATTTTGAAGAATGTTTCGGCAAGAGAATAAAATTGTGGTATGTATAATCAAAATTTTATGAAGTTGAACCTGTGCAGCACCAAGAGCAATTGTTGCAAGCATTGAGCGATCTCCCCATTCCTGCAAGCAATTATAACTTTAATGTTGACTATTTAACAGTGAAACTGCTTGTTGGTTGTAAATAGTATCAACTTGGTCTCAAAGAAGAAGAAGAAGAAGAAGAAAGAGACATTGTTCTTTAAATTTGAGACAATTTTTTCTCAAAAACACGACAACTTACAGCGAAGAACACGAGACTAAAAGACTTCCAGACAATCTCAAATGGATTTGTGAGCCTTTTTGAGACCTGAGAGCATAAAGAAATTATAAGGCATTATGATATTTTAGAAATATGCATACAAAAAGTAAAGATGGCACAAAGTAAAATCTGACAAAATCATTGCACACAAGTATGCCATGCCTGTATGTGTCATTATCCAGTAACTGATACATAAAGTATTAGAACTCGGAAAAATAAAATTCACTTCCATATAAATCCTTGAAAAAGAGCATGCAAGTCAGAGAATTACCTTCTCTTTCACAAGTTCTTCAGCTTCAGCATATTCATCAAGTTCGGGGCTGCTCTGGTCACCACTTTTAACTTTGTTTGATGGAAGATCCCACGCATCTTTTATTGACTTGATCCCAAAGAACATCAAGAGAGTTACTGCTGCATATTCTCCAATTGGAAGGGCTGTTCACAAAACAAGAATATTAGAGAAAAATCAAGAATTCAGTATGAACTATATGACTATTGCCCATTTTCCCATCTGGTCAGGAAGATCATCATGACCTCAAAAACATGTATCCAGACTTATAAATCATCTGACTTTATAGATCAATATCAAATCATAAACATGAACCATCTAAATTGTTTCATTGACAGAGGGACATGTTTCATTTTACTACCGCTACTGCTTTCCAGCTATAAAAATCACGGCAATCATAGAATTTTGAACAGTTTGTTGCCAGCAGATTTTTTTTCACTAAACACGGGAAGAAAAGGATTCATGAGCCTGAACTTGCATGATAAAAATATAAAATTTTATGGACTCGGTTGAGATCAATGATCTTCACACATCTTTCAAGCAATTCACACTATCAACAACACAGTAGCCTGCCAGGAATATTATATGAAGCATATAGGGGTCTGCGGTGTATCCCATTGAAATCACTATAAAGCATATGAGCAACTTTGGTCATGATGAGAGAAGGCAGGAACTATAACTTACTTGTTTGGAACTGAGCAGGAACTGAGTGAAATATGCGCCCAATTACGACTGACAAGATTGTCATGAGTGAAAGTGCACCCATTGATCCAAGAAGAACCTTGTCAAAGATTTAATGCATAGTGAAAACAATTTAGTCCCCAGAGTATCGACATAACAATTAAGTCCATAAAAAAAGGAGGATTATGAATAAGACCACCAAGTAAACTTCAAATCTATTCTCAAGGACTTTAAATGTTTTGCATTCAGATTCTACATGAACGTCCTCACTAGCCTTGCAACAAACAAGTTCTCCACTCCAGTCATAATTTATGAGATTTGAGGGAATGGTACCACTAATATTTGGCAACGGAAAGCAAGGCTAATGATTACCCACTTACTGGTCTATCATTTTTTTGGTTTCTACTTGTGGAGTAAGCTAATAGACTTTCATAGATTTCAGCATTTTTTTTGCTAGTATGATAGAAAACTACATACGTGTGGCCTCATTGAAGAAATCTAATTAAAAAGATGTGGGGTAGAGAACAATATAGTAAATAAATATCATGAGCAACCAATTAAGCAGACGGAATGAGAAAATGAGGAAGATAGATCAGAAGGGAACATACCAATCCTTTCTTATATTGCATGGCCAATAGTGCAGCAATAAAAAATGTCTGGTCAATATATGAAAGAAAAAGGTTTTCAGGCTCAGCATATTATGAAGTAAAAAAAAAAGGTTAAGCACTCAAAGCAAGTATGATAACCAGCTCTAACACAATGTTTTAATAACTTTCCATCATTATGAAAATGTGTGCAAACAAAATAATATTTACTTCCACCAAGAATTCAAGTGATCATCTTTCTTCTGAGCAGTTGATTTGTTCCAGATCTCTGTCATGGCAACCTAAAAACTATTGTAATTTACCAGCTTTAATGTTATGCTCATTCACAAGGTTTCAGAATACTGCTAGAAGCTGTTCAAAGTATGCATTTCATTGTCATTTGTTCTCTTCCACCAGTCATTGCAGCTGACTTCCTCCAACCCAAAATATTTTTCCTTATTTTTCAAAACATAATATGCAGGCTTCACAAAATTGCCTTCATGTTCTCTAATGAAAGCAAATACAATTGTAAATGGTCCCTTAAATGTTGGAATACCAGGGAAGTCAAATTAATTTCAGATATGGATAAAGTCTATTAGATCAGATTCTATAATCATATAATAGATAAGTCTCGAGATGTTCAAACCTCACAGCTACTCTTTTCAAACCTCAATAAACAAAAAGAGATAATAAACGAAAGAAGTGCATTGCCAAACAAAGTCTTACAGAAGTTAAACCACATGCTACTTGGATGGAAAAAACACAAATTTGTAAATTGTAAGCCGATTACCTTGTCCCCAATTTCAGAAACAAATATTAACATGAATGCAGCAGTTAATCCTGACTTTGCAAAAGCTGCAACAATTGATGATGGGCCACCTTTCACAAAGGCAATCAGTGAAAATACTAAAGCACATCCAAATAGCACAATAGCTATAGACAAAGGATAAGGAAGTTTGCTGGGAGGTTTCACACTGAAAATCATGAAAGAAATTTTAATGAGGCCAAATTAGAAAATACACTGATTAGATAATGCGTGACATAATCCAATGTAAAAGAAAATTCAATAGAGGCTGTTCATTTTTAAGCATAGTTTGACCATAAAAACAAGTTTGGCTTTTGAAATCAAAGGAATACTTTGTTGCATATTGAACAATCTATCTTAATTTGTGAGGGTTTGTTTTTTTGAGAAAAGAAAAATAACTTTTGACAGTAATGCCATATTTTCAAGGAGAAGAAATAGCGGAGGCTGAAATGTAAATTTGGAATAAAAATAAATGTGCTTATTCATTACTTCTTCCATTCAAGTATGACTTGTTGTACATTAAAAAATAATATTCAAGGTAGCATACGTGGGAGCAGCAACAATGCATCTAAAAGCTTTGAACACACCAATATTTACTCCCATCTAGTATTAATAGATTATCATTTCAAATCACTCACATCTCTGATGAGCTGTCACTGGATGGTCCGCTAACAAAACTTTTCTGGTTGTCTTGCTCTTCCCCACTTTCATAGGCTCCAGATCCAATGCTAACATTTGTTGCTTGCAGCCTTAGTTCACCAAAAGAAGACTTCAACCTTGAGATCTCTCTGTACCTTACTGTAAAAGGGATAGAAAACACATTACCCGCTTACTCATTGCAGCCGGCAATAGGCATTATGATAATGTATCTAAACTTAATTAAACAAAATGCAAATTTTTTGGTATATTTTTGAGAAATGGCCTAGCGCCTGAACAGGTGATCAACTAAACTAAATTCAGATACAGCACAATGCAATATTAGACTCAATTTGCTTGACACTAATCATATTAATGATCATTGCTTGTGCTGGATAACTACTTCGCTAATATAACAAAAAAATGTCCCTTCGACATTTAGTATCTTCTCGTAAACTTAACAAATAATAACCTAAAAACCACAACTAAATATTCTATTATTTAAATGCTACTCGTTTAGCTGCTACGCCTTTAGCTTTAATCATCATCTATCCACTCCTTTAATTCCAGCAAATACCAGAAATTCAGCAGCAACAACAATCCACCATTCTTAACGAACCCACCAGCATATGAAATAAATTGATATTTCCAGCTCTAACAGTAATTTAATTCAAGCTGGGCCAGCAAGTTTTGCAGGCACATAAGTCCCCAATCCAGATGGTCGAATTCCCCATGTATTCGTAAAGCTTCATTAAACAAAAGAACTTAAAAGCACCAGAACTAAAATTCCAAGTCAGACACTCTAAAAGATCGAATCATGCATGACTGTAATTCAATTAAAGTTCAATAGAGTCTTCTCTCAGTTCTGAAAATAAATTCAGCTCCTAAACCTTCAAATGAAAGAAAAACTGGAAAAAGAACAAATATAAATGATATAAGATAAATTAACAGAGAACTTACTTGAAGGAGAAACGGGTTTTCTAGATATGCTAGCAAAACATGGCAATGAGTCAACCAAACCCAATAAGGGAGGCTTCTCTCTCGAAATGGATGGTGTACTTTGAAGATTAAGCCCCTGCATAGTGTTTTCTTCTGTTTCCTCCCCTTTTCCTTTTCTAGTTTCTCAGAAACAGAAAATGCGTTCCCGATTCATTTTAAGCTCAGAAATCAAATGGATTTTGTTCTTCGGATTGAATGGTGAAATTCCGGTGTTATCACTGTAAGTGAAGTTGTTGTTGCTTAGAGAGACGCGAGAATTTTTTTTATGCTAAAAATTTTCCTTGCAGGGAGTAGTTGCGGGACGCCACGTGTGTAATGGAGATAAAATGGGAGGATCATCTTAAAACGACGACGTTTCCTTCAATCTAAATGTCCTTTGCATGAATGTCTCGTCATCGTTGTCCGTTGAGGATTAGATTTACCTATATATCAAGTTAATTTTAACTAATTTAATAGTAACCAAACAGTGATATATGATAGGAATAAGGGTATTTTTGATTATTTACTTAAAAAGATAATTAAATAAGAATAATAGTAATGACCTATTAACTTAGTATATGAGACATTTAAAAAAAAAAAATTAGTATATGGGTGATTCTTACACTAAGAATTGGTTAGTAATTTCACTTGATATATAATTTCTCATCATTTTTTTTTTTCAATTGGTTTCGTAAATTTACAATTACCAAAATTTATTTTTTAAAAAATTACAAAAAATTAAGTTTTTTTTTTCTAGCGCTCTCGAACTTGATATTATGAAATACTTTTTAAGAAAATTGAATCCTAATTAATAAAAAAGTAAATATTTATTTTACTAATTAAATTAATTCAAAAATATCCAGTAGTACGTGAGAATTCGTACTTGAATTTCTTTTAGATATTATTGTATCTCAATTTCACATGAATTAGAATTCTTTTGTACTTATTGTGAAGGAAAATATTATATGAAAAATATTAACTTAATTAAATTTTTTATTTAAGATATATTTGATTTTCTTTTGTTATAGTATATAGATAGTTAATAAATAAAAAAAAAAAATCACTTGGATAATAGATACATCCATATCTAGGGGAGGTTGGGCCAAATGCGAATTCCTTGATTGGAAAACAAAACCCAAACATCTGGGCCTAAGGCCCTTAGGATTTTAAGTACCGCATCCATAGAAATATGGGCTTTATTTTAGTTAACGGAATGCAAGGGGAGTTACAATCGAGAGAATCTCCCGAGAAAGTAATTTAGGACGTGAAATTTGATTGGCATAATAATCTTTACCTTTTTTAAGAAAATTCAATTTCTAAACATATATGTTTCAGTCCTACTTTCCATACATGAAAGTTTCCAATTTTATATGAAAAAAATTAAATTCCTACAAAAAATGAGATATTATAAAAAATAATATCTTTAGTTATAAAATATTTAGATAAATATGAAGTATTGTAGTTGATTTTTATCCTTTTTTTTTTCATTTTCTGAATTTTTATAGTTTTATGTTAAGAGATCATATACGTTGATCTTTCAATAAGTTATATTTATTAAGTAATTTTTTAACAATATTTATATTTTGTTTTGGTAGTTTTGTTTTGAAATAGTGAAAATTGGTTATTATAAAAAATTATTGCATTAATAATTGTTTTTACATTTATAATATCCTTGCAAATTAATTAAACAAAAGATATTTAAATTAAGTATAATAACTTAACTTTTTATTTTTATTTTATTTTTATTGATTTAACTTAAATATAATTATTTATTTTTTTCAAATATTTTATTAATTTCCTAATAAATTAATTCTCCATAAAATATTAAATTTTAATAAATTAATATCTCATAATACAATGTAATCAAACACAAAAAGAAAAAAAACACTTTTAGTATAATTTCATTACAACTCAGCAAACTAAATTACGACCATTTACCACTAAATCTCATATTTTTTTAACACAAATGTTGATAAATATAGAAAATAAAAATAAATAATTTTTAATAAAAGAAAGTATTTTTTAAGTTGAATTTTTTTTTTTTTTTTTTTTTTTATAAATAGATTTTTAATAAAAGAAAAGTATTTTTAAGTTTTTGAATTTTTTTTTTTTTTTTTATTTTTCCTACGACATTTTTTTTTTTTTTTTTTTCCTACGACACAAGTAGACATGGAGACATAATACTATATTAATCAAACAAATTCATTGAATCTTTGGGTGATCCACAAAGAGCACGTGAATCTCACGTCCATGATTGAGTATGGACATACCCTACTTTTCCTTCATTGTATGTATCTTTCCACTACCACCTACTATCCCCTAACGTGCTGCGGTGGACCCCTCCAAGAGCACATGCAAAAGGGTCCTACACATAAATTAAAGGGCCCACTTGGAGAAGTGAGATTATTATCTTTATTAATTATTGTTATTAACAATAACTATGCTATTTACAACTAAAAACAGATGCAAATATCACAAGATCATCGCCGCCACGTGCGGTGTCGGGGAGGTCAAAGATAAAAAAACAAAATATTAATAATAATTGAGAAAATAGTACTAGTTTCCACTTGGCTGTTTTTTATTGGACCTGGTGACGTGGGCGTTGGACCTTATTGGTAGAGACGAATATTACGGGCAGGCCTGTGGCCGTTGCGTAAGCGGCCCGCCCCCTCCTTTTTTTTTTATCTCTTCAAAGACTTTTTACCTTTTTTGTTCCTATGATACCCCCGTTTTATGTTGTATTTGCATTTATGCCCTCGAAATACATATTTTGATTATTTTCCCTATTATTCTTTTGATAAAAATTTTGTGACATCTAAAGTATCAACAGTGATTTATGGTGTGTTTCTTTTTAACAAGATTTATTGTGTGTTTAGAATTATAACTTTTAATAACATTATATATAGTTTCATATTAATATTTCCTCCGTTAAATTTGATAATTTTTTATTTTTTATTCTATTTAAATATTTTTATAAATAAAAGTAGCATTAATAATTTTATTCCAACTTTACTTTTATCTAGATATGCTTCAAATTTTGTTTCTTAAGTGAAAAATAATTTAGTTAATTACTCTTATTTTTTATAAAACAATTCAATCATTATCTTAATTCACGTGAAAAGTTAAAAATTGTCAAATAAAATGAAACAATTGGCTATTAATAAATTTTAGCAGTTTTGATTTTATATGAAAACATACATTTTATGTGTGATTAGTATAGTTTTCATATTTTTTAATTATCTAATAAATATGAATGGATTTATTTTACAAATTGGAGTTTTTGATAAATTATTTGCACTTTGACACAATTATAATATATTTTATTTGTCTTAAAATATAAGTCGTTTAAGGTTTTGTATATAGATTAAATAAAGCAATTCATTTTTATAAATTATAACAAAATCAATGATATTTAACCAAATTGCCCTTTTATTCCAAAACCAAAAGTAATTTGTGAAGATAGTTAATGAATCCGATGTAAATAATAGTAATATTAGAAAAACATTATTTATTACTCCTTAAAACCTCAAAACGACTATATTTTATAATAAAATAATCACTCAAAAATGATTTATATTTTAAAACATAAAAAATATAATTTTATGAATAGAAATGTTTAATTAAGTAAAATAAAATATTATATTATATATATATTTATTTAAGTTAAATAACATATTATATTATATATATATAATCTTTTTTTTTTTTTTGGCAAAAAGTTTTTTTTTGCAAAAAGTAAGGTGAATTTATTCATTTCTCTCATTTATGCCGGTAGCAACCAAATATGGAGATCCATTGAAAGCTTGGAAATTTTAGGTGTGATAATAAAGAGAATGGTGAAATAATAATGTCGCTCTCAAATCCACAAAAATCATGTGTATCCCAATAAATTAATTGTGGTTGTAAAAATATTTGAATAATTCACTATATCATGTTTGAATATCTTCTCAATTATATTTTCCACGCCAAATTATTCAATTTTTTATTTTGGGAAGAAAATTTACAAACAGTGTAATTAGGTGAGAGTCAAATAAAAAAATTTTTTATTATAAATTTATATAATATAATTATTTCCTGAATTATTATAAAAAAAAAAAATTAAACATGGATAAAAAATGTAGGCAAGGAACATATAATTAGATAGAGTCAAATGGTAGGTATGGCAGTGGTAAACCTAACTTACATATAACCTAAGCATTAATTGAGAATTTCAAATCAAATTACAAATGCATCCATAATTAGTATGTAGTGATTTGATATGTCCATTCTTATAACCATATTCAAAAAAATATATATATATATATATATTATATATATATATTTAAAAAAAAAAAAAAAACCTTTTTTTTTAATGTGGATAGTTTTTAATATAGTGCCAAATATGTAAAAAAAAAAAAAAAAACTTTAATGTGGATAGTTTAAATAGCCAAATATGGTCAACAAGGGGTAAGAGCGGTAGGTTATAATTTAACATTTGGAAGTAGTCTGGAGGGTTATTGATGAAGTTGCAAGAAAAAGACGTGAAGGTTATGAATGCATGGGATACTTACCCAGTGGACGTTACATAATAGGGAAAATAAATACTATAAATTATAAAATAAGAAATTAAAATTAAAATTAAAAACGCCCAAAAAAATTGCCATCCCCTCGTTCCCACCCAAAAACCCTCGACTCCATCGTGAACTAATAATATAGCCAAAAATAAAAGAGAGACTGACTCTCTCTCTCTCTCTATCTCTCTCTTCTTTTCTCTGTGTCTGTCAAGAACCTCTTTTTCTCTCTCTCTGAAAAACCTCTTCTTCCTCTTTCCTTTCTCTTTTTAGAAATGGAGTCTCTTGACCCAGCTGCTTGCTTCATGGACGACTTACTGGACTTCGCTTCTGACATAGGAGAAGAAGACGACGATGAAGAACACAACAAACCCAGAAAGGCCCTTCCTACCCTTAACCCGAATGGTCTTCACCCGGCTCCGTTTGATGTTTTGGACCACCCAGATGATTCTACCCATCCTTTACCTGTAAGTTTATGACTCCATGATGATGAGGATGAGGATAGTTTTTCTATTCCTTTTAAAGGGTGTCTGTTGTGGGTGTTGACTCGGCCTGACTCGGTTACTTTTAGGGATGTAGCCGAGTAAACTCGGGCTGTTCTGTCCGTGTTTGAATGACTCGCCATGATGGCGACTCAGCCGAGTCAAAGTAGACGGCGTTGGAGGTACACGTTACTCATATTTTTTATTTTTCAAAACGCTGAGTTGTTGGCCAGACGCCACCCTCTGTTGATTTGAATGGACGGTTCTGACCATTTGAAACATTTGTCGGTACGGACACGTGTCAGTGTAAAGTGGGTTTATTGGAGGGTGGTTTTGGTATTTTAAGGTCAAATGGGTCTTAATTGATGTGAGCTGTGGCTCACGAGTTTAGAGTTGTATCCAATAAATGTCCAGCAATTAGTTGCCTCTTTTATGGCTGTAAATTGATAGGAGCACTCCCACTTGGAAAGACAACATTATCATACAGTTTCGAAAAATTCTCCTGCTATGTCCAACACTGATTTAATAAAACAAAACGTGAGGGCAATTTCACATGGGTGGCCCACGTGACACTAATTGGGCGCCTAATTATAGACGAGACCACTCATTCGAGTTACTGAGTCGACTAATTGAGTCACCTGGTTCGCTTCTTAATCCCAAAATGGGGTTTTATATGGTTCTTGATTCTGATATTTCCCATTTCTCGCTCAGGAATTTGCTGAGGAAGAGCTGGAATGGTTATCAAACAAAGATGCCTTCCCGGCGGTGGAAACTTTCGTCGACATTATATCGGAGAACCCAGGTAGTCTCCCTAAGCAGCGAAGCCCAGTTTCGGTGCTTGAAAACAGCACAACAAGTAGCACCAGTATTAGCGGGAATAGCAGCACAAATGGCAGCGTTATCATGAATTACTGCCGCAGCCTTCAAGTGCCCGTCAAGGCTAGAAGCAAGCACCACCGTAGACGGCGCCGCGACCTCCAAGCCCACCAGTGTTGGTGGAACCAAGAAAATTTGAAGAAAGTAAGGCCACCCGTAACATCATCGACGATGGGAAGAAAATGCCAGCATTGCGGTGCTGAAAAGACCCCTCAGTGGCGGGCTGGGCCGCTCGGGCCTAAAACCCTTTGTAATGCATGTGGTGTAAGGTTTAAGTCCGGGCGGCTGGTACCCGAGTACAGGCCCGCTAGTAGCCCGTCATTTTGCAGTAAAATGCATTCAAATTCGCATAGGAAAGTTTTGGAGATGAGGAAACAGAAGCAGATGATGGGATTGGTTGTTGTGAAACCAATGGAGAAAGGGTAGGGCAGTGGTGATTGGTGCCCTCTCTTTTTCCTTTTTTCTTTTTCTTTTTTTTTTTTAAATTTTTTTTACTAGCATAGTTAGGAAGGCAGGGGTTTGGTGCAATGGAATTGGTAATTAGTGATGTTATTTGGTTTTGATGGAAATTTAGTAGGGGAATTTTGACTTGCTTAGTGTGTATGGTTGGTTGGATATGTTTTAGAATAGAAAAGCAAGGTAGTGTTATTGGGTTTTGTCCTAATCTTAATTCTTTTGCTGCATTTGGTTGGATTGGATTTTGCATGATCAAATTATAGGGAAAAAGAAAAGATTTGTGGTTGAGGGTTTGGTGATATTCTTTTTGGCTGAGGCTTGAAAGTAGTGGTTTTTACTAACTAATTTGATATTGGATAGTGGCATAGTGGAAGTTGGTGAGTTGTAACACACAATTCAAACTTGTGGTTGTTTGGAGGAAGTCCCCTATGAAATTTTCTAAACACAGAGAAATTGGGTCTTGTGAGTTTTAATTCTAAATGTTTGTGTTAATGCTCTGCTCAATATGACTAGTTTTATCTTTTTCATGGCTCAATTGTTGCCTTGTTTTAATTCTTGACTGGGGAGCATGCCAACTTTCGGTTTTGAGGAAGTTCATGATGTAACTGGTATGAGAGAATATTTGGTTTTTTCATGCGCTACTGGCCTGATAACTCTATTGCTGAAGATGCAGGTGTCTAATGGAAGTTCACTATTTGATTGCTGCACTTTTTAGTATCTGGGGAGAAATGGGAATTCTACACTACTTAAAGCAAACGTAAAATGTGTTTTACAGACTGGAAAAGACATTACTACATTACTGTGGTCCCTATGCGGTTAAAATTTCTTGGGTATGGTCCCTATATAAATGTCTGAAGGGTTTTTTTCCCTTTCTGATTCTTACTTGCCTGTGCTCATAGCCAATGCAGATATCTGCAAATTCAGTTGAAAATGGTTGGGTTTTTTTATCTGCATTGTAAAGACAGTACATGTTGGCTGACGAAATTTTGAGCTATACAGTAAAAGAACATGATGATGGCCTGTTGGCCCTGCTCAGTAAAATTAGCTGATTTCATTTCATGATAGGCCCTTTCAAACTCCGAATATTAGTATATAGAAATGTTAAATTGCTAACACTATAAAATAATAAAGAGAGACGTTTTAACCCAAGTTAAAATGCTACATGAAGAGGTTGTTAGGGCTATGGCTACGTACAGAATGTAAGAAGGTTTTAGATATGAAAAGGGGAATAGGGTTATGCACATGGGTTTGGTCGGTTTGATATGGTCCCGGTAGTCAAGGCATTGAATACGTCAAATTATTGAAGATGTAAAACAAACTCAACTCACACTCATTGCTTCCGGAAGTGGCCAAAGGGACTTTATAATAATAATAATAATAATAATAATAATAATAATAATAATATAAAACCATCATCAACATGGGATTAGTGATGGGAGCGGGTATAAAGCGGAAACATAAAATTATAATAATATAATAAATATAAACCATCATCAACATGGGATTTAGTGGAATGGGAGCGGGTAGCGGGTATAAAGCGGAAACAACCCTTATCGAAACCATATGAGGCAAACTAAAAACATTATCGAACAAATCAATAAACTGACCTCTTGAAGCACAAAATCGCTCACCGGTCTTCTTTCCAGATATCTTGGAGTCACCCACGATCTTCTGCAGTAATCCCTAACTATCTCTGTTTTGGAACTCTCTGAGTGGCAGAGAATAGAATAACGTGCGTATCTCTTTATTCTTAGCGTTTTGCAATCTTATATTAAAAAACCTCTCTTCGATAGGAAGATATTTTTTTAATATAAAATAAATTAAATAAAAAATTATTTAATTAAATT
This sequence comes from Jatropha curcas, assembly GCF_014843425.1. The sequence goes on from NW_023590739.1 coordinate 3,644,651, forward strand.
ATCAATTATTTTAAAACTGAATAATTTATCTATTATTTAATACACCCTTAACTTTCCAAATAATTAGGGCACTACAGGGACCTCAGGAATAAAATAAATCAGGCTACTAATTATAATAATAACCTATGTAGACCAACATATTCTTATTATAATTAATCATGAATTATTCCACTCGTAATTATTCCACTAAAAACTCATGACTGAAACTCCTATTTAATTTTACTCCACAACATAATAAAATAATGTTCCCCATGTTAAGATTACAGATGCTGTCATTTAAATAACTTACTGACAATTTATTTAAATCACAATATAACTTTATGTTTCTGAGAAGGATGCAACACTTAATCACTTAAAATTCAATTCAATATGTCTGCAAATTCAAGAAAAAACTTAACTTTACGAAGAAGCAATGAGCTATATACTGTCCATTTTCACTTTTCAAGGAAAAAAAACTGACAGCTCTTTTTCAATGGCATTAATTTACGGATTTGGAAGTTGACAAAAACTTTTTCTTTCTATAGTTGGTAAGAAGTCGGATTTCAAGGCCAGTACATAGCTTAGTTTTTATGGATATAACAATTAATCTTTGCTGGGAAACAGTCCATGTGCATGCCAGCAGGTACAGGAGAGGAGATAGATAAATACATTCTTTGAATCAATTTGCATCCAAACCTCAGATTCATTGGAATCCGGTATCAGAATTGGTTGTGTATTTCTTTTTTAAGCTATGTTTCCATTAATTTCAATTAAATAATTAAATACAAAGAAATAATTGTCAATAGAAAATCATTCATAGCTATACTATTACATATGCATGGTTAATAGTATATCTCTATCAGTTAGATCATCAGATCAGAGGTTCAAGGTATTAATCTTCCCTGTGGCTGTTGGTATTGTCATCTAACTCATTATGTTCCTGCATGACAGGTGAGCGACTACACCTATAATTTTTATCGCAAGAGACACTAGATTTTATTTTTATTTTCCAAAGCAGTTTTCGATTAAACATACCACATGGGAGCAACTCTGTATGTTCATGAGCTGTTTTTAATGAATGAATGGGGGGTTTACACAATTATTGGATGGAAGACACACTTCCCATTCTTTGCACAATTACTGATAGATAGAGATGACAGATTTTGGCCATCTATCTCTATCTCTCTTTCTTGATGCTTAAAGATTTGTTCACAAAATTAACGGTTTCGGTAGCATTTAATTATTTTTAGAGATTAATCTTTTATAAACTGCTATTTTAATCTTTAAAATTTAATTTAAATATTATGTTACTAACATCGTAAAAAAAACAGCTTTTAATTAAATCGATATGTAAGTTGTTTTTAAAAAACCGTTGTAAAAGACAGTTTTAATAGAGTGGTTTGTACCGGTTTTTGCATTCTCCTTACACCAGGACTGTTTAAAAAAGGGTTTCTGTTTACAAATTCTGAATCCAAAGTCCAGCCCCATGAGTAACTAGAAGTGGACTTGGGTTTTCAATTGGTAGAGGAATTATTGATGGTGTCTTCTATTAGTCTTTACATATTCAACAAATCATATAGAAGAGGAAAAAAAAAAAAGAAGTAAAGAAATAATTGGTGGGTGGGGTTGACAGCTTTTGCTCTTAATTTGATAATTAACATATTTATTGTAAAAAGTGTTCTGAATCTGATAATCTGAGCATACAATGAAAAGAAAGAAAAGAAGTAAACAGATTATGGTCAGGCTTTATAGAGTAGACTCAGAGACACCTTACATGGTGTCCAGGGCATGCAACGAAAGGAATCTTTTTTTTTTTTTTTTTTTTTTTCAAGGCATTCTACCTTAAATGGAGAAAATAGCATCTTCATGGCCAACTTGTGAGGTGGCTCACAGTTCTTTTCACTCCAACTAGGATGGATACATTTATATAAAAGAAAAGAAAAGAAAAGAAAAGAAGTCATATCCTTTTTAGAAAGAAAAGAAGTTGCCTGTGACAATGTCATTATTGTAGTTTTGTCATGTGTTCCACTTTCTTTATTGTAGGTTAGTAATTTCATTTTGAGGTAAATGCTGCCATAATTAATTTTTCCAAACCAATTTTTGTATCTTTTCCATTTTCCACGAGAATTTCTGATGACTGGACAAATTAAGTGGAAAGAGCATAATGTATTGTTTGGGAATTTTGTGTATGGTTTGCTATTTCAAATGTTATCTAGTTTTGGTATAAGTTGCCATCATAACAGGTAATATTTAGGAATTGCCTAACTAACAATGATAAAATTTAAGATTTTCTACCTCTGAGTACAATCTAGTATGATATAGAAATTTATTCAGTACTGGGAAGATTGTTTTTTTTTTTTAAAAAAAAAAAAAAAAAAAAAAATTTTTTTTTAAAAAAAAAAAAAAAAAAAAAAAGTGTTCGAACTAAAAATCTAATAATCTTAGGGTATCAATCTCGCGATTCGAATTAAAAAGTCTTTGGTATTATTTGCAAGGGAGCTTCCTCAGATTATGACCCTTCTTTGCGTGAAGAGGAATTTGACAAATGGTACATTTCTTGCTAGAAAGCTACTGAAAATGAAATTATGTGGATTGCCCTTAATGCAAAGCCGGCTAATCTGCCAATATCAAAGCTTTAAGTTAGAAGATTTTGCAATAGGTCATGCCGGCTACATATTAATCTATTGAAGACAATTTTCACTAAAGAGTAAAGTTTGAAAGGTTTAATTTATTACTAATAAGATGTTGGTTGAAATAATCAGCGAACTGTTTCTTGGTTAAAAAATAATTTCTCTGACATTATGTTATTTATCACAACAGTGTTGTCCATAAATCAAGTTAGTTAGTGTACTAAATTTCACTTAACTATCTACAGCACCATTGCGCATGCTTGGGGTGTCTAAGGTTCAATATTGGAATTCCAATCTATATTGGCACCATAATATTAGATTAGGGGGAAGAGTAGAATTAGAGATTGATAGAAAAGAAAAGATATGGGAGTTAGTCCTGGTTTTTAGTTCCTACCCAATTAATAAAAGCCTCGAGAAATATATTTAATGTATGGCAGTGGGAGAGCCAAAAAATTTTTACATCCTGAGTGGTTTATAAGAATCGAAGATAGGAGGAGCATTTGCCTAATTTGAAGATAGTGTCAATGGGATATTGCTTAAAAAAACTAAGCAATAAATGAAATGAGGATATATACCTAATTTCTTCAACCTTTCACACCTAAACATGATATCTATCAAAGGACATGGCTTCCCAAATCCCGTCCATTTTGGTCAATTGCATAGGTCATAGATAACCTTAATAAGGTCATCATGGGCTTTAGGATACCAGTTAGGCCTCATCAACATGGGCCTCTTTTAGTTCACGTGCATTGCGATGGACCCACAGGTCACAGCCACGCACGATATCTTTTTTGAGTATTTCTGTATTTGGACATCGATGTATACTATACAAGTTGCTGGTTAAGGATTGTGTTTTGGATACTCTTATTTATTATCTCTTCTAACAAAAAGCTTATAAAGTAATAATAATCAAACAAAATACATAACACTAGACGTTATTGAATAGAACAAGCAAAACTCGTATGTCCTTGTCTTTTTTGTTTTCCCCCCTTTCAAAGATTTGCAACTATTTATATAACTTATGGCCAAATGTATCAGAATACATATATGTTATAAGCTCAATCTTATATTTATTCAGAGAATATTATGAAAAAATAGAAGGGACAAAATGATTGAAGTATCTTAAAAATTTCTTTACACCAAGATTCGAAACTCAATATTGTTAAGGAAAATATTATTCTTTTTCAAAATAGGAGGAGGCAGTTGCCTCTCTCTTTAAAAGGTAGTTCGTTTCTGTATGAGTATATAAATAAAAATCTTATAAGATATTAAATTTTAAATTTTATAAATTACAATTATTATTGAAGCATTTGATTTATTTTAATATAATTTTAAATTTTAATTATTAATAAGCTTGAGTTTATTAATAGTTAAATCCTATATATATTATTATATGGCGATAAAAGATTATAATATTATTAGGAGGCTCAATAAGTTCAAGAACACTGTGAACAAGCAATATGAATAGTCATCTCCGTTAAAGCTTCCACTAATAAACACTTGAGTATGAGAATTTTCACTGTTCACATATGGAAAAATTAATTAGTTTACACCGGCCTGTAATATATATATATTGCAAATAAGTGTCAAACTTTAACGTTCACGGGAAAGCAATTGAAAGTCCTATCATTTGATTCTTTTAAGCTATATTATTATTATTATTATTATTATTATTATTGTATGTAAGATTAATTATAATTAAATTTTTTAGGGATTTTTTTTATTTGTTTGTTTATATTACGTTTTTAATTAACAAATAAAACATAATATAAAACCTAATATATATATATATATATAATAATTATATATATAATTGATTAGTTCCGTTCTTGGTATAAGAAGATTTGAAAAGGGTATTTGTTCCATTATTTATTTTTGTAAACAAAAGCTCCATCAACTATTTAGAGTGGTTGTATAGGAACACTCTTTTGAGATCACGATTGGACAAAGCATTTCAAGTAATAGAAGCAATGCATGCCCCACGTGAGACTAGGAGTGGTAATAAAAGATAAATCAAAATAATATTTTTAAAGAGATAACTCACTCATAATTGAGATCTCGGATTTTACAATATAAATAAATTTATTTTCAAATAAAACCAATTTCATGTTAATTTTTTGAATGTGAGTTTTTATTTTTCTAATTAATAGGAATAAGATTTTAAATCGACATTAGCAATAATTGAACTTATCTCAATATAATTTTAAAAAATTCAATAACTACAAGATTAGATTTACTTAAATCGAATTTATAATTTCAATCATGGATTAAACACTAAAAATGGAGTTCTATCCATTTTTTGGGTGTATGGTAAAAAATGTTATCATTTCAATAAACATCATTTTTCATTAAAATTCTTATCAAATACCTATAAGTCAACTCTTAAATAGGAATCAACTATTAATCGCATGAATCAATTGAAAAATGGAAAAAGAAGGAGCTAATAGCATCTTTACCCGTATCCAATACCATGCATAATTAAGTAATTTTCAAAATGATTCATTAAGGGACAAATCAAGAAACCGCGTCATGTCATGCAAACGAGTTTACAAAGATAAATATAATATATTATAGTATAATACACGTGTTGACTATTTATTGGATGATAGTGCGACTCAATTAATGGCTTGCAGATCTAAATCCAACCAAACTCAAATTTAAAACCGTGAGCTATACCATATTTGTAATTAAGTTGACATTTCTTGACCAAACCACTCTTATAATCCTTATTAACCTCTTAATTAATTATTGATTATACTATTATATGTGGATTATGGATCCACCCATATAGCCTTCAACTGCAAATAAACCCCAACCCTATGCCAATATTATATAATTCAACTCTCTTTGCACTCCCTTTGAGAAGATCTTAATCCCCTCGTTCTTAATTAATTAATTAATTAAGTTAGGGCTCGACTTTCCACTAATGATGCTAAATAATACAACTCATAGTTTAGGGTTTATAGATAATTAAAATCCTATAATCATTGAATTCAAAATTTATAAGTAATAAAAATGGAATGATCTCAAAATGATACAATTTGAAAGCTGAAAGTTTGGCCTATGGCAATAATAACTTAGTGAAAAAAATCAAAAAATTGCCTAATTATAGTACTGAACTTGTTAGACTTGTAGGGTTAAGTGAATCATGAAATAACCAAATTATTTCAAAATAAATTGGTTCATCTTTGAAAATATAAGAATGAAATAAATAAAGAAGGTCTCGATCTGCCCAACTGAGATTGAATAGTTGCACCCAAAAGATGAAATTGCTGTGTCCCTCTCACAGCCACATAACAGGTCAATACCCTACAGAAATAGATGAGGTTTTAGTGGAAATGACCCAACCCCAATTCCCAATTCCCATATCATAGAGTCAATAATAATAATAATTAATAAATAAATAAATAAATATATAAAAGTGAGGTAGTGATTATCTTACATGTGCTGCAATTAAATATTTCTTATTTTTATTTATTACTTTTTTCTTTTGGGTCCTATCATTTCACCTTTCAAGGTTTTATCATTACTTGCCCGATTAATAACCAACAAATCTCAACCCTCCGATATGGAAATAAAAGGTCGTGGTTGGACGGCTCATAGAAAGCTGTTTTAAGTCTTGACTATTTTTTGTGGGTCCACATCTACGCCTAGTGGGCCATTCCTAGAGCCTACAGGGCCCACTTCTAAGTCCCATCTCGCGTTGCTGACTCCGGAAAATAGTAAAATATCCTCCTCCTTTTCACATTATAATAATTGTGTGGGTTATTAATTAAACACATTCTAAAATCCTTAAATAAAATAAAATGAAATTGCTATCCGTACAATGTATTTATGAGATTTATTTTATATTCTGAGTATAAAATTAATTAAACCACCAAATTCAATACATTATGCTCTTTAATGAGAATTATTATTTTTAGTTCGCAATTTTTCACATTTATTGTCAATTTATATTCATATAAAATTTTGTCAATGGTGATAATTCATTTGAAAATATAATCAATTTTCATTGATTCAATCCTAATAATCATTTTCTTTCTAAAATAGAACAAGTTATAATTAATAAATTATAATTTATTAACTTAAAAGATATTACGTGAATAATAAAATAATTTTACTCTCAATCCTAAGACCGGTATAAAAACATACTGCCTTTATTAAAACATGAGCAACTCTATTAACCGATCTTCTGCCTAAATAAAAGAGCAGACAATCTGCAATGGCTAGACTTTAAAAATAAAATGAATGAAAATTTTTTTTGGTGTGCAGTAACTGAATTACCTACAAAATAAAAAGATATATAACCATAAGCTCACAATTTAATGAAATTCAAACTTAACATTAAAATTTTTTCTTAAAAATTTAAATTTTTAAGGCAAAAATATTCTTACTGGGAAATTTAGTTATATTTATATACATAAATTTTTTACATGTTAAATGCAATTTATTTTTAAATTGAGTTAATTCAGAATTTCATATGAAGACGTAATACAAAGTCTATGAGAAAATGGAAATTGCACATGATGTAGTTTAAGCGCAATTGACATAAAGAAAAGAAAGAAAAGCGCAAGGTGGTCGGTTGGACAGTTCTGGTTTTTAATAATATATATATGGGTGAATTGTCAGTGTTATGAATTATTCAAGGTGATTAGTGTTAATTTTGTTTGGGTATGGAGATTCCAGAAGAAAGAAGAAACCTACCACACAGCGATCACAGGAAGGTGTCACAATCAAGCAAAATCCAAATATTTATCTTTAGACAAAAAAAAATTTGAACTTTTCTTGCCCCAATAAAAAGTTGCAGAAATAGTTACCTACACACAACCTTTTTGCTAAGGCACTAAAAAAGAGAAAGAAACTAAACTGGCTAGCCAGCCAGGCCAGCCAAGCCCACCATCTCCACTCTCCTACAACAATGACACAGAGCAATAGCAGAATTAGCAAATACCATTCATTGGGTACCTAGAGAAAAAGGGGTGAGGGAGAGAAAGGTGTATGTACAGAAGGAGAGAGGAAATGAGAACATGCCTTGTCGGCCATTGAAGCTTCAAAGGAAGAGCTAAAGCTCGTCTCTTTTGAATTGCTTTAAGTTTGTTTCAGTATCTCGATAAGAAACCCAAAAAAATCTCCCTTTTTTGGTTCGTTGCACTTTTGGTTGTTTGTTTTGTTTCTCAAAAGCAAAAAAGGCAAGATAGAGATAGAGAGAGTTTTTTCTTTTTGTCCAAAATCTTGGGCCTGTAGATCCAAAGATCCCCGCCATTTGTGGCAAAAGGTGAACTGGGTTCGCTTTGGTTTTCTCTGTCGATTCATGAATTCCTCGGTTTCTTTATCTTTGTGGTCTCAAGGAGTTACAGCGAAGTGGTGCAGTTGTTGCTTTTACTATCTCTTCTTTGACGAGTGATTGATTATTTGGCTCAAACAGGTATATCTCTTTTTTCTGTATTGCCGGCTTATATGTGTGCTTAAAGTTGTTTCTTTTATGGTTCTAATAATTTGTTCAAGTATAAATGTTCATTGCGGATTGTTAGGTTTTCTTAATTTATAGTTATTGCCTATCTGAGTTATTTTGAATGTATCATTTTTTACTCCAGCGCGTCTTTGACTTCCTCCAAATCTCCTTCAGCTCGTTCGGGGTTGTATTTCTGGGTTTATTACTTAAATATCAATTTGGTTTGTTGAATTCGTAATTCCTGAATTTCTTGGTTTATTTTATATGCATTTGAATTCCTTTTATTTTATATGCATTTGTTGTGATGATTGTTTCTTTTACTCGTATTTGCACTGAGCATTCCTTTCAGTCACGATGGCTTGTTAAACAGTGTCTTATTATAGAATATGTTCTTATCACCAGCTTAGTATTTAATTGATCTTATATTTCTGAAGTAAAGTAACATGTTTTAATGAATTTGGTTGTTTGATAATTGTAATCTAAAGTAGTTACATGTGTATAGGTGTCTCAAACTGAGGGATAATAAAATGTCTTCACATATCAAATCAAGGAGAAATTTTGAAGTGGGATTTACAGGATTTTGGCTTGCTACCCTGCTATTGTTTTCTACTTCTGAGGGATTGAATTCTGAGGGGAAATACCTCCTAGATCTAAAGAATGGTCTTAATGACGAACGTGATCATCTGTGGAACTGGAATTCCACTGACCAGACGCCATGTGGGTGGATTGGTGTGAATTGTACCTCAGATTATGAACCCGTGGTCCAGTCTCTCAATTTAAGTTCAATGAATCTATCTGGGTTTTTGAGTCCCAGCATTGGTGGTTTGGTCAACCTAAGATATCTTGATCTTTCTTATAATATGCTCACTGGATATATACCTAACTCAATTGGAAATTGTTCAAAGCTGCAGTACCTTTATCTGAACAATAATCAGTTTAGTGGGCAAGTTCCTGCTGAGCTGGGTAATTTGACTTTTCTTCAACGTCTGAATATATGCAATAATAGAATATCTGGTTGTCTTCCAGAGGAGTTTGGGAATTTGATATCATTGATTGAGGTTGTGGCTTACACCAACAATCTGACTGGCCCATTGCCTCATTCTATTGGGAATCTCAAGAACTTGCAAACTTTTCGTGCAGGGCAGAATGGAATTTCTGGTAGCATTCCATCAGAAATAAGTGGTTGTCAGAGCTTACAACTGCTTGGTCTTGCTCAAAATGCTATAGGAGGGGAACTGCCGAAAGAAATTGGAATGCTTGGGAGCTTGACTGATTTAATTCTATGGGGTAACCAACTATCAGGATTTATACCAAAGGAGATTGGAAACTGTACGAACCTTGAGACACTTGCTTTATATGCAAACAATCTTGTCGGATCGATACCAAGGGAAATTGGGAACCTGAAGTTTCTGAAGAAGCTCTATCTGTACAGAAATGAGCTGAATGGAACAATACCAAGAGAACTTGGGAATTTGTCTATGGCAACAGAAATTGATTTCTCGGAGAATTATTTGACAGGGGAGATCCCTGCTGAGTTCAGTAAGATAAAGGGTCTGCATCTTCTGTACCTTTTCCAGAATCAGCTTACTGGTTATATACCAAATGAGCTTGGTAGCTTGAGGAACTTGACAAAGCTTGATCTTTCTATTAATTCTCTCAGAGGTCCTATTCCTTCTGGCTTTCAATACTTGACAGAAATGCTTCAACTGCAGCTTTTTGACAACTTCCTGACTGGTGTTGTTCCTCAGGGGCTTGGACTTTATAGTCGACTTTGGGTGGTGGATTTTTCAGACAATGAATTGACAGGAAGAATACCTCCTCATTTTTGTCGTCACTCTAACTTGATGTTGCTGAATCTGGAATCTAATAAATTTTATGGGAATATACCAAATGGGATCTTGAACTGTAGATCATTGGTACAACTTCGTCTTGTCAAAAACAGGCTTACTGGGAGCTTTCCTTCAGAGTTGTGCAAATTGGTGAATCTTTCAGCTATTGAATTGGATCAAAACAGATTTAGTGGTCCAATTCCTCCGGCCATCGGCAACTGCCAAAAGTTGCAGAGGCTTCATATTGCAAACAATTACTTTGCAAGTGAGTTGCCCAAGGAGATAGGTAATCTATCTCAACTTGTGACTTTTAATGTGTCATCTAATTTGCTCGAAGGACAGATTCCTTCTGAAATTGTTAACTGCAAGATGCTTCAACGACTTGATCTCAGTCACAATAGATTCGTAGATGCTTTACCGGATGAGCTTGGAATCCTTCTGCAGTTAGAGCTTCTCAAGCTTTCAGAAAATAAATTTTCTGGTTTTATACCTCCAGCATTGGGAAACCTCTCCCGCTTGACTGAATTGCAGATGGGTGGAAACTTATTTTCAGGTGAAATTCCTCCACAGTTGGGTTCTCTTTCAAGCTTGCAGATTGCAATGAATCTCAGTTACAATAATCTTACTGGCAGCATACCACCACAGCTGGGCAATCTCAACTTGTTGGAGTTCCTCCTGCTCAATAATAATCATTTGACTGGTGAAATTCCTGGCACGTTTGAAAATCTTTCAAGTTTACTGGGCTGCAACTTTTCATATAATAACCTTACTGGACCATTACCTCCTGTACCACTATTTCAGAACATGGCAGTCAGCAGTTTCCTTGGAAATAATGGGCTTTGTGGTGGACTTCTTGGCTATTGTAATGGAGAACCATTTTTTGGCCCTCCTTCAAAAAGCATAGATGAACCCAGGGGTAGAATCATCACAATTGTTGCAGCTGCTGTTGGTGGAGTTTCTCTAATTCTAATTGCAGTAATACTGTATTTCATGAGACGCCCAGCTGAGACCATTCCTTCTGTACGTGATAATGAGAGTTCATCTCCAGAATCAGATATCTACTTTCGTCCAAAGGAGGGATTTACTTTACAAGATTTGGTTGAGGCCACAAACAATTTTCACGATAGCTATGTTGTTGGACGAGGAGCTTGTGGAACGGTTTATAAGGCCGTCATGCATACTGGACAAACCATAGCTGTGAAAAAGCTAGCATCTAACAGAGAGGGGAGCAACATTGAGAACAGTTTTCAGGCTGAGATTCTTACTCTTGGAAAGATTAGGCACCGGAACATTGTGAAGCTTTATGGATTTTGCTATCATCAGGGTTCTAATCTGCTTCTTTATGAGTACATGGCTAAGGGCAGCTTGGGTGAACTGCTTCACGGATCCTCGTGTAGCTTGGACTGGCCAACTCGGTTCATGATTGCTCTTGGAGCTGCTGAAGGTCTTGCTTATTTACATCATGACTGCAAACCAAGGATTATTCACCGTGATATAAAGTCCAACAACATTTTACTTGATGATAATTTTGAAGCCCATGTTGGTGATTTTGGTTTGGCAAAAGTAATTGACATGCCTCAGTCTAAATCAATGTCAGCAGTTGCAGGGTCATATGGGTATATTGCACCTGGTAAGTTTTTCCCGAGAAAAAAAAAAAAAAAAGACCCGATCAATTTATTAATATGTGTCACCATGTGCGCACACTTGCCTATATATATAAATATTATCTTGAGTCTATTTTTGGGACTTGGGCATTTCATGCATCATCTGTTTGCTTAAATGTGATGGTTGTGCCAACTTTGCTCTTTCAATATGGGGCAAAATATCTTTCAACTGCCTTTGCACAATTATGATAAGATGTTACTTGCTGTTGACTTCAAAATTCTCCTTTCTCTCATTGCTTGTTGTAGTCATGCTTTTTAATAAATTAGAGTTGTAATTCTTTTCCTATAAACCTCTGATTTCTCTTCTTAATGGCAGAATATGCTTACACAATGAAAGTAACGGAAAAATGTGATATCTATAGCTATGGAGTTGTTCTCTTGGAGTTGCTAACTGGGAAAACTCCTGTACAGCCGGTAGATCAAGGAGGTGATCTTGTCACATGGGTGAAGGATTATGTTCGAGACCATTCATTGACATCTGGGATTCTTGATAGTAGATTAGACCTCAAAGATCAAAGTATCATTGATCATATGATTACCATACTGAAAATCGCTTTAATGTGTACGAGCATGTCGCCTTTTGACCGGCCATCAATGCGGGAAGTTGTATTGATGCTTACCGAGTCTAATGAGCAAGAAGAGAACTTTATTCTCTTGCCTACTTATGATCTTCCTGTTAAAGACGATGCTTCATGAAAACAGGTGACCATTTCCCAGTTTCTGTTAATTGATTTTTGGGGTTATGACTCCTTTCCATATTATTTGCAACTGCAAATAATGATATCTTGTACATTCTTCGATAAGCAAATAGCATTACTGGATTCGAGTTACTCATGGGGGAGTAAGACCATTGTTGCTCCCACATTCTGTATTTCCTCTTGCAATTAATACAATATAGCAACACTACTGTACAGATGGAAGTACCATTATACATGTTTCTTAAAGATACAGATGCTGTCAACGCTCAATAGATTCTAGTCGATGTTATTTTGTTCAGTTAGCTGATTCTCATAAATCTGGAACATTTGTACACCTAATAATATACAAATTTAAAATACTTTGCCATTGATATTAGCATGATTTTGGCTCCGCTGCAATTGCCATGCAGCTTATGAATTGTGAAACAGGTGATTCTTTGGAAATTGTTTTGTAATTTGATACAGTATTGACCATCTTAGTTCTATATAGTAGTACATTTGCCACATTCGTTATAGGATGCCTATTTTGTTTTTACCAGGGGCAGGGACTATATTTGGAGTTGCTAATTTATGCTGTAGATCAAGATTTTTTTTCCCCTTTTGGTTGGTTTGTAACAGTTAAAGGTATCCTCAGCTATATCCCCTTCGCGGGTGAGACAATACTCCAGTGTTCGGAATATGCATCTGAGTACCCTTGATAGACGTAATGTAATGTAATTAAATGTAATTTATGCAAGGCTCGGGCATACATAATTATAAGAATCTGGCTTCTAGATATGGATATCCTAATATTGATCTTGCAAGTCCTTTTAATTTAATTCCATAAGTTGATTCATCCAAATTTTATTTTAAGAATCCTTTCATAATATGAACTAACTAATTTCCAATGGTCGCACTTAATTTTTCATTAGGTTGTACCAAAAAGAAGTGGGGCACATTTTCTTTCACATATTGTCATGAATTTCACGAGAATGCCTGGTGTTATTAAAGTTTGAACAGCCAAATCGTACTTTCCTTTCCCTTTTAAGTAATGCAAAAAAAAAAAAAAAAAAAAGATTTTATTATTCAAATTACATAATAGTACACTAACGCTAAGTATTACATATGGCTCAAAAATTTCATTAAGAGAAAATTATAAATAATTATGAAATATGGATTAATATTTTTCTATATTTTTATAGGAAATTTAGTAATAAACCTCTTATATAAAAAATGAAAAAAAAATCTTAATTTGAAGTATTTATTATAAATAATTATGAAATATGGATTAATATTTTTCTATATTTTTATAGGAAATTTAGTAATAAACCTCTTATATAAAAAATGAAAAAAAAAAATTTTAATTTGAAGTATTTGATCCCGTATCAATCACTTAATCTATAAGTCTGAACAATAAGTCCGACTTGATTATTTTCAAATATTTTTCTTTATTCTGTCCAATAAAATATCCTCAGAAAATAACCATAACATGATAATAATAACTGATAACTCATGACTAGATTTGACAACCCCGCGAAAAAAAAAAAAAAAAAAAAAATTATTTTTATTAAAGGAATCCTTTCATCAATATGGAACGTAACTAGACTGCCCTCACATGGGTCGCTACTATACATTTAATTCATCTTAAGGTTTTCACCAAAAAGAAGGTGGGCACATTTTCTAATTCACATAGCATTGTCAATGGAATTTCAACGCAGATATGCGCCTTGGTTTATGTAAAGTTTGAACAGCCAAATGCGTAGCTTTCCTTTCCTTTCTACAGTAATTGCAATAAAAAAAAGAAAAAAAAAAAAGATTTTATTATTTCAAATTACAATAATAGCTTTACTTACTAACCAGCTTAATGTTATTCACATGATGGGCTTCAAGAATGTTCATTACAAGAGGAAAATTATTAGAATAATGATGTATTACATAATGGCGATAATATTTTTTCTATATTTTTTATATGGTAATTTTAGTTAACTACAAAACCTCTTGTGCTTATTATTAAAAAATGGAAAATAAATAATAATCTTAAAATTTGAGAAAAGTTAGTTTTATTATAAATAATTATTGAAATATGGATTAATTATTATTCTCTTTCTATATTTTTATAGGTGGAAATTAGTAATTATATACGGTCTCTTTATATAATAAAATGGAAAAAAAAAAATAATCTAATTTAATTTGAAGGTATTTTATCCTAGCGGTGATGTCATATCACTTTAAGTCTATGAAGTGTTTCTGGAACAATAACGTCGACATTGAGTATATTTTAAATGAGATATTTTTCTTTATCTCCTAGAGCTATTGTCCACATAAAACCGATATCCTCACGAAAATAAACTCTCACTTAACCATATATGATAATAATAACTGATAACTCATGACTAGCATATTAGACAACCCCGCGGATAAAAAAAAAAAAAAAAAAAAAGAGACTTATTAACGTTCTAGGCGAATAAAAAAGACACCTTATTTTAAACAAAAATAAAAAAATTTAAAAATAGGAGTAAGCAGTAACTTTTAACCGCCCGGATTAAGGGTGCTTGTGAGGGTATAAAATAGTTTTAAAAATGTACAGAGATTGTCTCGATTGGTTTTTAAGGCTGTTTTCTGGATTAGTTTAGTGAGTTTTGATTCGCTCTTTAAAAAAACACTCAATATAACAATAAGTGAAATGTTATATGATTGTCTATTATCTTTTATTCCTGCTACATTATAACAACTTAACCATACAATATATCAAATATGATATTATTGCCTTTTTATGAGAAAGAGGATAATTCAACCTGCAGATTTAGTTATAATAAGAGATCCGACATACCACTAAACCCACTTTTGTGCTACTGCAACTATTATATTTTAGCTGGTTCACACTTCTTATAGCAAATGCTATAATTGGTTTAAAAAAAAAAAAAAAAAAAAAGAGCTTTTAAGTTTTAGAAAAAAAAGACACCTTATTTAAAAAAAAAAAAATTTAAAATAGAGTAAGTAATTTTAACCGCCCGATTAAGGGTGCTTTAGGTATAAAAAGTTAAAAACTAGAGAGATGGTTCGATTGTTTTTAAGTGTTTTTGATTAGTTAGAGTTTGATTGCTAAAAAAACACAAAAATATCAAAGGAAATTTAATGATTTTATTAAGTCTTTTATTCCTTAAATAACAACAACAACAATATATTAATATTGATATTATTTTTTATTATGAAAAAGGATAATTCAAACCTGAATTTATTATAAATCCGACATCCACTAACCACTGTTGCTTGCAATATTATTACTTGTTCCACTTATAGCAAATGCTATATTGGTTAGTTTTATAATCAAACATGCAAGGACCATTTTGTCTGACAACCCACTTACAAACGGAGCACACGGAGTAATCCCTATTCTGCACATAAATATCAAACCAGTGAAACTGATTTTGCCACTGCATGCTACAAAAATATAACGTTATACCCCAAAAATTGGGTCGGAATTTGAACTCAAAGTTGTTGTGATACGGCAGATCATGCTCCCCCAAGTCGTCATTCTTGGATTTGCAGTGAATTTTCAGATCCAACCCTTGATTTAAATCATTGGTTATTATTACATCTGCAGGTTTTAGTGGGAATCCTGCTTCAATATTCATGCTCATCATCGATAAAACAATTATCAGTTGCAGCAGAAGAGTGCTGGTGATGAACAGATGATTCATTTTTTCTTCTTCTTTTTCTTTTGGAAGAGAGATTGAAAGTTTGGGTTATAAGTGTAGAAATTTATGGATTTGATGTTTATATATATAGATGTTTGAATTTGCCAAGCTCATTAATGGTGATTGTCTATATATGGCATGTAAAGAAATTCTTCTAGAACACTTAAATTTAAAGGAGGAGGAGAATCCAACCCAATTTGATTATTTTTCATTAAAGGACTTTACATTTTTAAAGATTTCCGTTTTAAATCCTAATGAGATTACTTTTGTAATATATATATAGATATCGTATCATCACCTATGTGTTTCTTATTAAAAATTACATGTATATATATTAAAACGGCAGCATTTTATCTCAATGAATTAAGTATGTTAGTTCGAACAGCCAAAATGAGCAAAAGAATATAAGGCATGTGTGTGCTTTAATACAACAAAAATATTGATAATACTGTCAAATAATAGTTGGCAACACACGTGTAAAATTTTAATAGCACTTTAGAAGTGTGCATGGGTTTAACTGGGATGTGAATCATATATTTTTTTATGGACATAAAAAAAATAAAAATTTTAATTCATTTCAATCGGTATGTACTCCCATCTTGTTTTCTTGATCCCACTTTATGGACATAAATTCACATATGTATCACCACCGTATCTACAGATTACAAATAATTAAATTCCGAATCTAAGACTGTAATAGTTAATTGAAAAAATAATTCACATATGGTATGGTATCTCTTATTTTTAGTTCAAGAATCGGTCCATGTTGGGAGACAACTTTTCATGTGTTTGGTGTCATAATATTTATATCAGTATCTAGAGTTTAAGAGAATGGATGATGACATTAGTCTCTTTAATAACAGTTATTAAGATAACTACAGCTACTAAAACTACTAATTTTAAATAGTTGACAGTTATTAAGATAACTACAGCTGCTAAAATGGTTAATTTTGCCAAATTAAGCTCAATAAAGGGAAGATATAAGTTGGTTCACCAACCCCATTTCAGATTTTCATTAATAAAAGAGAGTTTGAATACGGAAAGACACTCTTAGTAACTTTAAATCCTGATGATATAAATCCACGTGTCAATCATCAGGATTCTTATATCAAATTGAAACAACAATAATAATTTTCTCAGTTTGGCTTAATGCATTCAAAAACTATACATTCGTATTATATTATTGCATTCCTATAAATATAGATACGCACTTAATTAAGCAAATCCATACATAGCAACAAGATTCTGAATCTCTTAAACAAATTTTCCTGGTTCTTGCTCATCTTATCATTCACTTTTATATTAGAGTCATCAACAAGTTTTGCAAGACCTCATCAGCTACTGCAACTAACGACATTGTACCATGAAAATTTGTATTTTTTTGCCATTCGATACAGTAGTTTATATTTATAACAACATGGGCGAAGGTCAAAATGTGACTGTGCATCGTAAATCAAGAGACGATGATTTAGGAACCCATGTACTGCAAGATGGCCAATCCTATCACTGGAAGTTCAGAATCAAGTCTGGTTCCGCACCTTATCAATGTATGGCAAATAAAAATTAGCTTGGCAAGTAAACAAGTCTTCAGTCACAGCCAAGTAGGAAATAAAAGCTAAGAAACTAAAATTTTATTCTTTTTAGAAGTTAGAGGCAAAAATAAAAGGAAAATTTACTGTTCTAGTGGGTAAAATTAAAAATTTTCACAATTTTGCAGAAAAATTTTGAAACCCAATTTGTACTAACTAGCCCTCAGCTTTGTGAGCTTCATCCCAAAAAAAAAAAAAAAAATAGTGGGTAAAAATTAAAAAATTTTTCACCCAACTTTTGCAGAAAAATTTTTTGGAAAACCCAATCCTTTTCGTTACTAGACTAGCCCCTCCAGCTTTCTGTGAGCTTACATTCCCAAAAAAAAAAAAAAAAAAACCTTAGCGAGCCAGGAATAGAGCTACCGGTTGTCAACCTTAATGAGCAAACCTCCCCCACATAACAGGTTAAACACGTTTCCTTTGTATTTATTTTATTTATTTAATTAATGTAATTAATACCTAGTAAAATTTTTTCCTTCGTAATATAATTATAACCAAACACCTCTAGAAAAATACCAAATTCTTTTCAAACCTTTAGAGATTGAAAACGGTTATTTTAACTCAAATAATTATGTAACCGCGTTTCCAAAAGAGACTCGGGTGTTTTGACTTTTATGTAGGTGGAACGTGCACACTTGGTAATTGGCCTGCATACCCAAAAAGAATATTGCATACGAAAGACAACACCCCTCAATTCTCTTACATAAATCTTCACTACTTCTCCCTACTTTTTCTCGCCTCTTAAACATATTTCTTTTTTTCGCGCCTCCTCCCTTTACCTCGTCTTTTCCTGTTTTAGGCTGAATACCAGTATTTTATCTCATCCTTGCTCCTACCTCACAGAAGACAGGCTACCGATCCGATACCCAGCTGATTTATGATGTTTCGATATTACATTTTTCGATTCGGCTGGAAAAATTCAAAATACCTGGCTGTAGTTCCTGAGTAGTCTAGAAGGCCATAGAAGATCCATTTCTTTTTCTTATTATTTCTATATATTACAATTACGATCTTACAGGCTTATTGATTAATTTTGCCACGCTAACGCGATTTCGGCATCATTCCTTACTCAAAGTAATTTCTTTTTAATACTTTCCATGGCTTTTCCCATTTTTTTAATTTGCCTAATTTATATTTATTAATATTTATTTATCTTTCTCGTTGATATTGTAATATTCGCTAAATTTTTCTGTCTAATGCTGTGCTGCTGCAGATTGATTATTTTATTTCTTTATTCAGAAAAAAAAAAAAAAAAAAAGCGGCAGTTCTGGTTGTTTTTTTTTTTTTTTTTTCTTGAGCCGTTTCGTGATAGCTGTTATTTCTGTTCACCATTTGCTTTTTTTCTATGTTTGCTTTGACCTAGGCCTTCATAACTGACATCTTGCCCTACATTTGGCAAGGGTCTTATTTTTTTACGATTGAGTATAAAGTGCACTTCACATATTTTTTTTTTTTTTTTTTTTTTTTGAGCTTTCGTGATAGCTGTTATTTGTTCACATTTGCTTTCTATTTTTTTTTACCACTTCATAACTGACATCTGCTGAGGAGTTTTTTTACATTAGATAGCTGATAATTGTTGAACAGTTATATTTTTTTAAAATAAAAATAAAAATATTACTTGTCGAATGATTAAAAATATAAAATGATTGAATTTTAATTTTTTTTTAAAAAATATTCTTTGTTGTTATTATTATTTTTTTTAAATGTATATAAAATAGAGTTTTTTTTACGTGGATGCAAAACTATATAAATTTACAAACTAGTCAAATTCAGCTCAGCCGCATCAAAGTCATCGCCTAGAGAATTGCTTGCTTTGTTTATCTTTTTTCGCTTAAAAATCATGTGATCGCCTCAGATTTGCAATTAGGATTTTCTGTTTTCTCCTTGTCGTTTCTCGACCAACCAAGTGTTTTTGTTTTCTTCTCCTATTGTCGTTTCTTTTTCTTTTTAGTGTTTCGCTTCTTTTCAATTGCGGGTTTTTTGTTTTGCATTTTCTCATACATGTTACATTGACAGGATGGAATCTGACAGTAATATCGAAGAGGGAAAAAGGCCGCCAGAGGCTGAGTTAAATAATAATTGGATTCCAGAAACTCCTGCAAAGACGACGGCATCCAAGCTGCGATACGTTTACTCCAGAAGGGACCTGAAAGTCTATTCAAGACAGAGTTTTCTGCCCAGGATTTCTGAACAAGAGTCTCACCACCAGACTTCTCTGTCTTCCACAGACAAAAACTTGGAGGTGAGTAAGGACTAGAAATCTTTTCTTTTTTTTTTTTTTTCAAATTTAGCATATTTAACTATAAATATTGCTTCCCTTGAAAAAAACTATAATTATTGCTAAATTTACTTGTTCTAGGATTCTGGAGAATCCGAAAATGGTCTTCCTGGAGCTGAATTGGTTGCCAAAGAAGTAGCAGCAGGACCTTCAGGTGAAGGAGAAGAGACATTTGACAGACTTGTTGATATAAATGCTTGCTCCAATGATGTGGCTAGGCATTTAGATTTCTTCAGCAGTCAGGAATCAAATGAATATCACTTCGATGACTTGAATCCATCCTTCCAAGATTCTACTACAGCAATAACTGACACCAAAGTCAATTGGTCTTGTTCTCAGGAATCCACAACTTCGTTCCTGGCTCCTCCAAAGTTAGAGAATGTCAAAAACACAGAATCTCATGCCAAACCTTGTAAGTCATGCAAACTGTCTGTCTTTTAGATTATTACACTTTAATTTAATTGTTTAAAAGAAAAAATATGATGAACTTTTACTAATTTCTCAATTATTGGAATGTTGAAATTGAGTTGAATTGAATGCAGGCTATGGGGACAATGTTCTGCAATCCGGTTTCATTTCCTCAGAGAATAAAAAGCTGCATTCTGTCGAGGTCTTTGAGCCAACTACTCCATCCTTGAAGCCCGGTGTCAACAAAAGACCTCAACGGAAGCCATCAAAGAAATCTAAAGTCAAGAAACGTAGATACAGGCCCAAAATAGCCCTTGAGGTTATTCCCAAAAGAACTGTTAAGAATCCAGTTGAGAAAAATTTGAAGAGGAAATATGTTAAAAAAAGTCAATTTGAGAAGAAGAATAAGAGGAAAAAATTGAGTGCCAATAGTTTTGCTTCAAAGACAATTGAAGATGACCCAATGGACACATTGAAGCCTATGGTAAAAGGTCCTGTTATAGACCATAATACAATGCAGCAAAATAACATCCGGAAGAATATTGTAAGCAAAATTTTGTTGGGTGACCTCGAATTGGACACTGATACACTCAAATGGATGACTCTTAGAAGAAGGTCTCCAAGGGATTGTCCACGTAAAAAATTCTGCTGCCATTTATACCAAGTTGGTTGCCGTTGCATACCCTCTTTAAGTCTCATTGGTAGCCATTCCGTGTCCTCATCCGGCAGTCATCAGCTTGAGGTGGACAGAATCAAACTTGCTTTCCCTGGAATATGCAAGAGAAGGAGGATCAAGAGACAAAGAAAATCAATTTTGTCCATTATTCTAGGTTTTCTCCATTTGCAATGCAACTTTGTAAGAAAGAAAAGATCGAAGGGGCTTTTTCCAAGGCTTTTTGCAAGGCGGAATTTGGCTTCCTTTGCCAAACTTCCAATGTGTAATAAAATGCCAGATTTAAATGAAATCATTGGTGGAACTGAAGGGGCGGAAAAGGACTTAAAGTCAAATCCCATTGAAAAACAAGAAGTCATTAATACAGTTCGTGAAGAGGAACACTGGAGTAGGAATTCAAAGGATAGCGACACTAAGATTAGACTTTCTCTTCAACTAGCATCAACCAATAGAAAAGGTACAAATAGTTATAAAAAAATATTATAATTTCAAACTATTTTCTAATCATTTTAGTTCTCTTTCGAATGGAAATATTACCATTTGAAATTATTTGCTGACTATTGAAATGCTTATGGTACAAATGCTTTTGCAGATCCAAAGAAAGTCTATCACAAAAAGGTCAATGTTAACCAGAGACCTAAGTATACTTCAGTTCGGATCTTAATTAGGAAATTTAGTACACTAACTATTAACAACAAATGCACCGAGATAGTTCCAATAGTTCAAAGACAAAAAGTACGAAAAGTAAGAGGAGAGGTTGTTCTGGACTTCGATACATCAAGAATGTGGAATATGTTGTTGAAATTAAGTGATGGTAGGGCTGAAGAAAAAATAAATGAGGAAGAAGAGAAAAAGTGGGAAGAAACAAGAAAAATTTTTCGTGGACGAATAGACTCGTTTACCTCTAAAATGCATATGATACTAGGTACTTTGTTACTAAATCTTATATCTTATATCATATGTCTTATTTGAATAATTAACAAATGGATTTACTTTTACTATTTTCACAGGGGATAGAAGGTTCAGACCATGGAAAGGATCAGTGGTAGATTCAGTTGTAGGAGTTTTTTTAACCCAAAATGTTACGGATTTTCTTTCAAGGTAATAAAGCTTTTTTTTAATTTTAATGTTGTCACAATCATGTTAACTTATTAATTAATGTTTAACTTATTAATGTTTATCGACAGTTCTACTTATATGGATCTCGCTTCCAAGTTTCCTATTCAGCCGACATGTCACAACAATGAGAGCCAATATTTTGTTACTGAGGTGGAGGAAAATTATAGAAATGAGAGTAACTCAGAAAATGAGTTAGGATTGACTGTAGCTGCTGAGGCTACTGTCATGAATAAATGGATTGGGCTGGCACCTGCTGCATCAAAGCCTCCTAAAGGAAAGGCAAAAAAAAGGACGGATTGGAATATTTTAAGGAGAAAATATTCTAGAACGAGAAATAGTGATCAAACAGATTCTGTAGACTGGGAGGCAGTTAGGACAGCACCTGTAGATGACCTTGCTAATGTAATTGAAGGACGTGGCCAACACCGTGTTCTTGCAAAAAAAATCCAAGTATGAAATTTTGGTTTGTCAACTTTTGAACACGAATGAAGCAATGATAACCCTTTGAACGAGGCAATCATAACACTTTTGATTTCTGCAGGACTTTCTCAATCGAGAAGTTGAACAAACTGGAACAATTGACCTTGAATGGTTACGTTATGCACCACCTGATGATGCCAAGTAAGTCCAATCTGATATGATTTGTTTATTTCTCAATATGACCATAATCACAAATTAAGTATTCTACTTGTCTTGTTTAGGGAGTACCTGTTGGAGATAGCAGGAATAGGCTTGAAAAGTGTGGAGTGTTTAAGACTTTTGACACTTCATCACAAGGCTTTCCCTGTAAGTTTCAAAATTGATATATCATCTTCCAATTGGATGCTAGTTTCAAAATCATTATTGCTATTGCGTATTAACTCACCAGTAGTTTATTTCCTCTAAATAGGTTGATACAAATGTCGCTCGTATATCAGTGCGATTAGGATGGATCCCCTTGCAACCACTCCCTGGAGTTCAGTTTCACCTTTTAGAGGAGTAAGTATTTGTGATACCATATAACAAATTTTCAATGTTAAAGGGGAAATCTAATACTTGACTTTTACAGATACCCACTTATGGATAAGATACAACAATATCTTTGGCCTCGACTGTGCACACTTGACCATCGAGAACTGTAATTCTCAATTAGCCGTTTCAACTAATTATATTTTTGTATATTTTCCGTTAACATTTACAAGTATTATAGTTGAAAAGAGATAATATTTATTAGTCTATGTCTTTTTAAAATGCAGGTATGAATTACACTACCATATGATAACTTTTGGAAAGGTACCTTGTTATTGTATTTTTAATTCTGATTGAAAAGGAATGATCAATTGCTTACGATTTTGTGTAGGTGTTTTGCACAAAGGTAAATCCCAATTGTAGGTCTTGTCCGATGAGAGCGGAATGCAGACATCTTGCTAGTGAAATTGCAAGGTTTGTCACTCAATTTTCATAATTTCAAAAATTGTTGACTAATAATTGCATTTTCATTTGCTCATTTAATAGGAAAAAAACCTTTCAATAAAATTTTATCTGAAAATTTGAATGCAGCAAAAATCTTTCGTTACCAAGTTCATCAAAGAAAGATGAAGAGAGATCCATTGTTCCTTGCATACCTGTTGGAAATTCTGGTTTGGTTGTAAATAATGCTGCCACAGTTGCCAATCCAATACCAATACGCTTTTTAGAGTCTAATACCACAATGGAAAATGGACACCCCACCTCAATTTGCAAGCCTATAATAGAAGAGCCAAAATCACCACAGCCTGTACAAGAAAATGAAAATTGTGGAATTATTGGAGATATTGAAGATTTTCCTTATGATGAAGAAGGAATTCCTACTATCAAACTCAGCAATGAAGCATTCAAGGGAAATGTACAATATTTCATGGATAAGTACTGCAGCCAAGTAGGTAGTTCTTCAAGAGCTTTAGTTCCTAGATCCATTCATGTTGATTCAGTTCCCCCGCGAAAATTGAAGCAGACCACTCACCTTCGAACAGAACATCTTGTGTAAGTATAACTTATAATCACATTCACATTCACATTCACATTCACCATGTAATAAAAATCTTGTGTTACGAAAAGCAAATCGGTGTTATAAAAATGTCTTAGACACCTTCCATGTAATTGTTAATTGTTTTCCTCCTATACAGCTATGAACTTCCTGATGATCATGAACTTGTGATAAAGGTAAGAAAGCTCCTCCTTAGTTTATTCATCAATAAAATGCACACATATTCAAGTAATTAATTTAATCTTAATTTAAATATGTTGTTAATCATATAGTTACCCAGACGAGATCGTGATGATTTATTCCCTTACCTTCTTGCTATATGGACGCCAGGTGAAACATAGAGAAAATATATGTTGACATATGAACGCAAAATGTTAAATTAACTAACCAAACAAATGGGCAATGCTTTATTTTTCAGGTGAAACTGCAGATTCTTGGAAAATGCCTGAGCAAGAATGCAATTCTCAAGTACCAGATTCAGAACCTTGTGGTAAACCGACATGCTTACCCTGTCAAAGTTTCTTGGAAGCAAATGCAAATATAGTTCGAGGAACAATTTTGGTGAGAGAAATCATATCTTTTGTGCATATCCTTCATTGATGTAGTCATAGTCATTTAGTTTGAACCATATGTATTTACAAACTTACTATTAGGTTATGTGATCATGGATCCCTAACAATGGTGTTTGGCTACTGAAAATTGGAAAGGGTAAGGAAAGGGAACAATCGAGAGAGAAAAGATAGTGGACAGAAAAACGAAAATTTAGAGAGAGATTGATAGAATTTATTATCAACCAATAGTCTTTAGCTTTGTCATTTTTTTCATGCAAGCTACCTAAACTATTTCATTTACGAACTCAGGAATGATTAAGCTAATATTAACAAATCTTATCAATTACATGTATTTAAATTGCATATAGGTCCTAATACTAACCATAAAGTAATGCACTGACAGGTACCTATTAGAACAGCATTGAAAGCAAAATTTCCACTTAATGGCACATATTTTCAGGTTAACGAAGTAAGTATCCCATTTATGCATGTACAAAATAATACATTTTGATAAATTGAGATTTATCTATCTCCTTCCTTGCAGGTTTTTGCTGATGATGAAACTAGTAAAACGCCACTCATTGTTAACAGAGATTCAATAGGGAATCTAAAGAGGCGAACTGTATATTTTGGGACATCAGCAACTTCAATATTTAGAAGTAAAATTATTATTCTAAATAATAATGATAATAATAAAGTTAAAATAATTTTTACCAATTGCATAAGTGACAGAGAATTCTTTCTTCTACAGGGAATTGCTCAATAAGGGACATTCAAGAAAATTTTTGGAAAGGTATTGAAATTCTAGCTAATAAAAAGATTTTGTTTCTTAAAGCATGTTATTTAACATGAAGAATAGAATATTGAATTGCTAACATTACATTCTTGCAGGTTTTATTTGTGTAAGAGCATGGGATTCAAAAACAGGTGCACCAAAAGCTCTTTCAAGAAGATTTCATTGTCCACCCAGTAAGATGGAAAAGCAGAAAAGAGGAGCAAATAAAAAATCAAGAGATAATGCTAAGGGTAAAGCAAGCATGTCTCTGAATGTAGCCCAATAGTAGATTTTGTTTTGCATGCATGTGCTATTGAACTATTAACTTTCTAGTTAGGGTTTTTTTTTTTTTTTTTTTTTTTTTTTTTTTCTTCTAGTTTAGGGTTTTTTTTTTTTTTTTTTTTTTTTTTTTTTTTTTTGAAAAAAGATATTAGTTATAAATAGTTTATTTCTTAATTAGTGTTTTATTTCCCTTAATGGATTTTTTTTTTTTTTTTTTTTTTTTTTTTTTGAAAAAAGATATTAGGTATAAATAGTTTAATTTCTTAATTAGTGTTTTATTCCCTTAATGGATCATTTAGATACCAAAAAATCTTACTTTGAAATAGGTTTGAACATGATAGCTATTGTAGACATCCAAAGTACTTGAGAAGTTTTAGATCAATCAGTTAATTTCATAAATATATAGAATTAAAATATAAATTGATTAATTAGATGTCCTAATTTGAGTTCCATACATAACATATATCATGCGTATTCGTATACTTATTAAAGAACCATGGACCTGTTTTATGAACCATGCTAGGTGCATGTACATCATACCATCAAAACTTATTTTCAAATGTGAAGGTACAAGATAAAAGAATTAAATAAAAATTAATTATAAAGGGATATTTTGGAAAAAAAATTAATTAAAAAATATAATTCAACTATATTAATTAGTTTTTCTTAATTTATATGAAAGTTAAATTAGACCGATTATGAGTCGGAGGGAATATTATTATTATTAATTCACAAAAATTCAATCTTTGACCTCTTCCACAAATAATTTCACAACCTTTGAATGGGTAGTTATTTTTGTGCTTGAAAAAAAAATTGTAACACAACAATAAAGATCCGTACATCGTCAAGAATGTATTTATTGGGAAAATAAGTGATTTCAATTTTCGTAACGGTGAGAATACAAATTTAATTCCCTAACAATCTTCTACACTCTGCAAGGTTCTACTATTCAACGAGATTACATTTCTGTTCATATAAAATGTAAAAAATAAAAGCCTAATAATAAATCGGATCTTAAACTTTGTAGGGAACATGATTAAACCCGTCAAAATTTAAGGAGTCACAAAAATAATAATAAAAAACATAGGGTCAAATTATCATTATGCATTAGGGCTAAAAAATCAAATAAAGATTCGTGGGCATGCATGAACAGTGCAATACCGAAGGTGAGCACGACAACACAAGAAATATCAGAAAGAAGATCGAATTGCATTATTACTACTTTCATCATCTTATTTCCATTATCACATAAAAAATTATAAGCATCAGAGGAATGTTAGCCACATGGGAAACAATAAGCAATGGAACAGTTCAAGGATTCAACTCCTTTACAGAGGAACTTCATTTTCAAATTTGTTAGTTTCTGTTAAGAGAAAAAAGACTGTCGAGATAAGTTGTGCTAGGGAATGATTTGTCCCCATCTTTGAAGGGTACATTTCAGAGTGGGAATTTAGTGAGGGTGCTTTTTGCTTTGATGCAAAAATGAGGTGCTTCAATTTAAGTTTAAGATCAAAAAAATTCTCATAGCCTCTGCCTTGTCTGGTAGGCCAAAGCTTCAATGGCAGAAAATATATGTAACATGGGTAAGCAACTTCCCAAGAAGGTAACTTGACACCTGGTTGATGGCTATCACTGTCAAGAGTCACTGAAGTGTACACAATTTATCAACTGGCCACCACTATTTTTGTGAGGCCTGTCTGCCCATATATATATATATATCACAAGCAAACCGAATTACATCAGCTATATATATTACATCAAATTTTGTGATCCAGTGGTTAACAGACTGATGATCTTGTTGTGATTGAGTTATGAAATTAATATTTTGAAAAGGTTTTAAATATTTTTTTTTTGAAAGAAATTAGTTTCTTAATTTTTAAAATGGTAAAAAGATTTGACATTACTCAATTTTTTTTAAATTAATATTTTCAATAACAAAACACATGCAATTTTTTATATTATTTTCTTCCCTTGTATACTGTGAGGTGACAAACTTTTGATTTGAAAGTTGACTTTGCTCTCAGATTTGACTAAATATAGTTTTTCATAATAAGAAGCATAAATGGAAGGTGAGGAAAGAAAATTTCACTAGTACAGACTGAATATTCTTGAATCTAGTACGCCAATATCTAGTGTTCCTGAGGATTTTTAGAACAGGAACCAAACCTTCACTCTTCGCCTAAATAATTAATCAATAGTCTTCTTTGTTTGGATGAAACAATTTTATGTTATGTTACAGATCAAATTTTATGCTAAATTATCGAATTCAATACTATTTATCATGAAGCCATTATTAACAAAAATGGTTAAAATTCATCACATTCTGGTACATAATTAATGCAACCCAAAAAATAACATCAAAACCAATATTAGGTATAATACATGAACTTCATTTTCAAACGAACTTTATTTACAAGATATGTTAAATGTCCGATATTTGGCAGACATACTATTGAGAGGGTTTATTTGAGCACCACTTCTGGTTCTTGAGTGTAAAAACATACTAAAAAAAAAAAAAAAAAAAAAAAATCTTTTGAGTGTAAAAACATACTTAAAAAAAAAAAAAAAAAAAAATCAAAAAACTAAACCCATCAATCTAGTATGAACAATTTCTATGAAAATATAATATAAAACGAATCAAAGATTAGTTAAAAAAAAAAAAAAAAAAAAAAAATCAAAACTAACCATCAATCTAGTATGAACAATTTCTATGAAAATAGAATATAAAAGAATCAAAGATTAGTTCAGAAAAACTATAAAATTCTTTATATAATCAAACATATATATATATATCTAACAAAACTACTCATAACTAGCTCAGAAAACTATGATTAAGACCAAGAAAAATCTTAGCTGAAAACTATGATTAAAACCAAGAAAAATCTTTCTTCCAATTGACTTCATCATTACTAAAATAAAACCCATCTTCTCTAACTAACCAAGAGCATTTCTTGAGAAGGCTACACCGATAAATGTCCCTTGGAATCTTAAAAGCATCAAACTGTCTTCTCTTTTCGTCCCATTTTATAGTGCATAAATAATGAGTAGTGCCCCAACTGTTAGTCTTAAGGCTCCAACTGAAGTCATCGCCTTCTTGGAGAGCCCGGCCACCCAGTTCTTCCACGTCCGACGAGCACCATATAACTAAAGGCAGAGATGAGTTGTTTGTAAACCCATTGATGACACGTACATCGTATTCAAGCCCTGAAAATGGCTCAGGCTGATATACTGATAAGAAAATGATGCCCATGGCTATGAAACATATGAACAGAGCTTTATTTTTAGTGCTAATCTTCATGTTGCAGTGAGAGAATGTGTGTGTGTGTTTTTTTTTTTGTGTTCAGAGGTTATGATATGAGAGATGATTGCTCTTTTCTCTTTTTAGTTCTGTTGTCTTCTAGAAATATCTTACCTATAAAATACAGACATAAAGTGTTATTTTAGTGCTAATCTTGGTGTTTTTTTAAGCGCATAATAACTTTACAGGTGATTTGGATTTTTTTTTTTTTTTTCCAAATTGCAACTTGCATATATATATAAGAAAACTTTAGGAGACTTTTTTTTATTATTTTTTTTCTTGTGGATAAACCTTTTTTTATGATTATTATTTTGTCATTAATTAGTCACATCGTAAATGTATTTTATCTGTATGTTATTGAGAAAAAAAAAATATTAAATCAGTTAATTTTATAATTCAATATTGGGTATTTTTATATGTGCCAACTAATTAAAATTTTATGTTAAACTTTAAATTTTAACTATATGGATATTTTTCATGAAAATATAAAATATATACATTGCCTTCTCAATTTTTTATTTTTCAACCTAACAAAAACTCTATTTGGTTGTCGTAATCTTTATATTAGCATATAGTGTTAATTAATGTGCATAAGTACTTTTTTTTTTTTTTTAACATTATGGATGGTAATATAAACCCACCAGTACATCAAAAAATTTGGTAGTTTATCGTTAAATTATTCTGAAAACAGAAGTTGATATTTTTATTTCAAGCCTTAGCAACTAGGCAAGTTGGAGGCCAATGATGTGGTCTGAAAAATGGACCAATTTTACCCAAAAAAAACAGTAAAATTGACCTATTAAACTACACTAAATAGTTGAGGAAGTGGTGAACAACTTTAATTATGATTAAATTTCTAGCCGAATTAGATGGTTTTTGGTAATAGAATCCAAATACCGGCAGTTTACATTAAAAAAAAAAATTGTTGATAAATTGGATGAATCATAAACCTACATAGATATCCACTTGTATACAAACTGTATATGATCATGACTGTCACCTAATGTTTAAGATCATTTTATTTCCCCAAAAGGAGATTGAAGGACACAATAACAAGCTGCTTATAAAAATAATAGTGGGTCAAAATTCACAAAAAAAAACAAAAATCCAAACATTAATAATACCGGAATAGAATAGAGACACATCTTGAAATCATTTGAATCAAATGTCTTATGAATTTTATCACTGCCATTTGATTTGGAAAAAAAAAAAAGATAAAAACAAACAAATTACTTTTGTTTCAAACAAAGATAGATTTAATGCCCTATACAAAGACCGATTTAAAAATTTTGACTCTCATCAATTCAAACTAACGCTTCTTGATAATTAAAAAGACTAAATCTACGTTACCGAGTTTCAAAATGGTGCACAAGAAAAATATTCAATATCATAGAAAAATTTATTTTTAATTCATTAATATAGTGTTATTTTTCACTCAATTGGTATGAGAGAAAAGATTACTTATACACAATTTATCAGCGGTTTATATATCAAATCAATTATAAATAATGTTTTAATTTACACGAGAGTATTTCTAATTATATATACTTTTAAAAATAAAAAAATTTTCAATATCATAGAAAATTCCGTTTTTAATCCATTAATATAATGTTATTTATCACTCAATGGTTACCATTGCCTAAGGATTGTAATTAGGTAACTAACTTGAACCGCCATCTCCTCTAAGACCCATCTCGTATAGATTACATAATAACTGACAATATTCATGTCCTTTCTCAAAATGACTCGCAAACCCAAGAACTCACATCACTTTCCTCAATTCTCCGCCTCCAACCATGACTGCAAAAATGGCAGCGACACGACTTCTCAATCTCCATATGAGTCAAATGAAGAAGAAAATGATGACAGGATTTCCCAATCTGCCACCAATCCACCCATTAGTAACCAATTCTCCAATTCTTCCATTTCAAATACTCACCCTATAATTAACTCCTACGTAAATATAGCGCCACTACCAATATTCCATGGCAACCCTAACGAATGCCCTATTTCACATGTAAGCCGTTTTGTCAAAGTCTGCAGAGCAAACAATGCTTCCTCCACTGATATGATGATTAGAATCTTCCCTGTCACCCTTCAAAACGAGGCTGCTCTTTGGTATGATCTTAACATCGAACCTTATCCATGGCTTTCTTGGGATGAAATAAAGATTTCTTTTTTAGATGCCTATAATAGAGTTGATATTGCTGATCAATTACGGTCAGATCTTATGAACTTAACCCAAGGAAATGAAGAATGTGTTCGGTCTTATTTTCTAAGACTGCAGTGGATTTTGAAAAGGTGGCCAAATCATGGATTTAGTGAAAATATACTTACAGGGATATTTATACATGGGTTGATCAAGGATTTTAGAGATTGGATAATTCCACAAAAACCAAGTTCGTTAAATGAGGCGTTAAGATTGGCATTTAGTTTTGAGCAAGTGAAGAATATTACGAGTTTGAAGCAAAAGATTGTGAAATGTGGGTTTTGTGTAGGGTTACATGAAGATAAATGTTGTGAGGTTAGAGAGAGAATAAAAGAGTTGTTTAGAAAAATCAATAAGAAAAGTGAGAGCGATGAAGCGGACAAGGATGAAGAAGATGATGAGGAAAGGATTCTTAGTTGGAACAAGACAGAGAAGAATCTGTGCCAGTGTTCAAAGCATCAATGCTGGAAGAAGAAACTTGATAAGAATTATAGCAGTTTTGTAACAAGAAATTCTAGTGCAGAATGATTAGTTGGTTTTTTACTTCTTTTTTTCTTCTTTCTGTTACGTTGGTCGTTTTTCTATGTTTTTGCTGTCGTTTTTTTTTTTTTTTTTTTTTTTTTTTTCTTTTTTTCTTCTTTCTGTTACGTGGTTCGTTTTTCTATGTTTTTGCTGTTCGTTTTTTTTTTTTTTTTTTTTTTCTTTTAGTTCACTGGGAACCTGCTGAATCAGTCACACATGCTTTTCTTATCTTTAACAAAAATTATGAAGCCGCCAGTTACCAGCAAGTTGTCGTTGTAGTATAGTGGTGAGTATCCCGCCTGTCACGCGGTGTGACCCGGGTTCGATCCCCCGGCATACGGCCGATGCTTTTTTATTTAACTCTATTCACAGGACGCTTTTTTAATATTTTTTTTTTTTTTTTTTTTTTGACCGAATAAATTTTTCATTCCCACTACTTTGACTCTTTGGCCCGTTCTGGCTACAGGTCTTTTGATTTTTTTTTTTTTTCCCCGCAAAGGATTCATTCCACTATATTGCTTCTCTCAATGTAAGTTCTTCAAACATAAAAATTAGGGGGAAATGAATATAGGATTTTTTTTTTTTTTTTTTTTGACGAAAAATTCATTCCACTACATTTTGACTCTTGGCCCGTTGGCTACAAGTCTTTTGATTTTTTTTTTTTCCCCCGAAAGATTCATTCCACTATATTGCTACTCTCAATGTAAGTTCTTCAAACATAAAAATTAGGGGGAAATGAATATAGGATGCTAACCAAACAAGGGATATTTCAATCCAATATTTTAAATTTAGCTAGCCACACTAGACACCAGTGTCGAATAAACATAGCTAGCTGGCTGTTCAATACAACGATTGAAGAGCCAACAATCTATCAAATAAAAGAACCAAGCGCACTTTGTCCTAGTGTTCGTTCGATCATACAGGGAAAAACATTGTTCTCCATTTACAGAATGCATTTTTTTAACATCTTCTATTATTACATTTTTATCAATTAACATCTTGCATAAGCAATTGGTTATTGAAATTACGAAAAGACCACTAAGAAAACAACATGATTCTTTTCCTTTATTTTTAATATGCTAAGGGAAACTTGACCACAGGAAAACTTTTTCATCTTCACAAAACTTTTCCTAGTCTTTTCTTCAATCTGTAAATTTTATAATATTATTAATAAGTTGTGTTTTCGGCTCCATTTTATAAATGAACTCTCCCAAATGATATGCAACACTGTGGAAGATTAAGAAGATCCATTTTCACAGCAAAAAAATACTTCTGTACTCTATGCAAGAAGAATAGGCAAACACCCATACCTGCTCGCCACTCAATCATTCGCGTGTTCGCGCTGCACCTTTACAATTTGTCTGTTGTTCTCTTTCTCAGGCCTCCATAGAACATTCTACTAGCACTCATTCGCATTTATTTGATTGTTTTAGCTAAAATTGCAATTTATCAATTACCAGACAAGCCAATTATATGGGCAATGACATCTTCCAGTTGAGAAAAGTGACTCAAAAACTTGTCATGCTGTTCGAAGGATTCAATGTGATTTTGCTGCCACTGAGAAAGGCCATCACCGATAACCTTCATACCACTCTGGATTAATTCTACTCCCCTTCTAATTCCATCAGGGAGTTTCCTTCTCTTATTCAATTGGATG
The DNA here is from genome assembly GCF_014843425.1 of Jatropha curcas. Next base: position 3,677,946 of record NW_023590739.1, read on the forward strand.
TCAACATTAATCTCCTCATGTTCCATAGCCTCTATATTTAGATCTGAAATCTTTTGAACCATTTCTTTTAGAACCATACCTTCCTTCACAAGAACCTCAAGCTGCTCAAAGCTAGGTGTAATGGTAAGAAGAGCCATTTCCTTCTCGAGAAATGCTTTTAACTCGAACATAAATCTCTCCTCATTTGCTTCATTTCCTGACACTATATCATACGAAAGAGCTGCATTTTGTGGCACAAATCGCCATAGTTGATTGCAAGAAGTACGAGCAGCAAAATATCCAAAAGCTGCAATTGCAAGATGAGCAAGTGCCCAGTGCCGCTCCCTGAATAGCATGTGATACAACTCCCATACAGCCAAACTCTTTGCACAATCATCACTTTCTGACATTTCCATGTCCCCAAGTCCTCCCATGAAAAGTGCCAGATATGGTTTGGACTGGTGCAATATAGGATTTGAGGCCGCAGGCCCTGTGATAAACAAGTTTTGAAGCTCCAAGATGACTTCTCCTATCTCATCAGATTTATATAGATGCTTCATATTTGAGACGATCCCCAATGTTTCACATAAAAGCTTTTGGTAATGTTCCTTCGATAGTTTGTCCACAGGATTTCTGAAGTTGCGAATAATATTGGCCAAGAAGTTGAGGCTCTTCATGTCAACATCAGATATGCTAACCTGTCTACCAGACATAAAAGTTCTGTTCAGCATTGCTACCAATAATAATCTAACAAGGATATGACCTGAAGCTCAAGCTCAAGGATCATCAAAGAAACTATGCTTACACCTAGATGCATTCTATTATAATCTACATCTGCATGTGTGTCCATTTAAATGATTAAAGAAGAACATGGGAACACTTGATCTTATGATTTTATCTACTAATGCAAATGGTAGAATACTTGCCAATGCTACATAAATCTTGTAACAAGCCTGATACTCTAGTCAGGATAGATAAAAAGATTAGAAAATATTTACAACTTCCACTAAACACTTTAAATCATTTTGAAAAAGGCACAGGTTACTCACTGTGACTGCAGGGAGGCTGAAAGTGCAAAAACTGGAGTCCCAAATAAACCAGAACTGCAAGCAGTCAACAGTTGGTCATTGTAACTCCCAATAAAGCCAAAGTAATCAGTAACAATTTTCTGTTTAGCAGTACTTCTGATATTAGCTGACAGTGAATTCAGAGGAAAGCCTTCCAAGAGCAAGGCTACGTACATAACTGATGCAACTTGAGGTTCGTTATCATTAATGACTGAACTATAAACACGGTCTACCATAGATGGAATCCCATTAGTAAGCAGCAAGCATATTGTCCTTGCTATTTTCCTTAGAGGAGAAGGAGGAATAAGAACTGATTCTGGAGATGCCAGTAATTTCATTAATGAATAAAACTTATCAATAATGCCATTTGCTATGTCATTTTCAGCATGACGCAGCAAAAAGCACCAAAGTTCCACTATAATCTCCCAGCACAGAAAATGTGGATGGAAAAGATTCTCAAGCAGAAAAACCTCCAATTCCAACCAACCATTAGTTGACACCACAATCATGAAGGTTTTTATTGCATCCAAGAGAGCAGAAAAAATAGGCTGCCAAACCAATTCAATTTTTTTCCCAGAACCATATGGTACAGGAATTTGCAAACCAAGAATGGAAGGGTATACCTCCTCATCAACTAATATATCCAAAAACCACCCAAGCTTTCTTGTTATCAGGTTCCGTGTACCTGCTTCAAGGTCAACAGAATATCTGAGCAATGTCTGAAACAGTGCAACACGAGCAAGCAGCAATCGCTTGTCTTGGAGCAAAGACTCCGAACTTACAGAAAATATTTCAACCATTGATGACATATGTAGATATCTACTTGAATCTCTGGGGAATGAATTTGAGTAGCATTCCTCAACGAACAACCAGTCTAGAAGTTCAAACTTATGCTCCAATTTCACTTCAGGCGAATTTATTACAGAAGTAAGCAAATCCATGGATGTCTTCTCTAAAAGTTCTGAGAACACTTCACTGGCAGTCTTAAGAAGATTTTCATAGCTCAAGAAAATCCTGAAGGCTGAGATCATTATTGCGCAGTGTACTATCTCCTTGTATACAATATATGCTTGGCATGGATATAAGGAAGATATTTTCACGGCATTAATAAGGTAAAATTTGACGGGAAGAAATGTCCTTCTGGCTTCAGTTACAGAAACTGTATCCTCTAATGAAGAAGACCAAGCCGTGGCTGCAAATTTAAGAGGTCCAGTGACAAAGGAAATTAGGGTTACAATAATATCTTGCACGCTTACCCTCTCTGCTAGTGTTCCCTTGCATAGCTGAAGCAAGGTGACCACACCTTTCCATGACACATTGAGAATGGTTACCAGATTTCCACCATCACTCGCAGCAAGGATGCCGAGCTCACACAGTTTCTCTATAGTACATTTTGTTGTGTTTATAACATGATTCCTTATATTGGCCTCTCTATGGTCTATGCTGCTGCAAGCCTTCTCAGGTCCTGCATCATGGGAATCCCAATTCACAGATAGGGAATACTCCTTGCATAGTCTCACCACACCATCAATCACCATCTGGGCAACCTTCAGTATTTCTGAGCCATTTGAATCAATTCTCTGTTTTAATAGAGCAAGGGAACGCCCTTATCAACAGATAACAACAAATTTTGAAGTGAAAAATAATGATTAGTGCTAACAGAACAGAAAATTTTTCCCCTTGATCTAGAAGTGTCGATTTAAAATCAGAAAACTACATGATGTTGTGCAAAAACACCTAAAGGATATATTTCAGATACAGCCTAAGATCCTTGAAGCATATTGTAATGAAGAGTTCAGGCAACTACAAGTTCTCAACAACTTTTCAGCTGAAAAGTTCAAAGTTTTTCAATTTTTTCCTCAAAGATCATATCAATATCAAAATCGTTGCCTTAATGAAAAGAGGTCAATCAGTAAATTTATTGGTGCAAAAACAGAAGTCTAGTGAAGAAAAAGAATAGCACATTTGTATACGATCATACAGATATATTAACCTATCATTGGTTTTTCACTACCTGTATTCTCGCTGCATGTTAATGAAGTTAATCTAGAGAATAGCAAATTTGTGTAAGATGCTTATTCCTCATTAACTCAAAGAAGGCAACCCAACCAGCTTTACCTTCACCAACTGCAAAAGTATCCTAGTATAAAGACCATTCAAACAAGAAGCAAAGCATGGGTACCTTACTATCTGATACTACATCCTTTGTCAAATTTAGCTGTTCCAAAATGAACCTTTCAACAATAATTGTGGAATTATCATCAGTCAAAACAGGGTATCTTGTCAAAGCCATCATGCTAGCAGCAGACAAGCCCAAGAAATCCAAAAGAAGCTGCAAAATTTAATTTAAAATATCAAAAAAAGTATCTATAAGAAAGTGTAAGCATTAATCGGATCAACTGATTATCATAATCATGTAAAACCTTGATAACATTGCAAGCTCCGAATCAGGAGTAGAAAGGAGGACATTTTATGGAAAGGAAAAACTATACATCAACTCATAGATCAAAGGGACAAAGTTTTTCATTAGGAACAAAAACTACTCATCATGGTAGATCTTCTAAATAGAATCAATTATTGTAAGAGAGATTAACTCAAGGAACAAGTATTAGATATCTCAAAACAACATGTATGATTGATGCATATTTGTATTCCTGAAGCAGGTAAGACTAGACTCTAATTACTCGTATCCCTTTTCTAGCTGGTTGTCACCAAGAATTTCAGTTGATGCAAGGTAAATAGTAGTCCTCGTAGCAATAAAGGTAACAGCCGAGTGAACATCCTACATGGACATACACATATAAACAACAGTATTCTTTGCATGAAAACCCAAGAATATGGACATTATATTATGTGGTACGTTCATTCCATGTAGTAATAATATGATGTGATTAAGAATTCGAATGAAAAAGAAGGCTGCTAGGTGGAGGGATAGACTTCTTGCATAACTAAACAGAGGTTACTTAAAACTGATCCAGTGGACTACAAGTTTAGCATCTATCACAGAACTCTCATTTAATCAAGTAACGACAAGACAAGTTCAGTGCATTTAAGTTTGTGATAATAAGGAACTAGTAAACAGATGAACAAAGCTCATCAAAGGCATGTCGAATGATATGCAGCTCATAGAAAAAAGTATGCACATGGAACTGGCCCGATATGCAGTATAAATTTATTGATAAAGGGCATTTTAGTTTCAAATATTCTGGATAAAGATCGGTCTTGGAGTTGTAATTAAGTGTAAGGATATTACAAACCTATTTTATCAGCATGGAACAATCTCATTTCTACAGAGATAACCGAAATTCTGCCAATTGTCATATACCTGAAAGAATATGACACAATGCTCATCTTCTTGAGAATCAGCAGCTGACATAAGGGTCATCTTCAGATGTTTTCCACACCACGTACTTGCCTAACAAATAGAATCTCATTCAGGTTGGGAATTGATATGTGTCATCAACAGAAGTGCACATGAATAGCAAAAAGAAAATTATTTCGTTGTAGAAAAATATACCAGTGTCTCAAGAGCAAGAAATTGCACTAAGCATTCAGATAAATCTGAATCAACATATTTTGCAACCACCTGCAAGATAGCTTTGTTTAACATGCATTGAGATACATCCAAGCAAGTGAAGTCTTCCCAAAACGTCTAGCTTGTTGTTAAGGCAAGAAACATGGCACCCATCAAGAGCATCAAGTGGTATAAAATAGGAATCTTAAATACCCATTCACTGGATGACGCAACAAGCAGCAAATGAAATTTAGTGCATTATCACCAACAAGGAGATTTGTTGTTTAATGACCATAAAATCTGGTCAGTAAATGATGTTAGTTGAAAGCAAAAACCATGAAATATTAATCTCAAATGCATTATTATGCAAAAGAACTCAATTCTTAGACTGATAACACATAATAGAAAACCTTCCAGTCTTAGCATTAAAACGAGATTTAGTTCAAAATGCACAAATATTTCTTACTTAAAAAATAAAATGAAAATATAGTACAGTAAATGGATACTGTAAGGCATTCAACAAGAGACGCCAAGTCAGTTTTCTCAGGTATATCCAACTCCCTGAGTTTTGCAAGCAGCTGAATGCGGCTCTCGACAACCTGTAACATAGAATAACAAGTAGAAAGACTCGTGAACAAGACACAAAACAAAACAACTAAATTCGAAATATTCCAGAATTAAGAGCAATAGGCAACCATGATTTCTAATTCAAAAAAATGGAGAGGTTTAGTAATTAATGAGCGTTTTGCAGTGGCATAAATGAAATGGAGATTTCAAATTAGCAAAGATTAATGGAGAAACTTACATCTGATGATTTGATGGCTTCTATTAGAGTCTGCAAGTCGTTGTTGGAGCTCTCTCTTTCCATTTTCGCTGGTTGTAACTTCTCTGTGTGACTAGATTTACGCGCTGTTTTAATGGTTCCCTTTCCCGCCTCCACCGAAGGACAGAGCGGGGGTAGGAGAGAGTCCAGAAATTGGACTTTCGGTGTTTCTAAGCTTTTATTGGGCAAAAAAGTGATGGTTCAATTGAGGTCAAACCATGGAGCCATGATGGGCCCAATAGGCACCAGCCTGTTATCCACCACTGTCGAGAGCGGGAGGTACTCGCTGCTCTGTTAGACCAGCCTCACGCAGTGCCCTCCTCTGCAGGAGTAGAGTGACCCAAGCCTTCGCCAAGATCACAAGACTCAGCTCTCGGCTTGACATGGGCAGGCCAGCAGATTGCCAACATAGACCCGACCCAATAGTTTAAACCAACGTTCCACCGCTTCAAAGCCCTCACAAGAGTTACAAGCTCGCGTTACTGAGCTCAGCTGGCCAAGCTTGGTCTTCAGAGAATGAAGAAGTGTAAAATCGAATTAACACTAACCAATGTGGGATTTATGAGCACATTATAGTTCTTGTATTATAATGGTGATCCCATAAGAGGCTAGCCGAACTTAAATGGGATATGATAGCTACTTTATGGTATTAACATTGTTTTCATTTTATTCATTGTAATCTCTAATAATTCGAGGACAATATTGTATTTTGCAGACCATGAGTTCACACGCATGAATAAACTAGCATTTTACGCACATCTTATTACATTACCCAAATTCTGGAAATAAAAATTACTTTAAACAAAGAAGGTTTAAGCTTTGTCATTAATCATCGAATTAATACAAGCAAATGGCGATACAATCAAATGGTAACTCAGTACTTACTCAGAGGCCCAATTATCAAGGCCAAAAATATCTTGAAACTATTTAGTAGGGGGTGCGCCAGGCCCAAACAGTAGTGCAACGAATGGGCGACCCTTGAAGACCCCAGTAGCAAGCTACTGCAGTGGGCCCTCCCCAATAAAAAATTAATTTAATATCATGTGAGCCAATGGCCCACGTATCAGATATTAAACTGATAAGAACAGATACTACACTTGATCTTAGCCAAAAGGCCGAGAAAGGTATGCTTTGTTTCGCGTTTTGTTGCGCACTTTATAGTCAAAGTTCATATTCAACATTTTCATTTAACTGATGTGGGATTTATAAGCAAGGAAAACTTTTCTTATGCGGATACTGTATTAGCCATTAGCTTCCTCAATGTAAATCAGCCTGGAACCTGGAGTATTGTGGTTCTATATATTTCAAACTTACGAGAAATTAACAGTTTTTTTTTCTATCAGGGACTTGAGAAATATTAATCTTTTTAAGTTTTAAAATCCTTATTCAGCTATATGACCTCTGCTTTCCTGCCTGCTATACAAACTAGAAAACAGCAAACCAACAAAAATTAAACAGAATCCTGCAGGTTGCATTTATTGATTTTTTACAATATTACTTTCAGTTCGTTCGAACCTGTGAAACTAATTAATGATGCAATTTCGTTTGCACAATAAAATTTGCATTTCAAAGACGTGAAAGCAACAAATTCATTGCTATGAATTATTAGTGATCAGCCCCTTTTATGCCGAAACCTTCCCAAATTCGTTTTTTAATTCTTTCTTTTTCAAGAGCAAATTTGAACCTTTATAAATAAAAAGAAATACTTCATGCATATCAACCTAAATAAATATGCTATTATAAAACCTTTTTTTGATTTAATTTACAAAAATGACAGTGTGAAGTATATATATACAGGCAAGAATTAATGGATCATATATATATATATATATATATAATATTTCTATACTTATTGGATTTTGTTTAACTTTTTTGGCAAGAATTAATGGATCATTATATATATATATATATATATAATAATTTCTCTTCAACTGCATGGATACACTGGAGTAGCATACAGGTGGTCTGCCATGCAAAATGGAAAGTTCAGATTTATCTGACACAGACACCTGATCACTTGATCTTAAATCTATATATATATAATATTTCTTTTCCTTCAACTGCATGATACACTGAGTAGCATACAGGTGGTCTGCATGCAAAATGGAAGTTCAGATTTATCTGACACAGACACACTGATCACTGATCTTAAATCCTAAAACATGACCTTACTCTTCAATTACTTGTCTCCCGCCAAAAAGAAAAAAGAAAAGAAAATTCTAGGTTTTACACTTCACTTATACATACGTGTAAGTGGTTACACTTGCATGTCTTTATTCTTTTTGGGGTTTAAAATGGAAAAATTATCAATTTTCTCCTAATTATTTTTTTCTGTATGCTAGAACTATTCATAAATTAAGCCAATGGAGACAAGAAAGAGTTTGCAATAATGGAAAGAAAAGTAGGAAACAACAATTTAGCATTTGAGACGAGAAATAAGCAAAACACAGCGATAAAGATACAAATTAACCGACTGTTTCGAAAGAGACTACTGCTCAACAAAGCAGATTAAAACACATAGTACCACGACTAAACACAAACATTACATAATATCAACACTAACTAATCAAGACAGAACCCTAAAACATCCAAACATCAGCTCGATCGATAGTCTTATCATTTAAGGGCATGGGAAAATCCCACCACCAGTACCGCCTGCACCACCAGTACCTCCACCTGCAGCAGCACCACCAGCAGCACCACCACCTAAACCACCCATACCACCAAGACCTCCTCCTGTACCACCAAGACCACCATAGCCACCTATGCCACCAATTCCTCCAATTCCACCATACTTCCCAATTCCACCGACTCCACCAAGAACCGGAAATCCACCAACAACGCCGGCATAACCACCCATTCCGGCAAAGCCACCTACACCACCATAGATGAAATTCTTTTTGTCTTTAAGGCCAGTGCTTGCGGGTGACTCGGCCATTACTGGTGCAGTAGCACTCGCATGCACAAATACTTGCTGATTTGGTAGGTTATCGTCAACAGTAGTTTCCTTTGGTGGACAAGGATGAATAAAATTCTTTTGGTCACTGATCAGACCTGCATGATCAGAAGAAGGTACATTACGTGCATTTGCATGCACGAATGCTAGAACAAGCAAAAAAACCAAACAACACCTACCCATTTCTCTCTCTCTCTCTATATCTGTTGCGAGTCTAGCTACCAGTACTTCTGGTATGGTACAGTTGGGTTATATAAGGGAATGAGGGGGTTGGTAACAGTTGAAGGTAATAAAGGGGTGATAGTAATTGACAATGAAACTTTGCTCTCATAATCTCGAGAAGGGAAATTTTTGAATTTGGAATCAGAGAGTTAGGTGAATCAAAAGAAGTGAAATTTAAGGAAACATACATGTCAACTATCATTCATTTCAACTATGATATGTTATCAATTGCCTTTATTTATTTATTTTTGTCGTGACTTTTGTACTTGCACAAATTCCTACAACATGTCCGAAAGGATTCAAGAACTTAGAAACTAGGATAAAACTTGCTGTCCCAGGTGTATGGAATTATCTATACACTAAATTAATTAAAATTTTTTTGAAATATATGGTATTTAATGGCGAACTAGCAAGCAAAATAAAAAATCAAATAATATATTATTTTCTTAAATTAAATTAATTTAGTTTTTCATATTTCGTAGTTGCTTGTGAAAATAAAGCACAAGTGCAAATTACCAAAAAATATTTAATATGTGCAAAATTAATTTATAGTAAAATTTTGCGGATATTTTAAAAAAGACAAATCAAATCCCCTTTGTATTATATTTTTATAATAAAATAATCACGACCGTAATAGCCATCAAAATATTTGAGAATAAATTTCAATTTAAAAAAGAGTGTGAGATTCTTATTATTGAAAAATATATAAAGAGCAGAGTTATTTATTTTTAAAGCATTTTTCAGTCATTACTAGTGCCCACCTGCCCTTTGCCATGTCATATCAAATCTTGAAAAAGAAAGCCCAAGTGCAAAGTTCAACATTTTTGTTAGGAGGCAGTTGCAAGGTGAGCCCAAGAAGCCCTGCTTTTTACTACGTTATTTATACATGTTGTTGGCTCTCGGATTTAATATTTTTTCATAATAAATTTAAATTTCAATATAAGAATTCCTATTTTGAATTTAAAATCTTAATTTATAGTAATATTTTTCTTTTTTATTAATTTTTATATTACAATTTGATTTTTTTAATATTAAATACAAATATTAATCATCATTATTATAATTGAGTTTAAATTTTAATATTATAATTATTGTAATATTAAAATTATAATTAAACTCGTGTTTTAATAACTTTAATGTGTTAATTATAAAATACTAATTCTTAAATTTTCTAATTGAGTCAGTAAGGTCAATATTATTTCTATAGTAAGTCACTAAATATTAGAAAAATTCTAACTTAAAATAATTTTTGAATGGAAAAAGATGATTCAAAATCTTATATCCAATTCATATCTTGTACATACTCAATATAGATTTTTTTTTATAAAAAAAATCAAATTCTATACAAAATTTTAATAATATAATCATTAAATTTCACAAATCCAATGTTCTACAAGTGTCCAATATTCTATAATTTATCTATAATTAATTAATATATATAAAAGTGAAAATGGATGAAAAAAATATTGAGATGGTCAAAAATACCTCTACTAAGTTTATAGGTTGATATAAATAGCATTAAAAATTTTAATTTGATCAATTGAAAAAATAAAGATAATTTTGATTGGTCACGTTTGTTTTCTATTTAAACTAAATTATATATTATATAAAGTGTATATAAAATATGAAAATATTATTCGGTTCCACTGAGAACTGACAGTTTTGAAACCGAAATCATATAATATAATATTAAATAATATAGCATATATGTATGTTTAATATGGTAATATATATACATATTATATAGTAATATAATATAATATGGTAGTACTATTTAATGGATACTAAATAAGGTACGTATATATTAAATATGGTAAAAATATATAATTTCTATAAGAAATTATTTTAATTGGTTGAAAAAATAAAGGTAATATTTAATTTTATTTGGTTATATTATACCATATAAGATATATATTAAATATGATAAAAATATAATATTTTAATAATGATTTTTAATATATCTTTAAGTTGATTGGTTACAATTATTTCCTAAAGTAACTTGTTCTACAAAAATAAATATAATTTATTATTATTTAGATAAAACTTGTGACGGTACCTAATATCCTTTGTAGCGAAATTCAAATAAATTTCTTCATAGCTAAATAAATAAAATTTTTTTGACAAAATAAATAAACTTTATTACGATTTTTTTTTTCTCCGAATAAAATAAACATATACTATCCACGTTATGATTCTAATTCTAAATAAGATTAGACATGGAAAGTATTAAAAATTAGACAAACTATTATAGTATGAAATCAATCATAAAATCTAAAGTAATTAAAAAATTAAATGTTCATCGTAATTATTATATTTACATAAATAAAAGATTTATGCAAATAAGGATGAACAACCCTATTTTTATCTATAGCCAAAAGGAGGATATACGAACTCTTATCATGTATATAAAGCCTATTACTATGAAATCACTTTACTATCAAAATATCCTTCCTCATCGATAAAAAAAACTTACAGAAGAAGAAGAAGAAAATGTATCTCTCTTTGATAACTAGGATATTGATCATCACAATCATAGTTCTCAATCTCTTCTTCTTGCTAGGTAAATTAAAAGGGAAGCCTTAGCTCTCTTTATATACATATATATTATAATTTTGTAGGAGGCTAATATTGAATTGGTGACCTTCCTTTATTTTGCAGGAGAGGCTGCACCTGTGTGCAGAGGAAAATGTGAAAACTTCCCCGATTGTGGTGCGTTTTGCAAACGTATCGGTTATGCAGGAGGCAAATGTTATCCTCCACTTTTTCAATATTGTTGCTGCGAATAATTGAGTTTCGAGCTTGTGGCTATGGATCTGCTGCCTGCCCTCTTTAAATTAATAAATGAATTTAATAACTTGTCTCTCTTGCTCTTACTTAATTGTTAAGAGCAATTCGCCATTGAGAATAAAATCAAAATTTCTATATAATGGTTGTGGACTATCTAAATTTTTATGTCATAACTTTTTAAAATAATACATATTGATAACTCTTGACAGAGTATTACAAACCGGATGAAATACAAACAAACATAAATTATAAATTGTAGGATGGAACTAGCAAATTTTGAGAAAAGAGAGCATTTGCACATAAATTACTAATTGGACAATGGAACTGGTAAATTGAGGAAAGGGAACATTTTGCACATTATGTACTTTTTTTTCTCTTGTTAGCAATAGATTTTAAATGTTTCTCAGGTAATAGTGATGCAGTACTAGCAGCCCAACATCAAGAAAAGATGAAGTTGAAGTTTCACAAAAAAGAACGATCCAAAGAAAAGGCAGATTTAGTATTTGCTTCTTTAGAAACTATATGCTTCCTTGGATGGTAATGGCATTGGGGTCCATTTATCAATGCGAAGACTATTTGAACTAATGGAGCATTTTGTCTTATTGTTTAAGAACTTACTTTCATGGTTACTATTCCTATACGACCAACAGTAAATCAAAAGTTCAAATTATCCAATACCCATAGAAAGTGAGAATCAATTATTATTAGGACATGCATTAATCATCTCACAACTCAGATATAAATATTTTTTTAGTACAATTCACATGGTGTAACCTTTTCTTTCTGATCAAACAGTCCTTTTCCAGCAGAAAGCTGTGCCCTTTCTAAAGTAGCACAGCAGTCTAAGATACTTTGGAAAAAGGTACACTTAGATGCAAATCAGGAATCAATTCTTTCTTTCTGATTAACCAACTAGGGAAATGAGAAAAAAAGTGAAACCCTAGCAACCAAAGGCCAGAGAGGAGGAGGAAGAAGAAGAAGAAGAAGAAGAGAGAGCTGCCATACTTTCATGAAGTGGAATCAAAGACCCACTTCATCATGGGCCCCACTTACCCTAGTGGAATTTGAAAGTCAAAATTCAATAACTTGATCTTCGAGTCTGGTTATCTCAGAATCAACTTTTTCACTAGATTCTTTCTTTGTATCTTCAATTTGAATATTTTGCTCTTTGTATGATAATTATTGCACTAGATGATTAGCTAATTGAATGAAGGTAAAAATTAGACTTACCAGAGGAATTAAAGTTTCTTTATTGGCTCTTTTTGTAGTTGTTGAATTTAGTAGTTATAACAAATATATCAGCATTTTCTTTACATTGGAAAAGAACAAATTGAGGAAGAAAGCATAAAAGAAAAAAAAAAGAACAAGCTTAATTCCACTCTACATCAAGACTGTGCAATCTGTAATTTTATATATATTTATATATTTTCATCACTTGAAGCCCCCTTTGGCATTAGACGAAGATGAGTAAAGTAAAGAGGAAGCAGAGAAGCTTGAATTATTGCTTTTTGGGTACCAACTTTGAATTGCTTCTGTCTTTGATGATGAAGTTGCAGCAACTCCATTAATACTAATTGAGTTCTTGATTTCTGTGTTTGCTGCTGGTGATGAACCTTTAAGTAACATATCAACTTTTGCATACTCCTCCCTTTCATGTTTGATCTCTTTAAGCATTGCAGCAACATCTTTCATGGTTGGTCTTTCATCAGGAGAGGAATTAACACATAATAAGGCTATGCCTAATGCTTGCATCATTTCTTCAATTTCAGCCTCTGGTCTAGATAATAGGCAAGGGTCTAGCACTTCAACGCCTCCCTTCTTTTCTCTAACCCAATCCACTACATGTAGTCCTTCTGGTATTGTTGGATCAATTGGCTGCTTGCCTGTTAAAACTTCCAATACCACCACTCCGTAGCTATAAACATCGCTTTTCTCTGTAATCTTCATCATGTAACCATATTCTGAATAGAACAGCAATGTCAGTTCACATGTCTTAAAAAAAATACTGCAACTGAATTACAAGAATTGAACTTGGATTAGTATAAAGTAAAATAAACTAGAAGGGAATTTGAATAGTTTGGTGTAGATGGATAGTATGCATTTACCAGGAGCAATATATCCATAAGAGCCTGCAACTGTATTGGATGACCGAGCGAAATCACCATCATCGACAAGCTTAGCAAGGCCAAAATCTGCAATATAAGGCTCAAATTCAAGGCCAATAAGGATGTTGTTGGCTTTGATATCTCTATGAACAATTGGAGGAACACAATCATGGTGCAAATAAGAAAGGCCTTGTGCTGCTCCCAACAGAATTTGATACCTGAGTTCCCATTCCAATGCATTTCCTGTTCTTTCATGTAGGAGACTACCTAAGCTTCCGTTCGGCATATAATCGTACATTAACAATCTTGTACTTCTATTCCAACAACAGCCCAAGAACCTAACAATGTTCTTGTGCCTAATAGTACCGAGTGTTTTCACTTCTGCTGAGAAAGAATCGCGAATGCCACTTTTTTCATCATTGCATCCATTATCGGCTGCCATTGTATTAGGCCAAAGCTTCTTCACAGCAATGACTTCACCATTTTCCATATCAGCACGATAAACAATACCAGAACACCCTTTTCCAATTACATTGGAATCCACCAAGCTTCTCAGAACTTGATCAACAGAGAAATTCAACTTTTGAAATGGAGTGAATTGCCAAGGCCATGAATCTCCCAATTCGGACTCATCATCATCTCTAATGGTTCTTCTTGCACGAATAATTGCAATTGTCCCCATAATCACCATAGCCACTGTCAATGTGATAAGCAAAGCAATTGCTAGCTTAAGCTTTCGTGACTGCCTTATGTCATCTCCATTTCTTGACAGTCCTGTGCTGCCTGCATCACTCAAGAAACATGAGTCCTTGATGGAAGAACATAGACCTGGGTTTCCTGATAAATCTTCTGGCGGTAGCTGTCTAAACAGCTTATTATCAGGAAGATAGCCAGTGAGGTTATTGAAAGATACATTGAGAGAAACAAGATTGCCAAGGCCTGCAAGAGGACTTAAATTTCCTTCAAGCTTGTTATGTGAGATGTCCAATATAGAAAGCTTAGTGAGTGCAGACATCTCAGGTGGAATTGGCCCTGTAAGTCCATTATAACTGAGATTGAGAGCAATATCAAGGGCTTCTAGATGACCCAATTCCATCGGAATGCTGCCAGTGAGTTCATTGTCGCTTAGGTCAAGCAATTGAAGACTTGAAAAAAGGCCAAGAGACGAAGGTATTGATCCAGAGAACAAATTCCTGCTTAGAATGAGCTTGTTGAGTGAAACAAGGCGGCCCAAGCTTGCTGGTATTTCACCTTCAAATTGATTAGCTGAAACATCTAAGACTTGAAGGCCATTCAGAGATGACAATGCATTTGGCAGGGGACCCTGTATAGTGTTATTGCTAAGGTCTATCATTTGCAATTCCGTGCAGCTTCCTATTTCATCAGGAACCAGACCAGAAAGGCGATTGGTGGATAAATCAAGAAAATTCAAGTTCTTAAGATCCCCAATCTCTTTAGGAATGCCACCAGCAATCCTGTTGTTACCAAGCCTTAGCCTGATAAGAGAGCTGCAATTACCAATCTCTGGTGGTACAGAACCAGAAATGTCATTAGATATTAAAAGAAGTTTAGTGAGGTTTCGAAGCTGAAACAGGCCAGGAGGGATAATTCCAGTAAGTGAATTATGAGACAAGTCTAGTGCTTGAAGGTTACTGCATTTAGACAAACTAGAGGGAATGCTTCCTTCAAGTTGGTTTGCCCAAGCAAAAAACACATTAAGCTTTGACAACTTCCCAAGCTCAGGTGGGATTAAACCTGAGATCTGATTTGTGTCAAGTTGCAATTGCAAAAGGTTTGTAGCATTAGAAAGATTGGAGGGAATTGAACCAGACACATTATTATCACTAATCATAAACTCTTCAAGCTCCAAAAGACCACCTATAGAAGAAGGTATAGTCCCAGATAAAGAATTCAAAGACAAATCAATCATTTTCAATTTACTACAATTTCCAATCTCTTCTGGAATGACTCCAACAAGACTATTTTGCCATAACAACAACTGTTCAAGCTTTCCAAGCTTACCAATCTCCGGCGGAATCGAACCAGAGAGACTATTTTCATAAAGAAACAAATCTACAAGTTCAGAACAATTACCAATATCAGGAGGAACCTCACCAGAAAGCATTGTAGTATAGATGGACAGTGTTTGCAGCTTACTTAGTTTACCCAATGAAACAGGCAAAGAACCTGAAACTCTTGTATCAGCTAATCCCAAAACTGTCAAGTTCCTGCAATTTCCAAGCTCATCAGGAATTTTGCCAATAATGTCTTTATTTCCTCCAGCTCTAAGAACTTCAAGACTTAACAACTTGCCTAGCTCTGTTGGAATGTACCCACTCAACCGATTATCATAAAGAAGCAGATTTTTGAGGCCAATGCAATTAGTTAACTCAACTGGGATTTTTCCAGTTAACTGATTAGAATTCAAAATCAAGTCTTGAAGATTTTTAAGCTGGCCAATGCTTCTTGGAATATTTCCGACAAGACTATTAGAGCTGAGGTCGATTACAGTAAGCGAAACACAGTCTCCAATATCAAGAGGCATAGTTCCAGTGATATTAGCATCAGAAATGACAAGTTTATTAAGAAAAAGAAAAGAAGAAAGATTTGATGGTAAAGGAAGCTGGAGAGGAATAGACTGAATATCTATTTCAGAAACAAAACCTTGAGGAGAACACTTTATGAAGGTCCAATTACATGGGGAAGAATCAAGATTGTTCCAGCTAGAGAAAGAAGGTGGCGGCAGTGAATTGTTATTAGAAGAATGTAACCAAGAAAAAAGAATAGATGCTTCATGGTTTGGTGCAGCCAGAGAAGGAGGTGATAGAAAAAGAAGATTAATTAAGATAGAAAATGATAACAAAGAATAAGAAGAAGAAGAAGAAGAAGAGAAGAGGATTTGCCTTGAACAAGGCATAATCGACATTTGCATCAATTTCCAAAACTTTCTTCTCGGATTTGCATAATTGGTTTTTGCTTCTCTCTCTTTCTCTCTCTTGCTTGCTTTGAACACAAAACTCAAACAAGTAGTATAGTGTTTAGTACCTTACCTAGAAATACAAAGAAAAGCGCAAACAAAACCAAAAGAAATATTATAGATAATAAATTAATTAATCTTTCAAAAAAAAAAAAAAACAATGCATAGAGATCAACAAAACTGCACCACCTCCACCACCACCACCACCACCACCATCCCACACCTTCACCTAGGATCCTCCTCTGTCTGTTTTTCTTGATATATAAAATAATGGATGGTGGGTTCACACACTACCATTAGAGAGAGAACTGAGAAGCACCACCACATGTATATAAATGAGTTATTTTTGTACATATATATTCTTTTTCTTTTTTCTTTATAACTATAGATAATTGTTTAATTTGATGCCTCAGCAGAAAATCAGGTTGGTCTTACATATTTAATTCTAATTTTTGACTCTATTATATAATATTTATATGGTACTAAAGAAAAGGGAGTGTGAGTGAGAGCAGGTAGCAGTAGCACTATCTCCAATTCAGTGTCTTGCTCTCTCCATTATAGCTGTCTCTAGTATTTTTTTATACGAAGAAACAGACAATGGGCTTACCCTGTTGCTCATTTAAGGTTCTTGGTTTTTACTGGGTTCAGTTACTGTTCCTCTTGCCCTCTTTTCAAGTGCCAACTTAATTAATCAATATATACTTATCCACCCTCCCTCGATAGTATATGACTCCGTTTCTATATCAAATCAATAATTAAGTATTGTTTAAAAAAAAGGGTCGAAATTTAGCATGTTGGTAGATCCTGTATATACCATATGTATGGCGATAAACTTAAATTAATTGCTATATATATATATATATATCGATTAGCTTCTTATTGACTAAAATTATAAATCTTTAATATTTTTCTTTTCTATGAATTCTTTAATTTTAGCGTGGATAATGTCTCTCGATTGAACTTGAGAGATGGCCAAAATGCACTAAGCAAGATTTAAAAAATAAAAAAATAAAAAAATTGGACATTTATAATTGGAAAGAGTTGTGTCTTTTGTTTATTTATTCTGTTCATTTTTTTGGTTCTACCAATTCTGATTGCACAGAAAGAAAGGTGGAATGGTATATAAAGAAAGTGCTTTAATTGCTGGATTTTGTCAGCAGGGGTCACAACTTCCATGTCTAAAATAAGCAGAATTTAGGACAATGGAGAGCTGGAGTTTAGCTGTTCTTGACAATTATATTAGCAACAATTGAAACTTTTGCTTTGAATTGGAATTTAAAATTGCCTTATTAAGCATTTCCACAAAATCAAAATTACATTACTTAATTGCCTTGTTTAGTCAAGCATAACATTTGATATTATACATCAAATTTAAAATTTCTAAAATAAAAAATCTAAAAAATTTAATTATTCTGTTTATATAAATTAAATACCCTGAATAGTTTAAAAATTAAGACAGATTTGAATTGAACAAACCATTTCTATAAAATCAAATGTATACAAAAACCATGGATAGAAAGAAATAGTCAAGAATCCAAATCGAAACTAATTTTGTATCTGAAAAATAAAAATAATGCAACCAGTTACATATATATAAATAAAAAAAATAACGATTCAATTGGAAACTATGCTCAAAAGGAAAATTAAATTAAAAATAATAATTTTCAAAAAGTTCCCGACCGTTTTCCCCAGAGGCTTTTGTTATTTTTTCCTATTACAAGCAAATTACAAGATCTTTTTCTATTTAAAACATCTTGGACCACCCAATTATTTCCTTTTGTGTGTCAATATTCTTCTATAAATATACTTTATATATACATATATCATACTAAATTCATATGATTTGAAATAGTGAGGCAAAAAGTTAAGCACACAGTGTCACAATATGCCCTGCCTGCCTTCCTTATTTTGAACAATTTGCTTAATTTATTTTGAAGAAATTGGTTTTTTAGTTCCTTTTTTTTTTGGTTAAAAAGAAAATATATGTATATTTATATAATATTAGACTATCTCTAAGTTAAATTATATGATATAATATTTAAATTTCATGTGGCTTAATTCCAAAAAAAAAAAAAAAAAAAAACCCAAATTATTTCCTTTGTGTGTCAATATTCTTCTATAAATATACTTTATATATACATATATCATACTAAATTCATTAATTGATTTGAAATAGTGAGGCAAAAAAGTTAAGCAACACAGTGTCCACAAATTATGCCCTGGCCTGCCTTCCGTTATTTAACAATTTGCTTAATTTATTTTGAAAGAAATTGGTTTTTTTAGCATTCCTTTTTTTTTTTTGGTTTAAAAAAGAAAATATATTGATATTTATATAATATTCTAGGACTTATCTCTAAGTTAAATATATGATATAATATTTAAATTTCATTGTGGCTTTAAATTTCCAAAAAAAAAAAAAAAAAAATTTCACGGTCGTGGCTTATGATTGTAAATTGTAACTAATTTGCAATTAATTTAAATTTAACTATAATTTTTAAAAACCACAAAAAAAAAAAAAAAAAAAATTTCACGTGGCTTATGATTGTAAATTTGTAACTAATTGCAATTAATTAAATTAACTATAATTTAAAAACCACATAGCGTGCAGTTATTTTCAAGCACCAGGAGTTTGATAGGAAGTCTTGTGACATTTCCTGACTGTTTGTACATGCTAACCTTATCATCCTTCTAAGTTCTAACTTAAACCCAAAGTAACTAAGCAATGCTCAAGATGATGCCACCTCACACTATACATCACTTCCTCCTCAAGCTACCATTACCTTGGCATGCTTAATAATGTTTTTTTTTTTTTTGGATATTAAACCTTATAATGTTTAATATACATTTTCTAGGGAAAAAAAGAGAGAAAATTTTAATTTATTTATATACTTTTAAATTTATAATTAAATATTAAATACCTTTTATTTTCCTTCTTAAAAATTTTTGTTAAATAAAAAAAATATATTTTATGTATTCTAATTTATCCATTCACACGGTGTATTAAAACAATAGGGTTAGAATTTTTATTAAATATTTTGAGCTGACAAAACATGTATGACATATGGTAGAGGGTATCCATCGATTGAAGAGATTAATTGGGTGTAGATCACCGTTAGATCCAATGTTATTTTTTCTGTGTTTAATAGTTATTCAATAAATTACAAAAGAAGCTCCAAAATTTCTAACAGGGTTTACATGTTTAATTACGTTAATATCTGAAAAAAAAATTTGTATTTTATATTAATATTGTGTTATTTCGGTTCATTAATCTTCTAATAATAATAATAATAATAATAATAATAATAATAAAGAATCGCTGCATTTTAAAGTGTATGAAGGTAAGGTGTGTACTGATTTTTTTTTTCTTTAAATACTCAAACAATTTACGAGAACAATCCAGTCATCAACAAACTATTCAATTTAATGACGGTCCATGCTATGATTTAAGTTAGTCATTTTTTATTGGATAGTCAAAAGTTAATGCCAGATATACCCATACCCCATCTTTATAAATGTAGTTCCTATTAGAATATGTTTCATTCCATGTTTTAGTGCCTCATGCATAGGTATTGAAGCATATTAGGTATTTTTGGATATTTGATTTGCTTTGACTTGTTTATTATGGGTTGATGTATAAATTAATGAATCTAAACTATATAATAATAATAATAAAATTATTATTCATAACACATATAAATTTAAGTATTTAGATACGTTTGTTGAAAAAAAAATTCTTTTACGTATTATATTAAACATATTTGATAATAGATATTTACAAATATTTCATATATCAACTTTGATTAAAAATAAAACAGTACTTCTACAATGGATAGAATAACGATTCCAATAAATATTATTTTGGTGACATTATTACACCTTGTTAAAGAATATAAGAGATAGAAAATCAAACTCTGGTATGGTCCCAGTTACGAGGGTTCCCTAGCCACATGATTGCTACACTTTAGTTTTTGATCGTAGTCAAAAAATTCTATTACATAGAGGAGTTGGTTTGGTTGGTATGTATAGCTAAAATTCCTGTAAGAGACCTTATCTACAAGGGCAAGACCTATAATAATAGAGGTAAGAGGCAAGTAGAACTGTAGAAGTTTTGTTGACTATGATGATGAAGTAAAGTGTAGCAATCCTGTGGCCAGGGAACTCCCAAAAGTGGGGCCAAAGTACAAAATGGGTCAATCTTACATTCCCATAATCATAAAAAGAAAGGGAAAAAGATAAACAAAACAAGGCATATACATTGTCTCAATTTATAACCTATAGTGTGAAATTATAATTAGAATAAGGACTTTTGGGCACTAAGTGGATTGAGTAGAGAAATAATAACAATAATAATAATAATAATAATTAAATAAAAGAGCACATCCCTGATTTTGAGGCCATATCACGTGAGGATTGGAATCCAGATTTTGCAACCAAAAAGTCTTTAAACAATTACTATTATAATGCTTTAAATAAACAATAATAATAATAATTATTATTATAATGTCCCATGTAGGACTTAATTAAATAGAACTTTAGGACCATAAAGGACCAAAAAAAATTAAAGTTAAACGGCGCTGCTTATGTTATAGCCCCCTATTTTAAGGGTCGTGGCATTGGGAATTTCCCCAATGGAATCTATACACGTTTTTGTTTCTGTCACAAGCAGAATACAATCAATCCCAACCAAAGAAGCTTAGCTTACTCATACACCACCTTTAGCTTTTAAAATTTGAAACAAAAATTGTATAGGACAGGTTTAAATTTTTTACTTCTGAGGGCCAAGTCACAGCCGTTGGATCTTTGATTATTTTCCTGATCAATGGTCAAGATTGAGGAATAATTGAGATAGAAAATATTGGAAGCAGTATTTGTAAAAGTGTTCCAAAGTAAGTTGAATACAACACAATTAAATGAAGTGTCATGTGTTATATTACTCCTTCCATCCAATCTAATTTGTTGTTGATGGGAAAAGTAATTAAATAATCTAAATTATAAATAAAATATCCCTTAATTTAATTAAATCATAATTTATTTTACTTAATTACTTTAATTTCAATAATTCTCTCTCTATGGATCTTCCGTTAAAATTAAAAGTGAGACAAAGAGAAGTAAAGATAATTGAAAAAATAATTAATAATCATTGATCTTCTCGAAAGATAATTTTATAAAATCAAATTCATTCAACAACCCTACGAGTTATAAAAAATTGCAAATCATCCGACATATTAGTCTTATTTTGTACTAAGGCCCACTATAGCCTTCCAATTGGGCCTTTTATCAAGGATAGAATTGGACCTTTAAGGTTTAGGTTGGAAAAATTTAACAACAACAAGTCCACAACTCTAAGTGCGAGTGACCCTTTTTTTTTTTTTTGACAAAAATGTGAATGGATCTCTTAATACCCTAGAAGTGGCTAATTGCCAACTGCAAATGCTAAATGGGCTTATACTCAAGTTTGAAAGCAACCTATTTTGTTCTAAGGCCCACTATTATTGTTTGAGAAAATATAGATCACAATTTATAGAATTAATAAATTTTATCATGGTTTCCATCTCACCATTTTGAAAGAAAAAGAAATATTACTTCATTTATTATTATTAATAATGAAACTTAATAGTGTGATTTTTCCATTTTATTATCTTTCATTACATATGAAATTTAAATAACTTAATTTTTTTAATTTTAATGTAAAAAAGGCTAGTAAAGAAAAACTCAAAATGGAATAAACAAATTAAATTACCTCGATTTATTAATCTGAATCTTTGTTGTAAATAGTTGGATTTTGGTTTCGTTTCTGAAACTAATTGAATTTTTGCATTCTCAAAAAGAAAAAAGAAATAAAATCCAATTTTTGACATTAATTGGGTGCATTTTAATCGGAGTAAGGCCCAGATTGCTGCAACAGAGGCAAAGACAAATGGGGTTACCAATTTGTGGGGCCGAGATAACCAAAAAAAAAAAAAAAAAAAAAATTTTAATCGGAGTTTAAGGGCCCAGGATGATGCTGCCAACAGAGGCAAGACAAGGGGTTACCATTTGTGGGGCCGGAGATAACCAAAAAAAAAAAAAAAAAAAAACTAAAAGGGTAATGCATGGAAAGCGTTTGTTATGTAAGAAGCTGCAGCAATTTTTGTGATTTAGCCAAGTTAGCAAACTTGTCACTTCAATTTCAGAAGCTATTGCATTTAGAGATTCAAGCCACACCAAAGAAATTAAGTAGTCTCCACTTCTTTGTGACTTCAAAGAGGTGCGTCTTCACATGGAAAACAGCCACAATCAAAAAAAAAAAAAAAAAAAAAAACTAAAAGGTAATGCATGGAAAGCGTTTGTTATGTAAGAAGCTGCAGCAATTTTGTGATAGCAAGTTAGCAACTGTCACTTCAATTTCAGAGCTATGCATTAGAGATTCAAGCACACAAGAAATTAAGTAGTCTCCACTCTTGTGACTCAAGAGTGCGTCTTCACATGGAAACAGCACAATCAAAGCTTAAAAGGCGGGAGACTATCATGGAAGCCTAATCGTAATTTTACCAAAACAGTATCACAGTAATTACGATTAAATTTTAGGTACCAAATAGTAATTCTCACATGGAGAGGGAGCTCAACTTCCTAGCTAAGTTTCCCTCCTGATAAAAGCAGTTGGGATCCTTCTGTTTTTGTCCTTTCTGCTTCCTTTCTTTTAAGTCTTTCTTCGTTGAACCGAAGTTGACGTGTTCAATTACATATATCTCCCTACATTCTCACCGTACTGAAAACTGTAAAAGAGGGATGATAATTAATGCCATCAACAATTTCCAACAAAAAGAAGAATTATCTTTGGCTATTAATTCTTCTCATGCCTTTTCTGTTCCCAAAGAAAAAGGGAATCTACGAGTTCAATTACTACTGGTCCATGAATCATTTTTACAGAGGCAGTTTACTAGGGTCATTTTAGGTAATTTATCCACACACTACTTATTCCGTTCTAGGTTTTTATTTACCCCGGGAACCAAACAAGTCCAACATAGTACACACTCGCTTTAGTGCGAAGCACAAAGTCACAGCGATTGTTCAATTTCCTCTCAAATCAAAAGCACTCTATATATACATCTGTCTATCTTCTCTCAAAAGAAGGGAAAAGAACACAGAAAAAGAAAAGAAAGGACTCAGAATATGGCAGCGGCAACGAAAGTGGTGGTTTCTCGTCCGGTCACCTTCGTCACTGGAAACGCTAAGAAGCTGGAAGAGGTCCGCGCCATCATCGGACAGTCTATTCCTCTGCGATCTAAGAAAATTGATCGTAAATGCTCTTTTTTCTCTCTCTCACTCTCTCGTAGTCTTTCTCTGTCTAAAACCTTCTTGGAAATTGACTTGTTTCTGATTTTTCTTGTTTTGGTTTTACAGTCCCTGAACTGCAAGGCGAACCAGAAGCGATTTGCAAAGAAAAAGCTCGTTTGGCTGCTAAAGAGGTCTGTGTATATATATATAATTATAATTGTACGTATATGTGTATTTCTGCGTATATTTAGTGTATATGCACATCTTACGCGCGTGGTTGAGTTTCTTTTATCTGCGAGTCAGTGATGCTTGAATTGTTCGTGTTTATTTAAATTGGAAGGTGAAAGGGCCTGTATTGGTGGAAGACACGTGTCTCTGCTACAATGCTCTAAAGGGACTTCCAGGTACTAATTATTTTGCTACTTTAATCAAATGTTTTTAGAAAATTTCTTTATCTTCTTTCTTTTTAGTGCTTAATTCTTTAACTATACTTTGTTTTTTTCTTTTTTTTTTGATAGTATTAACTATACTTTGTTATGATTATTATTTTGCCTGATTGTTAATGGTTTGCTTGCAGGGCCTTACATGTAAGTTTGTATTCTCTTTTTTATTCCATTCGCGAGGTAAATTCTGTCTTTCTTAAGTTGTGTTCAGGTCCCTTTTTGATTCTAATGTTTTGCATAGAAGGTTGATTGTGAAATTGATTGAATAATTGAAATAGATTTATTTTATGCGGCTTAAACTGATAAAGAAGTTCTTTGTTACTGAAAAGTTTATGTTTGATTTCTGCTTGTTATAATCAAATTATCTTATCAATCTGCTATTCAAAAATCATAGCATTTCGATAGACGTATGAGGCTATATTTGATCTGCTGAAATGGAACATAATGTAATGTGATAGAAGGCATTTCTGGTGTGATGTTTAACTAGAAATGCCTTTGATCACATTGCATTGTCTTCCATTAAAGCTTATCAAACATATGCTAAATGTAAACATGCTTAAGTAGTATTTCTGTTATATGTCTTTGAATTTATTTTAAAAATTTTCTTATATTGTCTCAAAATCGGTACATTCGCCTAGCATGAATAATATAGAAGCGTTTTGCTGTTATCATATGATTTGATATGCAAAAGAAGACCATTTTTATCAGCTTTATTTATAGGTATGTAATCATGCAATTTTATTCTCTTTTTTGTGAACGTCCTATGTCTAATTTTATTGTTTTGATTTGATTGACCCATCTTAATGGGTTGTTAAATTGTGCAGCAAGTGGTTTCTGGAGAAGACTGGTCTTAAAGGTTGTATTCTGTAAAATGTTGTACTTGATGCTTTTTTTTTCCCTGCATCTGTTAACATGTTCTGCTTTATTTAGGTCTGAACAACTTGTTGGATGCATATGATGATAAATCTGCTTATGCGTTGTGTGTGTTTTCATTTGCACTCGGGCCTGATTCTGAACCAATCACCTTTGAGGGGAAAACTATGGTACGTTTTTATGCTTAGTTTGTTGTTCCTTTGTTTTTCCTATTCAATTCGACCTTAACGTGGATAGGTTTTTGTCTATAATTTTGTTTTAAGGTTAGCAACGATAACTGTAGTTTTCTCAATTTTATATTTTATTCCTTCTGTTCATTGTTTTTTTTTTATGTGTTTTCCCATGTAAAATTGGTAGTGTTTTTCAGTAGCACTGACATAGTATTTGCTTTTTAGGGTAAGATTGTTCCTGCAAGGGGTCCAACAGATTTTGGATGGGATCCGGTCTTTCAGCCTGATGGCTATGAACTAACGTAAGCTATTTGCTTTTGCTTTTCTGTTTGTTAGTACATATCTCATCAAAATTTTACGTTTTTTGAGTTTACAGATTTGCTGAGATGCCAAAGGAGGAAAAGAACAAGATTTCTCACCGCTTTAGGGCTCTTGCATTGGTGAAAGATCATTTTGCTGAAGCTGGATATGTCTTTGAGACTGATGAACCTAATGGGAATGAACAAAATGCATCTGATAAGTCCAAGGAAGATGCAGCTGACAAGAATGAGAATGACAACTCTACACCTGTCAAAAGTAAGTCTGGCTTTGTTTGTGATTCATATCTTTCAAGATTGTTGATCTTTTAGTTGAATGATTGTAGTTGCTGGTTGCTAACAATCTGTAAATCTCATTTATCAGGGAAAATGGAAGATGGTGGGGAGGCTGAAGAGGATGCAGCAAGGAAGAAGAAGCTCAAGGGTGATGATAAGTAGATGTTTTAAGAATAGAAACTACTGATAGTATTGGCAAAAATGTGTACTTTTTACTTGAGAAAGAAGACACTGTGTGTCTATGTAGTCAGTTTTTGGGATTCACTCTTTCTTATGATTGAGAACGGATAGTAGAATTATTATTATATGTAGTCGATATGAACCTTTGGAATTAAGTAATTAGCTGACGTTTTCTTGTTTGTTGATGCTTTTTCTTTACTGTTTTTGTCTTTAATATCCAAGTTTATGCCTGTTTGGATATGGTGTAAAATTTTATCTACAGGCCCAATAATGTAGACCAATTACGTTTCTATGGCATGGGCTCGAAAGTTGTTATTGGTTTTTTCTCCTATTGTGGACTACGGTTTTAAACCACCTGTATCATACTTTCTCATATTATCTACTCTCTGCATCAGTATCACTAAGGGTTGGTTTATTTTCGCTGTAGTTTTTATAATGTGTAATCAGTTGTCAATAGCTGATGAAGTCTGTCCTGCTCTTGTCAACTGCTTAGCGTATGGTGCAACTGTCATATTAATTAAGCTGGTAAATTTGTTATTAGTTGTGCAACCATAATGCTGAAATGGGCTTTTGCTACTTGTAATTTGGGCTTTAAAGCAGTTACTGTTGGTTGCGGTGAATGCCAGAATTTAGCAAACACTTGTGGGATCCAAATACAGAGAACCAGGCAGAGTGAATTAGTTTGCTGCTGCTTTTACTCGTGTTGATTCTTTTGCGGGGCAGTGACTTCGGTTTTTAACTTCTGGATAAAGCATTCTTCTTACTGGAATCTGTGGAGTCGGAATGAGATGTAGAGTTTCATGTAGAACATACCTTGCAATTTTTTGCATATTTCAAGACTTGTTTATACATCCATTTTATCCAAACCATAAATTGTTGCGTTTATAACCAGCAACTTGCACAATAATGTTTAAAAATCTTAAAATTTGATTTCTAATACGATCCTTGATGTGAAAACAGAAGGCCATTCAGATAAGCATCTCAGGATAACATTAATGCTTAAAGTTGAGGATGCTAAGAAAGTGACAGCTGTGGTAATGTTCATATGTACAATATGTCTAATGCATGTGCTTGATGGCTGAAGAATTAAAATTGGACCAGGCAAAGAACTTCTCACATGCCATATGGCCCCAAACTCACATGCAAATTCCAAGCCTTTTCATCATCATCATCGTCATCTTTTACATTAAGTAATGATAGTAAACCTTAATTTTGTTTATTGAATATAATTAATTACTATATTACGTATCTTGTTATCTCATTTGGTTGTGATAAGCTCATAACAATATCAATGACAGATGAATATAAAGTGTGATTATTAATAAAAGTAGTTAGTTGGTTAGTTACTTTAGATCATGTGGATGCTGCAGTTACGCACATGACAGGATAAAAGTACAAAGAGCGAAAAGAACACATGTTGATGTAGCCACAGAAGAAATTAAAGTAAGGAATGTTGCTTCCATTAACACAAGGGAAAAAAATAGCAAAAAAGGTGAAAAAGATAAAAGAGCACAACTGCTATATCAATGCATCATCTATAACAAAGTTCTTTTTTTTTTCCATAAATTGAAATTGAAATCCATGCTATTGCTCTGTATCATCACTAGACAAAAAATTAAAAAAAAAAAAAAAAAACACATATTCATTCAAATCCTATAGACTCAAAAGACTGGACAAACTGAAACATTAGACTCGGAAAAGGCATATGAAAGGTAGTTAGAACTTAGAAGAGAGAGACGTGGGGCAACTGAAAGGGGCAAAAGAAAAAACTTCAAAAAGAAGAACAACGCTTCTGCACCTTGCTCCTAGAAATAATGGTTTTGGGATTTTTGGTTTTGAAACGAAGCAGGCCGAGGTTGAGAAACAACAGACAGACAAGCCAGATTGGTGACATGAAAATATGGGTGTGACAATATGATGATGACATGTGTAAAAAATGTACACTTGCCAATATATTTGGTAATGCAGAAAAGACTGGAAAGAAACAATTGGATGAGAAATAAAAATGCAGATATTAGTTGGCCTATTTTGACCAATTTAATTGATCAAAGTATATTAGCATTCGCGACCTCTGCGGCAGGGCAGAGCACCAGCATTAGCAGTCATCGTTCCAACCATCGCAGAAGACTTGGCACCCAAACTTGAAGCACGAGCATAGCTAGCTGAAGCTCCAGCTCCTGATGGTGTGAAATAAGCACCATTCAGCAGAAGGTCACCCTCTGACCTCCAATTCCAGCCCTTCCATTGGCTTGTAGCTGTGTCCACTCGCTTTGTCACCTGTTTAAAGCAATTTGTCAGCAAACTTTTGCTGTGGGCATGAAGAGCGATAAACTAGAGTCATATGTAATATATACCTCTTTAGCAAAAGGGTTAAATGGTGCATTATATCTGTTGCCTTGACTGTTAATGGTAGGATTTGCACTTCCACCAATTGCATACATCTCCCAGTGAGTATAGTCATTGTTTACCACATGGAAGTAACCATGTCTGCAACTGCATTTTTCATTATTCAAAATCTTTTAAGTTTAGCTTCAACTAGATTGTAATACTAAAGGATTGCATTTTTTTCAAGTGATTACACTAATACGAAACGTTAATTTGATTGTTACCGTGGCATTCTCTGAATGAGTCCCTCTCCAAAATGGTTGTAGGCGATTGTCACTTGCATTTGCTTATCTCTTGTGTAGGAATCACTGTGGCCCAAGAGCATAACCTGTATTTAATTAATTGCAATCGACAGACTTATTAGCTTTTACTAGTAAATGAGGAAGCAAAATTGTTAAAGACGCGTAAAAAAAAGGAAGGATACACACCTCATTATGGTGGGTGAAGTGGTTGTTGGAAATAGTAATGGCAGTTGAACCCATGACAGCATCAACTAGGCCATCAGCGCAATGTGAAAGCGAATTGTGGTCAACCCAAATGTGGCTTGATCCAAAAATAGAAATAGCATCACCGTCAGCCATTGTCCTCCAACCAAAGTGACTCGGCGAACTCCTAACCATAGCATTACCAGTGGGCTTACAGTCATGAATGTGGAGACCATGAATTATCACATTGGTAACAAATTGGATGGTGATGCAAGCTCCATTAGCAATGTGGACATTGACCCCACGGCCATCAATAGTCTTGAAGCTGTTCATGATAAGTTCCTGCTTCAATTGAATCACCATGTCCCTTTTGAACACAATCCATAAAGGTTCATCCTGGATAACAGCATGGCGCAAAGTTCCAGGCTTTGGGTTAACAGGGTCATCATCACCAGCATCAGTAACAACGTAAAAACGACCATCACGGCCTCCGATTGCATTTCTTCCAAAACCAATGCCACACTCAGCAAGGCGCTTGCGGTTTTTCTGCCAGTTGGGGTCACAACGCCAGCAATCATCAATTGGATTGCCTGTTCCACATGAGAAATACCCCAGCTGTCTTCTTTCAGTGCTGTTGCGGATGCTCCTGCCAATGTGAAAAATTGCTGGAATTAGTTAATCAAGGTCTTAAAATTTCACCATTTGGATCAATTAATACCTACAGGCAAGAGTAATAATCCTAGCCATATGATATGTCGGTGACGGTGGGTTAACTAGTCACTTCTTTAGATTCTAACAAAGGATGCTAATGGAAGCTGACATTTTGTCATTTAGCGAGAACCAGAGTTTTAACGGATAGAAATCCACTTGAATTGGTTTCTACTTTTTAGTATAGAAAGCAAAAAAATCATGGTTCTGTCTTTTTTCTGTTACTTGGCCACACACGGTCGAAGCTGCCACATCCAAAAAAATGCAAAATCACTAAACAAGATTTCACACTATCTATCCTACCTTCAACTGACGAAAATATACCCAGCCTGACTTGATTAGGGAAAGGAATATTTTAACAACCCTATTTAACCACTCAAATACTAAAATAAATGCTAGGGGTTCTCTAAATCAGTCATAACATTTATAGAGCTTACACAAAGAAACAATTGTGTACTAATTGCCCATTACGCGTGCGTTTACTGCTTGATAAAGAAAGAATTACGTCCACACAGCACGGATCTCACTACCAATGTACCAGAATTAGTAAAGAGGGTAAAGAACAAAAAAAAAAAAAAAAAAAAAAAAAAAAATCATGGGTTCTGTCTTTTTCTGTTACTTTGGCCACACACGGTCGAAGCTGCCACATCCAAAAAAATGCAAAATAATCACTAAACAAGAATTTTCACACTATCTATCCTGACCTTTCACTTGACGAAAATATACCCAGCCTGAACTTGATTAGCGGAAAGGAATATTTTAAACAAAACCCTATTTAACCACTCAAATACTAAAAATAAATTGGCTAGGGGTTCTCTAAATCAGTCATAACATTTATAGAGCTTACACAAAGAACAATTGTGTACTAATTTGATTACCAAACACCTCTATATTTAAAACGCGGATAGACGTTTACTGCTAATTGTATACCAAAAGAAGATTGTATTACGTGAAACCACACTCAGCTCACGAACGGTTGCATCTCACTCTATCCAAATACCAGGAATTGAGAATACAAGGGTTGGAAGAGTAGAGAAGAACAAGAGAGGAGAGATTTATAAATTAAAACATATAAAGACAATATTTAGAAGAAGCTCAATAGAGAGAATTGCTTCTAGTCAATAATAGGGAGACTATTAAGAGGAGCTCTATAGAGGAAGAGGAGAATAGATCCTTTCTGAAAAAATGACGCCAATGTCTGAGATCCTTCAAATAAGTTTTCCAGCAACGACTAAAGTTAGTCAACACAATATGAACCTCAGTATTTAGTAAAGTTGATATCTTTTAAAGTATGAATCAAAATATTATAAATAGGGGCGGAAAGCTGTCTAAGATTTTTCGGCATATTGCTCTTTGACTTGGATTTACAGAATTGGAAGTGTTGTTTCCTTTCTCACGACTACATTATCCAGAGATAACGCGACAAGTGACTCAATCTCTTAATAAAAATTCTCCATGTGGTCATTTCTCTTCGCCTCATATATTACAAGAACATTCAGAACCTTATTCAACCACTAGTTCTCTACTATCCAATTCTATTATCCTCCTCTTGATTATATTACTGATATTAGGCGCGTTAAAGACACCACTAATTCAATTATTGTCAAATGAGTATAGCCAGTTGTGATTTTTTAGATCTATAGTTTTGAAATATTGCGTTCTTACCTCAGTTATAAAGATTACAAAATAGACTACAAATCATTTAACATCTGTCTGATTCCTATGGTACTGAATCTCATCTTACATCTTACTCGTGGAAATTTTAAAGGTTGTGATAAAAAAAAAAAAAAAAAAAAAAGCAAATTTCACAAAAAGAGAAGGACAAGAAAGGGAATTTGAAAACCCAATGCAGATCCTTCAATAATATTCCAGCAACGACAACAACAGAATTAGTAAGTTGATTTTAATAAAAAGGGGTCAGTTTGGCAGCTCTTATACCAGATAGGCAGTGACAAAATTAATGCCACCTCCCTAAAAACAACTACCCCTAACCACCAAATCCTCCCCTGATACTGTTAGCTAAACCAGTGATATTTTTCAGGTACCAGTAAGAAAAAGATACACATACATCTCTACCATGGCAACCACCTCTTCCGGATCATCAACTGCATGCTCATTTTTCCAGATCTCAGTGTCTTCACCGGAACTGAAAATGGAAAAATCAAGAAAAAATTATTCATTCATATTATTAAATGAACAAAATTAAAAGGGTCACGTGCCGGGACCCATGCGGCTAGTAGAGGTCAGGGGAGAGAGAGACAAAAGTACAATGCCGGGTATTGTGTGTGCAGTGCTCAAGGCCAATCGCCATCCAGTAAAAACTGTTTAACGGCCAATTTTTTGAGGAGAGAGAAAAATCAACTACATCGAGGCGCCCCGTCGGCGAGGAAAATATTGAATGACTAAACTAACCCCACGTGTTTTTGCTCTTTGCACTTTTTCAGTGGGGAATACATGGAATAAGTGCATTTTATGTGAGGGTAGATATTGAAATTAACAGAAGAATCCAAAGAACTGACAATAACGGAACTAACGATCCAGATCTAAAGATGCAGAGATCTCAACGGTCGAGATTCTTAAAGACGGTTATTTTGATAAAAAAGAGATACTCTACTGAATATCCAACGGTTAAACTAAAGATACTAGATAAAACCAACGGTCGAGATTGTTTTGGATAATAATTAGTGGAAAAGGCATTCAGTGAAGTTAAACGTTGCGAGTAGTTTGTCCTTTTATTACCTCGCCGCCATTGATGAGTTTTTTGAGCTCTGCTTCCACTCTGTTTCTACATTCCTGAAAAAAAAAATACAATTAACCAGAAGATTAAGAAATTAGAAAATGTAATTGTTGAGCAGAACAAATATTCAGTAAAACCATTCTCTCTGTGGTATGTCTCTGAGACTCTGACAACTTATTAAAAGCCATGTGAGCTCTCGTTAATAAATGAAGAACAGCCACTCTTGAAAGCTCCACGAGAAAAGGCTATTAATGGAGCCGACGAGAAGGAACAAACAGTAAAGAAGATGCAGAAACCCATAATTCTTTCTATTTGAATATTATTTTCGCTAAAGTTCACCTAAATATCAAAGAATGTAGCAATTTTCTACGCAAAACATGAACTATATCAATGAGAGAAAACAAAGTAACTAACAACTAACACAAAAGCAAGGCTAGAAAGCTTATGAAAGCCGCATTATGCAGCCAAATATTTGAGTAAGAAGTTCATTCAAAGCAAATAATTTAGTTAAAAAATTTTATCTGCAATATCAAATGTTAAAAGAATAAAGTCCTCCTAGGAAAATATTAAGAAGTAAAACCGAAAACAGAGGAAGCTCAGTTTCTCTTCACACGAAAGCCGATATACACAGACAAAAAAAAGAAAAAAAAAACGCAGTCAAGAAACAAATCGCAGTCATTATTCGAAATTCTACAAAGAAAAAGGTATATATTTCTGGAAATGCAAAATATTACCTTATACGACCAGAGATCCCGTCGTTCCGAACAGTTGCTGCGACTCCGGTAAACATCACCACAAGCACCGCCGCACATACACAAATACGCCACTTGTAAGTCACCGCCATTGTCATTTCCTCTCTCTATTTTTCTTTTGCTCTGTTGTCTTGTTTTGGATATTGCAGAGAAAGAAAAGGGAAAATGCAGAGAGGACAGAAGGAACAGGTATGGAGTCGGAGAAGAGAGCTGGAACAAACCGACCTTTTTATAGAGCCAAACAAGAGTACAAAACAGCAGCCAACGTATTTTAACGCCGTTAATTAAGCTTTTTTGCTTTTTTTTTTTTTTTTCTCTTTTTCCTGTTTTTGGTCAGAGGTTAGTGGTTAGGTTTAAATTAACCTAACCCAACATTCGTCAACACTCAACCCCGACTCCCCGTCCTCTTCACCGGTAACCTTTCGCTCCTCACTCCCTCACTGTAATTATTCAGTTACCAATTTACCATAACTAACCTTAACGATTTAACGGTAGGTGTGCCACGTCAATAATTCCTTACAAGAGAGAGCAGATGTCACGATTTCCTGCCGGTTCTGTGGTAAAACGGATAAAGGTAATTTGCACGTACAAATAAATTCCGAGAAAATGCCTTTTTTTTTTTTTTTTCCTTGGCTTTTCTCCTTGGTTATTTTATTTTCCCAGGCGCCAATCACGGCATTAAAGGCCTTTGACCTTCCAGACTGGTTTTGAATTTTGATGTTTTTACCATGAATAATTTCAATTATTATTTCAGATAACAATAATCTATATCAGCGAGGAAAAATAAAATTACTCTTTTGATGAAAAATTGAAAACCATTGTCCTGGATTTAAAGTCAAAGAGAAGCAAGGAGATTAGTCAAAATGTTGATAAAATTGGAAATCTGTGAATATGAATTTGGATACGGCACATGTGAAGCTATACTTGGATATAACATGTGAATTTTTCCGTATATATGAAATAAATACTTGTCCTTAGTTTGAAAAAGTACATAAAATCATTAAAGAAAAAAAAAATGTATATATAATATATATAATTTTGTATCACCGAAGAAAATCTATATCAATAAAATTATGGATAAGTATAAATGGAAAATGTGTTTTTGGAATTTTATATGTTAGGTCGGGGATTTGAAATCTGAAGTCACTAAATTTAGAAGAGTTTTATATAATTATAGAAAATTTTTTGCCTACATGTGGTATATGATAGGTAGTCCTATATCAAGCCAATCAATATATAAAGCCAATCATAATATATATAATATATATTATATATATTAAATGTTATTTTTTTTTTTCTTGGTATATAGTTTGAAATTTCATCGTTTAAACTAAAATATTATTTGTAATTGATTTAGTATATATGTGAATGTATACACCGAATATAAACAAGTATAATTACAATGTTATGTCACTATATATATATTGATCAAAGTATGAAAATATAGTATTTTTACGCAAATCTTGTATGTTAGATTAATATTTGAAACCTGAAATTGTTGATCCTAAAAAAAAAATCTAAACGGACAGTTTTATCTGAATACACTCTGTCTAGTATTGCTAAATCCAAGGAGATAAAAGTGAATTAATGTATTATTATTAGTATTGTTATTATTATTAATATAAATTATAATTTCAATATTTCGTGCTCCTCACAGTTACCTTTTCGGAGCCAAGATTATATTGTCATGCAATCAGCAAGTGGCTCACATCATGGCAATTTTCTCACGCTTTGTTGGAAATTTCTTTTTATTACAGTTTTACCCTCTATCATCGTGTGCAAAAAGGCGAACACAACATTATGAATTATGATGCACTTAAACGGAATTAGGACCATTGATCATGTGGACCAATCTACCATGGATTATAAAGGGTTAGTTAACGGTTTTGACTTTTGAGTTCTTCAAGTTAATTCGAATCATTAACTCTGTAACTAATATTCCATCATTGCATGGAACCATCAGTCATGTAATGTTAGTAACCTCTGTTTTTATTCTTTGTGAAATGTCGAAAACACCTCTGCTATTATCCTAAATAGGTAATTTTTGATAATGTACTATTTCAATTTCAAATATCATATATTGTAAATGACTGTTACATTTGATAACATAATCCTTAAAGAGTTACTTCTATAAAAAAAAAAAAAAACTTACCATTTAAATCATTTGAATTAGTTCAGAGACAGAGGAATGGAGTACTGAGAGGAGTGTGCTTCCAGTTTAGAATGACAATTCATCACTATGCAAAAGCCTTTTACTAATTTAAAGCTTCTCAATTCTCAATATATATCACTCTCATTTTATGTTTAGCCCATGTAAAATTCCTAACATAAATTAATATGTCTAAGTTAGCTCCTCCTCCGGCGGAGATGTTATAAATATAGCCACCAAATTTGGTATATACTGTTGTAATAACTGCTGTTTGTCTTGAGTTGATTTGTTTGATTGTGGAGGTAAGATTATTATACAATATAGAGAGTGAAAATAAAGGCCCACAAAACCCATCAAACACGAAGCCGATGATCTTACCTTGATATACACGCGAGAGACAGGAAAATTCCTTAAGCACTTTTACTCAATTGCATCTTTACAAAATGAAAAAGAAAAGGTTTAGATTTGTTTTTGGTTTTGGTAAGCAGAAACCATGGCGGGTTTTTTAAGTTCAATCTATTATACTCAATTTCTGCAACTTTGGTGTTTTTTTTTTTTTTTTATAGCATCTTTGGCTAAAGTTAGCTGCAGCCAAGAAGCAGGGCAGGCAGTCTTGACCAGGCTTCAAATCTATGCTAAGGCATTTTGATTGACCATGAATTCCGGGTCTCAACTAGGTCAAGAAGACGATCGATTATCTCATTATTGTTTCTAATTTATTAATTAAAATATAAATCCTTAATAAAAAAAATAAATTAGGATGTACGTAGACAATTATTTTTATTTATATTTTTAGCCAATTTCCAAGATAAACCAAATTACTTCGGGTCCAAAGTTAAAATTTCAATATATATGCCAACAAGGTTCATGCTTGAGTTCGAGCAGTAATATATAGTTATTTATTACAAGTTGTTTGGCTGAAGGGAAAATGTGGGAGGTTGTTTTTTTTCGGGAAGTTTCATGTGAGGATTTGCTGAAGAAGGTAATTTCCCTACGATGGACGTAAAAGGGTGTACAAATATAAAAGAATACTTACATAATATATTTGTCATTTGTTTTTTCCAATTAGCTAATACTGCAATTACTAAAAGTCTGTCCGAGAAGGAGGAAACAGTCAAAAAAATAATAGTATCAAGAAAATAATAGAAAGGGATGGTAAAAGAAAATGGTTTATGAGTTCACAAATAATAATCAAATTATTGAAAAGGAAAAAATGAAAGAAATCTTATTTATCTTTGCATGAAAAAAAAAAAAAAAAAGAATAAAGCTTTAATGCAGAAAAACAACAAATTTGTGTAAGTTTCTAAATTAAAGGAGAAATTTCTGCACATAAATGAGAGATAGTGGGAATCAAATTAAATAAATATCGTGAGGAATTTTTTTTTTTTTTTTTTTTTTTTTTGTTAGAGATTTATCTCATTTTACAAAAAGAACAAATACAAAACATTAGTTTTTCTATGCCTTTGAATTTCAGACATCTCATTTAATTAGAAGCCTTGAAATGAAAATTTTCTTCTCCTATCAAAGGAGAAAAATAGAATTTGTACACTAAAAATTCATAAATCTCAAACTATATTCCCTTTCTGTAAGTGAATTCCAATATTTATTTTCGCTATTTGCTAAGAAGTATGTTCTAATTCTCATATGTAGAACCAAAGTTCTAATCTTTGAATTTAGATCTCCGACACGTCCTTATTGATTAGGTGTACAAGTCTTTATCAAGGTGGAGCGGGTAAACTAGATGAAGTGGGTTAATTAATTCAAATCATATATATATATATATTGGGGCTTTTGGCTGAACAATATAGTTGTGCGCAGTAAGTATGAACAACATTTGTTAGGTGATGCATTACTATTTGCATGAAAGATATAAAAATGTTGGGGGTGAACAAAATCACTCTCTCTCTCTCTCTCTCTCTATATATATATATGAAGCATAAAAAATTTTTAAAGGATGAGAGATATTAATTAATTGTGGTTAGTTAAATTAATTATTCTCTAATCTCACATATTATTATAAGTAAAGACATTAATTAATTCAAGATTGAATTATTACATGAAATATGAATTTTGTGTTTATTCGTTTTGATGTATTAATGCAAAAGCAGATAATAGCTAATATCTAGGATTTCAATAATAATTAAGATGAACATATATAGTCATTATCTATGCATAACAAATAAAAAGCTAATCAATTAATTAAATTAGGTATATGCTTGATGAAAGATGAACATACATGTCATGCATTGACCCCAAATGTTCCCAACTACAAGTGTCATGCACATGGACTCAATTTTAGCCATGGAATTACACAATCGGTGTACAAATTTGCATAAGCTTAGCTAGCTATATAAATTCTAAGATCATCCCTTATATATATTATATTATATATATATATATATATATATTATATATATATAATATATAATTATAATTATATTATTTTAAAATTTAAAAATATATATATATTATTTAAATTTAAAAATATATAGCTATTGTTGTTTTTGCTTATTGAGTTTGACACGTATTTTGGATTAGATGCAAATCTTATTAAGAAAGGAAGTGCATTGGCATTGGATGGATAATGACCATAGAACCATAGACCAAGCATGTGTTAACCATGTGGGATTGTGGAACCATATAGGGTACCACTTACATACATATCACATCATTTCTCTGTTGAAAAATACATATTGCTCTATTGTCTTCTAAATACAAGTTGCAAAATGCTTTATATCCACTTCTATTTCATTTCCACGGCCCTTCATTAGTTGGGATATTAAGGATATTGTTAAATAAAAAAAAAATTTAAATATTAAAATAATGATCCTAACATCACCCAACAAATATATAAGCGCATCTATATACAATTTGCATAAAATCTTTAGTAAATATTCGTAATTGAATGAGTGATTTACTATTTAGTTATTTAATTTTTTTAAATATATTAATTAAAAATTACGTTAAATTATATCCTAATGATAAGTATATGTTGGATCCGGCTGTAATTACTATGTGTATTTGTGGGAGACAGTGATCATATTTCATTGATAAATAAACAAAGAGTAGAATAAAAGGATTAAATAATATAATAAAAATAAAATTGATCGGCTAAAACCGTTACGGCCAAACAGTAGGTAACCATGGCTGTCAAGTGTGAAAGTGCAAAAATGAGGAGTGAAAAGTGGGTGAGGTAATTAAAAAAAAGAAGTAATGAAGCCAGCTAAGCTCAAATGGGACCCAACAATTGAACCAATGATGAAGCAACAACCACAGGTAACCGACCACACATGCATGCAGGATTGCAAAGAAAAGAGCACATGCCCCCACCCCCATCTCTCCGCTCATTAAGGAACATTTCACAAATCCCTCCCTCATTGGATTACAACTTTCATCTTTTTCTTTTATTTATTTATTATATATATTATAATATATAAGAAATTTATTTTTTCCTCTCTATTTTATTTTCTTTTTTCTCTTCCTTATTCGGAGACATTCTTCCCAGTCTTTGCTTGCGGAGTGATTGCCGGGCACTACTATTATTATTATTGAATGGAATTTCTAATTGTTGATTATTATAGTAATCAGCTCATCAAGTAATTCGTTTCTTGAATAATCATTCTTGATTGATATTTTTCAGAACAATTGCTTTTTGTTGATAAATTTCACTGTATATTTGAAAAAGAAAAAATTTATAATTATGTAGTTTCATTTTAATATAATATTAATATTTTATGTAACACATAGTATTTTTTAATTTTTAAATTTATTAAAATAATATATTTATGTCGTATTATAAATACATTAATTTATAGAAAATTTTGAATACCCAATTATATGGATTTTAAATATAAATTAAAAAAGAGAGAGAGAGAGAGAGAGAAAAAAAGGAAGAAAAGCGAGCGTGTGAGAGAAAGAACCCACGTGGTTGTACGGGCAGGTGGCAGGAGGACAACAATATTAACTGAAGAATCTTTTCTCATTGTTAAAGGAAGTGAATGTCTTATCCACAAATAAAAATCAAGGACTAGGAGGAGGGAGGAGGAGGAGGAGGAGGAGGCGGAGTGGGTGGTTGACATAAAGAAAAAAGGGTAAAATGTTTTGCTTTTGACAACTAGTTTTCTTTTTCTGTTAGGTGAATAGAGAGAGAGAGAGAGAGAGAGAGAGAGAGAGAAGGTGAAGAGAGAGAGAGAGAGAGAAGGTGAAGAAGGTCAGTCTTCGTTTAAAATGATGATTATGGTGGTAAAAGTGAAGGGCCGAAGGTCACAGCTTTTGTTTGTATCATTGTGTGATTCTGAAGAGCAAAAAATTACCAACATAATGTCAGAATTCAGACCCCACCTTTTCCAAATTGACTGACCCTCCCTCCTCTTCCTCTTCCTCTTCCTCTTCACTTTTGCATCAAAAAGAGATTGCTTCTAGACTCCTCTGCTTTCCAATTCATTGCTTCCTAAATTATTGCTAAGAAAATGACACAACTAACATTGCTGTTTTACAAGAAAATCAAAATAAAGCATTTGAAAATGTCGTTTAATATACCTTAGACTATAACTTAAATCGAATCTAACAAATGACTTGTCGTTTAACAATAACGTTTACCATCACAATGAGAATTAAAATTTTGGTAATAATGAATTTTGGCATTCTAACCTTGGAACTCAAGTTTTATGATTAGTTGAAACAAATTACATATCAAAGGCTTTGATACTTAATTCGAATAACCCTACTTTTTGCGTATAACTTCGATTTGCTTTATTATTTATCAAAATTACAATAAAATCACCCATATATATTATATTATAATTTTCAATTTCAAATCTAATTTGAGCTAGCATCGAATCGAAGAAGTTATTTGATATGATCTTGAATTATGGTAATTTCAAATTCCCATGGTAATGTTAAAAAAAAAAAAAAAAAATTCTTTTTTTGCAGATGGGTTGGGAGAATTGGGTGTGGATTCTGCAATTTCTTTCTTAGCTTGGACTTTGGTTTGGGCGGTTAAATATCTTGGGTTGCTTTCTGCTTGTCCGCTATTGTGGAATATATTTGTACCCGTCTTTGTGTTTGGATGCTTTGTTTTGGTGGAAGTAGAGTGTGTGGCTCTCATGGATTGGGTGTTTGTTGCTTGGTTATTGGATATCAAAACAGGAATTGTGCTGCACTTTCCTGGGTACGGATTCCTGAAGACAGATTGAGCACAAGTTGGGTACCAATACATCTTAACATATATTAGATTCTTGAAAGCTTTGTTTTTACTTATTATCTCAACAAATTGCTTTTTTTTTTTTTTTTTTTTTTTTTTTTTTTTCTGGTTTGAGACGCTTTCATGTTCCCTGAATATATTTGGGCTAGTTTTAAGTATATATAAAAAGTCTATTAATTCGAGGATTGACGATTGGTAAATTTTCTCCGAACATAATAATTTATAGTAATGATAATAATTACAAAACAATATCTAATTAATAGAAATTTATTATCCTGTTAGTTGTTATCTTAACTAAATACAATATAGAACCACCTGATATAGTTAACTAACTAATTAATTAATAAGGAATTTCACACCTAACCAATAATCAAAATGGCTATTGACAAACAAAGACAATGACTTTATATATTAACCCCACAGTCACATGGGTTAATCTCTCTTTTCTATATCAAGCCCTTGATTCTTGTAATCTTAATCTTTCCTTTTTCTTTTTCTTTTTCTTTTTTTTTTTTAAAAAAAATCTTTGCAGCACCATCCAAGCCAAGACATAGGAAAAAAAGTGGGCTACTAAATCTTGGAAATTTTGGTAAATTATCATTACACACACATTCTTAACACCTAATCACAATTTTTTGTCTTTGCTATCATAATTCCTAATATCAAAACCCAGTTATTGACTCAGTGCACTTTATTTATTTTTTTTTTCAGATGCAATATTAAAATTACTCTATTTATAATATGAAAGATCATGAATTCGAGTCATGTAAACAATTTCTCTACAAAAATATAGAAAAAACTACGAATAACAATTTTTTTTAAAATCAATAAAATAATAATAATAATAATAATTACACGTATTAATTCTCCTTAAATCTATATATTTAAAATGTTTCGTACACGAAATCACCTTTATATACAGGTAAGAAAAAAAAGTTAAAAAAAAGATGATAATTATTTGGAAATGCTTTTCTGAGCGTCAAGTGTCAACCTTAGCATTATTATTCTGTATTCGCTTAACCAATCCTTTTTTCACATTTCCATGGATATATATATATATATATATATATATATATTATATATATATATATACTGATATATACCTGTCTCTGTTTTGACTTTATGATGGAATTGTTTTTCCTTTACTTTAGCAAACCATGTACTTGTTTTTGACCACCCATTTGCTTAGTAACAACCATTCCCATTCTGTTATTCTCCACAATAATAATAATTTAATTTTTAAAGTAATTTTATTATTTATTTTTTTCATAACTTAATTTCATGATATGACTTTAGGATCGAAATTCGATTTTAGAATGGACAGCAACTAAACTTGATTATTCATCAACTAAATTATTTTTTTGAATTAATTAAAACGAAATGACAAGAAAGCATTCAACAAAAATAATACATCAACCATATATTCTTTGTACATGTGGTGGTTATTCATCCATCTCTATGTATTTGGCTATGCTCTTACATACATATATTATATATTTAATTATATTCCTGCCTAAAAAATATTATATATTTAATGAATTAATCCTCCAAAAAAAAAAAAAAAAAAAGCAAAGAAGAGAAGAGAAAAAAAAAAAAAAAAACCGAAAAGAAGAGAAGATTTGTAACAGTTGTCCATTTGTAGTTAGACACATTCTCTGTGTAGGATCCAAATACTATAATCTATGTATATAAAACATAAGGAAACAAAATCACGATTACTTATGGGATTAGAGACATGTATATAAATTAATTAAAATTAATTTGCACACTGCTCAGTGTCAACTGACATGTGTCGGTGTGGATTTGGATAAAGTTTATTGTTAATTCTGTTCATTTAATTTCTTAAAATAATTATGTTTATTTAATTATTATACAAAAAAAGAATCAAACATTTGTGGAGTTGTGTGTGCAGTCCAAATTAACTTATACATAGTATAAGTTATTTTTAAGAAAAAAATAATATAATCTATCGTTTTCATGCACACGTGTCTCCGTGCTAGGATTAATAATTTTATTAATTAAATTAATTTTTTTTTATTAAATTTTAAAATTCTTCTAGAGTCACGATCTATTTTGATTGTTTCAACTACCTATTATTATTTCCTTTTCTTATTATTTAGGCATGCAAGTTTTGCATGTCCGCATGAAACCGATTAGGCAAGAAAAATTATTATGTGTATGAATATTATTATTATTATTACAATCAATTATTAATTTTGTTAGTATATTTAAAAATTAGGTCGTTAAATTGGACCCACAAAAATGTCAACCCCACATGAAGGCATGTGCAGTCTAAAGTTATAAAACAGGCAAAGGCACACACATTACCACTTGCATTGATTGTAGCAAATAACATGCTCTTGTCTTTTACTATATTTGTAGCCTCTTACTTGCCTCCACGTATATAACCAAAATCACCAAATTCTAAATTCTATATTATATATACACGTAATACGCGTATCGTGGATTGGGTTTCCTTTGCCCCCACTAAGCTGCCACGTCCTGTTAGGTTTGCTTATTGTATTTCAATCTAAACTTGAAAATTTGAATATTTTCTGGGAATTTCCAGTTAGGTGTATAGTGAAATCAATATTCTTATCTTCCCCAAATTATTGGCCGGTCCATTTTTATATATATATTTTTTTATAACAAAAGTACTAAGTTGTCATGAAGCTCACTTCAATTTGGCTTGCTGTATCAAAATATTTCATATATTAAATAGTTTTAAAAGCGAAATTCGGAATAAAAATTAAATAGATTTTTCAGAAATATATTTTTCATTGCCCAGTTTTACGGAAGCTTGTTGAGAAGCCTTTTAAAACTTGCTATAAATATTATCGTTTTGACAGTTTCTTTTTGCAAGTCGAACCAAATGAGAAACGATCACTTCTTCCGACACAGTTAATTAAATTTTTTATTTTGAATCCAAAATATGAAGGAAGTAATTATTTTTATTGTTTAGTTCATATGATATCTTTCAACCTAAAGATAGATCCAGTACAAGGTGAAATGTATGTAGAGAAGATCGGGCCAGACCCCAAGTTAAATAACAAAATTTTGTTGATCTTTCAGCCCGCTCCAGATTAATTTTGACAGACTTTAGAATCTTCCAAGGCCCATTTTGGTTCAATTAGTCCAAAACTCAAGGCTCAGTCGACGAGGGGCTTAAAAAAACTCAGTCGACGAGGGCTTAAAAAAAAAAAAAATATAATAGTATATCTATATATATAAAGAAGAAATATTAAAAAATGCATAAAGAAGAAATATTAAAAATGCCCCCACGCAGGATCGAACTACGGACCTTCAGTTTACAAGACTGACGCTCTACCACTGAGCTATAGGGGCCTCATTGAAAGCTTGTCATACATTTTTAATAATAACGGTTATTTCAATTTATTTTGTTTTCTTCCCTACCTTTATTTAAATACAATCAATAGTAGCTCAAGATATAAGTTATGAGGATATTTGTGTAATTTAATTAAAATTTCTGA
The DNA here is from genome assembly GCF_014843425.1 of Jatropha curcas. The sequence continues at coordinate 3,721,742 of NW_023590739.1, forward strand.
ATAATTATTAAGTCTAATTTTTTTAAGATAATCATTAAGTCTAATTTGTACAATATTAAAGTGAAAATGACATGACTTTTATTATTTTAAAATAATTTATTTTCTTAAAATTTTATCTGTTGTTGAACTTTTTGGGATAATTAACGGAGCAATAAAAAAAATGAGTTTGACTAAATTACTCTTCATTTCATTTAATTAATTACTCCAATTTGACATTAAAATTAGGAAAGAAGAAAGTTTATTTTTTCATTAATGTAAGAATAAAATTAAAAGAAAAGAAAGAGAAAAGTTACCTGATGTATCTTAGGATATCTTAAAAAATAATTATCCTATTTACTCGGATGAAGAAAAACTTAATTAATATTCTTTTATTTTTCAATGAGTGAGATAATTGTGGGACAGAAGATAGTAGTATTTTTAAAAAATAATAATTAAAAAATATAATATAAGATGAGCAATTATCTTTTAGCAACCGATTGGTTTATTTCAATTTATCTACTAATTAATAAAGTAAAAACTAAATTAAATCAAATAAACACTTTAGTTTTTTGTGAGAAGCCAAACTAAATCGACACAAGGGACAATAAGATTTCTTAATACACGAAGCTCTTATGCAATTTCGATAGGACATACGAGGGCAAGATAAGCAACTCACGAAATCTATAAGTTCCACTTCTTGCAAGCAAATTGCACAGAGCCTCGTCGATTCAGATCTGTACCCCTAACCCTTAAATCTCATGTCCTCAAATGAAGAGGTTAATGATAATATATCTTATGTTAGAAATCATAGAGATTAGGATACCTTCGTGTAATTTGAATGAATCGCATGAGAATCTGAATTCATGACAATGATTTTTCTTGGTAATGGTGATAACGACTCAGGGTTAGCAGAGAATAATAACGATTTAGGTTTATCACGGACATGTGCTTGTGATTGATAAGAAAGTTTAACGTTAGAGGTAATGAATAGCTTGAAACTGGACAAAGTATTGTCTTCAATAGGCTTGCCAATTTTCCAGGCAGAGACATAAACCTGATAATCAAGGTTGGATTATATCGAGAGAACCATTGATGTTAGACTAATTTTGAACAAGGTAAAGGAAAGATAAAGGAGAAGGAGGAGGTTGCTATTGAATTTGAACGAAGCGTTGGTAGTAATAGTTATATAGTATAATTTTCCATCTATGTGAAAATTATTTTTCTAAATCGAATTTATAGTCACGCTTATGAATCAAATCAATATCAGTAATGATTTTTTAAAAAGTGTTTCCGATTTTATCTTTTTTTCCCCAATATATGGATAGAAATACAATCGTTTTAATAAAAAATTTTATTCTCGTTGGTTCGGTTTATGAATGGTACCATAAATTCCGTCTAGTTAAAAATTTTTCTAGTGGAAAAGTACGTGTCATCTGATCCTACAAGGAATAGGACTTTTGGATTTCTGTTTTCAATACATTATTAAAAGTAATAACTAAACGGCGTCGTTTTTGCAGCGTAGACCATCAAGGCAATCTTTATCAGAGACATTATCGGCCTACAAAAATCAGTTGCACGGCTGTGGCGGGAAGGAACAAATCATCAGAACATTAGTGTCGTTAAGATAGCTGTACAATTCTGAAGCCCGAATTTTCTTCTTCACCAACTCTCCGGATACACAGTCACTTAACTCTTTCCTTGAAAAAAAAAAAAAACATCAGTTTCAGATTATATCCACAATTCAAACCCTAATTTCCTCGATATGTCCTTCCTGGATGAATTTCAAGCCAGTAAGCGATCTCTCTCCCTTTCCCTCTATTATTGCATGATTTTGTTTTTCACTTTCTAATCTGCGTATTATAAAGCACTATTTTAGGCAAGCCTTTTTCTCATTTTTCAATTGTGTGTTGTTTTGCCTTCAGTTATCCTATTCACAGAAAAGCTTACAACTTTCACTTTCAAATTGTTTAATAGAGGAAGGCGAATTAAAAAGCAAATTAAGATAAAAGAATTGGGTTCTAATTGAAATGTTATAGAGTATGATTGTTATTGACCTAATCCATGTCTTGTTTTCAAATGTTAATTGATTGAAGAGATTCTCTTTGGATTAAGAATGCTTTGTATCATCAATGGTGGAAGGTTAATACATTCTGGATTTGGTGCTTGATACTTGACAATAAGAATTTGCAAAAAAAGTCTGAGATAAGCATAATTTCTTGACATTTTCTTCATAGTGGTTTGTTTAGGACTCATTATTTGAGAATGTGTTATTGTATGTTTATAATAATTAGAGGAGTATTTTATATTTTAAGTTTGTTGTCTTTTCACCTCCTTTCTCCCTGCTATAATGCTTTCTGCATAGTTCTAACTTTCTTAGGAACTAAGATTTTGAATTACTGCCTTGACATGTGATTCATTTTGAACATTTTGTTTCATCATACATCAATAGGTGTCTTCTTTTGTTTTTTATTTTCAACCAATGGATGACTCTAAACTGGTTTCCTTGTACAGATCTGGAATCATTACCCAATATCCTGCAGAAGAAGTATGCCTTGTTGCGTGATCTAGATAAGAGTTTGCAGGGTATTCCTTTAAACTTAATACTTTTTTGGAAGGATTTAGTATTGTTTTACATGTGTGTATGTGTGTGGTTAACTGGATTTGTCATTTCAGTGTGTCTAATCTCTGCTTGAGAATGAGACAGGAAGGAATACATATGTATTCCCTATTCCCTGCTTTGCAATAGATTTTGTATTGTTTTCCTCTGAAAATCCTGCATTGTACATTTGGGTGCAACTTGTAGCGCATAGAATTTTTTTTCCCTTACACGCCAATATTCACACTTCTCCACTTCTGACTACATGCTTTCTCTATTTTTATCCTCATCTCAAGGGCAACCTTTTTCCAAATGTAAATGAACAGAAATCCAACGACAGAATGAACAACGTTGTGAACAAGAAATAGAGGATATTAAGCGAGGAGTTAAGGTTGGAAATATTACACCAGATACCTCGCTTATCAGATTCTCAGATGAAACACTTGATGAGCAAAAGCATAGTATCAGGATTGCAGATGAGAAGGTTGCATTGGCTGTCCAAGCGTATGATTTGGTATGTTTAATAACTTTTCTGTATATGATTGATAAGTCTGTCATGTGATCTAAATGGTGATCGACATAGCTTGCATATTTCATATTATTTGTATTTAGTTGTTAGTTCTCTTGTTTCTTGATTTTTTATGTTGGTGCAATTGCTGGTTATTCGTCAAGTCTCTCCAGTCCTTTTCTTGGTAGAAAGTAAATGGAAAACTTTTCTAGGAAACAATGGAAATGTTGAGAAACTGAAATGTTTTATAACTTTATCTAAAACTTCTTATAAATCTACAATTGGAGTGCTGATCCAAAGGTGTGTATGTCCTTGATTACATCAGTCATTCAATTGCATTGAGATAGACAGTCCTGATCCTTAGAAATCAATTTAACCTTTTGCACTTTCAGGATTATTGAATGCATTATATCTTTGACTGCTTTTAGTCAAGTCCTTCCCTTTCCTGCCTTCGCAGGAGAAGTTAATACTTTCCAAATGAAAGGATAATGCAGGATGTCAGTGCTGCACTATTTTCATATTTGTGTACATGACTTCATGTTCATTACTGCCCTTATTTTGGATGAAGTATTACCTTGTCAACCATGCTTTTTCTAATCATGCTTCAGGTGGATGCTCATATACAACAACTTGATCAGTATCTGAAAAAGTTCGATGAAGAGCTTCGACGTGGTAATTTAGTTTCTTACCTTTGTGATGGCATCCTATGTTAAAGTATCTCAACAAGTGTAATGCTTTATGGTTAAATTGGTATCACCAAATTTTGCGTCCATGTCATAATTTTATGTAATGATGTTTTTTTTTTTAATAGAAAGAGAGAATGCTGCAGCAACTGCTTCGCCTGGCTCAAGTGTTGATGGCAGTGCTAAATCTGGAAGGGGTGGTGAGAGTGGTAGAGGAGGGCGTAAAAAGTATCCATCTCTTCTAATCATGATTTATTATAATGTTCTTATTGATTACTTGACACACGATAACTAGATTAAAATTTTAATTTAAAATTTATTGTTACTTTCTTTCATTGGAAGTTCTTTGTTGAGTATTATTTGGTCAATGTTTCTGTTAGACAAGGTTTGGTTTGATCATAGTAGTTTTTTCATCCTGTGCCCAAGCTGCTTGCAAGCAGTTGGACAATTCTTTAACTTGACTAAAGTAGCTTATTTAGAAAGTTTGTCATTTATCATGGAAAGGAAGGATCAATCCTCAAAGGCACTCATTGAGAATAGATTAAATTTTAAAATGATTAAAGGTTTTTGCATTTTTAGTAAGTTGTACAACAATTAAAAAAATTTCTGCAGAACACGCCTGGCTACAGCAGCTGCAGAAGCAACAACAGCTGCAACTTCTGCAAATCCTACTGGTATGGAATTAGATTGTCCGGTGGATCCAAATGAACCAACCTACTGTTTCTGTCAACAAGTTAGCTATGGGGAGATGGTAGCTTGTGATAACCCCCACGTATGTAATAAAATTCTCTTTGCCTGTTCTCTTCCAAACTTTTTTGCAGAAAGTGCCTAATCACTATTTTCAAACCTGCAATTTGATGAGAGCCTCTTTTTTTTTTTTTTTTTTTTTTTTTGATAACCCCCACGTATTGTAAATAAAATTCTCTTTGCCTGTTCTCTTCCAAACTTTTTTTGCAGAAGTGCCTAATCACTATTTTCAACCTGCAATTTGTGAGAGCCTTTTTTTTTTTTTTTTTTTTTTTTTTTAACCAGTGCATATAGAATGGTTCCATTTTGCCATGCTGTTTTGGTCTGAAAAGAACAACCAAAAGAAAATGGTATTTGTTCAGGAAGGGGTGCTTGCTGTTGATTGAAAAAAACCTCGCCGGAAAGGCAGATGACATGGGAGTCCTTTACTCGGGGAAATTAGTACTGTGGATGTTTAGCTAAGATGTGATTTCACAATCGTATGTGCCGCCCCCCCCCCGCTCCCCACCCCCCCCTTTTTCTACTCCCTTTTTCTCTTTTTCGTCTCTCTCTTTCTCCCACTTTTTGGTGAATTCCAGGTTTCAGGAATTTCGTTTTGTTGATATTATATGCATATTAAGTGATTTCAGCATCTAAACTGCAATTCTGTACCCTTTTAGTTGTAGTAGGAGAATTTCAGTACTTTTGGTAGATGATTGCTGCTTGCATTGGCAATAAACTTTTGGAGCCTAGATTCAATCCCATCTTGTTTTTATCTTCACTAGGGACGTTGTAAATGATTTTCTTCTCTCTCTCTCTCTCTCTCTCGCGCATGTATACATAATTGCAGTTGTTACCCGAGGTAGTTAGCATAAGGATGTTGTAGATTATTTTCTTTTCTCTCTCTCTCTCTCTCTCACACACATACATAATTGCAGTTGTTACACTGGGTAATTAGCAGTTGGGTACTAATAAGTTTTTGTATACCATTTGAAGACTAGCTCAGGAATTGCACGGGAGGGCCAGATATCAGCTATGGTCCACCTCTGAATTGCTTTCTGTTTCCTTCCCCGTAAATCTGCACAGAAGCATAGTTGAGCTGTTTGTTATTAGCAGTTGTCTAAGTTGCCCTTCGACCTGAGATTGCAAAACCCGCGATACCCAAGTTTGAGTTAGCGAGTGGACATATCACACGAGACACTATTGATACATTCACCTTTTGATGCACATGAACTGAAATCATGGCCTATAAAACTCATCAAATCCAATTACTATGATCGAAACCATCGAGAGATTGTCTATTGTTGCAAATAATTTAAATAGAAGTGAACTAATCCTCTAGAAATTAGAGTTCCTTCTTCATCTTTTTTCCTACTCTCAACACAGTTACCATGTGAACTGGTGGAACTGTTATATCTCGACAGCAAAATCTATCAAATAAAAACCAAAACAATAGAAACACAGATTACCAACCCACCAATCGACAAAAGGACCACATTGTTCTTATTGTAAGGGGACAAAAAAAATAGTCGTTACATGCCTTACAAACAAAAATCCAAGATCGTTTATCTTGAATAATCCAGTCCCCAACAACTACTACCTACAACCTGCGAACCTCATTATGAATACATGGATGCCTTTGGACCTTCACAATAATTACTCCCTAAAAAATGGACAAAAAGCCCGGTACTCTTGTTTATGTGTAGATTTGGGTGAATGTTCACGTGGATTAGTGTTTTCTCGAGGAACATCAGTAATCCATGCCCATGCCAGGAGGAATTGCTGCAGCATCTTTCTCATCCTTTGGAAGTTCAGATACAACAGCTTCAGTTGTTGTCATCAATGATGAGACACTGCAAGCAACGTAAAACAGAAATTTTCAGTCAGTAAGAAAAAATGACAACATAAAAGGGGAATTAGCAAACCAGTCTGAAGGAGGAGCTTATAACAAACTAGACAACACAAAACTTATTACAAGTTTATATGATCACCTTGCAGCATCAACTAAAGCAGTTCTAATTACTTTCAATGGGTCAATAATCCCTGCTTTCACCATATCGACATATTCACCTGGTAATGCACCAATTACCAATCGGCTTAGTATATAAATAAGCATATAGTTTCCAGTTACGTAACGAGGGAAAAAAAAAAAAAAAAAAAAAGTAGGAAAATATAGGAAAATGCAAAAACAACAGTCACAAGCAGGAAACGCTACTGACCTGTGGGCTTATGTCTCAGCAGGTCAATTGTTGGAATATCCTGCTCCAATAATCTTGCCAACAACACACCAGCTCCCGGGAAAAAAAAAAAAAAAAAAAGCACAAGCAAGGAACCATTACTGACCTTTGGCTGCATCATAACCAAGATCATTGTTATCCTGCTCCAATAGCTTGCCAACAACAACAGCTCCCTCCACTCCTGCATTACTTGCAATAGTGTGCACTGGAGTCTGCAATATAAGATTTTAATGTACGTTATAAGCAAAAGAGACAGCCACAAATAAGGCTTGATATCATATAAGATACATCTCAAGCAGGTATTTTCAAGCTTGTACCCTTGTAAAGCTATAAATTTCTTAAGATTAATGTACATAAAAACTATTAAATAGACAAACCTTCAGTGCGTTCTGAATGATTTGGACACCAATTTTCTGGTCAAAGTTAGCGGTCTGCAACTTATCCAACTCTTTTGAGGCATATAGAAGAGCAACACCACCACCTGCGAAAGAAGACCATATTACGAATTTTGCCTGCTGCTTTAAAATGTTACCGTCTTGTAAGGGAAACTCAAGACAGATAAGCTACCTGCCACAATACCCTCTTCTACAGCAGCTTTTGTAGCATTTAGAGCATCTGTAACCCTGTCTTTCTTCTCACCGACTTCAGCTTCACTGGCTCCTCCAATCTGCAACCAAAATTCCACTAACGTTAATCCCATCATTCTAAAACTCTATGCAGTATCAGAAACTGATGCAGTTAGAAGTTAAAGAGTTCGGCCAATACAAAAGCAGCTTTCTTTGTTTAATTAACAGAGAAGCATAGCTTTTTCTCTCCGCTTTCTTTTTTTTTTGGGTTTGAGCTGAGAGAAAAACATATCTTGTTGGTAACTACAAATAGGAATGAAGACAAACCTTGAGCACAGCAACTCCACCAGAAAGCTTTGCAAGTCTTTCTTGCAACTTTTCTTTGTCATAATCAGATGCGCTCAACTCTATTCCAGACCTTATCTGCAATAACATTGATAAGGCTTTACATTTAAATGAAAAAACATATAGAGCGTGTCCAAATATGACACAAGACAAACCTGTTCACATCTTTCCTCAATGGCCTTCTTGTCGCCAGCACCATCAAGAATGACAGTATCATCCTTGGACACCGTTATCTACAAGACAAAAACAATTATGCATCAATAGAAATAAATAATTTTTTATTAGAAAGATTTGCACTCAAATCTCACCAAACTACTGTCCCATCTGAGCATAAGGAACGCCATAGCTACACACCTAAACTACCACAATCTTCAAATAGAAATTTGACTTTACCTTCTTGCAACTTCCAAGCATGTCTATATCCACTTTTTCAAGATTGAGGCCAAGTTCTTCTGTTATGACCTGCAAAACAGAAAACAAAACTACTTGGTTATATGCCAGGCTGTGTAAACAAGGGACTCAAAAATAAATTTGGAAACTACACTCACCTCACCCCCAGTGAGAACAGCAAGGTCCTGCAGCCCAGCCTTCCGATTCTCTCCAAAACCAGGAGCCTTTATGGCACATACCTAAAGAAAAACACAATTTAAAATATTTGGACTAATACATACAATCTCAAGTCAAATGAATATTTTGGATCAATGTTTTCTCCAAACCTTAATTCCAGCACGAAGCTTGTTTAGAATAAGGGTTGCCAATGCCTCACTTTCCACATCTTCTGCCACTATCAACAAGGGCCTTTGTCTCTAAACAAAGATAAGGATAGCTAGTCAAGTCAAATACATACACAAGGATGAACAGAGATTTTAAAGAAGAAATGGACACATTCTATGCTCACCTTCAAAGCCAACTCCAATACTTTCACCACAGCATTTATACTCGAGATTTTCTTCTCATGGATCAGAATGAGAGGATCATCTAATTCCTGTGAGCATGTAGACATGTATATAAAACTAAGAATGCACGTAGAAATAACCATGCATGACGTTAATCAGAGAAATGATACTTAATAACATAAACAAAAACTGTGATTTGCATTATTCAGCCATGTAGAATTATTCAGCCATGTAGACATTACAAAGTCAAAAGATAAGCAGTAGGCAGTTAGCTTACACATTTTTGGTTTTTCTGGTTGGTTATGAAATAAGGGGATATGTAACCCCTATCTAGCTTCATTCCCTCAACAACTTCCAATTCATTATACAAAGTCTTGCCATCCTGTACAATTTTACATGAATTAAATACACAAAACTTGAGAAACGCATAAGGCCCTTTACAATCAAAATGTGTCCTTGTGGCTCTGAATTCTTACTTGAATTGTGATAACTCCCTCTTTGCCAACCTTCTCCATGGCCTTAGCAATTAATTCTCCAATTTCTCTTTCTCCATTTGCAGAAATGGTTCCAACCTGAGCTATTTCTTCAGATGTGCTTATCATTCGTGCCCTGCTTTTCAAATTGGTAACAACAGCATCAACAGCCATACTGATACCACGTCTTAGGTCCATTGCGTTCATCCCAGCTGCAACTGATTTGCATCCTTCCGTGAATATTGCTCGAGTAAGAACTGTGGCACAAGTAGTCCCTGCAACAAATAAAATAAAGATAGAATTGATCAAGGATCACAACACAATACAACCACAGGTTTCACAAGCTTACACTGGATTGACCGCATCTGAACCAAGACAAGCCAAATCATTAAAGAGCATATTGAAAAACCTTACCGTCTCCAGCAACATCATTGGTTGCATTTGCAACCTGTTTGACAAGGCTAGCACCAATATTTTTTACTTTATCTTTGAATTCAATGCTCTTTGCAACAGTCACACCATCCTTTGTCACTTTGGGGGCACCGAAGCTTTGTTCAATAACTACATTGCGCCCCTATGCACAACCAATCACCAGCCATTAGTTATAAAGAGGATACTGTATAGCATAAAGTATAACACTCAGTAAGTAAACAACCACAATCACACTTGATAAGGTTTCACTATCTGCTTATTAAAACAAAGTAAAATCAATATTAAATAAAGTGAAAATCAAATTGATTTGATAAAGTTTCAGCACATTGTGACCGGAGTTTGTACCTTGGGACCCATTGTGACTTTCACAGCATCAGCAAGCTCTTCAACACCCCTTAACATTAAAGCACGGGCTTCAACACCGAATTTGATGTCTTTGGCAGCATAGTTTCTGCTCCAACTCAGTCTACTTCCAATCTAGATTAAAATATATGGAAAAGCAACAATTAAGCCTCTTAAACGGAAACAGATCAAAGAAGATAATCCAAAATGTACAATCCAGAAATAAGTAACACCAGTAGAACTCACCTGATGGGAGCTATTCCTAGCGATCCTGAAATCCAAAAAACATTTGCATTAATATAAATCTCAAGCAATCACAAAATCAAAAATTTCTTTTTTGTCAAGAGAAAAAACTATATCCCATACTGATTTTAAATGAAGTGCTATTAATCCCACAATTTAAAAAGAGAAATCCCAGATCAGAAGCAATCAAAATCCAGTTAGCAACTAATGAGAAAGTGGACAGGAACTGGAAGTACCTAGCTTTAGAAGCGAGGCTAGAAGCGAAACGATACATGGTGTTCAAATTACAAACAAAGAAAGTGTACTTCCAAAATCGATAGGAGAATTGAATTGAGATGCAGAACGCGCACGAGGAGGATTGAAAGTGAAGAACGTAGGGCGCTTTTCTAATGAAAGAAGAAGACTCTAGAAGCAGCCTGGCAGCTTCTAGTTTCTAGGGTTTAGGGTTTTACATCCTTTAAATTTTTAAGGAAAAATATAAACTACCCGTTAAATGGCTCCGGATCTTATCCGGGTTACAAAACCTCATGGATCAAACCGTATTAAAAAACTGGATGGGCTTGAGGCCTGCTGTTTAAATTAATAAACAGATGGGCAATATCAAACTGAAAATGAATTTATTAAGGCCCAATTTCTCTCTATATGCTGCCGATAATTTTTAGGCGATCAATCGAATCTCCACGAATTAGGGTACAGTTATTTTCCATTATCCTAAGCCATTTTAATTTTTTATTTATTTATAGAAAATTTAATGTACTAGAATAATATTATACACTATAATATAAATATTAACATTCACCTAATGCATAATCTTTTTTGCAGCGAAGATAATTCAAATTTAAGGTGTATCTACATAAATAATTGTCGAATTGATTCAAAAATATGTTTTGACTTAATTATCTGATTCATTATCTCAATGTTTGTTTTATTGTTTTTATACATTTGGTTTGACAACCATGATAGTTGCATTTAAATTTTTTTTTTCTATCATCTACTAGTTGATTTCCATTCATATTATATTTAGACTATATTAATTTTATAAAAATAATTGTTATATTTTAAAAGACTAGATGCACTCTCGGATACCTGCAGTTATAGACTAAAAATATATATATATTTTTTTTCGAATTAATATTTTATTTATAATTTTTTTTTGAAAATAAATATTAAACACTATTAAAAAATTTTAGTTAGTATTTTATTTATATGACATGTTAAAATAGAAAATATCCTTAAAAAATAAACTAATATATTCATGATAGAGTAATGAGGGTATTGCTAGAGGAACAAGCCAGTGACGTATTCAAACATCCATCACAAGCTTTGTTAACACGTGTGCGTTTCCCCATCTGGACGATGAGGACACACATCCAGCTACGCTACACCCGACACCACTGTATTTCTGCTATTTCCGTATTCTCTATTGTCCCTCTTTCTCTCATTTTCACTTCACTGGTTCATCGAAATCGATTAATCCGATTAACTGATTCACTGGCAAAGAGACTCTGCCTAAGATGACTGAGGCGGTGATTAGGAAGAAGCCAGGGATGGCGAGCGTGAGGGATATGCCGATCCTTCAAGACGGCCCTCCTCCTGGTGGATTCCCGCCGGTCCGGTATGCTCGGAGGATCCCTACCAAAGGGCCCAGCGCCATGGCCATCTTCCTTACTGCTTTTGGCGTTTTCTCTTATGGCATGTATCAAGTGGGTCAGGGCAATAAGATCCGCAGGTAGATGTCTGGCATTTTTTCACACCAGTCTCATTTTGTTGATTTTCGTGTGTTCTAATGGTTTTTAACTAGAGGAGTTAGGTTGTTTTTTGAAATTATATTTGGAAATGTGGAAATTTTGCTTTTTATGTTACTCCTATAATCAGAATGGAGTTTATTAGGGTTTGGCATCTCAAAATAATCCCATTTGAGTATCAATATTGACATCCCCATTTGATTATTAATCTCATTTTAGTTCGTTATCTTTTTTTGTAGTATTTTGAATATTTTTGGCACCTGACTTTTGTTTGGTTTCTTACTCAGACATTATTTTATGTAATCAGTGGTGGTGTGTGGAGGTTAGTTTTTACTATTTTGAAACCTAAAAGAATATTGGTTTTTTATTGAATTCTTAAAATTTTGATAAAGTGTTGACATTTTGGATGATAGACTTATAGTGTACTTGTCTTGGTAGAGTAATGAGTAATCCTTGGTGTAGTCTATTTATATTCCTCTTTAGCAATAGAGTTGCTTCTACTCATTTTTCTTTTTTGTCATAAGGTTAGACATATTGTTGATGTTTTGACTGAAAACTAGAAATTGTGAAAGCCTGAAAAGTGAAAAATATTATCAAATTGCTAAGTTCTATAGTACTCAGCTTGTACTCGTTTTTGGTTTGTAGTTGCTGGATCTCATTTATGTTCAGACAGAAATTAGATATGCAGAGAAAATTTGTGGTAGGTCACAAAACACGAGTGATTAATTATGAGTTCCTATTGTTACTTAGAGGTTTTCGATGAAGAGTTGGTTTTTTTGCGTCCATTTTGTTCTAAAGATTCAAAGTTCAAATGTAACTAATTTTTGCTTGATTTGAGTGGTCAATTTTTAATATCTGAAATTAACTAGCTCAGAATATCTGATGCTCGAGTCAATTACGGATTAAATCAAATTGAGTTTTGTAGATGACAGCGACAAAAAAGTCTTACATTTTGGTGAAAAGTTTTTATGGATACAAGGTCACTTATATTTGAATAAGTTGTTTTATGTCTTGGGCTTTGTATGTTGTGGAGAAGTATCAGAGCTCTCTTGTTAAAAATTGCTTAAACTCAAAAGTGAATGTTAAGCAGAGAGAATGGATTTCATTAAACAAGTTTAGCTATCATAATGTGTACTTTCTGTTGTTGGTTTGGAGGCTCTACCTTATTGAGATCATCTAACATGGTACATTGGATTATGCAAGTGCATGATAGCAATACATAGATTATTTTAGAAAATAGAAGGTCTTTTTTACTTCCTTTTCTGTTTTTCCTGTGTGCATATGTGAGAGAGATTGATTTATCTCCTGCTACTACTCTCTGTTTGAGAACCTATACAAGGGAGTCTTTACCAAAGAGTTCTCACTTGGTATATTTATTTACCATCCTTTTTGATGATTTGCCTCTTCACCTTTAGAATGGTGCTAGATGGTTCAATTACTTGGTATACATTGGTTTTTCAATGGCAAATGAAGTTTTGTGGTAATGTTTTTTTATTTATTTTTTTTTATTGAAGATTATTGGCATAATTGATTGCATCTAGAAACTGGTCCCACGTTGTAGTGTTTCAGACCACCTAAGCTGGCCTTTGCACTTTCTCTGGCCTTATTAACAGCCAAAAAAGGATTGAGATAGTGAATCTTTTATATTTTTTTCCCATATTATAAAAATACAGTTTGAGTGGACCTTGCAATTAATAGTTCACCAAGGAGAAAATCTGCTCACTGGATGTGTTTTTCCACGTCAAACATGTTTTTTTTTGCTATCTAGCTCTTAATCTTTCTGTGTTTTATGTGGTAATATTTACTTGCCCTGATTTTGATTAATTCCAAATCAGAATGTAACCATGGGTCTGTTGTATACTTAGCCTCAATGTGTTTATTCTCAAATAAAATGTGTTTGCTGTGATCTATTCAAAACAAATGGATATGAGATATTCGCAATTGAGAGGCTGGATTATTTGTGTACTTAGTCTTAAAATGGTACATATGATAGGTGTGCCCATCTCTTATAAGATGTCTTGATAACTGCGGTTTTTACTTTAACCCTATTCAGCCACAAAAACCTAGTGTCTTGATTAATTTTTTGCTATGAGAAGTTTTCAGGTCATGCCATACTTATATTAATTTATGGTGGCATACTGGTATTAATTTATTGTTTTATACATAATATTTAATCGTTCATACATGGTAGACTGATAGACTCTATCACAATGGTTAGTTAGAGAGCAACTACAGGCAAAAATGTTCAGGCTTTTTGGCCTTCTTATTTTGGAACTTTAAACCTATACAAATTATATGCATGCTGCAGGGCGCTCAAGGAAGAGAAATACGCTGCTCGCCGAGCAATATTACCTGTACTTCAAGCTGAAGAAGATGAAAGGTAGATACTCTTTTCCACTGCTATACGGCCCACATACCTGATGTGAACTTCTGTTTCTGTATTCAAGTTTTTCCTATTTGCCTCCCCTTTTTGTCTTAGATTTGTCAAGGAATGGAAAAAGTATCTTGAGTACGAGGCAGAAGTAATGAAGGACGTGCCTGGTTGGAAGGTTGGTGAGAATGTCTACAATTCTGGAAAATGGATGCCCCCAGCAACTGGTGAGCTGCGCCCAGAAGTTTGGTGACACTATGTTCACAGAGTGCACATTAGATATGCTTCTCCTCATCCAAGTTTCTTTTGTTACTTGGCGTTTCCTTACGAAATAAAGATTTAGCTGATAAACTTCTTAAAAGTGTCGAAAATACGACTTCCAGAAATTGTTGTATTTTCTCTCATGTTCATCTTTTCCTGCTATCGAAAAAAATTTAGAGTAATGATTTCATTTTAGTTTGGACTTTTTGGCCGTACATGCGTCTCAGCTGTTGCTACATTGACTAAGCTTCCCTTGCCTATTTGGTGATAGTTGTTTGATACATGCTGCTCCATGGCTTTTGAAGTTCAGTTAATATTTTTGTGTTTTTCTTTTCCGGATCAAGGGCGTTGATCTGGCTTTATATTTGTGATTTGATCATGTCTTTTGGTTGCTACCACTTTGGGTTTTGCAAATTGACTAGGTTATGAGCAAGAATTTCTTGTTTTTTCTTTTAATTCGATTTTCAATTCCAAACTCGATTGGCTGTTTTGGCAGCATATGATCAATCTGTTGTGTGGTGTATGTGTCTATGCCCGAATTCTCCCGATTCAGCGGATGCAGAAACCTGGGACGATTCCCAATTATACCATATTGGTGACTTGATGGATTGTTATGTTACATGGACTTAAAAGTCTTAGAATGTAGTAATAATCAAAGCTGATTGTTGGAAGATTATTAGAATGAGAAATAAGAAGTTTTCAATTCAATCGTTTTTTTTTCCCGTTCATTAACAGACTAAGGTATAACGTTCCCAGTTCAGTGGTTAACTTTTGGAATTCAAATGTGGGGATCTCAAATTTGAACACTATAGATTAAGGGCATGGTGCTTATGGTGAGGTAGAGCTATTGACTGTTTCTATAGTTCAAATCCTGTATATTGTTCCAAAAAAAGAAAGTCATGTATATTATAGTTCAATAAACTTACATCAAATGTTTTAAAATCTCCTTTGTTTGACAAACGGCATTCTAAAAGATGAGCAGGACCTTTTTATTTTTGGTCTAAAAGCCCATAAGATCAAGAGCTATAAGGCTGAAATATGAACCATGGCCTATAGTCACGAAGCCCATAAAATCAAGAGCTACATATGGCTTAAATATGAATCATAGCGGTCATGCTTTTTTCCACCAAGTATACTTATCATCAGAAAAATAATAGCACATGCTTGTTTGATCACATTTTTCACCCCCTTCATTACGAGTAAAAACATCAAACTTTATATACTTGAAAATTATATAATGTTTATTCTTTTATATTTTTTATACTTTAAATATTATATTATTTTTAAAATTTTTGGCATTTGGGAAGAGATTTTTTATATATATTATTTATTAACTACTAAATAATAATTTATTTTAGAATATAACTAATTGGCAATGACTTACATATAAATATAACATACAAAATCCTAATTAAAGTTAGATTTCTCTGGCTCTTATTTATGAGATTAATTTTTGAAACTCCATAAGTAGCCCAACATAATTATAATTATAGATATTTGATTGTTTAAATCAAGATAACGAGGCATATAGTCAAAGTAAACAATTACATACAATAAATTCAAACTTCTCTTATACACTTATTAACAATTAATCACATATATAATTGTCATCCAGAGAGCTTTACTAGCCCGAGCGTGTACATACGTGTGCAAACCAAAATTTAAAAAAAAAAAAAAAAAAAAAAACGTGTGCAAACCAAAAATTTAAAAAAAAAAAAAAAAAAAAATCACATAATGGGACCAATTATGAGGATTTTCATCACTAAAAGCGGCCACCAGTTGGTGGCCGAAAATAAAAAAAAAAAAAAAAAAAAAATCACATAATGGAACAATTATGAGGATTTTCATCACTAAAAGCTGCACCAGTTTGGTGGCCGAAAATGGAAGACTGGACAGGATGACGGTAATAGGCAGGATCACTGCTATCATATCCATGCTTATAGTAGTTATATGAAGAAGAAGGCTGAGAAGCATAATAGTTAAGAGGACCATTCACTTGGTGTTGATCATAGTAATGAGCAGACGAGCTGTAGTGCTCTGGATTATAGGGTAATTGCCATAACTCTGCTCTTCTTCCCGTCTTACGCACCGTTTTAAGAACTTTTTTCTGGTCAGCCCATCCGGTGACCGTCACTTTCTGCAACTCCATGTCAATATCAACATTATCTACTCCTGCGCATATCAATGCAAGTTTAGTGTTGACATGATCATACAGTACACATCAAAGTTAATATTGAAATCAATCTATTAGTTACGCGACGAGTATATATAGATATACCTTTTAGTTTCTGTAGAGCATTTTTGACCTTGCTCTCGCATCCTGCACAATCCATATGTACCCTCATCTCTATGATCTGAATCATTAATTAACAATGGATTTTAAATAAATTATTAGTAAAAAATGATAGATTAATAATAAAAAAGAGACATTAAGGTGGTGTTTATTTGGAGGATCTTTTCTATTTTTATTTTCCATTTTTTCCAAAAAAAAAAAAAAAAAAAGAACTATGGAAAAATGAAGATTATATTTTGAATTACAGTAAAACCACTATATTTGTTCGAAAAAACGAAAACAAAGTGGGAATGATAGCTAAAAAACCTTATTTACAAGAAAATTTTCTTGTACAATTGAAAATTTCAAAAAATTGCATTTCATTAAAAAATAAATAAGAAAAAAAAAAAAAGATTTGAACATGTTTTCCACAAAAATGGAAAATTTTTCTGAAAAACTGTTTATTTTCCCTACAAATGAACGAGGCATAAGATTGTGCGCTTACCGAAGTCATTTTCCTTTCTGAAATTAGTATCTGAAGAAGTCGCTAAAGCTTATATATATATTTTTTCTCTTTTGCGTATAGAATTAATATAGACACAATCTACTTGCAGAGAAGAGCGTTCACAAATCCGAGTTTTATATCATGACAGGCTCTATATATAGAGAGAATATATATACAGGTCAAATGCAGATGATCACCTCATCTGTAAGAACATTTATTTATTTTCTGTTATTCTCCATATAGCTAATATATAATTTATTGGACCGACATTTTTTTTTTTTTCCTTGTGACTTGGCCATGTCGGCCTGCATGTGAGAGGTTGGAAGTTGAAACGAAGGAAAGGAGAGACTATATTATGTCAAACCAGAATGCCCTAAATTATAAGCCATTTACAGACACATGTATGAAAACCTAAAAAGATTAATATTTAATAAATGCAAGTGATGGGATGGGCACAAGAATGATGGAGCGTTGGAGCCGGTTATGGAGTACTGTATTGCACATGATAATCAAGCGATTGTAGCGGATCATGTTTGTTTATTGCTTTTGACACTTACTTCGTTCCGTAAACAAAATAAAAGCATACAATAATTGCTTCAGAAGAAGAAGAAGAAGAAGATGATGTCTTATTCTTGAAGACAGACTTCATTATAGTTAATATGTACTGGCTAGCAAAAGGGTTTTCTTCTACAATGGTGTGAAATAGAAACTAGCTTGCAGGTCATGGAATGGAAATCAAAGACCCACACATGTTTGCAGGTCATGCTTGTGTGACAATTATCAGCATTCAGAAAATCTAACAAGATGATTACACAAAAAATGTGAAAATAAGAGGATACCAATTCAAGGCCAGAAGAAGATGATCCCTATAAAACATGTAACCCTCTATCCAAATTGAAGGCCTTGTTTGTGTTGTGGTGTGCCCACTTAAATGGGACCCACATGTGTGAAAGTAAGAAAAAAAAATAGGAGCAGCCAGTTCAACAGTGATGGTTTTGAATTGAAAGTAAAAGGAAAAAAAAATATGAGCAGCCAAGTTCGAACAGTGATGGTTTTGAATTGGCTGCACATGGGCGCGTGCACTTGAAAGAGTTGTACCACGCATTCCTTACGCGCTTAACCTGCCTATAAATAGAGGGCCAGAGGCAGAACGCACAACACACACACAGAACGAAGAGAGAAAATGTAGCGAGTTAGTTATCTAGTTGTTAGGAAGGGTCTCCTAAAACTGAGGGAGAGGAAAAATAGTGAGATTATCTTTGGGGTGTGTTTTTGGGAAACCACTTTGTGTGCCACTATTTTTTGTATTTACTCTCTTTGTACCTAACTATTGTTTTAATAGTGGAAAAATATTCGGAAGTTATTGTCCCGTGACGTAGCCCCTAAAGAGCTTGAGGCGTGAAAAACCACGAAATTTCTGTGTGTCTCAATTTCTATTATTCCGTGCTGCCGTAATTATTTTTCTCTTAAATTGGTTAAAAGGGACTCAACAAGTTGGTATCAGGAAAGCTGATGCCTAACAACTTGTATCAGAGTCGATTATTCTAAACAAGTGCTATCAGAGCCGAAGGGTTTCCGGCCAGGTCCAGTCGGTGCCGGTCAGATAGCGGTACCGGATCCGTGGATATATTTCAAAAATAAATATACCACGACGACGAGAAAATTACGACGAGTCCATTGGTATTGTTCGCTCCGAAAGACATTGCAGAATCGACTTAGTGATGAATAGTAAAATAGTAACTTGTGGTTGATGGTGAACAGTTACTATTGGCGTTACTGTTGCTGAGCCGTCACTGTTAAACCAGCACTATTCACATATAGTACTATTCACATATAAGTGCTATTCACATATAGTACTATTTACATGTATAATTACTATTCTTGTATACTAGTACTATTCACGTATACTACTGTTCACGTATACGGTTTATGTTTATGATGATATTCTGCACAAGTCAAAATGGACAAGCAAAATGATCAGTCTGGTGCGTATTACCATATATGGAGAAATGAGAGATCTCCTTATGGTAATTAAAATGCATTTGCCTGTGTTTAGTTGAACTAAACCAGAAGACAAGACTGATGATATTCATGATTACTATTCACGTATACTACTATTCACTTATATGGTTTCTGTTGATGATAATATTCTGTGCAAATTCAAAATGGACAAGCAAAATGATCAGTCTAAATGGCGGGAATTACCATATATGGAGAAATGAGAGATCTCCTTATGGTAATCAAAATGAATTTGCCCGCGTTTAGTTCAACTAAACCGGAAGACAAGACTAATGAGGAATGGGCTTTCGAGCTTGCGTCCAAATCTCGGTTGGCAGATTTAATGATGAAGGTTTTTGTAGCACCTTCAGAAATGGTTAGCGGAAGCTCACAAAGGTTCAGTTGTGGTAGCTAAAGGAATGATAACTCTGGCAAGAAGGAACGTACTACCTGGATCGGATGAAGTTCACCTAGACAAGTGTCCTTATTGTATGGCGAGAAAGCAAAACGGAGTAGCTTTCATGATTACCCCTCCTTCCAGAATGAAGAATATTCAGATTTTAGTGGACCATTGACGATGTCATATGGTAGAAATCGATATTTTATGACATTTATCAATGATCATTCTAGGAAGACCTGGGTATACTGACAGCTTATTTCGCAAGTGTACGAATCGCTACAAGTAATATATGATGAGTAAGATATCGTTCCCACGAGGATTGTAATCCAATTACCAAAATTATGTTATCTTGATGCTTTCCGCAAATAGCATGGCATTCGACATCAAACAACACCTCCCAAGACGCCGCAAGTGAATGGTTTGGCTGGGAGGATGATTAGAACTTTGATGGAGAGATTGTGATGTTTACTCTCATATGCAAAGTTGTCTAAGAGATTTTGGGGTGACGCTTTACTCACAGCAGTTTATCGTTCACCTTGTTTCCCTCTACAGTATGATACTCCAGAGAGAGTATGGTCAGGAAAGGATGTTTCCTATGATCATTTGAGGGTGTTTGGTTGCAAAATCATTTGCGGGTGTTTGGTTGCAAAGCCTTCATGATGTCAAGACTAGACGGTTTGTATTTATTGGCTATGGCTAAGACCAATGTGGCTATAAGTTTTATGACCCAATCCAGAAGACAATTAGAAGAAATCGTGATGCTATATTTGTTGAAGATCAGACTATTGAAGATATTGAAGTAGAGTGTCAATAGATCTGATGAAGACTCAACAAACATACAGAGAGAGTCCCCCCAATAAAATGCAGACAAATTGGAGATGAAGAAAACATTCCACGAGAATAGGTGCCAAAGTTAGAAAATCCAGAAGTTCCTAATCAGAATGAACCATATGAAGATTATGGTGTTCATGTTCAACCACCAGCACCGGAAGGTTCTCAAAAATAAGATCTAGTAGAGTTTGACAACCATCTACTAGATATCCAGTCAATGAGTATGTACTGATGACTGATGGGGGAGAACCTAAAAGCTTTGAAGAAGCTATGGAAATGAACATAAGAGGAACTGGATTGAAGCCATGCAAGATGAAATGAAGTCCTTGCATGAGGTTGAAACATTTGAGCTGGTGAAGTTACCCAAAGGCAAGAAAGCTTTGAAGAATAAGTGGGTGTTCAGGATCAAGCAGGAAGAACACAGCTCCCACAGTGGGTGTTCAGTATTTCCAAGCAGAAGAACACAGCTCCAACCACAATTTCAAAGCTTAAGACTGGGTTGTGAAAATGACATTCCATTCGGACAGTGCTCGGAATGGCCACCAGTTTTGAACTTGAAATCGAGCAAATGGATGGAAAAAGGGACTACCTTTCCTAAAATGGGAGATTTGGAAGAAGAAATATACATGGAGCTGCCAAGAGGATTTCGCTTAGAAAAAGAGGATTGTGTTTGCAAACTGAAGAAGAGCCTGTATAGGCCTTGAAGGCTTGAAGCAGGCACTGAGACAGTGGTACAAGAAGTTTGAGTCTGTTATGGGGGAGCAAGGCTACAGAAAGACTACTTCAGATCACTGTGTTTCTATCCTCTGATGATGACTACATTGTTTTTGCTCTATGTGGTTGATATGTTGATTGTTGGTTAGAATTCTAGCTTGAAGAAACAACTAAGTAAGTCTTTGCCATGAAAGACTTGGGAACAGCAACGCAAATTCTTGGCATGAAGATCAAAGAGCCAAGAAATTATGGTTGTCACACGAGAAGTACATTGAGAGAGTACTTCAAAGGTTTAGAATGGAAAACGCAACCGGTTTTTAGAATGGAGAATTGCTAAAGCGGTTTTAGTTGTCCTCTTACTAATCACTTTTAAACTGAGTTCTAAACAGTTGACCTTCTACGGATGGGAGAGAAGAAGAAATGGAAAAAGATCTGCAGGTGGTGCCTTGTGTCGAAAAGTTCTTCCGACAAAAGGAGTTCGGGGCGGGCGTGTACCCGCAAAGTTGTAAGCGGCGACGGTACCAAGATGGTGGGCAGATCTAATAGATTATAGCTGCAGGGGGAGCCCGATGTCGTGACAGTCAAAGCTCAATTCACCTTTGAAAAGGAATTCCTCCTTCCATTCTATCACTAGATCGAGGATGTGTTGGAGATGAAGCTGTTTACAGCTGAGAAGATCCATACAGGAGGAAAATGGATCATTCATGTTGACGAAGATTCTTTTCAAAGGAAAAAAGTTTGAATACTGTCGGATTAGCTGCAGGGATGATGCGATGAATATGGCTATGTTCCCACTTAAGTGTGCAGGGGGAGAATTGTGTGTGTGTGCCCACTTAAATGGACCCACATGTGTGAAAGTTAAGAAAAAAAAATAGAGCAAGCCAGTTCAAACAGTGCATTTGGTTGAATTGCTGCACCATGGCGGTGCAACTTGAAAGAGTTGGTACACGGCATTTTCCTACGCGTTAACCTTGTCCATAAATAGAGCAGAGGCAGAACGCACAACACACACACAGAACGAAGAGAGAAAATTGTAGCGAGTTAGGTTATCTAGTTTTAGGAAGGGGTTTCCTAAACTTGACGGGGAGAGAAAAAAATAGTGAGGATTATTTTTGCGGTGTGTTTTTGGGAAACACTTTGTGATGCCACTATTTTTTGTATTACTCTCTTTGTACCTTAAACTATTGTTCTTAATTAGTGGCTAAGAAATATTCGGAGTTTGTCCCGTGGACGTAGCCCTAAAAAGAGTCTGAAAGGGTGAACCACGTAAAATTTCTGCAGTGTGTCGTCATTTCTATTATTCCGCGTGCCCGTAATTATTTTTCTCTTAATTGCGTTAAAAGGGCCTCAACAAGTGGTATCAGAGCTGATGCCTAAAACAACTGGTATCAGAGTCGATATCCTAACAGTTTGGAATGCATCAGCCGCGCTGTTATGCAAAGAAGAGATACCAATTATGGATTTTGACCATCGTATTTTTTTTTTTTTCCTTTTATATTATAACACTATATCATTATTAAATTTGCTGCCGTAATTATTTTCTCTTAATTGGTTAAAAGGGCTCAACAAGTGGTATCAGAGCTGATGCCTAACAACTGGTATCAGAGTCGATATCCTAACAGTTTGGAATGCATCAGCCGCGCTGTTATGCAAAGAAGAGGATACCAATTATGGATTTTGACCATCGTATTTTTTTTTTTTTCCTTTTATATTATCACGATTTCATTATAAATTTTATTTAAGGTAATTACACAAAATTAAGGAAATCATTAAATAATATCAATTTAAAAAGAAAAGTCATAATTGGCTAAATTATCTCTTTATCAATTTTTTATCTACATTGAACAATTAGCGCAAAATTGAAAGAAATAATTACTACTTCCATAATTTTCCAAAATAATTAACAAATTATGCAGGAAAAAATATTACCTTAAACAACATTAAGTATCGAGACAGAGATAATATACTTAACATGCATATTGTCGAAAATGCATGTATCATAATTCAAAACTTTTGCATAAATGCCAACTAACATTTCTAAAGAAAACAAAAATTACCAGTTAATATATATTCAAAATTCGAATTTCTTCTATATTTACCCTAATTATCTGCTTAATTAAGTTCATCGGTATCCAAACACAAATCATCACCTTCGTAAGAATTATCAGTTAACATTTTTCTCTATAAATATATACCAGAATAATAGCCCTTAGTGCACTAGAAAAAAAAAAAAATTTTCAAATATGATTTCTACATGGGCTCGTTTCTCGATTCTCCTGTTTGTCCTAGTAACATGTCATTATCATCAAGCTCTTGCGTTTGAATCTAAAAAGCTAAGGTGGTGCTTCAAGTTCAGAGTTCATGTCATCAATGGCCTGTCAAGCAACGAGCGTCCACTGTTCCTCCAGTGCAAATCTTTAGATGATGATATTGGACACCATATCCTCTACGTTGGAGGAGATTTCAACTTCAAATTTGGTCTGAAAATTTTTGGTAGTAAAACTCTGTTCAGTTGTGACTTCAAATGGGGCTCAAATTATAGGCATGTAGATGTTTTTGACGAGAATGTGGAGGGCCCTGAATGCTGTTCTTCTTTTACTGGTAATAATTGTTATTGGCGAGCACAGGATGATGGCATTTATTTTAGTGTGGATAATCATATTTGGGCAAAAAAATTTGATTGGTTCTAATCATAGAAGATTCATATGTATTTTCGTTTGTAGTTCCCACATATGGTTAATGCTTTGAATGGATTGAATAAAGTCTAATTTATTAGATTATTCTTTAGTATTCTAATTAATTATTAAATTTGTATTCTAGATTTTATTTAATATATTTAAGTTTCACTCATAATTTTCTTTTTTTTTTTTAATTAACCAAATATATATCTCCAGTCCAATACATATAGGTCTAAATCTTATTTAGGAATTTACTCATCTTTTATATTTTATTTTCAATATGGGATTAACCTCAGATACTTGTACATTTTGTAATTTTTTTATATTCAAAAATCAAAATTGAAAATTTTAAACAGCAAAAATACAATTAATTAAAAAGGTTTCAAATATATTTTTTTCCCATATCTTGTGCAGATTTAGTCTAAAGTATCAAGTCTAAAAATAGCATAATTTTGGAATTGAATTAATTATATTTTTTCCAAAATAAAACTTAGTCAATCTGGCTATATGTCTATGCAATAAACAGAAATCAAACATTGAATACTCAAATCAAAGTGAATCCTTTACCTTTAGTTCTTTTTTTTACTTAAAATTAATTAAGTCTAATCTATAAATCCTATCAAGCATGTCATATGGTAATAACAAACAAAAACGAAAAGAAAAAAACAACAAATTCTAAACATGTCTTCTTCTTTGAACTCCATCAACTTCTTCCTCTCGATTCTTTTAGCAATTTCCATGATTCATGCAAGAGAAGGACCCAGTCATCCTCGTTTCAAATACGACGTTCACATCATTAATGGATGTGAAAGTGGAATTGTAAGGCCTATAAGTGGAACTTGTAGATCTCCAACTCGAGAGATTGGTACGTTTGATCTTCCCCATTTGTGGGATGAATATCACTGGAGCTTCAAACTGAACCGGCGAAGCCAGCACGTATATAGATGTCATGTAGCAAGAGGATTTGGGCAACAGAGAACCTTCATGGCATTTGATCAGCAGGATGATACTAAAGATAACAGGTGTGGAAGAACTGGAATGTGCTGGTGGAAGATTACTGAGGTTGGCATCTATTTTGGTAATAATAATGCTACTTGGACTAAGGCTTATAATTGGGAAAATAGTACTAATGTTATTGTAAGTTAATTACTGTCTAGACCGTTAAATGAAAATGAGTCTGAATACTTTATGATAAACTCTGAAAAAAAATATAAATATTGTATCCAAGTGGAAATGATAATAAAGTTTGTTATATTATTGTATTTATTTGTTCTGGAACAACCATGCACAAGAATTACAGGTCTTGAGCACTACTATATTTTTACAAACACATATGTATACACAAAAAAGCTTGCACACTCCCAATTACTGCATATACGTATGCTAGCAGAAAGAACACATTCTAAAGCGAGAAATATACAACAATAATACAATATTTACCTAAACAAAAAGACTGGCCCAGTTCCACCTTTCTTGTAGGCATCAGGAACACTGGAGTAACAGAAGAGGTGGTTGGACATTTCCCAGCTCCAGTCCTGTTTCCTAGAAACTGACATCCGGGGCCATCGGTTTATTCTAACATAGTGCTCCCTGATTGTTCCATCAGCAATAAAACTAGTTACAACTGAAAAACAGCATTCGTGACCGCCCCATACTCTGTCACCAGGATCAGCAGTTTGGCTTCCATCTTGATGGAAGTACCGGTGCATGAGAGGCTCAGTGCCTTTCCAATAAGGGTCGAGATTTCTCCAATATTCAGGAGCCAGCTGAGGGCATATTAACATATATTAGACATTCATGAGCACAGAATGATAATCAGGATGAACAAACTGTACAATTAAACTTGAATCAATTCATGAGTTGGCGACTGATGGATATTTGTCTAAATCAGAGAATTAGAGACTTAAATATCATTAGCAATATGTTATTGGATATTATTGGGATTGCACAAGACACATAGGAAATATGAAGAATTTCAAATCACTGAGCAACAAGAGTGAAGAAAAGCAATGCATGTTAGGGAATGCATAGATGAAATTTAGAGATTAACTCTGTGAAAGTAACCATGTCAATGTTTATCAATAGATAAGTACAATTGAATTATTTGCAATATTTAAAAAAAAGGATGCTATTTTCTCGACCTTTTGTTCCTTGGAATTCCAAAAAATACTATTGCAAAGCATAATTATGAAGCAAAAGAGAAATGACAATGTCAGCTGTTAAACCTATCTATTATGAACATGTTCCAGGGTCATGCATCCTTCAAACTAGTGACTGCACAAGATGGCAGATTTTGTCAACAACCTACAGCAGTATGCTCTTCTCAAAATAATTGTACACTCAATAAAGAAGAACATACCTTCGTAAAATGGAACTCCCAAGCATGGTCACACAGATCATCCCTCATGATGCGAGTCTGGCACAAAAACAAAGAATCACTTTTCTTGGTCATACCCAACTATAGCTATTATCAAGAGTGTAAGTTTAGCACATGTAAATAGTAATCAAATTTATTGCACATGCACAATAAGTGCATATTGGGAAAAATTAAAGGAGAAAGAGTAAAAAAGGCATAGATTCCTTGCTACTCACACGTTTTCCATCCATAACAGATAGTGAATAAGCAGCCAACTTGGATATTCCCCGGATCTGTGACAAACGAGGTATGTGTGCTTTTCCAAGCCAGAGTTCCTCGCACTAAAAAAAAACTGCAAAATTAGGGTTCAAATTTCAAGTAATAAAGAAAGAGGATGAAGAGCGACACAAACCATAGGGCGATACAATTCCATCAAAGCTTCTTAAATGCAACATAAACTTTTTTTCAGAACTTGACAAAAAAATTCTGATCAAATGTTTAAAAACTTTTCTCTGCTAAAATAAATTTTGTTACCATGAATGCATATGACAAAAGTTGAGAGCAAGCACTGAATCCTTCTGAAAATTAGTAAATGCTTGACCTGACAAAAGCAACTAAACTCCCAGACAACTGAAAACTTGTTTCTCCAAGAAGAGGGAAAGGTGGTACTCAGACTTATTTTAGACATGACTGAACAAAATCGCTATAGGATGAATGCCTTTAAATGGAAACTCTGAAATCACAATCTCAATTATCCACACACTCAACTATTGAGAGCAGAAGATCTTGTCATGATCAATGATAAATTAGTAGAAAAAATAGAAAGGTTTCTCTTCACCTCCATAGTAGAATTATGCAGCTATAATCATATACCATTAAGAATTACTGATCCAAAATTAAATTTATTAAACAGTACTCTTTTTTCCTTATATGACAGGTAGATGCATTCTACATTTTCTTAATTTATATTTTCTATTAGATGAACCTTAAATATAATGTAATAGACTAATCGTTATATGACAATTAAAACAAGAATCCTCAAACAAAAATTTCCAAGCACTCAATACCTGGTAACCTAAACCGGCAATCAAGGACATAATTTAACTAAATTCTCAACAATTGAAAGAGATCATAACCAACCTTGGAGCTCCAGAGACGATCGCTAGAAGCAAGGCGGTGCCAGCCGCGAGAAACTAGAAGAGATAGTGCCACGCTGCGTGCGTCGAGATTGCTAAGAATCTTCAACATAATATCCCAACCAAGCCCCTCAAGTGGGTCCTGTCGAAGAAAATCTTCTTCATTACATTTCACTTCCGCTGCTTCATTTCCATTTTCTGTCTTCTTCCTCTTCCTCCTCCTCCTCCTATTCATCCATTTCCTCTCCTTATCCTCCTCCTCCTCCGCCTCCTCCGCCACCGATTCTCGTCCAACTAAATCAAAACACCTACGGCTAGGAGACGCGGTGGTTATGCTCTCGAGCTCTTCCATGTTGCTGCAGCCCTGCAAATCCTGCTGTTTAGTCCGTGCCATTGAAGAGGACCACAGACACAGCAGAGACAGAGAGCGGAATGTGTATGTGACGGGTAAAAGAAAGAGGGGTGAACTGAAATCACTTGCACAGAACAGGAGGTAAAAGATGAAGATGATGATGACGACGATGAGATCATATACTTATTTTATTTCCTATCCCATATAACTTAATTGTCGTTTTGTGTGAGATGGATTTTTGTCCACATACAGTACACCGGACCGTTTTTGGAAGCCTACGTGTACTGATATTGTAAGCGGCAAAGTCAGAGAAAGTAACGTGAGTGCACACATACTGATCCTCATTAAAGTCCAAGTCTAATTTCTAGTCTAATGCGTGACTAACACCTTTTCCCCACTAAATGAACGGAAGCTCAGGCCCAAGCTCAGCCCAACTACAAAATATAGATAAGTCTCTCTCATGAGCCAATCATATTTTTCTCTGGCCCAGTACTTTTCAATATAATCTTGAACTCACAAACTCCGTCCTACGCCTGCAAGCATTGCGAGCAAAATTCGGTAACAACTGAAAAATCAAACCAACAGATGCTATTAGTATTTGAGTAGTTGGATTAGACTGATTCAGTTTGATCAGTTAATAAATCTGAATTTGATTTTAGTTTAATTTTCTATGAATGATATCGAATAGACCAAAAGAATCAAATTATCAAATTGTTAACATAAATTTTTTTTTTTTTATTTGGATTGGAAAAAAAAACTAAATTCATAAAATTCATCTTAAATTCAATTTTATTATTTTAAAAGTAGCATTAAATCAATTTATTATATCTTTTGATGAAACGATGAATATAAAATTTCACAATTAATT
Source organism: Jatropha curcas (assembly GCF_014843425.1). Next base: position 3,750,255 of record NW_023590739.1, read on the forward strand.
TATTGAATGAATTTTAATCACCTAAGGAGAAGGACCAACGAAGCTGCCAACAGTGGTGGAAGAAGTTTCTAGAGAATATTAATATAAAATATAGATTGTGGATGACAACTTGAAAGATGGCCAGATTTAAATAGTTTTTAAAAGTCAACTATACATGTGATAAATATTTTCTTTCCAGATTTCTTAATTAGTTTCTCTGTTATTAAAGATTAATTATTATATATTTCCAGCTACAAAAGTAATATGAATAAGATTAAATTTTCAAAAAGAAACAGCAGCACCATTTATTTGAATTCAACCCTTAAACAAACTTAAATGCTCATTGATCACCATAACCAGACTAGTAAAGAAATTCTCGTTACAGAGACACTCTCAAAGAATGGCCGAAGTTAAGCTGCTAGGAGCATATTTTAGTCCTTATAGTTTCAGAGCAGTATGCGCTCTGAAATTGAAGGGCATACCTTACGAATTTGTAGAAGAAGATCTCATGAACAAAAGTTCTTCTCTTTTACAATATAATCCAGTGTACAAGAAGATTCCAGTGCTTGTTCATGACGGCAAGCCAATTTGCGAGTCCATTGTAATCCTGGAATACCTCGACGAAATATGGCCGGAATGTCCCTTGCTGCCTACCGAACCTTATGAGAGAGCTGTTGCCAGGTTTTGGATCAAGTATGTTGAAGATAAGGTGCGCAAGCTTTCATCTGCAGGCTGAAAATGCGAAATGTTTTATGCTGTTCTTGTAATTTGATTGTAATGATATATTTTGGCATTTAATTAATTACAGTCTCCAGCAATGTGGGTAGTATTCCGAACCAGTGGCCAAGAGCAAGAGAAGGCGGTAAAGGAAACTGTAGAAATGCTGAAAACCATTGAAGAAAATGCTATGGGGGAAAAGAAGTATTTCGGAGGAGACAAGATTAACATGGTGGATATTGCATATAGCGGAATTGCTTACTGGCTTGGAGGCATTGAAGAAGTCGTAGGCATCAAGATGCTTGAACCTCAAAAATTCCCTCGTCTGCATGCTTGGACTAGAAATTTCAATGAAACACCCGTTATCAAGGATAATCTTCCAGATCGAGACTCAATGTTCGCATTATTTAAACGCAGCAGAGAGATGATATTAGCATCTGCTTGAATCTTTTTAGTCCTTTTTGATTATTTCTCAGTATGGTCTGTTTTCTTTAGATAATTACAAATAATTCCTTCTTAATATAAGGATATTAATACAGCTTTTTCTTTTTTCAAAGCTAATCTTCCAGATGGAGGCTCAATGCTGGTATTCTTTAAACGCACCAGAGAGATGATATTAGCATCTGCTTGACATATTATATAAGTATTAAGTCTATAGGGAGAAGAGAAATGTGTCCTCCTGAGTTTTTCTCAGTATGTATGGTCTGTTTTTTTCAGATAATAATTTTATGAATATGCTTATTATAATTAACTTCCTTCTTGATTACTGCATAGAAGGATATTAATTGAGGAATTTTCTTTCTTCGTTTTGAGAGTGGGGATTTATCATTTATGTTATGTGTTTTTTGTTGTTAGTATATATATTAATGGTCTGTTTTCTATTAGATTAATTTACAAATATTCCTTACTTGAATACTTAAAGGATATTAATACAGCTTTTTTCTTTTTTTCAAAGCTAATCTTTCCAGGATGGCAGGCTTCAATGCTGGTATGCTTTAACGCACCAGAGAGATGAATATAGCATTCTGCTTGACATTATTATATAAGTATTAAGTCTATTAGGGCAGAAGGAGAAATGTGTCCTCCTGAGTTTTTTCTTCAGTATGTATGCGTCCTGTTTTTTTCAGATAATAATTTTTATGAATTAATGCTTATTATAATTAACTTCCTTCTTGATTTAACTGCCATAGAAAGGATATTAATTGAGGAATTTTCTTTCTTCGGTTTTGATGAGTGGGGATTTAATTCATTTATGTTATGTGTTTTTTGTTGTTAGCTATATATATATATATATATATATATAATTATATCATATATATATATTATATTATATTACTTTTTCATCTAAAATTAAAAAATATTTTGTTTTATATGTAGAATAATATAATCTTTTCTAGAAAAATAATCTTCTTGCCGACTGGCTGTATTAATTTTCAAGGCAATTAATATCTTGTATGGGAGCTAATTTTATGTTCATTTGAATTATTGCCGACAAGTTTTTGTCATCTTCTAAGAGAGAATCATAAATGTATAGCCTTATTTATATTCTCATTGGATTCGCAGACATTAGAATCCAAATTAAACAAGTTAAAATCATGAGAACTTCAAATCCTGTAGAGAAAGAAACAAAAACCCCAAAATAATATATAATTCAGCTTTTGGCTCCTTAATTATCAAAGAAAACTCAATTGATTGCAGCAAAGAATCAATCTCATGGGTACTGAAGTGAAATTGTATGGAGTATGCGCTAGTCCATATAATTGGAGAGTGGTGTTAGCACTAAAACAAAAGGGCATAGAGTTTGAGTTCATAGAAGAAGATTTATCCAACAAAAGTCAAATGCTTCTTGAGTACAATCCAGTACACAAGAAGATCCCTGTGCTTGTTCATGGTGGAAAACCAGTCTGTGAGTCCATCGTCATCCTTGAATACATCGAAGAAAAATGGCCACACAACCCCTTGCTGCCCAGTGATCCTTACGAGAAGGCTGTTGCTAGGTTTTGGCTCAAGTTTGCCAACGATAAGGTACGTGTATATATATAGCTAGGGTTTTTGGCCTTCAAGATTTACCAAACGATAAGGTTACGTATATATATTTATATATTATATATATTATATATATATTATTATGTGTGTTGTGATATATGTGTGTGTGTGTGTGTGTGTGTTTCATGCATAGGAATGAGAATAGTCCAATCAATTTGCCTGTTTCTTTTTTTTTGGCTTGGATCAGGAGTTTGGCTGTTTTCGTCAATATATAGCTTTTAAGGTTATGACTTATAGTGTTCAGTAATATAGTATTTGAATTAGATTCTATAAAAAGTTAACTCTTGTACTTAAACAGCTAACAACTAAATGTTATTAAAATAATTAACAGTTACCAAAACATCTAATTTCGAACAAACTCTTTATGTTGTTTAATTAAGCAATTCTATGGCAATGTGGATGCAGTTTCCAGCAATCATAAGAATGGTCCTTGCTAGTGGTGAAGAAAGAGAAGAAGCTATAAAGGAAACCTTAGAAATGCTGCAAACTCTAGAAGAACATGGCTTAATAAGAGAGAAGAAATTCTTTGGAGATGACAAGATTAACATGGTGGACATAGCATTTAGTGGAATTGCACGCTACTTGGAACCCATTGAGTCATATCTAGGGATCAAACTACTTGAAGCCGACAAGTTCCCTAATTTACTTGCTTGGATCAATAATTTCAAGGAAGTGCCTATTGTTAAGGACACCCTTCCTCCTCTCAAGCCTCCACAAAAGAAATTAGACTAAGAATTGTGTTAGGAAATATATGGATGTGTTGGATAACTATGGTTGTTCACGTAAGTATTGATGTCTTTATAAAAATAAAATTTTCTCTCCATATAGATATATATGTGTGTGTCTTTGTAACTACAAATAAAAAGTTTGAACAAAATTATTATTCCTCATATATTATCATTTTATTTCTCTTGTTTTCTTCTAGTTTTTTTTTTTCCTTTGTTCTTCTTCTTTTTATAGTTGTACTAAATTGCAAATATGGTTATATATAAGTGTTATGTACTTTCTAGATCTTATTCTTCATAGAATTTGCTTAATAAAATTATACAATAAACGGAAGCGTACATTGATCCATAGCTATTGATTACCTCATTACAGCAATTTGATTCTCACCGTAACAGTAGATTTGTGTTTCTTCACTCTGGCCTTCTGTCCGTAAGTTCTCTCTTAATGGTCAGACAATTATCAATAGCAATGAGAGTTATCTTTTCACATTTTCTCAAATAACCTATCACCACTATATGTTTGAGGTAGCCGTCACTCACACATAACATACACCGTTGATTTCCTTGATCTATTTTATAAGGCAGAAGAAGGGTATTAAAACCCTATCTGGTTCTCATTCCATTAAGTCCAATAACCATCATTTGGACTTATTGTAACCCTAATTGTTTTTGTACCTACTATTTTTAGTAGAAGAATTATTCGAAATTTTTGTCTCATGGACGTAGCCCATACAGTTGAAGGGTGAACCACGTAAATCTCGGTGTTCTTATTTTTCATCTGGCATTTACGGTAATTATTTAATTTTTACCGTTATTTAATTTTTACCGTGGTTATTATTTCTGGTGGATTCGATCGTCAATAACCAATACGTAATTATTGGAGGTATATGTGGTGATAGTACTTTTTATTTCACTTTTACCATCGGTATTTTTCCACGGCCCCACTCGGGATCAGTTATAATCCCAACAACTGGTATCAGAGCTGATGCCCAACATGTGGTATCAGAGCCAAGTTTGGAGCGGGCGTGAGCAGCAGACTGCGCAATGTGAGAAAATCTCAGTGTGACGGTGTAACAATAGGACCAAGACCGGAAGAAGATCTGCAGGTGGTGCCTTGTGTCAAAAGTCTTCCCGACAAGAGGAGGTCGGGCGGCGTGTCCCGCAAAGTTGTAGCGGCAGTACAAGATGGTGGGCAAATCTAATAGATTATCGCTGGAGGGGAGGTCACGATTTGTATGGTCCTTAGTTTGGGGGGAGGTTTGTTGGGATAACCTCCCAAGTCCCACACCAAATAAAAATGAGAAGGGGAACCAAAATATAATGGTTCAATCCAACCCATTAGTATGAGGCCTTTTGGAAGGTGCTCAAAAATAAATCCGTGAGGGCTTGGTCCAAAGTGGACAATATTATACTAATCCGGGGTTGTGTGAGGGTACGCGCAGTCCCAACATCTACGACTTTGTAATGTATGTACCTATTAGTGAAATGCATGTGGATCCGAACTACAAAGGTATTACATCTAATGTTATTCTTCTCGCAATATGTTGCTTAGTTCTTGTTTGGGAGAGATAATGAATTTACCCTCTATAACTTTTTGATACATGATAGACTAACAACTAAAACAAAGGTATTAAATATATTTAATATAAACAATTACACCGAGTGTTACAAATTAATAAAAAAATTTATAATGCTCGATCAAAGAATGATACTCATTTTGTATTTAATAGCTTTTAAACAGAATATGAAAAATATTGTAGCAAGATATAACTGGGAAAAGAAATTTGTGTATTGAATAATATGTAATCATTCACAATACAAGATCTAACTGTTCCTTTTATATACGTATGAGTTGTATCTATTAACTACCCTATAGTTTGTTAGTGTATATTATTGTAACCGCCTCGCCATGTCATCTGCTAGATAATTACGTCAGCTAAGTTTGTGAGGATATTTGTATTCGGTTTGGATTTTGGGTTGGTGTTTGGTGGGCTTATTTTGTGGGCTTTGTATATGTTGGTTCAACTTTATCTTCCACTGAAAATAACTATTTTGTCTACCTTATAAATACATGTATTTATACTATTGAACAGAGAAGAAAAAATTCTATCGATATATTCTACTTATTCTTCTCATTTATTTTTACTTCCATCAGTATATTTTTTTTAAGGTATTTTGCTTTTATTTCTCTCGTTGTGGCTGACTATTACTGTTTAAACGCATGAAAGGGAGTATTTGATTGTTTACAAATTTGATATACCAGCAATGGATTAAATTGTTCTCTAAGAACTTTAAAATTTTGGTTTAGAACTTTTCTTGATAAGGTCTCTTCGAAAAGTTGAAGATGCAAAAATAATTCCTCAACTCATTATAATTTTCATTAATTACATAATGGGTATTTTGGAATTTTAACATACTATATGCGTATGTTTAATATAGTAGATTATGCCATCAACCCCCTACAACTCACTGCAAACACTAATCCAAACTTCATAAACATTCACAGAAATCCACGCATAAACAAAGAGTGATACTTGCTTGCGTGTGATTGTTTATACATTTTTTAGGGTTATTTTTGTAAATGTCTGAAGACGTCCATATATTCACATTGAGAGTGGTTTCATACCCCTCCTTCTATTGTAATTGTTTTTTCGAGATTTCCATTGAATAAAATATATCCAAAGTTCCAAAAAAAAAAAAAGTAAAATAGATCTTATATATATATATATATAGTGCCACGTGTTTCTTTTTCTTTTCTAAATTATTATCATATTTCTTTTTTTTTATTTTTTATTTCATTTTTTTCTATAAAAATAATCATTTCTTACAAAATTTAAATGAAAGGATGACAAAATATCGTTTCTTGTAATTTTTATTTAATTTTGATATTTTCTTGTTTTAAGACAATAATAAATAACAAAATAAAATAATTCAAATGACATATATTTCTTTGAAATTTAAGAAAGAAAGGTCAAATTAAAAATAAGAATACTACACCCAAAGGGAGCTACAGCAAGTAGAGTAATAAGATTAGGGATTAAAATAATGGAGAAGAATGTAAAAAATAATTAATTTTTGTAAACTCTAAACGTTAGGGTTTTAACGTTTGACACAATGCTCCCTAACTCGTTACTGAATGATAGAACTAAAAAAATAGCATTATGACTTTGGAATACTAAAAGCTCTCTGAAATGTTGTTATCGAATAAGCTCGTAGTAGGTATTAGCTGACAGGTGTTCATTTTGCTCCATCTTTTTTGTTACTTTAGAGAAAATAGAAAAACTACAAAAATTAAGGAGGTCGTTAAACGTGAATTTTTGCTCCTTTTTTTTCTTATAATTTCCCCTAATCAACCTTAAATACACAATTCAATATAGCAAAAAAAAAACTTGGCCAGTATACGTACTCTTATTCGTGCTTAAACCCGGAAGGTCGAGCATATTTCTACTAAAACACACTTAAATATAACTGTTATTCATATTTTGGAAACATAAATCCCTGATTGCTAATTCACATTTTGTCTGCCACTATACTTGTTAATTGATAAAAAAAAGAAAGATAATATAGATTATTTAAGGATATTGTAAATGTATAAACAAGATATATGGAGTATTATTGATTCCTTTTGTCTAAAAGGTGGACTCTTCTTGTCCAAAACATGAAATATTCGATAAAAAAAGTGTATTAACTAAAAGTAACGAGCATATTTGGACGGAATGATGGCATGACACAGAGAGACAGAAGATTAGTGTTAATTTGAATATAATTTATGCTATATTTGGGAAGGAGGGAAGTAAAATATCGGGGTAAAATTTTACTATTCATTTTTTCTTCTTAAAATAGAAGGAATATGAAATTAAAATTTATTTTACACCCTCTTTAATATTTTACCTTGAATCAAAAAAAGAATTTTAATAATCATAAAAAATTTTCACCTTTTATTTTACAGCCATCCAAACAATGCTAAATCATTCGTTACATTTTTATCCTTCAAAGAAAATGGTGACTGTTGGCGTGGGTCATCATCATGAACCTCCGGTAGATATACCAGATGTCGTTTTGTAAAAACGTACCTGCCGGCGGTTCTGTTTCTCTCACCCACCAAATTTAAACAGAAGAAAACTTTAAATTTAAAAATTAAAAAAATTGAAAAAACAGAGAGAGGAAAAAAAAAAAAAAAAAATGTTGGCGTGGGTCATCATCATGAACCTCCGGTAGATATACCAGATGTCGTTTTGTAAAAACGTACCTGCCGGCGGTTCTGTTTCTCTCACCCACCAAATTTAAACAGAAGAAAACTTTAAATTTAAAAATTAAAAAAATTGAAAAAACAGAGAGAGGAAAAAAAAAAAAAAAAAAATCATATCGTTACATTTTTATCCTTCAAACGTAAAATGGTGACTGTTGGCGTGGGTCATCAATCATGAATCCTCCTCCGGTAAGATATACCAAGATGTCCGTTTTTTGGTAAAACGTACTGGCCGGCGGTTCTGTTCCTCTCACCCATTCGCAAAATTTAAACAGAAGAAAAATTTAATATTCATAAAATGTAAGGAGAAATTGAAAAAAACAGAGAGAGGAAATAAGAAAAGAAAAAAAGCGAGGAGATCTGCCGGGCCAGGACAACCTCAATTTGCACTTGCGCACAGCTCCTCTCCTCCGTCTTCGTATCCCCTGGATCTGATCGGACCTCTCCGTGTTGTCTCACAACTCAAAGAAATTCTAGGGTTTCCTCATCGCCCTAAATTCAAAAAAAAAAAAAAAAAAAAAAGCGAGGAGATCTGCCGGGCCAGGACACCTCAATTTGCACTTGCGCACAGCTCCTCTCCTCTCTCTCCCCGATCTGATCGGACCTCTCCGTTGTTGGTCCGCACAACTCATAAGATTCTAGGGTTTCCTCATCCCCTAAATTCAAACAAATTTCAAAATCGAAATTAGATATCAATTCAAAGCATTTCAAAAAATTTCTTTTGTAACATTTTCCCAAATTTTCATTTACAGTCTGCTCTACATTCAATTCAAAACTCAGGAGAGGAGTTTTGGTGCTGATTGGTGGCAGTTAGTTTATAAATTTGTTTGATTTATTTGGATGAGATTCTCATTTTTTGGGGATTTGGAGGGTTAAAATGGCATCAGCTCAGGTGTTGCCGACCTCACGGAAACAGGAGCATCTCGAAGCCGGAAAGCGGCGGGTATGTGTAATTTTTTGATTTTTTTCTTACAAAATCGTGATATTATCATCTATCTACCCGAATTGTTTTGCGATTTTTATTCATATACGTGATTATGCATCTGTCTATATCTAAACCGTGCATGACCATATTGTTAACAAGGGGCCATTGATATTGATTATATTTTAGTGTATTGGATTAAGAATTGACATTTAACATGAACATTTCTCATAATCGCAGAAATGTTAGTGAATTACCTAGGAGATTTTTTCACATTTTCTTTTTATGGTTTTCATGGGTTGAACTTTGATATATAATGTGAGTTCTTAGTAGTTTTCTGCTTAAGGATGTGTGTTTTGTCGTTCCGACTTAGAGTTCACTGTCCAATTGTATGGTCGTAATATTTTTCTTAGACTGGGGAGTGTGATTCGTGGCTTGAGACAAACAATTTTTTATATAATGGAACTGTGAATTAGTAACATATTCTGTCTCCTTCTACTTCTAGGGCTCAATTTGGTTAGAGGTCTTTGATAGTCTGAGATTTAGCTGCAACTGTTGTTTAAAATTATTTATTTATCTGTATTATCATTTTCTTAATCCCATTTCTTTTTCAACTCGGTGTTTTTTGCAAGTAAAATACATGAAATATCAGAAGGAAGATTGATTTCTCCCTTGCTTAATTATTTTCTAAATGTTTCAATTTGCTTAATGTCTGAGCTATTGGCTTTGCTTTCTCCCAGCTGGAAGAGTTCCGTAAGAAAAAGGCAGCAGAGCGAGCCAAAAAAACTGCAGCCACTAGTCAACCTCTTGCTGCCGATGTTAGTGTAGATCAGAAACAACCTTTAGAGGCTGAACGTGTAAGGATTACAGATTTAGATGGAGCCGGTACATCTAATGGACCTGGCAGAACTTTTGAACCCTATGATGGAACTGTTAACAATGACAACAACATAACTAATATCACCCCAAAACCTGAGCAAAATTTTTCAAAAGATGAAGAAGCTAATCCTCTCTCAGTGAGTGATTCCAAGGCACCTTTGGCAGATCTGGTGCAGAGACACACAAATAATCATGATTTTAAGAGACATGATTCTTCAGGATTTTCTGGAGCTGCAGATTTTAATCATCGTCAAGAGACAGATGAAATTATTTATGATGCCAACACAAATGCTGGAAGACAAGTTGGAGTACCTTATGGGATATTGCCCAACCATTTTAGTGCTCCATTCTCGCTAGAAGGTCGAGGTTTTGATAGCACTTATAATCAGTCTACTCGATTCCAGGCAACAGAAAACAATATTTTTTCAAAGGGTTCTGCATTTACCTCACCTCAAGATCCTGCCTCCCAACTGAAAACTAAGAGTAGTTATGCCAACACACTGGCCACTGGTGGTATGCCCTCCTTCTACTTTGGATGCAACTTTTATCTGTCTGATTTTGCATTTCTACCTTTCTAAATGACAAGGTTATGCGTTTGTACTTCATATGATATTTTTTTGGCCAAAACATTAAGCATCTCCATTTGTTTTTCGGGATTTGCAGTGGATTTTTCTGAGCCTAATAATTTGAGAGGGTCTAGTGTTGAGGTTGGGCAAGGCATTCATGGCCACGTGCACTTCAATGGTTCCCTAAATTCAGACTTTGGAGAAGGAAGCTTTAGTGTCATAACTGGTGGTTTCCCTAGTGTGTATAGTAATACTGTGCAAACATCCAAATCAATTGCTTTCAATTCAGATGTTAGGAGCTCCTCAAATCAAGTTGAGCTATTTTCAGGAACATCTGAACCAAGTTCTAGGAGATCTCGTCCATCCTTCCTTGATTCGCTCAATGTTCCAAGAGCTTCTTCAGGGGCTTCTTTCCAAAGTGCTGAACCACAGAAGGAATCATTTATGTCCAATGCCTTAAAATCAAATGGCATGGATAGTATACGATCATCTGGCTTACATGAATCATCTGTGCTGACTGAATCTTTGGAGCAGCATCCGACGAAAGTTTCGGTCCCCCCTGTTAACGGTGTTGATCCAATGATGCTGAATGTTAATGAGAATAGCTTGGACAGAAAGCATGATATTTATTCATCTAAACAAAATGAAGATTTTGCTGCATTGGAACAGGTAGTCATTTTGTTCCTGATGCTAATTTTGGTTGCTTGGTGATTGGGCCATTGGCAGTATAATGCTATCAATGTTATTTCAGAGTTAGATTTCATGAATAATTAGTTTAATATTATGTTGGAGTTAATGTGATGCACGTGTTGCATGGCAGAAGGAGTCCTGAAGGTTGTATTTTTCAGCATTTGAAATTTTAGCAAAATGCCATGATTCCTGAAATTATCACTGTACCTGGAAAATGCTGTGATGTTAGGGGAATGTGCAATATTGGGATATATTTTAGTAAGGATGAGCGAATATGTCTTTGGCATGTGCACTGGCTTTAGATTTCCTAGTTAATGTCCTGGATAGTACTTATCTCAAATCATGCCTTGCTTGTGATAAGACAGGGAAGATCAAAGAAACAATACAAAAAGATATTGCAGGGAGCTTTTGAATCTACTTATTTAGCATGCCATGGAGGCTTTTACCTCTAGCTAAGCTGGCACAGCTGGGAAGTGTGGCTGCTTAGCTTCTGTAATTCACTTAACAACCGATCAGTTTTACTACTCATCAGTTTTATTCCTCATGTTTGCAATTTTATCCATACATGGTTGTTTAAGTGTTTGTTGGACATGGTTTATCCTTCTACAAAATGAGGTTTTGATTTGGGAATTGTGATTAAGGACTACAACTATAAATCACATGCAATTTTTCCATGTTGCGTCATTTGTTCTTTTCCCTGTTCCCTGGAGTAGCGGGATCTCTATGTGTATGGGGTCTGGTTGTTGCTCCTTTTGATAGAGCATTCTGGATGTTGTGTCCAACCATCCCCCGCCTTCTGATATTGTTGCAAGATTTATAACTATTGCATAAATCATTTAAAGAGTGTTTTCTCAAATCTCTATGTCTTGAAGAGTTAAAGTATTTATACTGTTTATACAAAACAATAACTTCCAAATTATGTTTGCTTTTTTTTTTTTTTCCTTCTGTGTATTATGATCACTTAATGGATATTAGTTCCTGTTTTTACAAGTCTGGATTCATCCTTTTACTTTTTTTTTTCTTGTTTTTATTTTTTCCTTTTTTTTTTTTTTTTTTTCGTATTGGCATAATCATTTAAAAGAGTGTTTTCTCAATCTCTATGTTCCTTGAAAAGTTAAAGTATGTAATATCTGTTTATAACAAAAAACAATAACTTCCAAAATTATGTTTGCTTTTTTTTTTTTTTCCTTCTGTGTATTATGATCACTTAAATGGAATATAGTTCCTGTTTTACAAGTCTGGATTCATCTTGTACTTTTTTTTTTTTCTTGTTTTTATTTTTTCCTTTTTTTTTTTTTTTTTGGTAAAAATATGCTGCTGTCTTCCAGCATATTGAAGACTTGAACACAGGAAAAATTCTCTTTGCAACGAGCCCTTGGAAGATTCTCGCTGCTTTGGGCAGAAATCTCTGCTCTGAAAACTCATCAATTGACAGATAATTATATACCAAACAGGTAGGCTAAATGGGGCTTGTTGTGACGATAAAATGAAGTAATTTCCTTTTTTTTTTTTTTTTTGGTAAATATTGCTGCTGTCTTCCAGCATATTGAAGACTTGACACAGGAAAAATTCTCTTTGCAACGAGCCCTTGAAGCTTCTCGTGCTTTGGCAGAATCTCTGGCTTCTGAAAACTCATCATTGACAGATAATTATAACCAACAGGTAGGCTAAATGGGGCTTTTGTGACATAATGAAGTAAAGCAAACTCATAGATATTCCCTTTCATTTGCATATGCTTGTTTATTTACTTGTTTTCATATCCATTGAACTTTTCACCAGAGAAGTGTTGTCAACCAACTAAAGTCAGACATGGAGAAATTACAGGAGGAAATTCAGGCCCATTTGGTCAGTAGTAATTCTTTCTTAACTTATAGCTTCTTATGCATATATCAATATTGGTACTCGTATGGATGTCAGTGTATGTGTATTCAGACTTGCTCTGTTACTAGTTAGGGAACTTATATTTCAGTATTACATGCATTAAAATTCTATTTCTTTCAATAGATCTAGTGAGTTTAATATTCAGAGTTGCGATATCATTGATGCCTGTTGCCTACATTTATACTGACGTATCTTGAAAGTGCTGAAGTTCAGTCACCTTGATGATGATGGCCACGATTACCTTTTGCCTACATATTTGTCACTATTGCTCTCTAGATTATTTGAGTGATATCATGAGTTTGGTTTGGTTTGGTTTATTCTTAAATTTCACTTGAGCTAAATATAAATCTTCAATGTTCATAGCACGTAACTTGCCTCTCTTACATGCTGATATGTTGGATGTACGATGTGGGTTAAAAGTCCCACATTGGTTAATTACAAGCAAGTTGTAAGGCTTTCATGAATTTGGAATCTCCAAACTCAATGGCTAGCTTATGAGGTGCGGTATCAACTTGTCAACATCATAGCTAGTATAATGGACAATATTTGTCCACAAGCTGCTGAGATGAGATTTTTTAAGCTTGTGTTCAGAATCTCTAGTACTTTGAAATGACAAAAAGAGAAAGCAACACAAGTTGCTAAAGACATTCAAATGCATGTTCTAGGTGTTTTGGTTGTTTCATTTGTGAAGAATAACAATTATCCTCCTTTTGAACACAGAAGAAGAGGGAATAGGGAAAAGGGAAGAAAAAAAAGTTCTCTGACTGCTTGTACTGTTGTACCCGTAACTTGTAAGTCTATTAGGAGAACAAGCTTGGACCTTTTATCGTGATTTCTGCTCCTTGTATAGCCTGATTCACTCTTTTCCAAATAGGAACCCTGATTGTTTGATTTCTTTTTATTGATCTCAAGTTGGGTGAATGATAAAGGGGTGACCATTATATCTCGTTTATCATTACTGTTGCCCATGAGAAATCTTCACAAGTGGTTTCCATGTTTGCATGGATAAGAACAAATAGAAGAAGGAAAAAATTTGGGATGTTGAGCTTTGTGATGGGCTGAAATATAATTATTTTTTCTTGAATGGCGCGTATTATGGTCAATGGCTGCTAGGTGGTAAATGTTGAACATTGAGGCTAGAAGGAAAGGAAATTAGTTCTATGCACATTTGTAATACTCTGTTTTTAATGTGCATGTCAACAAAGTGATTATGGTAAATGCGGCAATAAGTAATTCAAGATGTAGCATAGTCAAACAAGTCTTGAAAATTTTTTCAGTCAAATATGACCGACAGTTTGTGAAAAATGAAGTGAACGAAGTAATTGCAACACATGAACACACTCTTTTATGAAGCAGAAGTGTATAACTAGTAACTAAGGGAATCAAGGAAAACTCGGATATCAGTATAAGATATTTATTTGTAGCAAAACATCTAATCTTCTTATTTTTGGTCATTATGTGGTAACTTAGAGTCTAATTGTTGTGTGCCATGTGTTGGCAGATGGAACTTGAGTCGGTCAAAATGGAATATGCAAATGCTAAACTCGAGTGTAATGCTGCTGATGAACGTGGGAAAATTCTGGCATCTGAGGTTATTGGTTTGGAAGAGAAGGTATTTGAATTTCTTGGTATGCTTGGTTCTTTATTCTTTGGAAGATTACACTCCGTTCCATCTTTTAGTTAAACCTTTTGTTTTGTGGACTTCCCAGATTCTGAGATTAAAAGTTGAAATGACATGATTGGATCCTATTTATAATTGGACCTTGTTAACTGTGCTTCTCTAACTTGAATTAAAATGTAAAATTATTGGCTTTTAGACTAATTAGATTATGCAATTGATCTCAGCATATGTATGAAGGACTTGTTTGTTGGCTTCTCTAGTTTTGATACTATGCTATTGTATGAGATGCTTGCTTCACATTCTGTTTGATCATTATTTGCTTGCTAGTATGAATGCCATTTGAAATTCGGTTTCTTGTTAGAAAAAATTGTTGACCTATGTAATGTTATAACAACTTATGGTTATCCTTCAGATTAAATTGCTCTGGTTTCAATTATTAAATTCCATCCTATGGTCCCATTTTAAGGAATGACTACAATTTTGTATGCACAAATAGGTAATAGAATAGTTTGAAATGTCAATTTGATTCAGTTTATAGATTTGTGTTTTGACCCATTCTTTCTTTTTCTGGTTGAATCCAAATTAACTCAGGAGGACATGACTAAGAAGATATTCTCGTGTAATCAAGTTTATGTAATTTTCTTATGTTGATGGTATCAGGTTGACTAAAGTTTTTGAATCTTCCTGCTTAACTTTGGTGAACAAATTTTCTATCTTATAAAAATTAATTGTGATGATACTACTCTTGCTTGTATGTGTGGGTCAGTGGATGATGTGGATTTTAAGGTTTTTTTTTTTGAAAAAAATTACTTAAACAACACTTTTTTTATAGTTGGTTTTCATGTATACTCATTTCCTTTATATTTATGCTCATTACATTGCACGGAAGTGCCACTTTTATTTTGCAACACAAGTTTTCATGTTTTAAATAAATTTGTAATGGAAGTGTTGTACTAAAAAAATGAACGATGAAGCATTTTGACCTGAATTTGCTCTAATTTTGTAAGATCAAAATATTATCTTGACCAGAAAATGTAAAACACAAGGGCATACTTTTATACACACCATGTGCTATAGTGATCACATTTTTGTATTGACTATTATATTTCCCTCCATTAAGTGATTTATGTAATTTTTGTAGGCACTCAGACTACGTTCTAATGAGCTAAAGCTGGAGAGGCAATTGGAGAACTCACATGCTGAAATCGCGTCATATAAGTAATAAATTTACCTTAGTTTGACTGTAAATGGAGAATTTGTATGTATATCTTTGTAGTAATGATTTGCTTGTGCTGTTGCACCTGTTCAACTAATAGTCTACACTAATTGTTTTATACTAAACAATAGTGACAACCGAAGTGGAATTTCCTTTTTAAAGTACCGCGAACCTGATCCTGGATTGTAATTTATTTGCTGAGATTTTTTGTGTGACTGTTACCTTAAGTTTGAGGAATGTGCAAGTTACAACACATTGTGAATTTTGCAGAAAGAAAATGTCCAGCCTAGAGAAGGATCGTCAGGACTTGCAATCAACAATTGATGCTCTTCAAGAAGGTATTTTGTTTATATATTGGTGGAAAAAACTTCTATTAGAACCTCAAAGTAGTCAATTCAGTCCATCTCTTTTCTGATGACAGAGAAGAAATTATTGCAGTCAAAGTTACGGAAAGCTTCAGCAAGCAGAAATTCTATTGATGTTGGGCAAATTCCTACTAATAAGAAGGATATGTCAACCTCTACAGAAGATTTAGGTAAAAAATTTGTGAAATGAAGTTTTTACGTGGTACGGTAAATAATTGCATACACGTCTTTGGCAAAATTTTGAACACCTGATTAGATGGGCCCAAGTCTAAACATTTTTCCCTCCCTATTATTTTTGATGAGTTCACAGTTCAATGACAGCAATACTCTGAAACAAGATTATGCCAGCATCAGTTGGTATTAAGTTTGTGGGTTCCATTTCTTTGAGTGTTTCTGAAACAGTTCTTCTTATGTTGGCTTGTGTATGATCTCTGCGATTCTCATGAAATGAGAGGATTTGCTGATTTAAGTTTTTGTCGTCACCTGTACTTTTTAGGGGCTTGCTCTGTATTTTATGTTGTCCTGGAAGTGTCCTAGATTTGAGGTTGATGGCCATGGTTGCCAATTTTTATTGTTATCTCTAGTGAAACTGGGGTTTCAGATGTAAATCTTGATGACCATGGACCACTAGACTAGATTCTATTGTGACTTTTCTTTAAAGTTTTCTCACTCTACTTTTAAACTCATGGTTTCTTATTTTGGTTCAAATACAGAGGCCATGCCTGGCATTTCTAACCAAGAAAACCATGATACTACTACTTTTATTGGAAACGAAGGTTTTCCCATGCCACCTGAAAATGAAGAGTCAAATCTTGAATTTTCCTCTGTGCATATTCCTTCAGATCAAATGAGGATGATTGAAAACATCAATACTCTAATTTCTGAGGTAATCTTCAGATACTGTTTCTTGAAATTCTATGCTTCTAGCCCTTCCATAATTTGTCGCCCCCACTCCCCTTTTTTTTCTTTTTTTTCTTTTTGAACTGCAAGTAAACACAATTATTTATTGTAAGAAATGGCTTTCTGTATGATGCAGTTGGCATTGGAAAAAGAAGAGTTGATACAAGCTTTGGCGTCTGAGTCATCTCATTGTTCCCAGCTTAAGGTAATTTTAAACTGAAATGAACTTATGCGATGGCATTTAGCAGCTTGGTGCTCAGTAAAGATTAATCTGTTCTTGGATGGCAAATTTACTCAAAATGAGTGGATTTTATTAGTTATGAAGGTGGAATACTCCTAAAAGTGAGGTTCTCTATGATCTGCTGGTTGATGCCATATTATAGTTTACTAGAAAAAACTTGTCATGTTTTGAATTTTAGTCGATCATCTGATTGGAGTTATTTTGAGAGATATTTGCTTTGCTATTTATTATAAACAATTTTTAGATTGAACATTTATTGATTCTGCCATTGCTTGGTCATACATTTGGATAGGCTCAGCTTTTTTTTTTTTTTTTTTTTCTGCTGGTTGATGCGCATACTTATAGTTACTAGAAAAACTTGTCCATGTTTTGAATTTTAGTCGATCATTCTGATTGGAGTTAATTTTGAAGAAGATATTTGCTTTGCAATTATTATAAACAATTTTTTAGATTGAAAACATTTATTGATTCTGCCATTGCTTGGTATACATTTGGGATAGGCCTCAGGCTTTTTTTTTTTTTTTTTTTTTTTCTCTCGCAAAATGTTGTTGGCTGCCAAACTACAAAAATAGAACAAAGCTTCACGAATAGATGTAAGTCCACTAAGAAGTGTTGGCATTCAAGTGGCACTGCTTGTTTAATTAGGTAGCGGTTTGTTAATTCTAAGTGTACTTTAAGACAGATGAGGAAAATATAATTTTTTTTTTTTTTTTTTTTTCTCTCGCAAATGTGGTTGCTGCCACTACAAAATAGACAAGCTTCACAATGATGTAGTCCACTAAGAAGTGTGCATTCAAGTGGCACTGCTGTTAATTAGGTAGCTGGTTGTTAATTCTTTAGTGTACTTTAGACTAGATGAGGAAATATAATATTTGATTAGATATCTGAAGAGACTGGCGAGGTTGCTGCTAAGCTTAGGTAAAATTTTTATGTTTTTTAATTTTATTCTACTATTGTTTTTTTCCCAGCTCTGAATGGTCAGTGTTTTTTTTTTCTGTGCACGCGCACATCTAGTTTGTTTATGCAAATCACCTATAATTTTTGTTTTTCAATAATGAAGGATTTAAATACCGAGTTGTCACGTAAACTTGAGGTTCAAACTCAAAGATTAGAGTTTTTGACTGCTAAGAATATGGCAATTGAGAGTGCTCCAGCAAGGTTACCCGATACCCGTGGCACACAGGAGAACCCTACATATGCAGATGAGGGTGATGAGGTATGATAACTAACACCAACTATTTTTTTATTACCATTGTAGTTTTCAGAATTATTATGGAATTAAAAATATCAAAATGTTTAATTTGTCAAAATTTACGGAATTAAAACATGGATTTTAAGTTCATGGATATATGCAATCTTGAGTGGTTTTTGGTAAAATCCCACTTCTTATGTGGGATTTTAAATAAGGATTTTGTAGGTTCAGGAATTTCACATAATCCAAGGATTTTATGTTCTTTTTACCAACCAAATGATGGAATTTGGAGAGATCTTTATATTGTCTGAAATTCCTCATCCAAAGTCCCTCAATCCAAACATTGAGGTTTTATGCTCCCATCTGTTGATTGCTAACGAGTATTTCTTCAAATAGGTGGTTGAAAGGGTTTTGGGTTGGATAATGAAGCTATTTCCTGGAGGGCCATCAAGACGGAGAACCAGCAAACTTCTTTGATACATTTGTCAGGATTTTGCTCATCAAATGGAGATGCTCAATTCTGCCACAATTTCCTCTCTGCTCCCTTAGTGTTGGCAATACGCCGGAGGTTGTAATCTGTATATTTCGAGTAATTATACCATCCATTCGTTTGTAAGAGATGAAAAATTAGGGTTCTTTTAAAAGGCCTTCTCATTAATTGGCAAATCTAATTGTCATTTTTTGATTGATGACAATAAGGGTGTCCCTTTTTACTGTAATTTGGACATTTAAATTTAGCGGGACGTTGTTTGGCTGTGGAAGGATAGAAAGCACTGCTATAGACAAAAATATGAGTAATTTTTAGTGTGCTTTGTTGTTTTAAGTCTATTGCCTATATAATTTTACTTCAAAAAAAAAAAAAAAGGGTTATTGCATGTATTAATTGAATATTTAATGATCACACTACTCAAACCCGATAATTTTGAGTTCAATGTACTGGAATAGTAATAGTATGATTTATTTGTTTCTGTGAAGGATTATTGAAGTCCTAAGCTAATTTTGTGAAAAAGAAAACAACTTGTCACTCTTCTTTCATTTGTAGAGGAGCGGGATGGCGTTACACAGTAAGGGGAATTAATGTTTTGTCGTTCAGGTCCTAGACACCAAGAACACAGTAAGCAAGGCAGCCCACATAATATGACATCTCATCAAGTCCATATAGAAGCCCGCTGTATCGATAAAATTAAACCCCTAAAGCCCAGAGGCAAAATAGATGACCAAACGTGTCCATATAAAACGACTTGTCGTTCGACCTATTTGATTAAAAAGCCATGACCTGTTGTTAAAGGTAACGTAACCCAACGGATAACCTCTAACAAGATTATCCTGGACGATTTCACATTCAAAACGCTGTCGTTCGTTTTAGTTCAGCGCTTCTAACAACAAATCCGAACGTTGATACGTGTGGTGAAGAGCTTTTCTCTCTTGCAATTCCGTCCAGTGTCTCCCCTCTCTCTCTCTGCACAATGAATGGTATAATTTGCAAGCTTTCACTTCCCACACTCACCTCATCATATTCTCATTCGAAAGGTACGCAATAATCACCTCTTTCTTTACATATTCATGTCTGTCTGTGTGTGTTTCTATAGAATCTCTTATACTAAGTATGAGGTTGCGGTTATTTTCGTTGTGTTAACAGATGCCAAAGAAAACTCTAAATCCTCAAACAAGTCAGTTCAGCTAAGAGAGGATTGGAGACAACGCTCCAGACCTATCCCTCCTGGTGGCACGTATCCTGCAAAGGACCATTGCAGGTCTTATCAGAGTTTTTGTTTTCTCTTGCCCCATTTTTCACCTATAAAGCTTAATTATCAATGTCCTGCTCTATTCTTATTATTACTTGATTTTATAACAGTTTCTGTTTTTTTCTCTTTTGAACAGTCGATGCGGGCTGTGTGATACATATTATATTGCTCATGTGAAGAATGCTTGTGCCTTTCTTGGTGATGGAATGTCTAGAATTGAAGTAAGTTATTTTTCCTTTATTTTTCCGCTCCTAACAGCTCGAAATTTGAAATTTAAGGGTTTTGGTAGAGGAGCTTTTTATGAGAAACTGGCAGTACTGACTTATTACTTTCAATCCTTTTGTTATTTATGAATGTTTATGATACGACAATAAATTGTATATATCTGTTTTATTCATGTGTCCGTGTCCGTGGTTATTCATGTATTTTTTGATAATCCTCAAATGTTCAATAACTAATCTCTTGCTCAGGGTTTGGAACCTGTTGTCCATGGTAGAGGAAGAGAAAAGGATTCTTTAGATGAAATGTACTTAGGGGTCCATGAAGAGCTGTTATATGCTCGTAAAACTAATCCTGTACAAGGTATGCCTTTTTTTTTTTTGTATGTAGTTATGTGCAAAATTGAAGTGTATTACATGTTGGAATCTTTTATCACCTCATGCACTCATGCTCAATAACTGTTTACACTTGTAAATTGTAGTTACCTTGGATTGTCTGAAAAAATAATTCAAAGAAATTATCAAAAATCTTCTTTTTTACATATTTGTTTATTGCATTGCTGACATGATTTCAAATCTTGGTTCCTTGTCAATATGTGTTAATGTCATTTGAAAATTTTGGATGGGGTGAAACTTCAAGAGAAGTCAGCATATTTTCATGAAGCTTCCAGCATGATTGTTTTAGTCTTGGAAGGCTTGTGGTTCATTGTTAATATGGTTCCTTTCAAATTTGAGTACCTTATCTGAGTTTTAGAATGTTACTTCTCCTTTAAATGAAATAATCCTATTTTAACTTTAATAATACTTATTATTTTAAGCAAAAGTTTCAAGTTACACCTCTGCACGAATTTGTCCATTGCTTCGACTACTTCTGAAAACTATCCAGAATGTCTTATTTAACTTTTAAAGTAGATTATGATGCCAGTTTGATGACAATTTGTGCATGGTTTGAATTCATATGTGCATAACTTTTTTGGATGGCAGGAGCTCAATGGACAGGAATAGTAACTACTATTGCGATTGAGATGCTAAAAGCTGGCATGGTTGATGCTGTTATATGTGTACAGAGGTGGGGCAAAAAAATTATATTAAATAAACAAGTAAAATAGTCACATTTTCTTCTTGGAGCTATTGTCGCTCATTTGGTTTATGAACTTTCACTAAACTTTTTTTTTCCCCTTTTTTTATGAGACAGTGATCCAGAGGATAGACTCTCTCCAAGGCCTGTGTTAGCCAGGTATATGATGATAATTTCTAATTTAAGGCATGGCCTTATCTAGTGTTAAGTGGTTATTTCCATTTGTTTGTTTAGAAAGGTTACTCGTTTTTCCTGAAGATCTTTCCCCCTTATGTTGTAATAGGACACCAGAAGAAGTTCTAGCTGCTAAAGGCGTCAAGCCAACATTATCTCCTAATCTAAACACACTTGCTTTGGTTGAGGTACCTGGCAGCTATGCTTATAACTGATCCATTCTATGGTTTATCTGCTTTCTCTTTCTCTCAAGTGAGAGCTCCTCATCCTTCATTTATAACATTTCCCCTCCAGTTTCTGGGGAAAGGGCTTGACCTTTGCATCCATGGTGTCATAGAGGATTTTCCTACGTGTACTGTGTCTCGATTGAGCAAATACAAGTTGATCATCTTTATTTATATTTCCCTATCTGATGTTCATATATTTTATAAAGAAATAGAATGCTCAATTTTCTGCATATTGGTGGTCAGCCAGAATGATTTATTTCAAACGTACATTTCTTTATATTAGAAGTAATAATGAGAAGCCTACATTCACATGTTAATTTGGAATTTTCCCTCTAAAGTGTTAGGAACTGGTACTTTAGGAGAACTATTTTGGGAGAGTTTAAGTTAATCTAATAATGCTTTGGCTACCCATAAGTATTTTTGCACATATCTGAAGAAGTTAGTCATTGGAGGAATGTGCCAAAGATCTTTTTAGTCAAAATAAAAGTACTTTAATCAATGAAAAACATTAGTATTATACAAAGTACAAGAATTCTGCATTCATAATTTTTGCTCTTTATGTCTGTATAGTGATGGCTGTTGTGTTTATATTAGCTTACTGGTTAATAAGGAAGTTCTCTTCAATTCTGAATTATGTTACTTCAAAAGTTTAGTGAGGCAATGGTTCATTTCTCTCATACAACAGGCTGCAGGCGTGAAGCGTCTTCTCTTTTGTGGTGTTGGTTGCCAGGTGCAAGGTATAATTGATAGTCCTCTGGAAATTTCTTTTTTGAGCTATTTCTTTATTGTGACTTGTACTATTGTAATGCAGATTAATTTCTTAAACTGCAGCGTTAAGATCTATAGAGCACCATTTGAATTTGGAGAAGCTTTATGTATTGGGCACCAATTGTGGTAAGCAGATGCTTTATATTCTGTGATTTCTTTGAATTTGCTAAATTTGCAATATGCTGGTTTTGAGTTGAAAGACTTGTCAAATGTTCAAGGAAAGAACTAGGAATGTCAATGATAACCCAAAATCCTATTGGATTTAGCTTAATTAGTTGCAATCAAAAGTATGAGCATTATGTCGGAAGCATACCCAATTAAACTTAGAAGAGGAGGCCCCCTAATTATGCAGTTTTACCCAGGATATTAGCCAAATTTGTGATTTATAATCCTATTCATTTGGGCTATACTGAGTCTAAAAATAGCATAATTTAAGTTTCTTCTCCATTTCTAGTTGTGGATGGGAAATCTATGGGAAATCTATGGCCATATCTAGTTATCTATTATCTATTTACCAAAATTGCTGCAGAATTTAATTTATGACCAACACTTTAAATTTTAACAGTGGATAATGGAACTCGAGAAGGGCTTGATAAGTTTCTAAAGGCTGCGAGTGATGAACCAGAAACAGTTCTTCACTATGAGTTTATGCAAGATTACAAGGTTTCTTCTTATTAAGCACTTGTATTGGAAACTATTATTCTACTTTGTTTATTTTTCGCTAAGCACCAATATTCATGATGTCAATTGCCTACTTATCCAAAAGAATAGAGTAGAAAAATAAGTAAGCGATTGTGTCTTTGTTTGTGGATGTGACCAGCCTATCATAATGTGCCAGGTAGCCTATGTTGCAAAATAGTTGCATCAATATTTTCCCTAATTTTCATGAAGATATACTATCATCATTATTTTCAGTTATCTTAGCTGAAAGAGAAAACAGGACCAGTATGTTGGAAATTTTAGAATGGAGGGAAGAAGAGCTATATCAATTTGTTGTTTGTAACACTTCTTTGTTATGTCAAATAAATTATCCTATTAAAAATTTTTTAATAGTTGTATCATTTGATACTTTGTTGTGATCATAGGTCCATTTGAAGCACTTGGATGGTCGCATTGAAGAGGTAACCCTTTTTCTCTGTTTTGAGCTTTGTCCAGGTTTATATTTTTTGCTGCTTCATCTATTTTCCAATCTTAACTAAAGCAGGTTCCTTATTTCTGTCTACCAGCAAATGATTTAGTTGATGTTATTGCTCCATCTTGCTACAGGTAGCTCTTTGTAATTTTTATGGAGCACTATTTACACTGATTAATCCAGCTATAATATTTGCCCTTGCTGGAGAATATTATGAATCAATTTACTTTGATGTTGTTAATCTTAATTGGATGAAGATACATTCTTTCATTCTCTGGAGCTTGTATCATGTAGAATGCCTTTAAAAGTTAAGAATGTGTAGTTTTGCCGAAGAACAATAAATCTAATTTGGCATCTGATATTCTAACTAATTAAAGTTCTTTTGTGTTATACAGCTGTTTTGACTACACAAATGCTTTAGCGGTGAGCTTCTGTCAACTTACTCAAACAAACATTTCTCTTCTCTGATTTGGTTAAAATTATCACGGCGCTGTTGCTGCTTTATTTCCAGTTTCCTTGATCTATTTCTGCCACCTCCCATCTGTCTGTCTGTCTTTCTTTTTGTCACATAGCTTTTAGCAATGTCAGTGTGTCACAGTTAGTAACCTGCACATGAAGAATTTTGTTACGTGAATTTAGTTTTGTCTTTTACCGTATGTGAGCAACTCTTTTGCCACAGATTACTACCAAACTGATAAGACAATTTTTTTTTTCTGGCTGACATGACCTGATTTTGCTTATGCTGTCAGGATCTGGTAGTTGGGTATATGGGTGTGCCAAAATATCCTGGAGTCAGCATGACGCAGCATCCACAATATGTAACAGTCAGGTAACTTGATTTAAGAGGGGTCCTGGCAGCTTCTAAAATTAATTATTTTTTATCATTTGCTGATGTTTTCATGAGAATTAACGCACCCTTTCTCATTCATATAAATGTTCCAAATTGCAGGAATGAACGGGGGAGAGAAATGCTAGGTTTGATAAAAGATCTACTGGAGATCACTCCAACAACTAGTAGCGTAAAACCCTAGACCATATCATGCTTAGGTTTTTCTAGTTTCTAGGCTAAATTATGACTTAAAAGTACAAATATGTTATTTCAGGGTGACCGAAGACCATTTGTTATGGAAACTGTCAAGGCAGATGACAATGCAAAGATGGGTATGTACTATCATGTTTTGAAAATCTCCCTCTTACCCATCTGCCTCTAAGCATGAGTTATGTGCTCTTTAAATGGAGATGGAAAGGGAAAATCCACTATGTGGCACATATCTAACTTTCATAAGTCTCATTTTTTGGAAAATATCTAGCATCCAAGTCCTTTATTGTTTTTCCTCAGGGAAAGGTCCTTCTCAACCTGCCCCAAAGTTTGTTGGAAATTTTATAGCTTTTATACTGAACTTGGTAAGGATTTTCTTATGATGCATTTAATGATAAAACAACCGAGACAAGTATTTCTTTTAATTGTAACTTGGCCTTTGGAACCAGATTGGCCCGAAAGGTCTGGAATTTGCCCGTTATTCACTGGACTACCATACCATTCGGAACTATTTATACACAAACCGCACTTGGGGAAAAGAAAGGTATACTTCAGTGATTTGTGGATCTCAGGATATTACATTGGAATTGCTTTTGATATTTGTAAATGGTTACATATGCAGAGCTGACAGGCACGCACCTTCATATGCTAAGAAAATTGTAGAATTGTACAACCAGAATGGTCAAATCGATAGAATGCTACAGAATAAGTGACTATAACACGTTGCCATGTATGTGGCAATTTTGAACATGTATGAATTTCTGAGTGTTAACTTTATAGTTCTTGTAACTTAATGTGGGTTTGAAATTATGTTTCTTGTTCCCACAAATGTACAGTTGTATGCTTGGTTTCTGCATTTAAAAGTTTGTAATTATTAACTTGCACCATGAAACTCCAAATTATTTGGCGGATGAGTTGAGAAGTCACTATTATTTTGTGGGTCTCATTTATAAATTTGATCTTTGAACTTTGCTTGATTCTCCTTGTAGCCCCTTGAACTTTATGGGGGGATTCAATCATATGACATTTTATTTTCAGGTTTCAGTAATAATTTTGCTCTTTGCCAAAACGAAGTAATTTTGCAAGGGTTCAATCATGATCCTGTACTTTCATATTTCATTTTGATGAGAGAGACAATTATTACCGAAATGTGAAAGTATAAGGTCATGATGGATTCTTACAAAGTTCAGAAGGCCATAAGGATAGTCGCAAAAACATGAAGTCAAATTTTTGCATTAGGACCGTTTGTGTGACAACTAAAGCAAGTAACTTACTTTAATATCCTGCTGAATATTTCAGTCAAGAAAAAAAAAAATCCTGCTAAATGTTGCATGATTCTTCTAGGGTACAAATTTGATGTTGAACACTGTTCTCTTTCTCCACCTGATCATATAGCCTAATAATATTACTATCCTATTAGATTTGCGGTGTTAAAATCACTCGGTTTCTGTTGATACTATGTTCTAAGTGAATATAATTAGTCCTTTTATTTTGAATATTTGAAGGTCTCATTTTAAAAAGAATGATGTTGAAGAAAAAGAGAGAACGCTAATGCATTCTCACCCAACAGATTTCAAGAGACTAGAAGCAGCATTCAATCTGCAGGATGATCCATGATCATAAATTTCCATGACAATTAACATTGGTGCTGCTCATTTTTTTACTCCCCTTCCAAAACAGAGGTATAATTCTTTGAGACAATATCAAATCATTAAAAAAATTATTTATTTTTACATTAAAAAATATCCTTTCGTTATGGGATCGCAGTAGCTGCCCCTGTCCTGTTTCACTATTAGCTGCCAGAAATTTGGATAGACAATGGGGCTTTTAGTACATTGTCTACCAAGTGCCCACCTCTGCAGCTCTGCCATTCGAGGATTCTCCTGCCAGAACTTTAGTACAAGTTAATGATGTTCTGTTGGTAGCAGGGCCAGTGCATTTGGATGGGATGGGTTCACTAGCTTGTTCCATTACCAGCTAGGGAAGATACCATGCACTTTGGAATATCAGTAGATAATTGGCTTCCGTTAGTATGTCTGATGTTGATGATATAGATGTGCCATGAAGTGTTGCTGAGTTCTTTGCAATGCTAATCAAAGCATTTTATTTTCAGTTATGAAAATAGTCAGGTAGTCCTGTGAGCATGCTTCCTCTTTCACATTGATGTGACCTGCATCTAGACATGTGGGGTCCAGTTTTTCTAATAGGATCAGACCATTAGCTATCCTTCATTTTTTTTTTTTTTTTTTTTTTTTCCTTCCATTTTCTTTTTCTTTTTTTGTCCTGGCATGGAGCATCTGTGTCAGAGTCCGCGTCTTTTTTTTTTTTTTTTTTTTTTGTCCTGATGAGCATGTGTCAGAGTCGGTCTTTCCTCTGTGGTTTAGGCTATTTTTAACTGGGAATTGTCTATAGGAACTATTGCAAATGGTTAATAAGCTAAATCGAAGGAAGTCCACATATTCATTAGCATTTTCAGCTGTCAATTTCTGAACCAAGTTACGAATTGCACAAAAACAGGGATATTATATATATAAAATTCCCCTGCTTTGTCCATAGAATTTAGTGTACTTTTATACCTTTAAGAATTACATGCTAGGTGAAACTGCTAAAAGAATTAGATATCATGAGCCAACAGTTTCTTTTAACAACACCTAATTATGGTGGGTATTTCCTTCTTCAACTGTATGAATCTGATTTATATCAACACATGTTCAACTTAACTAAGTTTTGTTCTCTTCTTGCATTCAGTAGTAACTCGCTTTAAGCATGTGTACTTAAGGCATACGTCCGTCTACCTATAGGAATATCTTAGTACGCAATGTCTGTAGAGGACAACTATTATTTACAGTTTATGTCAATTCTGTTATGAGAATCTAAGCACAAGCAACTTGCATTCATGCACAAACACACACGATCACATATTACCTGCATTTTATATACAGTCCAAAAACAATTTACAATATATATAGTAATTTGTATCACAAGATTCAGAACAAGCAGGAATGGGCTTTTGCTTGTTAGGAATCAGCTCTGATACCACTTGTTGGGCATCAGCTCTGATACCACTCGTTGGGAATCAGCTCTGATACCAGTTGTTGGGCATCAGCTCTGATACCACTCATTGGGCCCTTTCAACCGATTAAGAGAAAATTAATCCCTCCGACATGTGGGACCTACACGCTTTGAATGAAAGGAAAAAAAAAAAAAGGAGAAAACGTGTTATACTGTACACGCGTAGAGAGAACAAATTAATCCCTCCGACATTTGTGTGACCTACACGCTGAAATGAAAAGCGAAAAAAAAAACAAAAAAAACGGAACCGAAAACGCTCGTTATACTGTACACGCGTCATGCAAACACCGCTTTCCTTTAAAAAGGAACGGATGAACGCGTTAATAACGCCGTCCTTCATTCTCTATAAATAGAGGCAATTGCCCAACACTCTCAAAATACCACACACCAGAAAGAAAGAACGAAACATGCTACGCAACGCGAGAGTGTTTATTAGTTTTAGCCGCATGGGGTCTTCCTACAAACACTGGGAGAGGAAAAATAGTGAGGATTATTTTGGAAGTGTTTTCTGGGAAACACTTTGTGTGCCCACTATTTTTCTGTATTACTCTCATTTGTGTACTTTACTATTTTAATAACGTCGGAAACGAATCGATTATCGGAGTTTCTCCCGTGCGACGTAGCCCTAAACAATGAGGGTGAACCACGTAAATTGTTGTGTGTCCTCCATATTTTCTATTTTCTTCCGCTGTGTTATTTAACTTCTCGTCAATTCTCCTTGCCGCCCTAAACATTGCTCGTGGAACTTAAAAGAGATCACAAGAATGCCATGGTCAAGTTGGGCCACCACCCATGTGTCCTTCATCACTTTCTTGCGGTAATCTCGTCGCATGTCTAAGTTAAGAGGTTTGCGAAGACCACTGTCGATAATTACTAGAATTTCTACTGGAACTCTGGACAGAAGTACACGTATAAGTTTTCAATGTTCTGCCAGTGCAGGAGAGTAATGCCATTTCTCAAACTGTTCTCCCGTGGACGTAGCCCTAAACAATTGAGGGTGAACCACGTAAATTGTTGTGTGTCTCATATTTCTATTTTTCCGCTGTGTTATTATTCTCGTAATTTCCTTGCCGGCCCCTAACATTGCTGTGGAACTTAAAAGAGATACAAGATGATGGTCAGTGGCCACCACCCCATGTGTTTCATCATTTCTTGGTAATTGTGATGTCTAAGTAAGAGGTTGCAAGACTGTGATAATACTAGAATTTCTACTGGAATTGGACAGAAGTACACGTATAGTTTCAATGTTGCAGTGCAGAGAGTAATGCAATTTCTAAACTGTCAAATCTTTGCTCCTTCTGCTAAAAACAAGTTGACAGAAGAGAGGTGAAGATAGAATTCGCTACTGAAGTTGACTGTATATATATATATTCTTTTCAGATTGTGGTGGTGATTTGAAATTCTAGAAGAACCAATGAGTTAGTTTTGTGCATGTGAATCAACAGCATGGGTACTCATATGGGTTGTCTTCTTCACTTGCATTCACATTTCTTTTTCGTTAAAAAATTGTTGGGCAATTTACTTTTAAATGTATAGGAGAGACTATTTGTAGCAGAACCAGAGCAGAAAGTGAAAAAGTTGCATAAACAAGTAACAATTCTTTGGCTGCATATGCTGAATTGTTGTGGGGTGGTGCTCTCTTTCTATGCATGCTTAATTATTTATATGTGGATGCGATTGCTTCGATATATATTATATATAATGTAAAGGAGAAGATTGTGCATCTAGTGGTAGTATGTATTACATAGTTTCTAGCAAGTTCATTAGCAAATCTTCTAGTGATTCCCAACTCACAATTCTCATTGAAATCAAATATGGAGCTACTAAAGTATGTGTAGGAGTTGAAAGCTTTTCATATGCAAACAAATATTTGCATGTCTAACTCTAAAAAGTGGAAGCAGTGGGCGGAAGGTGCTTGCAAAGTTATGGTAGACCCCTTTTCTAGTATATAAATTATAAAGGCTAGCTAGCATGTGCATAAAAGAGTGATCCAATACAGTTTAATGACGGCAAAATTACTCCACTTGTTACCTAAAAGTCATGAATTCAAGCCAGGGAAACAGTCTCTTTACAAAACAAATACTGTAGATATTATTTTTGTAGCTAGATATAGTATCATGTACTATTATTATTACCACGCTTGACTCATCCTGTCCTCTCAAAACCAAAGCTCTCGTACTTAAATTTTCAATACTTTTACAAAAACATGTTACAATGTAAGAATTGAATGAATAGATATAAAATGAATGGATAAGCTTAAAGTGAATAAACTACGAGTTAAGTATCATTTGGTAGAGCTACTTCTTGTACTACATTTTGCAAGTGTAAAGACTCATCCATCCTCTCTTTATAGTGGGCTCTATTCCATGTGCAAGGCAACGCGAAATGAGTTCTAAACCTATTTTGCTGTTCTTTTGGGTTAAAAAAACAAAAAAGAAAAAAAAAAGAAAAGTCGAAATCATTCATATGCTTATGCAAAACTAGTCAGAATCAGGATCATGGTGATGAGATCTATTATGTTGGACCTGGGGTCCACAATATTTATTGGGCCCTTGGTGGACCTACAGAGGAGATATAGCCCATCAGTTGTATTAATTACTGAGTATACTGGAGAGGGGAAACTATTCCTTTTTATTTGACTTGAATTATTAAATTTTGACACATGGTACATTTGAAAAAAATTAATAAAATAAGAAAAAAATTACACATAAGTACACACTCTATTAAGCCTCATCTTCCTTTGTACAAAAAATTAAAAAAAGAAAAATAAAATCCCAATTATTTGCAAGTCTTGGGGTTTCTTCAGGAGAGGGCTTGTTGTTGGATAGTGTGTTAATTTTCTTGTGCTCTACATTATTATTTTCTACATGAAACTGATCCCTTTTTTGACAGATCAGTCATAAATAAAACCAATTGATCATTAGTTCTTAAACTGGCTTCAGAAATGTGAAATGCATCTTCTGTGACGAGCAGCAACTGTTTTCTTTTTTTGCTTTGTTTCTTCTTTCCAGCTCTTGGCTATGTCAAGTGCGACACTAATTGCATCAAGAGATGCACCTGATAAACCTCTCCTGGTAAACCCAACAGCATATAGCCCTGCCTTTCCTTTCCACCCATTTGGAAATGGGTTTTTGGGAATCCCATCTTCTGAAAAGAATTCATTTTCCTGTAAAACAATAAATTATTCAATCAAGTTCAGCCAATTTACATTTTTCTTTTTAAAAAAAATTATCATTTCAATACTATTGAGTCAAAACTTATTGAATAGTTTTAATCATACTATTGTTGAATCCGTTGAATTCAACTATTCGAGAGGTATGGTAGATAAACCACCGGACCCTCTTCAAAATTTTAAAAAAAAGTTCCAAAAACAGAGATTTACAGGCTATCAGATTTTTTTTCCTTTTATAAATGAATGAGACAAAAAATAGACCATCCAACAAAACTAACAATCTAACCACAGTTTCAAAATTTCTACTAAAACAATCATGTAAGAAAAAAGAATTTGAAGATAATGAAGAGACAGAACAGAACTCGAACCAATCCTAACTTCCGTAACTGTCACATGAATACCAAGAATATAAAAATCAAAAAAATTAGTTACTCACCCTTAGCCATGAAGGAACATTGCTACGATATCCAGTTGCTAGAATTACAGAATCAATTTCAAGCTTTTCCCCATTGACGAGTTCCACTCTGCCATTAAAGAACCTCTTGATTCCAGGGACAACCTTGATTTGACCAGATCTTATTTTGTCTAATGCACCAATGTCCAATACTGGAGTCTTCCCTTCAGAATTCTTGAGTTGTAAAGGTCCTATAAACGGCCTTTTTAGCCCAAATTTTTCAAGATTTCCAAGAATTAACCAGGCAAGAATTAAAAGTATCTTGTCAACCAACCAAAGTGGCAGCCAGTTCATCAATGTCACAGCTAATTCAAATGTTGAGTTTCCAAATATTTCTCTAGGCAAGACATGAACCTGCAAATTATAATTAAATAAATAAACCATTTTATATTTTAACTCTCAAAACCCGAAAGAAAGTATTAGAATAGCAGAATTTGTTTTAAAAGACATTTGCTGCTTACCGAACTTCTAACCACCATTGATGGGCTTGCTTTGTGATTACACAGATCAAGAGAAATTTCCATGCCTGAATTGCCACAGCCAACGACTAGTACACGCTTTCCACTATAATTTTGGCCGGATTTATAGTCACAGGCATGCATAATATTGCCACCAAATTCTTGTACACCTTCGAACTCTGGCACTACCTTCTCTGCATTTTCACCTGTGGCCACCACAAGCCACCGGCAAATGTACTCCACTTCAGTTGAAATAGAACCAGTTATTATCGAAATGGTTTTGACCCGCCACAAGCCAAAAGTCTCATCATACTTAGCGGACTGCACAGTCTCATTAAATTGTGGCGTTATATCGTAATGTTTCGCGTAAGATTCAAGATAGCTAATAAACTGGTACTTTGTCGGGTATTCAGGAAAGTCCTCGGGAAATGGAAAGTTGGGTAGTTGACAGAATTGTTTAGGAAGGTGAAGTTTGAGGCGATCATACGTTCTGGTTTGCCAAAGAGAGGCAATGCAGTTAGCTCTTTCAAGAATTATGAATGGAACGCCTTGTTGTTTAAGGCCAGCACCAACAGCTAAACCAGAAGGACCAGCCCCCACAATAACAGGACCATTCACCCATACACATCGGCGAGAAAGAAAGTCTTCTTGAGGAGAAGATTGAAACATGGTTGGTAAATTAAGACAAGTAGTATTGTTATACATTAAGAAGTATTTATTTTCTTGGTTTTCAAGATAATGAGGCTAAAGAAAAAGCAGAATGGTTTATAGAAATTGTTTCCCAACGAAGGAATTCTTTGTGTGGAAATTGAATTAAGATATGGAAATTAAGGACAAAGAGGAATGGAGAGTAAGAACAAAATTGGAATTTGTTTGAATTGATATTTGTGAAAGGGGAAGGAGGGGATGGAGGGGTTTAAATAGACAAGAGGTATTGGCAGATGGCCATGAGAGTAGAGCATGTGCTTGGGATTTGAAAATGGTCTTTTCTCTAATGCCAAGTTTGTGGCCGTCTTCTTTATTTGTTTAATGTTTATATATTGCATTGTTGCTATTATGCCATTAATTATATATAATCTTATAATATCTTAAAGGAGTCATTTAGTATCTATGTCCATAACCCCTTCCTCATAGGTCTTCTTACTTAAGACTTTGTAATTATTGTTTCCATCAGAAGTCATCAAAACTCCAATCAAAAATTTGTTTTCTTAAATGGGTTCTAATTTGATTCAAATGGGTTCATTCCTTTGAGTTTGAAATCACGAGCCCTTTCTTTTGGTAAATAAAACCACGTTCTGCCCATTGTACAAACTGCCTGTTTCTTGCCACAAACATGTGTTTGGTTGTACCAAAGAAGCTGTGCAGATTCCATTGGAGCTATAATGCTTATCATGCCTTAAAGACAACTAATCTTCAAATTAATTTGTTGCTCTAATCCTATAATAGCATCAAAGGATCCCACATTGTATAGGTAAGAGACAGAGAGATGATGGGCTTATAAGTGTGGGAGCTACACACTCCATTAGAGTTATCTTTTGGGTAGAGAGCACAATGGCCCTGAGAAGTAAGAAGTAAAAAACTTTTCCTTGAATTGTCCTTATTACAACTATTTATTTAGGTATTTTTGCTTTAATATTTGGATATGGTTTTCATATTCTCAAATCATCTCAGCATTCTCTTACTCAATTTTGTGTTACATATCTTAAACAACAAGTCTGGTATATAAATTTTTGCCCTTGCAATGCACATGCTCATATAATATGAGCCATGTGTGGAGGTTGCTTAATTTTTTTTTTTTTCAGTACTGGGTAGGGAGATTCAAACTTTAATCTATTTTCAGATCGTATATGCACTTACCATTAGTACATAGAAGTTGTTTAATTGCAACAAATATATTAACCAATTTCTGTGTAAAGCATAAGCTCCACCAACAAAAGCCTATTATACATAGTCATATAGATATTGATGCAACGCAATTATCATGAAATTAACTAATTTGTTGTTTCCTACTTAGGCAAATTTAATTATTTACTTATTATTATTATTTTGGTAAACTGGAATATAACAATTATTAAAATTTCAAGTGGAAAATTTATAATTAGAGTTGAGGCATGCTTGTTGATGAACACAATTAATATTGGTGATGAGCACATGAAAGCTCCTCCTTTTTTTCTCGTAGCACTATTTTTAAAGTACTTTTTTGTGTACCAAACATTTAGCCATTATAGAACCCTAATGAAATAATGTTTTTTTTTTTTTTTTTTTTTTTTTTTTAAAAAAAAAGCATAAGCCTTCCACCAACACAAACGCCTATCTATACCATCATTCATCATACGATAATTGATGCCCAACGCAATTCATTCATGAAATTAACTTAATTTGTTGTTTTCCCTAACTTAGGCCAAATTTAATTACTTTACTTACTTACTTATCTATTTTTGGGCTAAACGTGGAATATAACAATTATTAGAAAATTTCAAGTGGAAAAATTTTCTATAATTAGAGTGAGGCATTGCTTGTTTTTGATGAAACCACACATTAATATTGGTGCATGAAGCAACACTGAAAAGGCTTCCTCCTTTTTTTTCTCGTAGCACTACTTTTTAAAGTTACTTTCTTTTGTCTGTACCAAACACTTTAGCCATTATCAGAACCCTAATGGAAATTAATGTTTTTTTTTTTTTTTTTTTTTTTTTTTAGACGAAAAAAAACATTAACTTACATATTATCAATCAGCTTTTTTTTTTTTTTTTTTTTTTTTTTAGAAAAAAAACATTAATTAATATTATCAATAGCTAAAACACATTTATGAATTTATTTCCCTTTTTTTAGACATACGTGAAAAAGTTGTTATAGGAAAGAAACTGCTGTAAGCCCAAATTAATCCATCAATAAAAAGCTAGTAGTTGATTTAAATTAGTTAAAAACATATTAATGCCATGGTCAAACAATTACAATTAATTAATTAACCAACATAAGGAAGCCTGTAGTTAATTGCAATCCATTTGCTAATTAAGAATTTAAATGTGGAAATGGTGTTAGTGATGATGATGATGAGGTACATGCTTCTTCAAGTACCAAGGAAGTCTGTTGGGTGGGCTTTGAAAATGGAGAAATAGGCATAGCCAGCTACACAATATTCCACAAATGCAATTACTGTTTCTACTTAATTTGCAAAGACGTGTATTGAAGAAATACAAATTAAGGATTTGATTGTTTTGATTTTGTATTTTAAATGTGCAATCATAAATATTTCTACTATCTTTCAACAAATTTTGATAAATAAAAAACACAGTAATTATGAGATGGATTATGGCAAAGTTGACGGATTCCCCAAATGGCAAAAGGCAAGTGTTATTCAATCTCTTTGAAAGGGAAATACTAGATTGACAATTATGCTCTTCTCCTAAAGATTTGAGTTTGGATTGGATTGGATTGAGAGCCATCTTTCTGGCATTTAATTAAGACATTATTAATATAACATAAATATAAATCGATTTCAATGTCCAAGAGGCATTGCTGATTAGGATATGTGTGTGCCCACGTGGAGTGTGAATATTTGCACACCTTGGATGCCTCATTCCCCTATTGGAATTCGTATCCTCTAGCTGCCAATATGTGAAATTCTTGGACACACCCGATGGTCCGTTTCCTTTTGGATCATATAATATGATTATAGAATGAGTGAATAGAAATCCACTAGTTTTGCAATTTTGAAGCTGGTGGGTTTGATGGAATTTGAGTGACAAAATTAAATATTTTGTGGGCTAGTTAAATTTTTTGTTTGATTGAAAAAAAATATGAATTGATAAATTTTATTACAGCCTCAATTCTTCTATCATTTTAAAAGAAAAAGAAATGCAATAATTAACTCAACTGGAAATTCTTATTTGGTTCATCTTAGAATCAAAATGAGTTAATGAACTTGAATATATTCAAGTTTTAAAGAATTGTATTTCAAATAATTAAACAAAATGTGAAATTTAAGAATATAAATTAAGACATATATTATTTTCAATATACATCAAAGTTATTCAAATATTAAAAATTAAAAAAAATATTTTCTTATTTTGAAAATTTACATTATATTTTCAACGTCGAAGCCAGCCAAATACAAATATATATAATGGAATGGACTAATGTTACTATAAGGGTAGAAGTTAGAAGCGTGTCATGGGAAAAAGAGGCGGCTACGCCTGCACGTGCATGGAGCCTCGGTTTGTAAAAAAGCAGACTCTTCATGCACGTTAGATAAGAAGGATAAGTGTTTGTTATTTTGGTGGGTAAAAATATTTGTATAAGCTTTGGAATTACAAGAATCTTCTATCATTCCTAAATATTGCTACACCCTCCCAAGTCCCATTTTGATTTACTGGAAATTTGGCTATAATCTTAACTTTTTGATATTTTTTATTACATAGTAACTTTTTTTTTTTAGATACATGGGAGATTCAACTGACCAAAATAATATTATGAGCTACACATAAGAGGACAGCCCTTCCTTTCGAATAACATTTACCAAATTGGTGATAACTTTATAGTAGAAAGGGCTTAAACTTGAGATCTCTCACTCTCTACATTTACTAAGAGAGATAGAAAGACCAATCAAACTACATCTAATTGGTACATAATAACTTTTTTTAATCATTGAATTCAATAAAATGTTATTCAAAAATAGAACCCTACCATAATTAGATAATGTATGATTTAAAAAAAAAAAGGATAGTAGCCGGCTTTGACATGACCTAACTTGCTACTATAGTGACCATATGTTGGTAGCTAATTAATACCAAAAATCAAAGTGGGGTAACAAATCTTTTCTTCAGACTTGTTTCATTTTCATGATGGTTCGAAAGTCGAAACATGGCTGTGGGCACCATTTTAATTAAATTAAAATAATTATGTATGCATTTTAATCTTATTCCCTATAAATTAAAGTTAATCTTCTTTCTTTAAGTTAATTGTATTCTTCTTCTCTTCAAAAAAAAAAAATAAAAAAATAAATATTAATAAATGATGATCAAATTCAATGTATAATTATCAAAATTTGAATATTATTAAATTTTTCAGAACGTCTGCTTAGCATGAATATGAACGAATTAAAAGAATAGCTTAATTAGTATATTTCATGAAAACTAATTAATTTGATATTATTTGACTACTAAAATAAAATATTATTAGATTCCATTTCTAATAATATTCTCCACTCATGGATTTTTGAGTGTCCTTCAATATCATTTGTCGTTTTTCATCGGTCAACCAATAGGTTAGGATTTAAATGTGTATGTATGAAAAAATAATACTAAGGTTTCTATTCAAAAAAAACAAGAAAATTAGAGAGTAATTATATATAAATTTCAAACAAATCATAAAATCGATCTTCAGGGTTTATTTAGTTTGCGAATCTTTTGGCAAATCTTTATGTCCCTAATTTCTTAATTAATTAGTTATTAACATTGTATTTTATAATTAAGCACAGGATTTAAAATAATGTATAGCATATCAAATGAAGCAACTAGAAGCCTCTAATTCTTTCCTTTCTACTAATCAATATTGTAATAAAATAGGAATCATAAAATTAAATTGTATTTTTAGACTAACTTTATATGTAAGTTTCAAAATTTGAAACTCATCCCTTTCATCGTAAATGGTCCGTTTATTTCGAAATACCCGACTAAATAGGATAATTTTATATGTATGTATATTATCTGAATTTGAGCGTGAAAACACCTGTACAGATAGAAAAAAAATGGATTGCAAATGTTTGTTAATAGAAATTAATCAATTAATAATGGTCACATGGAAACTTGAGAAGCTGAGAACCGTTGACATAATAATAAATTGTAATATCCCTCCTCCTTACGAGCCTACGTATATATGCATCATTTGCGGGAACACATTGCTTCAGAACCTTAATACAGATTTAAAAAAATGTATTTATATTTATAATTTATTATGCTATTTATGGTCCAAGGGAAAATCAAAATTAGATAACTAATAATAATTAGACTTGTAATTTATCAAATTATAGCATATATTAGTGTAATTATTACATCATATATAACAAAAAAAAGACATTTCTCTTATTTAATAATATTTTTGCATTTTTTTTCTATAATAAGAAAATATTGTGGAGTTAACTTGAGAGAAATCCACCACATTTTTCAACTTTTATCTTGAAATAATATCTAAATGGAGGCATATATCTCTAATTAATTTAATTCTATTAGAATTAGTAACTATTTATGATACAAAAATGAATATATAAAAATCCACCACATTTTTCAAACTTATTCTTTGAAATAATATCTAAATGGAGGCACTATATCTCTAATTAATTTTTAATTCTATTAGGAATTAGTAACTATTTTGATACAAAAAATGAATATATTATATATATATATAATAAATATATATATATATATAAAAGATGCCATTAGATTCTAAAAGATGATATTTTGAAAGGCCACATGTGGGACCTATCAATGAGTTCTGAAGTCTCTATCATATCATCAAGTTTCCAACTACTAAATCCAATATATATAAAGATGCCATAGATCTAAAGATGATATTTGAAAGGCCACATGTGACCTAATCAAGAGTTGAAGTCTCTCATCATCATCATCAGTTTCCAACTACTAAATCAATCATTCAGCATTTTTGTTATGATATATATATCTTTATTTGTTCATATAAATATTTTTGTTAGTACAAAATATATTCATATATCTAAACAATCATTTCATTTGTCTTTTCTCAAAAGATATATATTTTTCTCATTTTCTTTCTTTTTTCCTTCTCTTTTGGAGTTAGAACTTGATTTTTGTAATCTGAAAACAATCAAATTTAGAAAATAATAATAATAATAATAATATAACTAAGATTAGAGAAAGGATTATCAAATTAAAAACCAATTAATTAGGAGGATATAATGATTATGGGCATATGGGAGGGATAATTCTCCTGCTGATAAGATTAGGATAATGAAGGTCGGTTGTGAAATTTGAATAAATCAACTTTTAATTAATTTGTGTTCGAGATTGCATTGCATTTGTCTTAATTACCCAAAATCTTTCAAGTGCTAAATCCTCTATTTTTTTATTGAGATTCTTATTATTTTCATAATTTAACTCTCTAAATGTCTACAAATTTACGAAAATGATCATGTGATGTCTCATGTTGGGATGCACTAATCTACTTATTTGACTGTTAAGATATTATCTTCTTTTTTATTTTTTTTTTAAATTATTCATAGTTTTTTAAATGTATAAAACCAATAACTAACCGCCACATGTCCAATTAATCATAATGAAACTTGATGGTCTTATACTCAAAACCTATCATTTATAAATAATGTTTTTACTTTAAAGACTATATTGGCTATATCACGTATCGAAATGTAACGTAATCAAAAGGTTAAAATTTACACTGAAAAGGCGATCCTGCATAAAAAATATATTAATTATGTTTCATCATGTTTCTAATATAATCAAAAGTGTAAGATTTACACTGACAAGACGATCTTACGTACGAAATATATTTAATTATGTTTCATCACGTTTCATTATGGTTCACTGAAATAATATAAATTCATTTATATTAGAAAAAAAGTTTGTATGAGCATAGTCATAAATGTTATCCCCACAACATTATCTTTAACAATAAAGACCAAATCAGAAGGTGGATTCTGGCAAATTAAATTCAATGTGCTGCAAAAAAAATAATGAAAGTTCTATATATGCTTGATCCAAATATTACCCAAGAAAGGATCCCAATTAATGCTGAATGCACCATGAAACATGACACATAAAACTTGTATGCACATGCTAATATATAATAATATTTGAAGGTGCAACTAACTCCATAACTGTAATAACTGAAAGAGAATCAGAAATATAATTTTCAGTCAAATATTCCACAGTAGGAGAATCATTAGAAAAGAAACATGTGGTGACACATGTGATCACATGAATTTTGGAAGAGTTTTTGTTTGTTAGAGCATTTGGTGAAGAAGATGGTCAACAATAGCCTTTAATGGCGAAATTTTCAAGTCCAGGATTGGACATGTGCTCTTACAGTAAATTAATCATTTGGTGACCACACATTGCTCTTCTACATACATTTCACAGAGAGACACAGACACTGCCTTCAATTTTTGGGTTTATAAAAAATATATCTAAAGCTATAAATGAGTCCAGCCACGTTTGACCTATTTTTGAAATTTCTATTAAAAAAATAAAAAATATTCAATGAACTTAACGAGCTAAACTCGATTCTACTTATTAAGCTTATTTAATAAATAAACTATTTGCAAATGAATCCGATTTTAAACTCATTAGTTTGGCTCGTCTATATCCCTAAGTACAAACACATTACATAAACTAAATAGATAACCAGCTCAGAGCTTTGAGGTAAAACAGAAAGGCAAAAAGAAAATATATAAATTTTATTGTTTATATATGGCAGTAACTGTGCAACAGTTATGCAAAAACCTTATGGCCAAAATAACTTCACTGTAAATATGAAGGCCTGTTTCAGGACTCTGTACAACATGCAATTTGAGGAGGCTGAATAGCTTCTGAGAACAGCACCCCATCATATTACCTCGAAAAATTTCTCTTCCTACCATCCCTAAAAAGAATGCTGGTAAAGGAAAAAAATATATATCTAGAGCCCCATCAACTATAAGAACAGATCTAATGAGATTTTTACAACTATAATTAATGTAAAAGAATGATATTACATATGGGGCAATGGATGTTAAAAATGATGTTGGGGGGGGGGGGGGGAATGATATTACTATGAGGCAATGGGATGTTAAAAAATTTGATGTTGGGGGGGGGGGGGGGGGAATATAAAAAAAATGGAGGCCAATTTACTGTCGTTAATGCATTGACTGGAACTTTCCACTGATAAAATTAAGAACTGCAAGCCTTATTTCCTTTAAAATTCGAAGTCCGGATTTCTCGAGAAGTTTCTAAAGCAGGTTTTTACATACTGGAAAAAATCATTGTCTTTGGAGAAGACGATAAACCTTCATCGATTGAGAAAAAGGGAATACTGCATTTTAAAAAAAGGCTTAAATGGAGCATGAGCTTGCAGGCATAAGTTATGCATTTCAAAGGAAGCGACTTTCATTTTCTCACCTTTGGAATCTTTCATCGCAATGAAAGGGTTTTTTGGGGGGGGGGGGGGGGAATATAAAAAAATGGAGGCCAATTTACTGTCGTATGGCATTGACTGGAACTTCACTGATAAAATTAAGAACTGCAGCCTTATTCCTTTAAAAATTCGAAGTCCGGATTCTCGAGAAGTTCTAAAGCAGGTTTTACATCTGAAAAATCATTGTCTTGGAGAGAACGAGAAACCTCATCGATTGAGAAAGGAATACTGCATTAAAAAGGCTTAATGAGCATGAGCTGCAGGCATAAGTTATGCATTTCAAAGGAAGCGACTTTCATTTCTCACCTGGAATCTTCATGCAATGAAAGGGTTTTGATATCTTCAATGTTGGAGTCCTCCGTCTGAGCTTTCATGTTGGAAATGATCTACACAAAAACAAAATGGATTGCTACATCAAATATTAAGAGAGATGGGAATTGATTGTGATCTTTCAAAAGGGAAACTAATTGATCTTACATCTGGAGAAACACTTTCAGTATTGTGATCTTCATCCCCATATTGCATGCATACTTTGTAAAGCTGTTCAACACTCAGGACCTGAAAACAATGTGAATTGATGAGAGAGACGGGGGCAGATAATTCAACACAAAAATCATAATTTTTTAACATTATTTTTATATATAATTTAAAAACAGAAGTTTCAAATCTTGTCATTATCAAGTAAACTCATGCTAACAAATAAATACATTTTCCTTTTCCAGTCCCCTTTCTACCTTCCAAGCAGTTGCTTCATTCTTCATATGTTGCCAAAGATATACATGCCTCCATTCAGGTTCTTTCAAATATTTTTCTAAATCTTTTAAATTTTTTTCTAAGACTATTATTTGTAACATTTTTACAATTTCATTATAGATATCTCCAGATCCCAAAAGAGGGAGAGGGAAGCCTTACAGGGCAAAGGTCATTTTTAATTTCTTCATAGGACATTTTTGACTTCTGGTGTATAACCTGAAAAGAAAATTTTGCATAAATTAGGTTATCAAGAAAAATAATAATAAAAAAAATCGTCATTTGAGCTAAAAACAGAGTAACAGCCAACAGTTTTCAT
Organism: Jatropha curcas; assembly: GCF_014843425.1. The sequence continues at coordinate 3,792,212 of NW_023590739.1, forward strand.
GTGCCATTCTTCAAAGAACAAAATTTTACAGCAAATAGTTAGTAACAAAAACAATTTGAGTTAAAAATGCAGTAACAGTCAACAGCATGCTTTATTATCCAATGACAGAATTCAATACACAAATGCATTCAAGATTCCACATATTAATCATAAAATTTTCCAAAGATCTTCAAAATCTCCATTTCAAAATATAGTCTTAAAATAAGCATCTATCTACAAAGCCCAACCATTAGCTTATATTTTTAATTAACTCATAAACTTATAATAGAAATCTTGAAATATAAAGCCATTCAATTGTATTACTATTTTATTTTGCCAAGTGAACAAATAGTTAAAAAAGATAATATCCACTTTATTCACGAAGGTGAATTCCAGCCACATGAAACCATGATTACAAGTAGACATCAATGAATCATATCAGTTTGACCGTCTGTTAGGAAATGGATGTAATTGCAATATTGATTTCTATTGTAATTGGGATTAATTGAGAATTGTTTTGCTGTTTTCTGATTGAATTGTATTTTCCATTTGACTTATAATTGAAAGTTGCTGATGTAGAAATATCTGCTGTGTTGCTTATGTGTAGCTCACACATTAGCCTATAAATAGCTAAGCTGTAAAGTTGTTGATTTTGGTGAAATAAAAGCCTAGATATTTTCACTCTCCTCATTTTTTCCTTTCTCTCTCCTAATTCTGGATCTCTCTTTCTCTCCTGTTGCTTTCACTTTCACAGTTTTTCTCGCATTTTTTCAGCTCACAAACACACTAATGAGGGTTGGATGACAACCAATCCTATATTTTCATAGATAACAAGATAATAGATATTGCAACAATAGAGTAAGAGTATTGCACAAATTGGAAGAACAACGTAATTGAATACGCAACACTGAAAGAAACATACCAAGAATCCAACAGCTTGCCTTGTATGTCTAAGTTCATCCCAAGATGAGCCTACAAACTGCAAAGAAAAGAATGATTACAAATGATAATGCAAACAAATAATACTAGTAAGTCTTTTGAAAAAAAAAAAAATTCTTTTATCCATAAAAACCAGAAAGATTAATCATCTTATCCAGTGCGTATTTTCTCCTAGGAGGAACACAAAATAACGGAATCATCATAAGGATGGAAATATCCTATACTTCTTAAGTAGAAACAGGAATTTTGGACATACAAGTTGAAACTCAAAATGACCTAAAAGTACAGTTGGCCCTTTGGGACCTCATCCACCACAAAAACTGAAGGGTTAGATTTAAGACAAAATGAGCCAAACAGAACCCACTAAATTCAGATTGTTTGCCAATTTGCCTCTAATTCAGGTGCTTTCTTCTTTTACTTTTTCAAAGAATTTCCACATTCAAGAATTTTTTTCTTGTGCTTCTTTTCGCACTTACAATATCTTCAAGGAAAATACTGTGGTGATTGTAGCATTTCATAAGAGAATACTTAAAAAACGGTACCTCTTCTTTTGCTTGGCCACACCATAGTTCTAATTCAGCAAGACCAGCCTTGACATATTCCCCATTGCTGAATGTGCAGCATTCTCGATGAAGAAGAAGACTGCGGAGGCATACAACAAATGAAAATGTCAAATTTATTTGGTAAATACAAGATTGTGCATCCATTTTCAATAAACATAGAACAATAATTTACCTATTAAACAACTGCACATTGATGTGTGAGAAAATTTGAGTAAAAATCTTCTGCACAAGAATCTGAGGTACCTACAAGACACCAATGATTGAGTCATAGAGCTTAAATAGAAGGCAACACATCACTTCTATATTGTGAAAATGAAAATCCCTTACAAAATTTTCTTTGAATTTGATCAGCATCCCATCCAGGCTCTCAACCATGCTGTGCCAGTGATTAGCCGGATTTGAATTTAATGCAGTTCCTTCTGATGCACTGGGTACCTGGAAAAATCCAGTATAGCTAAAATATGAGGTGAATAAAGAATGTATAAGGAAAAGGGTGGTTTAGTGCTTAAGAACGAATGATCCCGTTTTTGAGAACTACCACAGCTCAAACCCAACATGGTTAAAGAAGAAAATCCAGCATTCGGGTGAAAAAGATGAACTATATATGAAGATAAAATTTCAGATAAAATACTAGTAATAATAATAAAAGAAGAAGAATAAGACTTGGTCAATGATGTAAGAAGAATGATGTAATGTATTCATGATAGCAAAACCCTTCTATCAAGGAATTAAGGAAAGATCTCCACTCCTTTTTGAAGGCTTATTAACTTTTGATTGATCATGCAGCAAACATGATCCTGGAAGAAAATATAATGGATCAAAAGCCTCTAAATCCCAAAATGTATAAAATCACAAAATAAATCTATCATTTTGCCCGGATACAATTTTACCTGGATACAGGAAGAAACCAGTGGTGACAACTCTTTCTTTAAATTGTCTCGAATGATTGCATATAGTGTTTCGACATATGCTGTAAGCTGCTGCTTAAACAACAGTGCTGGATATTTAGCCTCAACAAGCTGTATTGTATCTTTTCCAACTCTAAGGCTTGATGAAGAAGGGGATGAACGAAAACTCTGGGAAAAATCAGGCCAAATTACTTCTTTGTATATGCAGGATTTTCGAATCCAAACATTTCTAGCATTAAATACCTACTATATTGTCTGAACTCTGAACTAGAATTACTAAGTTATTTTTGTGCAAGAAGTCCTGCAAATAAGCTTCAATAAGAAAGTATCTCATTACCTGAGTCATCCTGCCAAAAAATGACGTTGGGACAGGTGGCTTTTGACTTCCTTTTAAAGTCCGATGAAGTAAGCATAACAGCAAAGATGTATTAGATAACCAATAGGCCATATGATCATTGTCATCTGGGTTCTGCAAAATATTGTACAAAATGTCAAACTTGTCAAGTGTCAATTTGTATAATGAAAGATGTATCTCTTCTTTTCTTTTCCTCTTTTCAATTCATAGCAAATTCTTGAAGTGAACGAAGCATGCTAGTGATTCAACCCAATGGTTTACGAAGCCAATGGTTTAATCTATTTCTTCAGTTCTCTTCTTGCCAAGGCAATTTTTCTAATAAGAGGGAGTAATGGAGAAAATTCCAAGAGAAAAGGAGACCTCCATATGACTTTTATCAAATATAAACAAAAGCTTACGACACATTCCCAAGAAATGTTCTATAGTGGCCCTTGAATAGATAGGAGTCCATTAGATATATAGAGATTTTGAAAGCTGTTTTAGAGGGGAAATCATTAAAGTTTGGACAGCTAGAGTAATACAAAGGATTTCTCTACCACAATTGGACTATACCAATGATTGACTTGAGCCCCTATATGTTTGCATTGGTCACAAATAAGTTAGAAAAGCACATTGAAAAAAAGATATTCCTTGGTGTAAAATATTTGCAAATGACATGATTGTAATGGATAAAACTTGAGTAAGAGTTACCAGGAAGTTTTCTAGGTTCACTATTCAACTAGCTCTGGTTTATGATAGCAAGTCTTATATGATGAAGAAATAACATAAGATCAATCTGGCAGAAATGGAGATGCTCTTTTGTATATATATATATATATATGGAAAGACATGGATGAACTGGATAAGGAATGTCTGCATTCATGTGAAGATGGAAGTGACACCTATAGAGGATGATGGAGAAACAAAATCAGGTGGTTTGGACATGTGCTTCATAGGCCAGAAAATGCACCAGGATGAAATATTGAGCACATCAAAATTGTAGGAGATAAAAAATGAAGGAATCAAGTCTAAGATGACATAGAGAAAGTAGCGAGAAAGAACTTGGCTCTTGTAAACAAAAGATGGGGCCCTAAATAGAGTGCGAATGGAAGAAACAAATATATGTAACAAACTCCAACTTATTTGAGTTAAAGCTTCGTTGAGTTAACATTTTTTCCACCTTGGTTTAAGGCAAGATGATTTCTATTTTCAAACATGCTTAAACAAGTACCTCCATAGCAGAACCAATTGTTTGAATGAGACGATCAAATACACTAGTTTTTTCTACTTCAAATGATCTCCAATGAACAAGGCATCTATATATAGTAATTGCTGCAACAGGTTTTCCTTGACAAAAACCAAGATTTTGTTCTACGCATTTAATCAGAGCATCCACACTCTCCTGCATCAGAAATAATACAAATCAAAATAAAGAATTAAACACAAAAATTTTAGAAAGAAGTGTCACTCTTCGCACTCCCTTTAAGCACATACATGTAACCGTTCAATCCTAAACTTTTTGTCTTCATCTGTACCCAACGTTTTCTGAGGTGACGGACTCTGTGGTTCCTGTGGAAAGTAAGCTTAGTGAAGACCATAGATGATACAAGAACCAAATATGAACACAGAAAAAAAAATCATATATAAATCAAGATAAAGTGGTTTTATTTTCTCTTACATGATGACCATTCTCGAGAGCCTGCAAGAACTCAGAAGGAAAAAGAAAAAATGTTAGCATGTTTTCAAATGATGATGTAGGACCAAAAACAATTGCTTTTCTTCCTAACAAAATTGCAAACATTTACCTGAGATGTAATTGCTAAATGTTCTGATAGTGTTTTGCCAGATGAAATGGACAATGCTTGCTGCCGAACTTCATCTTTAGCCTCCAAATCAGCAAGTTTTTCTTCGAGCCTGACATAAGATAGAAATTAAATCCAAGTTAGTCATGGAGAAACCCGATCATCCTGCCTCCATATTGACTTAAAGATGCATCTTTAAAGATTTTAACACAACTGTAACCTCTGCATGGAAGTTTTCAACTCAATAATTTTTGTCTCTGCATCCAATGCTTGCTTTAATCGTTCTTCACTAAGCTTAAATGTTTCTTCATATTTCCCCTCTGTTTCATCAATTTTCTTCTCCAGTGAACTTACCATATCCTATTGAGAACCATTAAGACCAAAAAAATCCTTTAGAAGAATCAAATTAACCATTTTCAATATTTTATTCATTTCTTTTTCTTAGATTTCTAATTGCACTTATTCAAGAAGCAAATTTAAAAGCAACGTAAGTAGGACTCTACCTTGAGCTTTACATTTTCAGCAGTAAGTTTACTCACTAATTCATGGTCAACAACTGAGACCTGTGGATGAGTCATTCAGGAAATATCATTATAGAAGTTAAATTTTACCATGGATAAATAATATTTATCCATTTCCTTTTCTTATATTGCTCAATGCACTCATTCAAGAAGCCTTGTATTGGCATTCAGAACCGAAGGCCCATTTAAAAGCAACATATGTAGAACCTTACCTTGAGCATTTCATTTTCAGCAGTAAGTTTACTGATTAATTCATGGTCAACAGCTGAGACCTGTGGAGAGGCATTCTGAAAATATGGGCAGTTTAAGTTAATTCCCACCATGTTCAATACTTTATTTATTTTCTTTTTCTTAGATTACTGAATGCGCTCATTATAGAAGCCTTAACATCAATATTCAAAATGGAAGGTCCATTTAAAAGCAACATATATAGAACCTTACCTTGAGCATTTCATTATCAGCAGTAAGTTTACTGATTAATTCATGGTCAACAGCTGAAACCTGTGGAGAGCCATTCTGAAAATATTGTGTAGTATAAGTTAAATCTCACCATGTTCAGTACTTCATCTATTTGCTTTTTCTTAGATTACTGAATGCACTCGTCGTAGAAGCCTTAACATCAATATTCAAAATGGAAGGTGCATTTAAAAGCATCGCTTTAGAACCTTACCTTGAGCATTTCATTTTCAGCAGTGAGTTTACCCACTAACTCATGGTCAACAGCTGAGACCTGTGGCGATTCATTCAGAAAATATCATTTAGTAAAGTTAAATTTTACCGGGATCAATATTTTATTCATTTTTCCTTATAGCAGATTGCTGAAGTCACTATTTGAGAGGCTTGAATCAGCATTTAGAACCTAGATTCATTTGAAAGCTAATGAGAAGAACCTTACCTTGCGCAGTTCATTTTCAGCAGTTAGTTTATTCGCTAATTCATGGTTGGCGGCTGAGATCTGTAGGGGGTCAAATGACAAATATTATTTACTAAAAGTCAAATTTTATCATGTTCAATATTTTGTTCATTTGAGAAGCCCTGTATCAGTTTGAAAGCAACTTATGCAGCACCTTACCTTGAGCATTTCAATTTCAGCAGTGAGCTTATTCACTAATTCATGGTCAACAACTGAAACCTCCTGTATGATAGGTGCTTGTTCACTAGCTTTCCTTGCAGCCTCACGCTCCTTAATAAGCAGAGCTTTAGTGTTGATCTTATCATTTAAAATTTAATTTTGCTTTTAGTGTTGGATCTTTATCATTTAAAATTTAATTTTAATTATCTAAAATATTAAAAATTATATCTTAATAAGTTCCCTTTTTAAAATGCTCACGCTCCTTAATAAGCAGAGCTTTAGTGTTGATCTTATCATTTAAAATTTAATTTTATTATCTAAATATTAAAAATTATATCTAATAATTTCCTTTTAAAAGTTACCATATTGCTTGTAAAAAAATTATATTATCTACATCTAGAGCTTAAGTTTGAATTTTTATATTTTTCATCTCTTATTCTTATTTTTTAAAAACAATAATCAGGGTACACGGTGCTTTTATAACTTATATATCAGAAAAACATGTTTGAGGTAGGAAAAAAAATTTTTTGCTCAGTTTTATATTTTTTTAGTCAATAAATTGTATTAATTGTTTTATTTCTCATTTTTATTTTAAAATAAAGTTTATCTAAATTTTTTAAATTTACAAATTATATTATATAGCCTCACGCGAAGAACAGGTTTACGACTAGTTATTTACTAAAAGTTAAATTTTGTCATGTTGAATATTTTGTTCATTTCCGTTTTCTTAGAATGCTGAATGTACTCATTTGAGAAGCCCTGTATCAGTTTGAAAGCAACATATGCAGAACATTACCTTGAGCATTTCAATTTCAGCAGTGAGTTTATTCACTAATTCATGGTCAACAACTGAAACCTCCTGTATGATAGGTGCTTGTTCACTAGCTTTCTTTGCAGCCTCACGCTCCTTAATAAGCAGAGCTTTAGTTTCGTCGAATTCAAGTTGCATCTCTTGCAAAGCTGATTGTAATTTTGCAGTTTCCTGTGTTTTGGCTTGCTCGAGATCAGCCTGCATTAAACAGAATGCTTAATTACAAACAAGGAACAGCCAAGAAATATGTCACAATAAATTCTGGAAAGCATAACTTGGTAGCTCTCTTCGTACGTCCAAACTATGGTATTTAGCCCATAGGCACAGATACTCAAAGCATTCCTTAAACTCTTTCTCCAAGTCATCTCATTAGAAATGAATACTCTAACATAGATATTTAAGATGCCAATGTATCAGAAGATATTAGATTGCAGAAGAGCTTTAACAGTGAAGTAGTACGGGTTCATTTATTTAGGTGGAGAAACATCAAACAGAAAACCCTTACCCTCATTCTTTTCTCCTGCTCCAGACACAAGGTAAGTTCTTTAACTTGCTCTTCAAGCTTAACTTTGGCCTCTTGCAGAGCACCAGTCTCCTTAGCAGCCTGTAGATGTATGTTATGAATCATAAATTTGACACATGTAAGAAAAACGGTCAAGGAACTGCAGCAACTGATTCATACAGCATCAGGATTCCAAGATGTGGAACTTCACAGGAGAAAAAGCTAAAATTAACCAAATGCACAATTTCTAACCGCTAAATCTTGGAATGGCTACGCAAGCAAGAGGACGATTAGGAGTAAGATCATTTGTTTGAAGTCATTAAATAAATTTTTGCCTCACATTTTTTGCATTAAAAATTTTCAAAGGATTAGGAGCAAATCATTTATTTGACATCAGTTCTTCAACTTATTTCAGTTAGTTCAGTTCTTAGACTATTGAATTTCAGTAATTTAGGCTTTATCTAAATTTTGAACCTACCTACCAATGCTCATCCATAGTTGAGATGTGTCATGAAAGGGGAAGAAAATAAGCAAGCATAAATCCAAAAGGCAGAAAGATGAGCTTAAAGGTAAATCATGAAAAGAAGGTAGAAGATAAGAACAAAGAAGAAAATGAAGACAAGGAGGATAAATAGGAGGTTACCATTTTAAGCTTACGTAGTTCTCTGCGTGCAACTCTTCTCCTCCAGGCGCATTGCATGATAAGTGCTGCTTTCTTTAACCTCGAATAATAACGGGAGGCTAAATATTTTCGGCAATAACTCTGTAAAAGCATGAAGTCCAATCAAATCAAATCAAATAAATGATACACAAACACAAAAAAAATGAACAAGAAGAGAATTCTGTATATGGATACAACAAATAACATTATAAACTATCTTGCTCAGAAGTCAGAACTAGATGGTTAAAGTGAGGAACTTTGGTTCAATGCATAATATGCTACTCACCATTCAATAACTTTTCTTCCATCCTCTCAGTGAAACCAAAATGTCATCCTAGGTGTCTGGGTAATGGTGGTGATTTTCTTGATTACAACTAAGATGGTCTACACCAGGTTGCTTCGGGTTTGAATTGGGGACTCTTCGTAAAACCAAGCAAGATGGCTATTATCGCTGTGTTGGTTTCACTATACCTTCATTTCACTAATAAATGAGATTTACTCAATTCAAAATTGAGCAAACCGGTTTTGGAGAGACTAATTACAACATATACTGACACTGTACTGTCCCTGGTTCTAGCACTCTTTAAGATTGAGTTTTTCTCCAAAAAATTATACTCCCTTCCCTTTGTCCCAAATTTAATTTCCGGCTTAACTTTGTCATGGAGATGAAGAAGGGTCTTGTGATGATGTGAGTGAAGGATTATTGATGGTTTACTAATTCAGGCCTACTCATAATTTTAGTGTAAAATGGAATAAAAATCAAAGTGAATTATTTAAAGGGTATTATGGAGAAAACAACCTATTGAATTATTGACTTTTAATTAAAATAGGAAAATGAACAATTAATTTGACACCCGAATTAGTAATGTAGGCGCTTATTATGGGCAGAATGACTATTTAAGATTATCAACGATAAACTAAGGCCTATTCCATCCCTTTTCATTTTTTTTCATATGGTGGGTCAAGAAAGCGGACAACTTGTTACTGACAATTTAATTATTGTCCAACACACCAAACCACAAATATTCAATCATCATTAATCTATTTATTAATCACATTAATTGGTTGGAGAAATATGAAATCTATTAGTTCCATACTTGTCACTTTGTATGGTAGGAAAAAGAGGTAAAAGGACTAGAAATTAACAAAATATTCAAATAATTCCATGTGCAAACATTTCAACTTTACCTGGATCACAATCGCAGCTCTTTTCCGTCTCCTGAACTCAAGCTCAAGACAAGCAGCCATTCTACGCATGCCTGTCTGAATAGAAATAGATGAAGCACACAGACTCTTGTAAGCTTTCCTTGCAAGATACTTCCGACAATTTTTCTGGATCTTCAGAGAAGCAGCTTCTCTTCTCAGGCATTCATACTGATGACGTGCTATTTGGCCTGCAAAATACCCAAAATAAGACAAAACTTATAAAATTTCGTTTAGAGAGAAAAAAGTTCTTGATTAATTTTATTCGCCTGTAACACATTCACTTGCTTGCATGCATTTCTATAAAGCTAAACAATACCTCTGCACAATTTTTGGATATCAATGGCAGACTGCCGCAATAAGAGAAAGGCTTTGCGACAAAAATATGTACGAACTTTCCTCTGAATGATGGCTGCAGATCTTCCTAACACCTCACTTCGACGAGCATCTAGTTCTGCCATTTGACCGGCTCTGAGAAACACTTTTGTTTTGCCAATCTGCAAGATAAATGAATCAGTAAAACTGTTTCTTCAAATGTTAGAAAGTGTCTGCAATTATTTGACACTGCATATTGTCATCTCAAAGATAGGCATATGCAATAAACAAAAATTCAAAACCCACTAAGTGACTGACAGACTGCTGCCTCATATGCACATGTTCATGTATCATATACAGGAAGAAAAATTCAAGCAGTTTCAGACTATTTGCAAAAGTAGTAGTAGAAAAATATACCTGAAAACCTTGAAGCTTTGCACTCTCCAAAAGCTTCTGGCAAGCGGTAGGCCCTTTACAGCTATAAATATATAATTACATCAAAGGGGAAAAAAGAGTTAATGCAACTCAAATGGAAAATCCCATAAATTCAATTAGTAATGTTTCATAACCACAGAGAAAACTAAAGCAACATTCGATGAAAGCAAAATTTAGTAAAGCTACCTTTTGACAACATTTGGTCCCAAGATGCCAAAACGACTAACAAATTCATCAAACATCTTCCTAGTGGGATATCCTGCACAACTAATCCGAATTGCCTCCATGACTCCCTGGAATCAAATGCATATCAAATCCATTACACATGAATGTGACAAATATTAAATTCAACATCAAGAAAAATGAAATGGTCAAAAACTCAAAACTTACACCACAACGTAGTTGCTGTAAAACATTAGTGTTCTCAAAGATGGCTGGCTTCAGAACATTATTTGGCTTTACACAGCGAATATAGTGTGGCTCAGTGGCACTCAGTGTTTCAAGCAAAGCTTGCAGTTGTTGCTGCATGAAGTACAGAAATTAAGATTGTAGTATATGAAGTAAGCAAACTATGTGCATCAAACCCATGGGCAATATGCTAAGCTGACCTTAAAGCGAGAACCTATTGATGAGAACTTTGATGATTTTGAAGAATCCTCAGGCAATGGTGGGAAAAGGCTTGAAACAAATGAGCATTTGGATGCGCTAAGGAGAGCTTGGTGCTCGGCAACAACATAATCTTTGTTTTTATCCAGAAATTGCTCAGTTTGGTATGTTACCTACAGTAAATAAACACCACTGATTTGAGAATTGAGCAGCAATGAACCTTTTCCTTACTAGGGGGAGGATAAACATACTCACATCACCAGCATAATGACAAATAGTGAAATCAGTGCGTGACAACTTAGGCTTGCTGAAGCGCTTGTGATCTTTAAAAGTCTGATAAAGCTTTTGAGCAAATGTCTCATATGTTGATCTGGGAAACATACTATAAGAACAAACAAAAACCATTAAGAATAATATAAAATAAAAGGAAAATTATTTCCTAGACATAACAAAATTAGTTTTAATAAAAACTGTGATATCTTCTTTTTATTATTATTTTTAACTTACCAAGCCTCATCAAGAAGAGCAATGATGCCGCCTGGTTTCTGAAATTGTAAAAACTACAAATTAGAATGATCAAACACAATTGAAACCGCCCCCCCCCCCCCCCCCCCCCCCCCCCCCCCCCCCCCCAAAAAAAAAAAATAAATAATTATATATTATATATATATATATATTAATCATTAAATGATGTCCCGTGTTATGGCTTTGAGAAAAAACACTAAATTAGAAAGAAACCAGAATTCATTCAGCCTACAAATTATGGTGCAACAAGTGAAACAAAGGCCCAGCTAACTTTAAGCCAACGTCTAATTCGCTCCATGGATAATAACAAACTTGAAAAAATTCTCTTGTCCAAGGGAAACATAACTTATTGAAAATTTGTCTCAACACCTATTTTCTATTTTCTTTTCCTAAAATATATTTTTTAGAGATATTAATCATTAAATGATGTCCCGTTGTTATGGCTTGAGAAAACACTAAATTAGAAAGAACCAGAATACATTCAGGCCTACAAATTATGTGCACAAGTGAAACAGGCCCAGCTAACTTAAAGCCAACGTCTAATTGGAGTCATGATAATAACAAACTTGAAAAATCCTCTTGTCCAAGGAAACAATAACTTATTGATTTTGTCTCAACACTTTTTCTATTTTCTTTTCCTAAAATATATTTTTAGAGAACCAAGACACCATTGTATTGACATTCTGATTTATATGGAGAAAATTTAATTCCTTAAGGTGCACAAACAAACAAATGTTTTAGCAGTTTTCATGTCCTGGAGTCATTTTTCCTTGATGTAAATAGTGATTTCACAATATACTTGCATGATAACTAGGATAATATAGGCACTTATGAGGTAAGTCAAGCACATTCAAAAAACTTATTGAAAACCAAATCCACAAGACTTTATTTTTTCATGTCTGTAAACCAGATAATGCATTTTTTTGCTGTTGACTAAAATTGAGTTACATCCCTTGCATTGCTGATTTGCATTAACACTTGTATGTGATAAAGTTTCAGTAGTAACAGCTCACAAATTCACAATCAAAGTCACATCGAATGAAGCTTGAGAGAAAATAGCAACTAAATAAGCAGAGCGCATGAACCACTAGTAAAATTAGCAACAACTGATAATAAGTTATGGACAAGAGAAACAAAATTGGGCGATGAGTACTAAAAGAAAAAAATAGTTACGCCAAAGTTAAATGTAGTTAAATGTTCATGATAAGTAATATAGTAACAGAGAGAGCAGGGAAAAGGGAGGAATAAAACAATGGTAATAATCATGATAAGTAGAAAGGGAAGAAGCAAATTCATTAATAGTAGTGTCAAACTCTTGCTCATGAAATTGAGAAATGAGATTATGAAAAACGGTGAAATGTTTTATTTGGATATAATATCAAATAAAATCAAATTAATCCTGCCAAAATGGTTTGCTCATTCTTGCAAAGGTAAACTGAAAGGTAAATATTTACTAGTTTTGATACTGGACCACAATATAATTAAACATAATATGACATAAACCACACCTTTTCAATAAGATCAAGGACATCCTGATTATCAATGAATTCTATGTAACTCCAATTAATTTCTTCTTTTGTATATTCTTCTTGCTCCATCTTGAAAACGTGCTGTCCAACGAAATATTTTAAATCAAAAGAAGGGATTAGATTTGGAGGTTCCTGGGAATACTACAAAACAAAAGAATATTATATTGTGTGGAAAACCTGATTGAAATGTTGCTGCAGCTTTTCATTGGTTAAATTGATACAAAACTGCTCAAAACTACAACAAACAAGTAACATTGTAAAACTAGATACAAGCATCTACAACAGGATAATTACAAATACAACATATGATGAAATGGCAAAAGCATATTTACATATTGGAATATGAACATATGATACTGTTGGTTTAATATCTGAAAATTTCATCGCAGAGTTCTTAATATTTTCAAGACGTAGGCCTTCACTTTTGAACCTTGTTTATTTTGAATTCACTTCAGATTTTTACAGGTAACATAATATTTTTATTAATTAATAGTTCTAATTTTATGGGCCTCCTTGTTCCTTGCTGGATTATTTCATTTTTTTGAATTTTATCTATTCCTTTTTATTCATGGCCTCTGTTCCTGAATTCTTGCAACTAACAAATTCTTGATTATCTTTGAATATTGTTATGCGCTTATTTAATTGTGCATATGCTTAGATCTTATATTCATATTTAGCTAACCTAACTTGTATTCAGTTAAGTTTGAATTTATTCATGCAGAGTTGAAGCCCACCCTGTGGCTTATCATGTATTAACCTTGTGCAGATTTTAAGCATCCTTAGGTTCATGTTGGCCCCAAATCCACCTGGCCTAGGTTCAAATCATTGCACCTGACCAAATTCCAGCATCAAGACAAAAAAGCAACCATGCGCCTATGACTAATAAGACCTGTACATCAATTGGGCTACCTTGGAAAATATAGCCCACCGATCCACGTTTGCTTCATATATCAAAGTTTGTAGCCCAGATCACAAATGGGTCTATTAAGTAATAATGAATTTATCATGACGTAGGTACAAAATATGCCACCTAAGACGTGTAAAGAGCATGAAAAATTGGATCATGGCTTCATTTATGGTGGTGTGTTTTGTGAGTTAATGCAAGTATAACACTTACCTACACCCGTTGTATGGGCCCACCCATATATCAAGCCAATCTAATGAAGACACATAAGATAAACGAGGGATATTACTTCCCATTTACTGAGAAAAAAGGACAAAAGAGTCCTCAATGATAAAATTTTTTTTTTGAAATAATAGTTATCCATACAGAAGTAGGTAAGTAATTTCCTTGATGCAACTAATGCAATCTACATGTAGTCTCCTAATATATCAATCAATCTAATCTTTTGATTTTCCACTCTAAGAAATTAAAATGTTTTCTTTGGTCATCAGTCAATGTTTAGCTTCAGGCTTTGAATTTGTTAGTCTGAGTCCTTAATTAAGGTTCTAGGAGTCCTATACAATGAGGTCTAGGAAAAATTTAAAAAGATGAAAGAAAAAAATCAACATAATTTATTTCATTAGTATCAAGGTTAACACCTTTTCAAGGTCTATCCAAGAAGGTAAACTACTCCCACACTCATTCCTATCTTGGAATTCCATCCATTTATCTTCAATTTAACACTTTAAAGGAACTTCTCAGTTAAAGGTCACTTGCACGAGAAAAACAACCCCAACCCTAACGGTAGATATAAACAGAAAAAAGTAAATAAATAAATAAAAACATAATAAACATACAAATGGGATAATAAGCACCGACGTCTGAAATTTTCTTGGTAGCCATTTCATCAAAAGAAATACAAGTATTCCAAGCATTTATTTTGAAGGAAATTAACATCTATAATGATGAAAACAAAAGCATACCGGTTAAGCACCTGTTTGTCTTGAAACTCTCGAATCCATATATATCCAGAACCCCAATTAAGGATGTGGAATCAGGGTCTTGACCAATAGAGTTATTAATCTTGTCCACAAGCCTGAAGGATGAGTAATCAGGAAGTTAAGAAATTGTAGTGGCTGAATGCTATGGCCGAAAGAGAAGGGTACTTTAGAACAAAAGCATGAAGTGCATTACAGCATACCAATCAAATAATCTCGAATAGACAGTTTTGGCGAAAGCATCTCTATTGATAGCTGCAGCACCAGGATCAAGTGCTTTTGTTATGCTCTCATCACGAGTCACGATCACACGTTTGCATAAGGAGTCCTCAAGAGCCTTTTCATCACACCTAAACCAAACTTGCAGATTATAGAATTGCCATAACTATTTTAGACATCAAAAGAATAGATTAAATTAATGTTGAGTTACATGAACAGTTCAGCCGCTGTCTTCAGATGGAACCAAGCTTTATCATCCTTGGGCTGAGAAGAATCTACTTCATCTCCCTTTCCAAACTCAACGTTGCCTATATGTAGTATTGCAGCCACAACTCGAAATATTGCATCCTATCAAGAAAATTTTAGAAGAAATTTTTCATTTTAAAAAACCCTATTACAAAATCGGTAAATACACTACCTGCTCATCAGAATTTATCCCCACGACATCCATAGCCCTTCTAGTAGCGAGATACTCATCAGAATCATCCACTCCATCCAGTTCGCAGCAGTTTGATTGATTGAGATAATGAAACGTTTTAGGATTTCCCAACTTGTACTTCTTGACATCCTGATGGATACGTTAAGAAACACATGGTATAAGACAGCTAAACTCCTAACAGTTTATATCATTTTAAGGTACCCCGCCTTGGCTGGGAACTTAAACAGTGGACATAAAAGAACAACAGCCAAAATAAAACTAACAAAACGACATTAACAAAAATTGTTTGGCTTTCCATCAGTATACAGTGGACATCATTTACTGACACATATAATAGGCAATGTATGTTTCTTGAAGGCTTTCAGTAAGGTTAATACAGATCTAGACATGAAAATGGCTTTCAATGGTTGTTAGTACTTATGGGAATGAGGTTGAAAGTGCTTTTTCAGGGAAAAATCCTTTTAGATATTGTTGCAAGAAGCTGTTGGAACTGCTATTTAATTGTTTGTCATGATAACTGAACTGAAACATGTGAAATACACCTTAAAAGAAATTTACTTGCCTTTGGTCAATATATTCAAGATTGTGCTTCTCTCAACCACAACTAAAACAAACGCCCAAAAATACTAGATATCACATCAACCACTCACCATCTAAGGAAATTTGTAGAAAATAAAAGATGCCAAATTTAAACTTTTACTAAAACAAAAATTCAATTTCTAATGATCTTTGCACCAGAACCTAGCATCTCTAGGAAGAAATTTTCAGATGCATGCATAACATCAATTTACCTCCTGAGGAGCAGCACACAGCATGTAAAAGCAGTGATAATTTCTCTCAGGATCAGACACTTGGCAAACACGGGATCGTTCCAGTAGATAAGTCCTAATGGCAGCTCCTGATATCTTCCCCATCTTGTTAAACTGAATCTCCACAAACTTACCAAAACGACTGGAATTTAAGAAAGGAAAGAGCATAAACCTTGTGCCATAATATGACAAAATTCAAACATTTTCAGTAACGATTTACCACCTTGAATTGTTATTCCTGACAGTCTTAGCATTACCAAATGCTTCCAGAACAGGATTGGACTGCCAAAGTAAAACATAAAAAATGAATTGAATCTATCATTTTCCAAAAGGAAATAGTTGCATCTCTTGGTCCAGAAACATGCAACTAATAGGATCAGTAGAAAAATAAAGGCAATGGTACCTCTAAAACTTGTTGCTCCACAGACCTTCCCTCAGATCCAGGTTTCCCACCCATATAGGCTAAATACCGCATAAGCATCTTTGTACTCTCTGTTTTACCAGCTCCACTTTCCCCACTAACCAAAATTGCTTGACTTATTCCCTCGTTGATCATTTGTCTGCAAGTTTAGATTCTCTATACTTATGAGGGAATGCTATTCAAAACAACATTCAATGATTAGACAGACAATTTCATATGACAATCACCTGTATGCTGAATCTGCAACAGCAAATGGATGCGGGCTTAGCTCACCAATGGCTGCCCCTTTATACTTTCCCATTATATCATTACCATATAAATGAGGAAGTCTTCGAAAAGGATTGACAGCAATCAATATATTTCCCGTGTAAGTCTGGAATTACCACAACCAAGTTTAGCCTCATATCCCAAATAAAGTACCTCAGGAAGAGGTTGCCTATATTTTATGGCTAATATAGCAAAGATAATGCAGCAAAAAATAAATCTGTTCAGCCTGCAACAAAAGTTTCTACTGGACACCAAAGAGAATATCATAAAAAGATGTAAATCATCTGCTCAACTTACATATATTTCATTTGTATCATATCTACATTTAAGATTGAACAGAACCCCTGGCTCATGCAAATATGCCAGCTTTGTCATATCATCCACACCATCTAGAGGAAATTCAGGATCCTTTGGATGAACATCAGATGCTTTAACAACAACCTAAAGTAGACAGAAAAAAATAAGCGGAGAAGGAAATAAACCTGAACCTTGAATTTTATGCAATTGGAAAATAATAGCATAAGCACAACATACACCAATGGGATCAACGAGAAATCTCGCTTAACATAAAAGGAAGAATGTACATGAAAGTATGCATAATTGTACAAGTCCAGACACATGAACAGATGCATAGACTATCAACTTGCGACCATCCAATGCAAATGAATAATGTATATTTTTAGATTTATTAGAATCTCATGCTAAATTTAAACTTCTAAACTAAAAACTTCATATATAGTCTGACAAGAAAAACTCACTGTCTTTCCAGATGAAACTTTCACTGTAATCTCTTCACCGTTAACTTTCAAAACTTCTCCATCAATCCAAGTTACCTCAGGATCCAACACCCAAACAAAAGATCCAACAAGTATATTTGTCGAAGCAACCTGCATGATCAAGTCATCAGTAAAGTCCATCAGAAAGGTGAAAATATGCTTTCGAAAATAACAAAGGCATTCATAAAATTTAGTTAAAAATAATCAAAGGGTAGACAGTTGCATCTACACAAACACACATGCGAGCCTCTAAGCCAACTGGGAGCTAGTAATAGTAAGAACTAGTGACGACAGAATATTACTGGGTGCAAAAACAAAATGACAGAAGTGCTCCTTCCCTCTCAGCAGATTCAAGTGGTGTAGGAAATGTTTCTTTGTTTTTTCATTCTTTTTTTTTTTCTTCTCAGATATAACATTCTAAAGCTGGTCATTCTATACATCTTACAACATGTTTGTTCCAATCTAAAGACTTCCAGTAAATCAGAATGGTATTCCGTTCTTAATTTTATGAGAACTTTAACAATGTCCAAAAGAAAGCAGCCAATGAACAAAAGCATAATTAAGAACACAGTAAAACCCAATGGTCATACAAAGAAATACATACTCTATGACAACGACGACGACGACAACAATAATTTCCAAAAGTAATTCATAAAGACAAGTTAAGAAATATAAAATGTGAGACCACAGAATATAATGTAGCAATTGCACTATAAAGGAGTGAAAGGATAATCCGTATTAGTTCCTAACCTTTAGTTAGCATTTTTTAAAATTGTCTCACCTAAATGTTCAAAAATCATAACAGCACAAATTTGCTTGGCATCATGGGAAATAACAATTGCAGGCTTCTAATAAATTTCTATAGAAAAAGAAGTTAAGAATTCAAAAGGGCAACTCTAGAATAATAGAGCAGTATCTTTCCTAACAATTTATTCGCTGATGCTTCTACGCTCTCACTACGTTACCCTATTAAGGACATAAAACAGATGCTTCAAAATTTTTTCCTTTTTTCCTTTTAAGATAAGCTGCATTTAAGTGCATTAAATATATATAGCAACAGAGTCTAAAAAGTGAACAATGAAACTCAAATGTTATATAATCTTCCATTAAATATTTGGATTTTCAATGAAAAGTAAATGATTGGAACAACTTCTTTTTCCAAAAAAAAGAAACCATAAGCAAAAAAATTAATTATATGCATAGCCATAAAATGTATGAACTAATTGCATTTTTGGTAGACCATAATGAAGCGTGATTTAATACAATGAAATAAATTTAGCATTCATTGTTCTTTTCTATTGGATTTTCATTTGGTTACATTCTTTAATAAACATATCTATTTCAGGTTCCACATCAACAAATTGAGCTTAAAAGTTAACAAAGGAATATATTGATCAATAGAAATACCAGAAACAACATTTGAGAAATAAGAAAAGGAATAATTAACGTACCATTTTTTACAATATTGTTTATCAGATTAGATTCGATATCAATAAAATGCCAATGTATCATCAATAGATTCTTCCATTCCGACAAAATGCCGTTGCTAAAAGATCCAATCTCTTCCCTAAAACCAAACGAGACATTCGCTCCTCAGGCTTTGCCTCTACCTCTCTATCCATCAATAAATTTAACGTCATTATAACTGCATTTTTTTGGTTTTCTTTTTCCGGGAAGAAATGAAGGAGCAGAGGGGAGGTCACGTTAAGGAAGCTATTGTTGCAGAAAGCTGACAATGCCGGACCTTAAACCCCCTTCTGTGAAACCAGAACTGAAATCCGAACCCTCTTCTCTGCAACTATTTTCTCGCGCTTTCCTTCCCTTTCTCTTCCTCTTGAAGAAATTTGTTTTCTCGTTAGCTGTGTCTCTGCGTTTGTTTGGCTTTCCTTTCGAACGCAAAACAACGTCAACTCGAACATCACGTATTTTTTTCTACATTCCCTTATTTGTCCCCAGTAATTAAAATAATATTTTTTACACAAATAAATAACCATATTTATAATTACATATATTAAAAATTACTATTAATTTTTATGGCCTCAAAATTACAATGAGATTAAATAAGATCTTCATTTGCACTTTTTTTTTTTTATTCGTTAGGATGCTAATATGTCGAAATAACAATAAAAAATAGATCTTTTCTTAATTTATCAATTATTGAAAATTTTTTTAATTAAAATCTTAACATGTCTTACTTCCTTATCAACGAGAAA
The DNA here is from genome assembly GCF_014843425.1 of Jatropha curcas. Next base: position 3,811,942 of record NW_023590739.1, read on the forward strand.
CCAATCACAATGAAATCTTTGTCTAATAAAATCATGTTTCTAATAGTTGCAATATATATTTTGTTTTATTTTGTTAGACATAATACCATAAATTAGCTCGGTTTTATTTTAATTGGTTTTATTTCATTTTTAGTATTTTTTTTTTTTGGAAAATTTTTTTTTTCTAATAGTTGCAATATATATTTGGTTCGGTTTTCATCTAAAATAAAATCATACATATTTGATCACAAAAGGTGCTTCCATCTGGTAAAACCAAATACTTACTCCAGAAATAGCATTATTCATACACTATTAAAAATCATTAAAAATTTCAAGATAATCAAAGCAAAAGCCAAAAATGTTTATTTTTTTAATTTATCAGAGATTCAATAAGCTGAAATAATATTGTGAATTACACAACATGATTTGTTCTTTCATAAGCCAAAAATGTATATTAATTATTGTAATAAATAATTGAATTAAAGCTCAATCTGCTTTTTGAACTTGGACACAACATATAATTTGTCCAAAAATTAATTTGCCCCATGAATTTGCAGAAAAAAAATAAAAATACCCAATTTTTAAGAAAAAATTTGTATATAGTTTTTTTAACTAATAAAAAATTACTTAAAATTTTAAAATTAGAAAATAAAAATTATTTTAAAATTCTGAATTAAAGCTCAATCTGCTTTTTTGAACTTGGGACACCAACATATAATTTGTTCCAAAAATTAATTTGCCCCATGAATTTTGCCAGAAAAAAATAAAAAATACCCAATTTTTTAAGAAAAAATTTGTATATAGTTTTTTAACTAATAAAAAAATTACTTAAAATTTAAAAATTAGAAAATAAAAATTATTTTAAAATATACATAATTATAAAAAATTTACACTATTTGATTTAAAAAAAATTTAAACAAAAAAATAAAAATTATTTTAAAATATAATAATTATAAAAATTTACACTATTTGATTTAAAAAAAATTTAACAAATATTTGATTTGTAAAAAATTTTAGAATCAGAAAAGATTTGATTATATTGAAATCTTTGGTTAGAAAAATATTTATTACTTTTTTGTTTGATTATTTTGAATTATATTTGATTTACATTAAATATTTCATTATTTTTTTAGTCATATTTGATTTGTATTAAATAATTTATTTTTTGGGACTAAAATTGAGCAATTTATATTATTGGTATAAATTTAAGAAATAATTTATAAAGAAAAATTAATTTCTGGACGGTACGGTACGGCCACGGGTGACGAAATTGATCACGAGCAGGCAATGACGCGAGTCCGATATTGGGCAGAAAAGTAATGATTGACTTTAGATTAGGTTAATCGGTGAGTATGATGAATATATAAATATAAATGGTTTGGTCGGTCACAGGCCATAGAATGCAATCACATGATATCATACGTGACAGATTTTCGAACTTTCCATATCATCACATCGTTAACCTAATTATTTATTCTTATCTTTATACCCATTTCTTTCTCTACGCTTCACCTCAAAGCCAAAAGGATCTCTGCCTTTTATTATATTATACCCTAAATTGAATTCAATCTCTAAGATATTTCAATTTAAAAAGTTTTGGCACAATTTAGAGTATAATTATTAAAAATGGAACAAAACTGAAAAAAGAAATTTTATAATTTAATATTTTTTTTTACTGAAAAAGGAAATTTAAATCTGGATGAATTGTTAGATTGTATATGCAATTATCATTATCTTATACTTTAATTTACTATAATTCAATAGCTTTGAACCTTGATAAAATAACCTTATTGTGAGTTAGCACTTGGGCCTGTTGGGCCTATTTTGTCTGGCTTAATATTTTCTGGACAAAATACAGGATGGGCTAGACCCAAAATCCGTACATAAGATAGAGGTATCTTGAGCCATGTGGCAAAAGAAGAGCGGTTGGAGACTGAAAGCTTCCGTGTCAGAGAGTGATTGGAAAAGAAAATGACTTATGTAATTTTTTTTTGTCAATGTTTAGTATATATAATGATTATTATACATTTTACACTATTGGCGGCAGTGAAAACAGCTTCAGACCCATAAAAGTAGTAGAGTTCATTATAAAAAGATAGGACTTCATATAGAAAAAGACAAGTTTCAAGCGCGTTAAGAACAATACTATTGACAGAAGCTACAACAGCTTCAAGCCCATCAGAATCAGCACTGTTGGCAGCGATTACTACAAGAGCTTCAAGCCTATCATAACCAGCTCAGTGCTTCACGAAAACAGAAAACTTCCCCTAAAATTTGATTGCTCATCAATGCCCATACCAATAGGTCTATTTAAACATACTATATTAGACTTGGGGAAAGAATTCTATTTATATGTACTTAGAAAAGCTAGTCTATGTTAGTTGGTAACAAACTTTATAATAAAACATTAACTAAATGTTGTCATGAAATCGTCACCATTACATTACATGACTATGATTATAATTATATTAAGAATTTAGTAATTAATTAAGTTAATGATCCAATAATCAAAGATTTACATTAAACGTAGTACTTCTAATCCTTGGCTGCGGCCCCACCCTTTTCAGAACTAGTATATTTTAGCATTATGAGCTTATTTTGTCCATAAGCCATATATAAAAGTTGTTGTCAACTAACCAATAAACCTATGGTAAAGCATCAAGAGAGATTTCAACAAAATCTTCTTATAGACGCAGAAAGCCACAAACAGAAGTTCTGTTTGTCTTGTTGCTATATGTCTTATTCTTTTTCTCAAACTATACGAATATATCTAATTTAAGAGAGAACTCTAAAATTAATATATGTGGTTTCATTTACAGAGTAAGCTTTTACAGCCATTTTGCACAATCTCTTGTATATCTAGCTAGTTGCCTGATGCTCTAGGAGTGAAAGGTATCTGGTTTAAACCTACGTTATCTCTTTTAATTAATTTATAATTACTGCCTCTTATTTGTCCGGTATCCTTAATGGGTTTTAATGTAATTTATGTCTGAAGTTATAATTATGTAAATTGTGTTCGACAATAATTTTTACAGTATTCGGTAATATAGCATTTATAATATAGCATTTAAAGTAATGTTTACAGATTAAGATATCATTTTATAAAATGTTAACTCATGTAATCTTTAGCTTTTAGCATTATATGAAAAGTTACTTAAATAATTACTAGCTATTTAAACATCTAAAATAGCTAGTTTTGCCGAACAAATCATAAATTGCAATGATGAATGATGCAGATTGCAATATACAGTATCAAATGGCAAAAACAAAAGTAGCTAGCTAGTTAGAAGACAAATCAGGTACAAGGAACCTAATATCATTACACAAACCCTATTTGCAATACAACTAAAATATCATCAAGCACAAACGCACAATAATTCATTTTCACATTGATATAGTATGTACCATCAATCCATTACTAGATAGAAGAATTGTTCATGAAAAATAACAAAACTATAGGTGTCACAATTAATGAAATTGGACCCACTATTTCATTTTCCATTCTTAATTGCACCGAATCGGATTCCATAAGTACCGTAACTACAAGTCATTTTCTAGCAGGGAATCCAAAGACAGTCTACCTATAAATGTATCTTTTATGCGTATATATAGGAAAATTTCTGTACAGAGATGATTCTCTCGGGGTGAGGTATTTCGTTTGCTACAAAACTCAGAAAGAAACATATCAGTGAATATGCTTTGGACGTGTCTGAAACGATAATACTGTTCTTTCATATAACATCTTTTGGTCTTGAAAAATCAAAGAAGTGTATATACATAAACGTTAAGACAGAATATGAGACAAACTGTTTGATTTTTTTTTTTTTTTTTTAGGAAATTTGGACGTGTCTGAAACGATAATACTGTTTCTTTCATTATACATCTTTTGGTCTTGAAAATCAAAAGAAGCTGTATTATACATAAACGTTCAGACAGATATATTGAGGACAAACTGTTTGATTTTTTTTTTTTTTTTTTTTTAGCAGCGGAGCAGTGTTTTATTTTTTTTTTTTTTTTTTTAGGCAGGACAGTGTTTTAAGAGACGCAGAGCTTAAAAGTGTTTTGATCTTTCAACAAGTGTGCTTTTACTAAAATTAAGGCAGTTTAGCTGTGCCTTTTGAGATGCAGAGCGTAAAAGTATTTTACTCTTTTAATAAGTGTGCCTTTTTATGAGAATTTTTAGAAAATTAAGACAGCTTATCACTTCGATCAATATGTTATTAGTAATTGAATCATGATATTAATAGAGTAGATAGTGATATTAATTAATTGATATTAACTAATTATGTAAGTTAATTGTTTTTTTTTTTTTTTTTTTTTAAAAAAAAAAAACAAAAAACCAAAATTTTTTTTTTTTTTTTTTTTTTAAAAAAAAAAAACCAAAATAAGGGGGTTGGAGATACTTGAACCAGCCAACCAGGCAAGGTCCATCAGACCATCACCCACTTACATCTAAATCAATCAAAATTGTATATCTACTTGATATGATGAGGACCACCGGGTGAGGTGAAATTCTTTATTAATGGTATTAGCGTCCATTCATAATTTCATTCTGAATAAATGGTTTTACTTTTATTATTAGATTAATATATTAATTTCAATTTTTTTATAATTACATATTTTCCAATAATTATGTACTATTCACATTGTATACCCTTTATTTATTTATTTATATTTTTAATTGCACTTTAATTCTATCAACTAAATTCGCACACCAAAGCATAGCTTAATGATAAGTGCATATACAACTTATAATTGTATCTAGGTTTAAAAAAAAGATCAACATTATTTAATACATTGAAAATTTTTGAAAGGAAAAAAGATTATCAAAAGACGGACAAATAATCAATTATTAGATTTATTATTATTAGTTACATGGTTTAAGCAAATGTATAATATTTTCTTTTTCTCTGGATCCAAACAAACAAGAGATAACAAAAAATTCTCATAGCAATTATTAAGCTAAAAGCAAAAGCAACGATACGAGTGTACAAACCTAACACTGTTGAAAGCAGAGTGGCAGATTGGCTCAGTTGAGAAACAAAGTAACTACTAAGGAGACGATTTCAGCTACTCTATAAATGCTAATTGCCATTTCTCAAACTACCAAAACGGCACTGTCACCTCTCACTAATAATACTAACACTTTGATGTACAAAGAATTCAATGCTCATCCACCCTTTTTTTTTTTTTTTAAAAGCCCTTTTTTTTTTTTTTTTTAATAACTATAATAAATATATGCCTTTTCAGGTAGATTCAATTAGCTCTTTCAATTTTCCTAACAACCCCATTTAAACAATACTAATAAGGCCAATATCATCGTTGAAATACAAATCCATTCATATTGATAACTCCCCTTTTTTTTTTTTTTTAATAACTATATATAAATAATATGCCTTTCAGGTAATTAATTAGTCTTCAATTTTCCTAACAAACCCTCATTTAACAAATACTAATAGCAATATCATCGTTGAAATACAAATCCATTATTTATAACTAAAAAAAGCATTTTAAGACTTTGTAATAATTTGGGAAGTACTAAAATTAGTATTTATTTATTTTTCTTAATTAAGAATATTAATTACTCCAATAATAGAGTTTAAAAGATGCTCAATTATATTGTAAAAGTCATAATTATGCATAGTGTCCTTGAAAAATAATGTAGGACCAATTCAAAGATGTCATTATATAGGTTAATAATGCATCTAACTATCTCTCTCTCTCTCTCAATATGTGCCCCAGAAATAATACATGTGAATAGCCAGAATACATGTCTATATATTTGCATACATTTCTTATTCACATCATCATCTTTTATATAACTCAGACATTAGACATAGACCCTTCTTCACGGGCATATTTTAGCAACTTCAATTATTTAAGTTATATATAAAGAGGGGGAGAGAGAGAGAGAGAGAGAGAGAAGGGTCTGTAACTTTGTATATGTATATGGCCTAATGGTGTCAAAGCAAAATGTGGGTTTTGATGATGGGTAGATCTCTTCATTGATGAAGGAGCCTCTGCAGAGAATTTATGTCAGTCACACACTTCTTTTCTAACCCTAAAACCCACCATATCTCTGTCTCTTTCTCTTTTCTCTTTTCCCTATATTATTATCAAACTATAAAGAAAACATTTACTCGTCTCCACTACTACTGCCACCACTACTAATGATGAGTGGTATCAAGAAAGGCAAATTAGAGGGAAAAAGAAATAATTCTTTACTTATGGATTGTTTTGGTGGTAGCAAGAATAGGAGTAGCAAGTGTGAGAAGGATTTCAGAGGGTTGTTAGAGAAAGTGAGGCTTCTTCAAGATGAAATGAAAGCTATAATGTGTGAAAGAGAGAAAGAGAGTAGAGCTTATGAAAGAGATGTTATGGTTTTTGCATTTAAAGAAGCTGAATGGAAACAAGAAAAGAAAAAGCTTAAAGAAGAAGTGAAAAGGTTGAGAAAGATTGTAGAAGAGAAAGAAGAGAAAATTAAAGGAATGGAAGATGGGTTATTATTAGTAGGAGAGAAAGGTGAGAAAAGTCATAATTGGTTACTTTCCGGTAATACTAGTTTTTGGGTTGAGCAAATGAGAGAAGAGAGACTATGGAGAGATGAAGCTGTGGATAAGTGGAAGAAACTGTATCTTGCTATCAAGACTGAGCTTGATGATCTTATTCAGAAAACTCAAGGTGGTGCCTTTTCTCTCTCTCTCTCTCTCTCTCTCCCTCTCTTGCATTTAGTGATACAGATACAGAATCATATACTGAGTAGCCTGTATGTCCATGCACAAGTTCGTATGTGCACTAATTTACCGAAAATTATTGCTAGAGGACATTAGATATGCACTGTAGAATCACTTTATTTCATTTCATATTGTCATATCACAGTCATATATCTCCATGCACAGGTGAATAAATGCGCTAATTAGTAGAAACTTATTACTAGAGGACATTATTAGCTATGCACTGTGGATTCACTTTATCTCATTTCATAGGGATTCTCTCTTTCTTTTCCCATTCTGATTCTTATTGGCAGACTAGCAAAAATGTGGATTTGAAATTATTTTACATTTTATTTTTTGCTGTGTGTAAAAATGGTTGAGATTTTCTTTCGTTTAATTTGACTCCAGTTAGTATTATAACTTGTATTTTTACAGTTCTGGAAAGACGATTCCTAATAAAAATTGTTCAAGTTTTTGATGATATATATGAAAGAGCTTGCAATTTTGTTTTCCTTTCTTTAGGGGATGGACTATACTGGAAAGCTGAGGAAGAAGAGATGATTGAAGAGCTAAAGATGGAAGTGAAGGCAAAAGAGGACACCATTGAAGAGCTGAAAGCAAGATTAGCTTTAGTAGAGCGTGAAGAGTACAAAAGGGCAAGAGAGGTTGATATATTAAGGCAAAGCTTGAGAATTATGAGCAGTAGAAAGACTGTTCCAAGCTTTACCATTAGCAAATCCAAGCTGCGGATTGTTAAACAGGCTAAAAACCATAAAGTTCCAAGTTGCAGTTCTGCCTGGTAGATTGTATGGCTATTAAAGTTGTAGTGCAACAAAAGAAATTGTAATTTTTAATTGCTATAAATTGCTTGTCGGTCAAATTCAATATCTATAGGAAATATTGTCTGGATCAATAAATACGAGTAAGTAGACCTTCAGAGAAAAGACAGCAAAATGTGGGACACCATACCAAGATAAGACTTACAGCATTAGATTCTTCTCTTCTCCATCCCTGACTCAACTTCAGCTAAACTCATCAATTTGTAAGTGTTCCTGAAGGGTCATATTTCATCTCAGATAAATACTTAAATGTTAGTTTCCTAAAATATTAAATGCTTCATAAAATCGTTTTGAGGATATTCCAAGGAATATTCCTTAAAAGGAGAAAGATGAGATATATATATTCTTACTGATCAAAATCAAGTAACAGAGACTGGACTTTTCTTGGCAACACACGTTGTCTGTGCTATAGAAGCGAAGCATAGATAAACAAATTAATCACTATTTAGTGGCTGCTTTCGTAAAAGTGTCTTTTCTTTGCTGTTGAAAATTTGAAATGCTTTATAATTTTCTGTTCAAAGAATAATTTAAGTCTTGAATTCTTTATTTACAACCCCTAAAAAACCTCTTACTAAACACACAGTAGTTTTTGCTCTGAAGAAGAAATTAATAAACGAAATATAATGTCACACAAGACAAGAATTTGAGAAAACATATTCTCACAGCATTTCAGATGGTTTCAGAGCTTATGATCCACCACGAATGAGTGCCAACTGTAGTCAAAACGAAGCACAAGAATTCGAAGCAACACCAGAAAGAAAAAGATAAAGATTATATAGAAACAATAAGACCAAAAAACCAGAATGAGAGAATTAGAAATGTCTATGGAGAATAATTAGGTAACATTGGATACCATACTCTTAAATACCTTGTATAGAATGCTTACTATCTTTGAAAAATCCCAAAAAAAAAATTGCTGTACAAGTACAGGTTTCTGTTTCTTCCTCTATGCATATACAAGTAATCTTTCAATGGGATTCTCTATATGCATGTACAAGTAATCTTTTCATGGGATTCCCACTGGACTTACAGTTTATAGAGCCTGCCTGACAAATGCAAAGAATTATTCTGTATTCTGTAATAAGTTCAGAAAAGTCAGTAGACAAACTTTGGTAGCAATGTTACTATCTCTTTAGCTGACCGATACACTATCTTGTTCATTATTTTCTCGTCTTGCAGCAATCTGATAATTTGATCTCACATTCTGAAGAAAGCCAAAAGAGATTGAATAAATTTCTGACAGTAAATACTAGTCTTAATAATTAAGTAGCTTTTAGAAATGCATACTTCTCACTTTAATCCAAGAACCAATTCTCATGTGCTATGCTCCTCACAAGAACCATTAAGGTAACCAAAGAAAGTGCAGGGAACATAAATATAATTATTTGACTAAATGAGAAGTACCTCTAGCAATGTGATGTAATAGAAATCCTCCATGTGCTGCATCAGTGCAGTACCATCTCTAATGGCACGAAATATATTTATTTCAGTTTGCAATATTTTTTCAATGAGTTCCTTCTCACCTTTCATCTGTATGCATAAAATCAATCTGAGAGACAACTCTAAGGAGAGCATAAAAATGTAGAGAAAGAGTGCCGGCAGCATGGATATTATTAAAGAAATAATACAATTATACCATATTATGATGCATTTAAAAAAGGAAAATTGTTGCAATCATGATTAGAATAGCAATAGATATTGGTACAAATTTGAGGTAGTTTGATCATTCGAGTTATATTAGAATAGCAATCAAAACAAGTATGACTGTGTCTTAGAACATTATATTTATAAAAAAGTCACAAATGATGTGACATAATGCAAACAATGTATAGTGACTCGATGCACCTCACAAACTAAAAATAACTGCTGCTTGCATTTTAGATTTTAGTTCCTAAATAAACAAAACTAGTCATAAATCATAGTAGGATTAGATCAGTTTTTATTTCCTATATTTATTCCCTGGTTTAACCATGTGAAGGGTTATTTATGATATAGATACTGAAAAGAAAAAGGGTACTATTAAGGAACTTACAAATTCATGGACGATAGCATCTGGTGTTGACTCTGCAATCACATCAACTGGATATCCATCTTTTGAGAGCTCCAAATTTTCCTGGAAGATAAATTTTAAAAACCCATAAATAGATGAATTCACAAACTAATTTGAAAATAAAACAACATAAACGGCAATAATATGATTTTTTTACCATCTTTTCCATGTGCCATGCATTGTAACAAGTTTACAGTGATGTGAATAATAGTTAAACAATTAGTGTAACCAACTCCAAAAATTATCAGAAATAGAATTGATTAGTCTTTTCTTTTTTTTTTTTTTTTTTTTTTTTGAATTCACAAAACTAATTTTGAAAATACAATACAACATAAACGCAATTAATATGATTTTATTTACCATCTTTTCCATGTGCCATGCATTCTGTAACAAGTTTACCAGTGATTGAATAATTAGTTAAACAATTAGTGTAACCCAGACTCCAAAAATTATCAGAAAAATAGAATTGATTAGTCTTTCTTTTTCTTTTTTTTTTTCTTTTTTTTTTTTAACAATGACAATATATTTAAAACAAAGTTAAAAAAAAAAAAAAGTTCTTGGGCCATTTTCCATTGCGTCAGAATTCCACCACCGTCACGCTAAGACAACGGAATTAGAAGAAAAAGGCCAAAGATAAGTAAAAAACTAGGAACTGCCAACATCTATATTAATTATGAAGATCAGATCAAAGGGACATGATGGATTGAGTCGCAGTATTCAGAACTGTGCTTGCAAACGACTCTGGACCAAAGGATTACCTGGCAGCAAATGGAATTTTTTTTTTTTTTTTTTTTTTTTTTTAACAAATGACAATATATTTAAAACAAAGTAAAAAAAAAAAAAAAGGTTCTTGGGCAGTTCATTGCAGATCCAACACGTACGCTAAGACAACGGATTAGAAGAAAAGTGCAAGATAAGTAAAACTAGAACTGCAAATCCTATATAATTATGAGATCACGATCAAAGGACATGATGGATGATGCAGTTTCAGAATGTGTTGCAACGACTTGGACAAAGGATTACCTGGCAGCAATGGAAAGCTGCATATAGTTCTGTGCATGCAGTGGCAGTTGATGAATTATTATCAGTGCTGGAGTGATGAGTTTTTTTATTAATTTATTTTTATTTTTTATTTTTTTTGCAGAAATACAATCTAGAATAGTAAAGTGTGATGTTAATGTAATTCAACTTGCTTGTATCTTGTTAGGAACTTTCAGAGTTTACATGTTAATGGAGGTAGGTGACAGGTATGGGCTTTAGATCGAGTGTTTTAGTCAGCTACGTATGACTTAATTAAGATGCAAAGATAAGAAAGAATAGTTAGGAATGGCTGAAATCTACTTTTCTAAACAATATCCAGTAACTACATTGCTATATGCATGTTCCAAAGCAATCAAAGAAAATCACAGCCTAAGATTATAGAACAACATGTATTTGCCGTCTTCGTGAGTGTCTTTGTACTCATTGGAAGTTCATATTTCAAAACCTCGTTTTCTGAGTGTATATGCTGTAAATAAGACATATTTGCCCTACCCTTTCCCAACAAAAATCAAACTAATACATATAAAATCTTTGTAAACAAGCAATAAAGTTAAGTCAATTGGTGCCATTGATATGCATGCAAGAGGACAGCTAAAGCCTAAAGGTACATTCAAAATGAACCTCAAGAATACAACTTGTAAAACATGAAGCAAATAACAGGCGATGTACATTCAGAAAAATAGTTGGCTGCTGAAAAACGACCTACCAAAGCATCTCTTAATTCTCCAGCTGCTAGATAAACAGGCTGAGCCACGTGGCAATAACCCATCAAGCGAGGAACAGTTGGTATGATATCTCTATGGTTCACAACTCTCCAGCTGTCTTTAACTTTCTGCAAATATGAGCATTAAATGTTGCTCTAACACTCCCATCAAAATTTTAGGAGCTCAAGACACTCGACATGTAATATCTTTTACATACAAATAAATGCAGTAAAAGAGTAAAGTCCATGCAAGCAATGTATATTCTGAAGTTTAAAATGCAATTTCTGATGATTTTAAGGACAAAACGAGATTTCTGACATGAGAGTGAATCAATGATTTATGATCCAAAAAACCTTAAATTGCACGCTGACCACCGAGTAAGCTTACTTTGATAAAAAAATTTGTTAGGGAAATTTGGTGCTTGTTTTGAAGATTGCCTTGTACTCTATATTGAGATTTGGATTTGGAAATATGTTTTTTGGCATTTTAATCTTGTCAATTGCAAATGCTGAACACTGTAGGTGATATGTGGAAATGATGGCACATACCATAAAATCAACAAAAACCTTATTTTCGTAGCATCTTTCAACCTCCTATTTATTGAAATTGTTGGCTCCTCAAAACTTATGAATCAATTACTAAAAAATTTTATAAACATAAATTAAAGTAAACAACTCAGACTTAGCAATGTCCACAATACCTTCATAACAAGGCACAATCTCATAGCAGACCGGCATAATAACAAACAAAATTCTAATTTTTATTGTAAATTAAAGAAACCAATTTAATCATTATAAAATTCTCTATTACCTGATTATAAACTTCTGCAAATCTTCTGTTACCAACTCTAGGAGACCCAAAGTTGTACATAGTCAGAGAAATTGCACCACGCCTAATCACACAATGAAATAGAATTAAATATATATTTGCATATCATAGAAAAGTTCCCACTTGCAATGCACTTAACCAGGACCCAGTATGTAAAAGGAGAAGAAACTCACTTTAAGAGCTGACTGGATGAAAGTTCCAAAGCAAGAAGTGTGGCTAATGCACCACCCAAACTATGACCAGTAACATAAACATGCCATTTAACTGGTGGTTCAGCTTCATCATCGCTGTCAACATGATTAAAAGAAAAAGGAAAAGAAAATGTCAATCAACATATTCACATTCGAAGATATAAAAATATATTCAACTCAAGTCTTAATCCCAAAAATTTCAAGCATGTGCCCCGGTTGTTTTATGTCACCCCAGGTAACTTGGAGCAAAATGGTGAGTGAGTGTAGACTAGGAGAAAAGTACAACTAAAAGATGAAAATCCTATGGTAAAACAGAAGCTAAACAATCTACAAAGGAACTGAGGGATTTACTGATCATTTTCTTTGTCCATCATTGAAATTTAGCCCAAGCTCAATTCGAGATAGTTAAACAGGATGAATAATGCAACTTACTTATAACCAATCGCCAGTTTAATGATGGAGATGATCCTTATCCTGACCGAATCATAAGCACTTAGAAAACCACTATGAACCTGAAAAGCTTTGGAAGTATCAACTAAATTGTAAAAGTTAATGCGGTTTCCATGAACACTGCATTTTATGAATATTCTCCAAAATAATAGCCAATCCTGTGGATGCATACCTGGATTTCTTGCTTAAAATCTCCACCAATCCTTTCAGGATTTAGGCTGCAGAACCAGACTAGAAGTTTGCATTAGAAAAGAAGCATGATACAGACAAATCAGTTAACAAAATGTTGAGAAAACTTGGTGCACTAGAATTGCTTCCAAAGGCAAGCTAGAATAACCTCATTAAAAAAGAATTGCTTAGATGATTCATTCATGTTAATCTGACGATGTATACAGTAACCAAACACGATACTTATATTCATTTATTGCCTGCAGAAACATTGTGGAATTACTTCATCTGATATTGCTCAGTTGGATTGGAACACTTCTGCGCTTTTTTTTTTTTTAGTCTCTCTGAATAGCTAGTTTCTTGAAAAGATCGAGTATTTGGAATTTAGCATCATGCTGAGGTTTTTTAAGATCTTACAGTTGAACCACATTCATTTCACATGACTATAAGGAATTTCAATATATAACGAATGAGAGATTCTAAATTCCAAGCACATGGTGCAAATCAACCTCCAACAAAAGCAAAGCATGTTTTTTACAGAATGTAATGATAGCCAATAAATTTGTATATGTTGACAATAAGAACCCTCAAACTACAAAGAAAAAATTAAACAAGAAAACATGAGGTTAGGATAGATATTTGACATTACCCAGCAGGAACTAGCATTAAATCAGTTCGGAAGTCCTTCCATTTTGTCTGGAAAAAGAACAAATAAGCAATTCAGATCAATATCTAATTTCACAATCGCAGTTAGAGAGTGGAAGATATATCATACTTGTTCTGTCCCCCTGAAAGCAACAACTAATCTTTTCCTTGCAGAATCACGCCAGATTGCTACCTGTGACTCTCTACAGATTATTAACGATTGGAACATGATATTGCTGGCGTTATTAAGGATATTATAAGAAAAATAATTTTTTTTGTGATGACATAAAAGCTGACCTGTGTATCTGTGGACGCATTATCTAAAAAGCATATTTTCTCAAATTCAGACTTAATAAAACTTGGATGGCCCAGTGAAGTAGCAAGCATTGCCCAAGCCTCCATTGCACTTTCTGCAGTTGAAAATAGTGCTCTCATCTCCTCAGCTTTCTTCTCATCATATGCAGATAAGTCCAGAGAGCCAATAAACTTCTCACGATCAGAGGAACCCTTTCCCAAAAGCCGTGCTTCTTTGTTTAATTTAGAAACCGTTGATGTCAAAACCATCAATGCTCCTAAGACAGAATCAGTTTGCCTTAGTAAATCCTCTGTTGCTTTCTTTACATCTGGAAGCGAAGACTGAATTGTGCTAATGTCAAATGGGCCACTTGCTTTGTCAATATCGCCATTCTGACCTTGAGGCGTTGCGAGTCCTGACTCAATATAACCTGCTTCAGCAATCTTTTGTGACTGCAAACCAATTTTGTTCAACAAGTCAAATCCATCCCACTTTAATTCCAGAGAAACAGGGTGACCAAGTTTCTGAACAATACTTTGATTGATAACATCAGCAAAATTCTTCCAGAAATGTTTATTTGATTGCATAGTCTCACCAGCTTTTGCCATCAATTCTGCTACATGTCCATTATCTAAGCCATCAGTATCTGTCTGCAACCGCTCTAAATTACTTTCTCCACTGCTACTTGTTTCGTTAAAAGAGGCTTCGGAAAGGTTCTCTATCTGTGAAGTAGTGTCTGCTGCTAAAGAATTGTTGGAATTCCCAGAAACTTCCGAGTCATTGGTGTTTGAAAATTGATCTTTCGTAACGTATGCATCATTGAATGACTTCAATTGACCAAAAGCATATTCTACAAACTGACTTGCTGGCACAGTCTCAGAGCCAACAACCTTTTTCAATGCAGAATCAAAACCATTTCTTCGGAGAAATTCTGTAACAAGGGGGAGCTTCCACCATTTTTTTTCTTCTTCAATTTCACCAAAACTTTTATACTTAACCTGAAAACCTCATCAGTAGCCCAAAAGCATCAATAGTAAAAATATTGAATATACATTGGTTCAGTTGTAAGCCTAAGTATTGCTGGAGTAAAATGTATTAACAAATTTCTCTTTCATCACAAGGGCTTACCTCTAGCTGCAACTTTCCACCACCACCCATCCCTTCCAAATCCAACAGCACGTCGTGCAAGTTCCCTAGCAAAAGACATTAGTTTATAAAACATTAATAAAACGACCAGCAGTCCCTGTATCCAAACTGGATCTGCTTAACAGCAGTAAGCACAATATCAGATCTGCTTAGCTAGTGCAACTGATAATTTAACAGCAATCCTATTGTTTTAGTTTCCCATATTCCACTTGCAGCATAAATAGCAACACGGTACAATGACAAGTATGAAACGGACTCGAGCCACTTATGCACTAGGTCAACATGCATCAACTCAAAGCATCAAAATCAGGTGCGTGTTTCACTGAATCCTCACCATCATAGAAATCCTCCAAACTGATGACTGCATTACCCATACGCTTATGTGGAGTTACAAGATTGGCATCCCAAGCAGCAACCTGAAGGTCATTACTGCATGTCAGAGAACAAGTTGCAATTATAAATACTGCATAATATTTTATTTTGGATACCTGCACTTTATGAAATACCAATACGTGATGTATTAGATCATGAACGCACATATTAATCAATCATTAAAATTGTTATTTGTACCCTACGAGCACTGACAGTAGTAAACTAGAAAATTGGTAAAATGAAGAAGCAAATGCAGATATGTGACTCATGTAACTCATCACTATAACAGAAACTAGAAAGAAAATAAACGTGACATATTGGAAGTTCAAATGTATCCAAGTGGTTGCCACATGAAAAATACTAGACATTCAAAGAGAAAAAGTGTTCACCTGAAGATTTTTTATTGCATGCTGCTTAATATTGAAAGTGAAGTCCTCATTCCAAGTTGGCTCCTTTTTCCTGTCATCATTCAATTATATATCAACAAATTAAGTGCTATTTGTTAATAGTTGCAGGGCAATGTCGCAAGAATTTTCTGGGCTAAATATTGGAATATTATCTCCATTAAAAGTGCTCAATGAATCAATAAAGGTACTTAAATAGTCAATAAAGGCATGACTAATCATAGAGTTTCAGCCCCAGTTTTTTGGAAAAACAAGGAGAAATCTCATATCGGAAAAGGTCAAATTTTAACATAAGGATAAATTTTAGTGGGGTACCGATAGATTCAACTTTAAGCACATATCATTTAGTTTCACATACAAAATAACATACCCCCATTTAACCTTGCTTTTGACAACCTGACCATCCAATTGCATGACCACATAAGGATCACTTGTTCCCTGGAAGTACATCACAAGTTGAACAAACAAGACTACAATAAAAATCAGGGTAAAATGGCTGCCTATTAGTTGTTCCAAATAGATCACAAAGGCAAGGAGAGAAAAAGGGTGCTCTTATTCTGAGCGCCTAAAATTCACCAAACCATATAGGTGTGCTAGTGTTTGTGCGTGTGTGCACATGCTAAAAGCCACAGTTCCAAATGCAGAAAAGGGTAATAGATAACACACCCAGGGATCCATTGCAGGCAAATCAATCCCCTTTTTTAGTTTTATAAACAATTGGCCATCATATATCTCACGTACAAATGTCCTGCAAACATATAAAACAGACTTCTTTTAAATGGTAAGCAATGTAACTTAATTCCGAGTTTGATATTAGCATGTGTTCCAAAGAAAGTTAAACTAATGTGACCAGGAATTGATTGCTGCGATGAGAAGTACAGTTAGTCATGTCGATGCATTTAGTCTAAGAAAGCAACGAGAACAACTAATATTTAAGCCTTAACTGTTAAAATCAGAATGATCACATACTCTGAGAGGTACACAGTCTTACAACCAGCAGCATCAACCTCACGCCTACCAATCTTTTCCTGATCAAATAAATCCAGCATAACAAAAATATCAAAATTCTACTGATTTTAACACTTTAATATCAAAGACTTGGCGTTTCCAGTTCAAATTACAAACTTATCTATTTCCTCAGACTTCTAATTTCTGAATGCTACCCTAAACCAAACAACTAACATAGCAAATAAAGATTCCATAACTAAACTGATGAACTAAGCGTTCAATTTTTCAGCTTGTCTCCAACTTGAAGATAATCAAAGTATAAAGCTAGGAGAAAGAATAAGTTACAGGAGGACTTGTATATGCTTCAAATGCGAAACCAGCTAGAATGACAGCGAGATTTATATCAAAAGGAGGCCTTTCGTTCTCTTCCTCAACGGAAACATTCTCAGTTGCAGTAACATTCGCTTTACAAAAGCAACTATTCGAGTAAATTCCATCTCTATTTCGACGACCATCCCGCAAAGTAAAAACCATAACTTTTCGAGAAATTGAAGCCGGAAACCGCCGATAAAAGGTCAAATTCCGATTTCTAACCGAAGGGGGACTGAGACGGCAATAAAATTGAGGATTCGCTTGCAGAGAAGCCATGGGTAAGTGATAACGGAAAAGAATAGTTTGAAGCTATGTGCAGTGAAGATGAATGAATGATAGACTGATAGTGGAAGATGATAGTTTGAAGTTCAATTTTATTTTTTAATTATTTTTTTGTCTGGGTGTGGTTTTAGCGCGAAGAACGTGCACGCAATTGGAGAAGGAGAAAGCAAGAACCTTTGAGAAATCTGTGGAGGCGACAAATTGGGTAAACGGTCGGTAATGTGGCATTGCCTTGACTGTTCAGGAAACCCAAAATTAAAAATAAAAAATAAAAAAAGCGGTTGATGGTCGTTGATAGTTTTTGATACTAATTTTTTTATTTTAGCTCTCATTTCAATCTGAATTTATTATTAGATTGAATTTCTAAATAGTTTCAAACTAGTATAAAAATTAAATTAATAAGATATATTTTTATTACATATTTTATTATATATTTTTAAGGATGAAAATTCCTAATCGTAGTGATTTTTTGGATCAATAATATAGTCATATTATTACTCATTCAGAAAAATAAATAAATAAGTTCTTAATTGTTTTAATTCACATGTCTTATAAATCTATAAATGTTCCATATAGTAGATGTGAATATAATTTAATACTTGAAGAACATTTAAAATTTCATTTTTATTATTAATTAAAAAAAGAATGGGAATACTTTTGTATTTACAATTTGATTTTTAGTTATAATTGGAGAAATTATTATTATGAAAGGTCGAAATTAGGATAAAATTAATAAAACAAATTAAAATAGAGTGAAATTGCAAATATTTATAAATTTCCGTGTATTGTGATATATTGGCCCATTATAAATATGCAGAAGTTATCATGGTCTAACTATGGAGTAGCAATTTGTCATGGTGGGTAGATATCACATGGAACGTCATCTTAAAGGCTAAAAATGGTTAAAGCCATTGAATCAAATGAAGAAGAAAACAAAATTGAGACTTAAACCCATCCTTGATCAATCAGAAGAACATCAGCTGACAATTCAATATACATGGAGGGTTGCATTTTATCACATGCTCCCCGTGCTTCAAATTAACAGATAATATAATAATATTCAACTTGTCAACTCAATTAATACAATAATTTATAGTAATAACATATATCAGAAATTCAAATCCAGACAACTTGCATCTCCACACGTGACTTACTTTCCTTCTTTTGTTTTATGCAAGACCTGAGGATCTGCAGTGAAACTATGACTTGACATTTGAATTAGAAATAGAGATGATTTTTTTTATTAACAGCAACCTGTTGATGATTTTTGTTTTTTGGAAAAAAATAAAATGTTCTTTGTATTTTAACAACTTAAATATCCAGAATCCCTTATTATAGTACAACATAGCACATTGATATATATCCCAAGTGCTACCCTTTTTTTTTTGGGGTGCTCAGCTGGGGAACATTTCTATAGCTACAACATAAAAAAGGCAGCTATAACAAAGCAAACCCAACTAAATTCTTTAATGCATTAGAGCCACGGCAGCTTCTTGAACTAGAGGCCGACTTAAGTGAACAAAATGCTCAGCCTCTCGCTCAACCTGTTCGCGACACTGTTTAGCATTCTTCCCTTCCTTCATCTTCTTCACAAATGCGACAAACCTTCTCCAGTTATCTTCTTGGAATAAATGAGGATTCATTCTCAAGTATGTGAAAGCGCACATCTCTCTATCATCAGAATTCTCATCAATACTTAACGATGATGCCCTCAAGATTTGCTCGTGTGCATAATCATCATATCTTGGCAAGGCATTTTCACCTGCAAGTGGAACCTGTGCTTCCTGAGTTGCTAAAGCCACTTGCCTAACAAGCTTCTCAGGTGCACAAAGGGCATCTTGTGGTTGCTCGTGATCGCGCATTTCGATACATGTGAAATTGAATACTGCACCATGTCGTGCTAGCATTTGTGCAATAGGAAGGTAACCATCGCGGAATCTTGTGTTATAATACCCAGCCGTAAGCTCTGGGGCATGAGAGCGTGTTCCGTAGTGCCAGTGAATTCCTGCAACCTTTACTGAAATCTTTACGCCAGTATTCTCAAAGATTGCCTTGGATGATGATAGTATTCTCTCACCATGGTCTATGAGCATTTGAGAGTACCAGTTAAGGAAGAATTCACCATAAGGACTAGTCCAACCACCATTTTCTTTGCGGAAGAACTGAGTATCTTCTGGCCAGTTGTTGTAGTGACCAGCATCAGTAGGGCCTGTGCTACCCCATTCTGGCTTACCAGCAGCTTCAGCTGCAGCTTTCAGGCTGCTAAGCATATACTGCAACATTTTACACATATTAAGTTGGAATCAGAAAATTGCGATCAAACTGCAGAATTTTTTATTTTGAAAGGTGAAAAAATTGTAAATACCTTGTCATAACATTGAAAGGCACCAATTCCTGGAAATTTCCATGTCCCATTTTGCTCTGGATACGAAGGATAGCGAAGTTCACCTGCTGGACCCATTCCCACTTGAATTTCCTAAATTGAAAAAGTTTCAAATAGTTAACTAGAGATCAACTAATCTTCTTCAATCCAAAACGCATGCATAATCTAAAAGGCTTAATTATATAAACAGACTAATAAGTAATTACCACAATAGTATCTCCAAGAAGGTGTTTGAAGTTGTCCCTGAAAGCCCGCATAAAGTCGGAGTAACATTGCACTGGCGTCCTCCCTTTGAGGACTGGAAGGGTATCACAGCCAAGAGATAAATACTCATGATTCCTTCTTCCCCACTGATCCGTGTATGCAAGGTCTGGGTCTTTGTTAATCTCCTCCACAACCCACTGGGGCAATGGGATACTGCATCCAACAAACCAACCATTACTCACATAGAAAACAATCACCAATAGAACACAAACTTGGAAAAAAAAAAGAAAAAAAAAGCAATAAGCTTCCATTTAAGTGCGACAAAGCACTTAAATCAAATAAAATTTGAGAAATAATTCGAATCTCTGTGATAAAAAAACGACTTTTTGACATGTTTCTTGCGATCAACTAGTGGTCCACTTGCCATAGCTAGCTATGATTTGTCCGTAGACACAAAGGTCAGTTTCAAATGTGCAAGCAATGCCTAGCGGCTTGCGTGGCATCCTTTTCCAATCCGAGGAAACAAACAACCAAAAACCAAGTAAATTCAATACTCACTAATGAACTCTTGGAAAAAGATTGAACACGCAAGTTCCACTCTCTTGTATTATACGCTTGCAAGTGGGATTGCTATCCTAACGTGTGAACAAACATGAGCGCGTGTACTCCACGCCCATAACAGTGACGTGATAAGATAGCGAATTCGTTTCAAAATCCCAAAAGTGAACAGAAGATCAGAGATGAAAGGCCCACAAAAAACAGAGAAAAACGGTTTTCGAAAAACTGAAATTAAAATTACTTACGTGCAAGAGTCGCCGACGTTGCCTCCGCACTGGTGAAACGACATCACTGCCTGAACTTTAAGTCCATGTCGTTTCGCCATTTCGAAAAGCTCAGCATACCCTCCCCAGTTATATGATCCGGGCGCTTCTCTCTCTACCAATCCCCACCATACGTCCATCATCACTCCCTCAACTCCGGCGCTCTTCAACGCCTGCAAACTGGCGTTCATAGCCTTTCTCCGGTTAACAGTGTTGCCCATAGTAACGCTATCCAACGGCATCATGACAAACACCGGCACTCCCTTACCTTTCTCCTTGCCAGAACCTCCTCTATACATCCTCTCTTCTAGTCCTTCAATTGCTGTCTCTAATGCCGAAGTCTCCGTCACAAATGCGCGGCAAGCCACCGAAAGATCTGCCCGAATTCCGCTTAGTATAGGAGACCTGCACGGGCTCGTCGGCTGCGATTTCTGCTCTACTGCGTCTGGCTTTTGAATTTTGCACATAAGAGTTGTCGTCGGCGATTTCCACACCGCAGCAGCGCTGACCGTCGCCGTAGATTCACTTGTGGTAGTAGTGATTGGTTCTATCGAGATTGGAGTTCCGGCGAGAGCTCCGATCTGATGAGTAATATTCATAGCCATACTACACAGATTTTTCCTTCCTTTTTCTAGAGAAAGAGAGAGAAATGCGAAAGATAGATTTAGCTTTTTTTAGTCTTTCTTTCGAAAATAGAAATATGTTTTATCAGTTTATCGAATTGTGAGCTTCAGAACTTAGAAAGTGGTGGTTGATGTTGGAGCGTGGGGATATATCGTATTTATAGAGATTGAGAGGATAACATTAAAATAATTTTAAGCTTAACCACCCATTTATTGACACGCGTCCAACATGCTACGTGGCAGCAGCAGATGCGAGTTAAAAGGCAACGGCTACGATCGCTCCATTGCACGTGAGGATGGACGGTGGGATACGAATATGCGTGAAGGTTCCAACGCGCTTTTTACGGAGTTAAAAAGAAAATTAAAAAGAAAACTAATATGGAGTGGCGGAGGGAACGGGTGGAGACACGTGCGAGACAGAGACGGGTCACATACTCACATGTCCAGCCCTTTTGCCTGAACTCTTAAGATATGGAATCAGTTGGTTTCGTCTTTTGTCAGTTAATTTTTTTTATAACGCTACGTTGACGTCCACGAAAAAAAAATTTTGGGCAGCTGATGACACGTGGCTGGCGGTGGAGAAAGGAGGTGGGAAATGAAGGGTCCATGATATGTCAGTTCTTGACACGTATGGGCCTAATTTTAGGCATTTGTGGCAGTGGCATGATCTTGGAAAGGAGGATGGTGTCTCTAGGCATAGCCGGTTCCAGTATTACGGAACCACGGTTCAAAATTTTAAAATATTAAATCTGTAAATCTAGTTTTAATTCAGGACAATTTTAGTATTTTCGATCATAATTTTCAGCAATATATATATATATATATATTAAAAATCTATCGTTTCATTTTTTTTTTTAAATCTTTCGAAAATATTAATACGAGTATAAAAAATATTGATAAATTTTATTTTAAATAAATTTTAGAATACTCATACTTATATAGGAATAAAATTAATTAATTTTATAAAATAATTAAATAAGTTAAATATTATTAAACTTATTAATTAAATGTAAATAAATGCTATTAATTAAATAAATTATAAAAAATTTTGAAAAATACTTCAAAAGAATGTAATTTTAAACTTAGTAAACAATTTAAAAAGGTAAAAAAAAGAGAGTTAAAAACGATATAAGTTTAGATTAAATATTTCTCTCTTTTTTTTACCATTTTACTTTTTAAATTTTTAACTTTTAAAGCAAAATGTATTTAAAAAAATATATCTTAAGTAAAGTATATCATGTAGCAAAATATTATTGAAACTTTTAGAAATGTACAAAATATGCTAAGTAATTATTATTTTGAAAATAAAAATAGAAAATTTATGGTTCAAAACGAACCAAAATTGCCTGTTAACAGCTGGTTCATGGTCGGTTCAAGTTCAGATTTTAACATTTATATGAGCTTTAATGGGCCATTGAACCGCCAATTTCGGTTTAAATTTTTGAACCGACGATTCAATTCGATTCCGATTCATCTATAGTATAATTCAACTCCGATTCAAGTTTAGTTTGATTCAAAATGAATCTGTGTATCCACGAGTGGGTGTCTCGATGGTTCCTAGATTGTGGATTAGTGGTTCTGATTTTTTAACTAGTGGGCACAACTTAATCAGGTTTTGATTTGAAGGAACGAGATAGTATGTTCTAATCAAGTATATCCAGGTGTCATCTATATTTTGACACGCAAGAAATGGAGGAGCTCGGGTTGCTGCTAAATGCAAAAGAAACCTGCTTGCTCCGCCACAAAATTGGATCAATGTCCTTTTTGGAATAATTATCTTTCAAGTATCAAAATTTTTTAAAATTTTCTAATTAGTCCTTGATTGGAATAAATGAATTTTATAAATTTATTTATAAATCTAAATTTTTGTGTTTGGTATTAAAGATAAATAAAGATTTAAATTATATGAATCCAATTCTATTTATTTAAGTATAACTAAATCAAATTTTATAAAAAATATTGAATTTTCAAATGAATTCTGTAAATTTAAACGACCAAAACTTTATTAAAAGCTATCCGCTCTTTTAATTTTCTAAAATTATTATGTGAAGAATATTTTTAAAAATAAAATCAAATAAATTTTAAAATTTTAAATTTATTTTACATATAATAAATTTATTTATAAATAAATTTTATTTAAAATTGAGCAACTTAATATTACCCACATTGAATAATAAGGTTATTATACATTTGTATCGTCTTTGTTTTGTAAAGCAAAGATGCGTTTGGACTTCTATTTGCAACTAGAAATTTGTTAATTTCTTCTTTTCCGGCTTTTGAATTTTGATTATTTTCGTATTTTGTTTTCTTTCTTGCCAATTTTCTTTTATACATGTTCAAATGTTTGAATATTTTGAACTGATGCATTGACATTTGAAAATATATATTGTATGACGTGGACCTGGGATGCAATAGAAAAAAGAGTTGGGGCCAAAAGAGGGTTTTCATTTTTTATTTTCATATGCAACTCACGTGCATAGTTGAGGATTTGACAAAAAAATAATTTTATTTCGACTTAAATCAACATTTCCGCGAGTCAAATTAGTGTGTTAAACAATTGCAATGTTTTAAATAATTTCGTCCTTTCTTAGGCCTCTTAACGAATATGCTACGGTACGACCACTGAATCGAGACGACAACTCCATATTTCTTTCAAGGAATGTGGGCCTGGGTGTTTATGCCCAAAGAAGAAAGTTTAGTCATAGGTTTGGCCCAGCCTAATTAAAGTTCATTGCTTTGGACTTAGGTGAGTTAGGTTCAGAAATGTGATTCCACAGAGACTGCATTCCCCGATAATTTTCATCGTAATTTTTAGTATTTTGATTAAATCGAACTATTATTATTATTTTTTAATATTCGGTTGGTAGCATATGTACGATGAAACGTCAGTTAAACAGCTGATAACTACTTTCGGAAGCATGAGGTGCAAATTGTCATAGTTTTCAAAGATAATAATAGGACATATAAAAGATAAGGTCATGTACACTGAATATCATTTTCGGTCTAAGTATAATAATTCTTGTTTTTGAACTAAAAAAAAAAAGGTCACGTGCATGTAGCTACTTTTTTTGAAGTAGAATCCAGAGTTCCAACACTGTACGTAGTCGTTTTCTCTATCTGGTTCTAATTAAGTAATTTCATGCAAAAATCTAAATAGCCATTAATTAATAATAATCAATTTCTAATCTGCAGGAAAGATTATTCTGCAGAAGTAATGATTTATTTTTAATTATGCATTTTGATTGGATGGTCAAGTTTCCACATTAAATTAGTAACTATTAATTAATTCTTTGTTGTTACGTATATAATAACAGCCAACCAGGTAACAAAAATATGCTTCAATCTGACTTATCTTTTTCCACTCACAAAATGCATTATCATATCATTGTTCTCTCCTCAATCACTTTTTTGCTTTCTTTTTCCCATTTTTCTGCTCCTTTTAATACTAGAGATGGAGAAGTAGCTGCAGAAGCACTTCTCAAATGGAATAACAGCCTTCAAGATGACCCAACTCATTCTCTTCTCTCATCTTGATAATTCAACCAAACCTCAATCAAACCTTCTAACTCTTCTTTTGTTGGTTTAGAAGAGCAGAAAATTAAGGAAGAGAAGGAAATTCTGTAGAAAATGAAAAAAGCTGCAGATTTTGTAAGTGTGAAGAAACAAACCTCAATCAAATCCCTTCTAACCTTCTTTTGTTGGTTTAGAAGAAGCAGAAAATTAGGAAGAGAAGGAAAATTTGTAGAAAATGAAAAAGCTGGCAGATTTTGTAAAGTGTGAAGAAACAAATATTTCACTTTTTATTGATTCCATTACAAGCTAATGTAAACAGTTTATAGTAGAAGCCATGTTCTAAAAGTTTGTTCCACAGCACCTCCATAAGTAAGGAAGGTTGTTCACCAAACCTACTTAAGCAAGGTAGTTCAAATACCTCTTGACTTCAACAAAATACAACACTATGACTTTAACAAAATTTCTCCAAGAACTGTCATACTAACACTTGCATCAATTTTACTATCAATGGAGCTGTAACTGTAACTTTAACACTCCTGCCTTGTATGCAAGAGTTTAGACAAACATCAAGTCTGATTCCCTAAGAAATTCAATCTTGTTTTGTTTGGGCAATGCCTTGGTGGTGAATAATATCTGCCTGCTTGGTCTTCCCGAACTGCAATGAACAATCTGAATTTTAATTTTCCTTTTCAAGCTTCATCAATTGCAGTGGTACTGTGATTTTTGTATGCTTGGTTTTTCTATGGAAGATTGGATTCTTAACCTATAGTGATCAGCTGATTTGTTGTCCACAAAAGTATTTTAAAGTTGGGATTTGTCTTGCTGAAAATTCATCATAATCATCTTCAACTCCTCCATGGCAGCTCTCCACTCAGGCAATTTTAAGGCTTCATCCACCTGAGTTGGTTCAAGTGAGACATCATTACATCTGCTGTAAATTTCATCTAGGGATCTAGTCCCTCTAATTGCATAATCATCTTCATTATCAACTGGAAGTTTTTGCTCTTGCTGAAAATGATCTTGTTCAAGAACTGATTTAGAATTTTCTGGTTCCATTTTACTCCAATCCCATTCACCTTTTTCATCGAATTTGACACTCTTGCTGACATACACTTGTTTAGTAATAGGATTCAAAATTCTGTAGGCTTTGGATTCATTGTTGTTTTCAACTACAGATGGCAAATCAGCAACTAACTTCTTGGATTGTTGGATTGCAGCAATTTTAATGAATTGAGATTGGTGTAACCAAGTCTCTTATGCCACAAATCAGATTCTTCTTTATGACTCGAGCAAGATTCTTCTTGATTCTTTCTTCGATCTTCTTTAAGTTAGAGGGAAAGCTTCTTCGTTTCATTTTGACAGCTAAAATAGACTTGAGGCCAAAAGGATTCACTTTATTTTCATTAAAGTTTTTATTCTTTAAAATAGCAACTATAATTCTTATCTGCACGCAATTGAACCAAGCCGAAGAAACCTAAGCTTTGATTTAGTTCCGGTACGTAAAGAACATGCGGAAAGACAAGCTTTGTAACCTGAAGGATTTGGGTTACAATCAATCTCCTTTGCCTTTGACATCAACAAGCCTACCACCTCCAAGTCTGACTTTGAAGAATAGTTTGTATCCAAGCTATCGAAATTCACCAAGTTTGGTGTCATGTGGTTAGTGCAGCCACTATCAACAAGTCATGCTTCTTTAGCTTCAATTGAGACACCACATTTTTCAATTTCATTTGCAGAAAATAGTTGTTCTTCATACTTTTCAAAATTTTTGGTGACTTGTGCATGATGGGCTTGTGTTTGTTAATTCTGGTTTGTAGAACAAACTTTCTCGGTGTGACCAAACTGCTTACAAAACTTACATTGAGCTCCAGGTCTGAACCAGCAGTAGTTCTCAGTGTCTCAGTGTGGTTTGTTTTTTTTTACAATGTGGACAAGGTGGAAATCTGTCTTTCCTCCAATTTTTTCTGAAATTCTTGTTCATTTTTGGTTGTTGAGTCACTACAAGTGCCTTCTCTCCAATGGTTTCTTCTTCCCTATAGGCTTTTCTTTATTCTACAGCTTGTAAAGCATTTGAAAGCACATTCAATGATATTTGTGACATGTCCCAAGTATCTTCAAGAGAAGAAATCTTGGCTTCAAATTTTTCAGGGAGAGTCAGCATAACTTTCTCCACAATTCTCTTCTCTTCTAACTCTTCTCCCAACAATCGAATTTGGTTTACAATTTTCATAACTCTATCAATGTAATCTTTCACCTTTTCATTACTCTAGACAACCATAATCTTTCACCTTTTTTGTCCTTCATTTTCAACATTTCAAATTCTTTTCTTAAATTAAATATCTGCATCTGTCTAGTTTTTTCAGATCCATGATACTCAATTTTTAACTTCTCTCAAGCTTCATGTTTTGTCTCACATGTCATAATCTTGGTGAAGATAGGATCTGCAACAGCTGCATGGATATAGGATAGAGCTTTTGGAGCCTTAGCAACCTCTTCTTCTCGTTGTCTAATCTGCTGAAGGGTTGGATTTTGATTAAGAGGTGGAGGTACTCTGTTTTCCTCCACATACTGCCATAATCCAAGCCCCTTAAAATAAGCTCTCATCTTCACTTTCAAATCTTCAAACAGCCCAAACATGGACAGACCAAACATGATAGTTTTTCCCATTAAAATGAGGTGGTGAAAGAGACATGCTGCTGGAAGCCATTTGAGGAAAAGCAAATAAACAGAAAAACTTCATAAATTCTGGTTTATTTGGTGGCTTTCTCTATGATTTTCACTCAAACACACACACAGCCCTTTCAGATCAAGGAAGCTTTGATACCACTTGTTAGTTTAGAAGAGCAGAAAATTAATGAAGAGAAGGAAAATTCTACAGAGAATGAAAAATCTGCAGATTTTGTAAGTGTGGAGAAACAAATATTCACATCTCATTGATTCCATTACAGCATAATGTAAATATTTATAGTAGAGCCATTCTAAAGTTTGTTCACCAACCTTCCATAAGTCAAGGAAGGTTGTTCACCAAACCTACCTAAAAGCAAGGTAGTTTAACTATTTCTTGACTTCAACAAAGTACAACAACAAAAACAGACAAAATCTAAATGAACTTAACAAAATTTCTCCAAAAAACTGTAACAACACTTGCATCACATTTTACTTCAATGGAGCTGTAACTGTAACTTTAAAACATCTTTAAACAGTCACTGTAGCTGGGCAGAATCTTGTGTCTGAGTTGGGATATGTATCAACTCGTATTCGATGTTAGCAGGTACTAACTTGAGAGGTAACACTCATACAACAAAATCTAAATGACTTTAACAAAATTTCTCCAAAAACTGTCAACAACACTTGCATCAATTTTACTTCAATGGAGCTGTAACTGTAACTTTAACATCTTTAAACAGTCACTGTAGCTGGGCAGGAATTTCTTGTTCTGAGTTGGGAATTATCACTCGTATCGATGTTAGCAGTACTAACTTGAGAGGTACACTCTATAATCTTGATTTTTCTCGCTTTGATAGCCTTCTTGAGCTTGATTACCATAATAACTCACTTTATGAGACTATTCCATATCACATCAGTAACCTTCCAAACCTCACAGGCCTTGATTTCAGTTACAATAAACTATCAGGACGCATTCCGTCGAAGAAAGGTCTCGTTTCGGGTCTTCAAGAACTTCACTTGCAAGAAAATGAGATAACAGGTTCTATACCTCAGGAAATAGGAAACCTGTCAAAACTGATCTATCTTGACCTAAGTCATAATTTTCTGTCAGGAAACATTCCATCTGAGATGGGCTCTATTTCGAGGCTTGCAAAAATTTATCTGAATAATAATGAGATAAATGGGTCTATACATCAGGAAATAGGAATGTTGAGATCTCTTGAAATGCTGATTAGTGGTGTGAATTCCTTGTCAGTTTCAATTCCTTCATCTCTCGCAAATATGAGTAAACTTTCATATATATGGCTTAATGATAACAAACTTACAGGATCCATCCCTCAGGAAGTAGGAATGCTTAAATCACTTACTGACCTTTCTTTGCAACTCAACTTTCTAACAGGTCCTATACCTGCCTCTATTGGAAACTTGAGCAATTTGAATATCATAAATATATTTGAAAATCAACTTTCAGGAACTATTCCTCAGGAAATTGGAAATCTGAAATCCCTTTCTTACCGAAGTTTTTCCTATAACAAACTCACTGGACAAATCAGTCCGAAACTGAACAGTTTTAACTTCATTAATTTCATTGCAATTGACAGATAACATGTTTTCCAGCTTCCTTCCTCCAAATATGTGCCTTGCTGGAAAACTTAAAACACTTAAGCGCTCATCACAACAATTTCACATGTCAATACCCAAGAGCTTGAAGAACTGCACTACCTTAGTTAGGATTCGACTTCAAGAGAACCAACTTACAGGAAACATATCCGAAGATTTAGGCTTATATCCAAACTTGTACTACATGACCTGAGTTACAATAAATTTTATGGGGAAATATCAAAAAAATGGGGCAAGTTACAAAATTTAACAAGATTGATAATTTCCAACAACCAAATTTCTGGTAGCATACCAACTGAGATTGCCAAAACCACTCGATAGCAGGAGCTTGACCTTTCCTCCAATGAACTAGCAGGAGAGATCCCAAAAGAACTAGGCAAGATGCCATTATGGGTTCTTGAGTTGAATAACAACAAGCTCTCAAGCAATATTCCTATTGAGCTTGGAACGTTGTTTAATCTAGAGCAGCTAAACCTCGCAGCAAACCGCCTACATGGATCTATTCCTGAAGAACTAAAACATTGTTCAAGGCTGATTTTCTTGAATTTGAGCTGCAATACACTTAGCAACAACATTCCTTTTCAGATTGGCAATTGACGCACTCTTCAAAATCTCAAGTCACAGTATGCTTTCAGGAGAATTACCGTACGAGCTCGGGTCTCTGCTTGGTTTAGAAATGTTAAACATCTCGCACAATGGGCTTTCTTGCGCAATCCCGACAACATTTATACAAATGGTTAGCTTGACAACTGTTGATTTGTCCCAAAATCTATTGGAGGGTCCTCTCCCAAATATTCAAGCTTTCGCCAATGCATCAATAGAAATGCAAAAGAATAACAAAGGTTTATGTGGTAACAATGCTGCCTTAGATCCATTTCGCTCAACATCTAAAGGGAAGCACGGCAAGAGAAGAGTATTACTAATCGTTGCATCTATTTTTAGCACTGTATTTCAATGTCTGCCGTACTTCGCAAGATATATGTTCCTTGCAGAAAACACATGAATAGAGATGAACCAGTAGCAGCAGTTAGTGAACTTTGCATGATGATATTGGCCTATGCAGATGGGAAGATGGCGCATCAAAGCATCATTGATGCAACTGAGGAATTCAATTCCAGATATTGCATTGGAACCGGAGGAAGTGCAAATGTTTATAAAGCTGAGCATCCAACAGGTCAAGTTGTTGCTGTCAAGAAACTTCACCAATCAGAAGAAGGTGGAATGGTCAATCTCAAAGCTTTTGAAAATGAGATTAATGCGTTGGCTCAACTGCGACACCGAAATATTGTTAGATTCTATGGTTATTGTTTGCACCCCAGACACTCATTTTTGGTGTATGAGTTCGTGGAAGGAGGGAGTTTGGCAAAGGTGCTAAGAAATGAGTCAACAACAGCGGAGTTAGATTGGATTACCAGGGTGAACGTTATTAAGGGAGTAGCAAATGCTTTATATTATATGCACCACGAATGCTTTCTTTCGATAATACATCGAAATATATCAAGCAATAATATTTTGTTGGGTTCAGGCCATATAGTACGTGTTTCTGACTTTCGCACGGCCAGAATCGTGAAGCCTAGCTCATCCAACTGGACCTTATTTGTAGGCACATTCGGGTACTCAGCTCCAGGTATGCATAAAGTTATTCTGTTCGTTCATTTTTGTACTATAAATTCTAAGTCAGTTTCTATTTAATTTTGTTTGTAGAGCTTGCCTATACGATGGAAGCAAACGAGAAATGTGATGTCTACAGTTTTGGAGTTGTAACATTGGAAGTGATCATGGGAAGGCATCCAGGGGATCTTATCTCGTCTATATCAGCTTCATCATCTGACCTTCAAAATTCTATTCAAGGATGTGTTGGACCAACGCCTTCCTCTTCCTACAAACGAAGTAGCAGAGGAATTAGTCAGTATTGCAAGGCTGGCATTTCCTTGCCTTGATGCTACTCCAGAATCGCGGCCGACAATGCAACGAGTTTCTCTGAAGTTGTCGAACGGAAAGCACAGTCAACCAAGGACATTTGACAGAGTAGAGTTAGCAGAACTTCTTTGATTTTGCTTCTTTGTTTGGTTTCCTTCAATTACTTATCTCCAGCTTTCACAACCAACAAATAAAAACTTCAATGGCTCAATTTCTTTATGTCATATATCATATATCTTCGCTTGAGCTTTTTGAAAATCATTGTCATGAAGTAAAATAATTAAAATATGATCCACATTAATATTTAAGATAAAAACTCGCATGTTCTGCTCCTGTTAAAATATTAATTACGGGTAATTAAATATTAATTACTACCAATCAACCTCACATGTGGATTAGAATATTGTACTACTTTAGATGTGAGATTTGGTTCTTTACTGTGCGTGTCATCTCCTTCATCATCCCATGCTTGACAATTCATAGAGGATAAAGGTTTCTTTAGAGGTGGGCTTTAAGTAAAGCAATATACTTTGGAGTAGAAATAATTACTTTATACTTACTACATAGGAAGAAAGTTTAGTTGCTGGCTTTAATAATTTAACTTATATATTCTTTTTGTCGTTCTTATTTGTTGTCTATATTGTGGGCTATACAGTAGAAATAATTCTCTCCTTTGATTAATATTTATTAAGTTTATAATAATTTTATGGTGGAGAAATTCGAACTCGAGACCTCTCACTCTCCAAATTAGAGTCTATTTAATTCCACCTATCCTGAAAAATTCATAATAGGATAAATATTTCTTTCGTAATATATTTTGTCGAATTCCTTAATTCTTAAGGCCACCGTTACCAAAAGAAATTGCCTGACTAATTTGCTATGGAATATTAAATTTTATTTATTTGATTTATAAAAGGACATGAACTAGATATATATAAGTTTTTTCTGGTGTATTAATATTTTATTGTTTGCCGACAGATATAACATCTGTATGTGATTACGCAGTTTATATTAATTAACTTAACATTACTGGAATATTCCGGAATATTTTTTAGAGGCATTCACATGTTAATCTGAGTATGTAATTTTTTTTAATGATGAGTTGGTATCACAAGCTCATTTCCTTACACTGTATCAAGACTCCAGTCCAATTAAAGATAGACCATTTTGTCACCAGGAGATTTGTAAATAAAGAAAAGTCTTTATTTATATGAATGTCACTTTGAATGCAACAATCTTAATTTTCACAAATTAATAATAACCCAAGTCCCAATCAACATACCATAAAAGAAATAATTTTTCTGCAAAAGTTGAATTATGCATTTTGATTCTATGGTCCAGTTTTCACATTAATTGCTCTTGGTTCTTTGTTGTTACATATAACCCCAACCAGGTAAGTGTTATGCTTCATTGATTTAGCTGTTCCTTCTCAAAGATGAATTATCATGTTATTGTTCTTTCCTCGATCACTCTTCTGCTTTCTTTCACCCGTTCTTCTGCTTCTTCTAATACTAGAGATCATGAACAAGCAGAAGCACTTCTCAGATGGAAAAACAGCCTTCAAGATGACCCAACTCATTCTCTTCTCTCATCTTGGATTCTTGATAATTCAACCAAACCTTCTAATTCTTCTGTAAACAGTCACTGTAGCTGGGCGGGAATTTCTTGTACTGAGTCAGGAAGTATCTCACGTATCGATGTTAGCAGTAGTAATTTGAGAGGTACACTCTATAATCTTGAGTTTTCTTGCTTTTCTAGCCTTCTCGAGCTTGATCTTCATAACAACTCACTTTATGGAACTATTCCATCTCAAATTAGTAATCTTTCGAAACTCACAAGCCTTGATTTGAGTTACAATAACCTGTCGGGATCCATTCCATCTAAGATAGGGCTCGTTTGGGGTCTTCAAGAACTTCACTTGCAAGAAAATGAGTTAACAGGTACTATACCTCAGGGAATAGGAAACCTGTCACAACTGATCTATCTTGACCTAAGTCATAATTTTCTCTCAGGAAACGTTCCATCTGAGATAGGCTTTATGTCGACGCTTGAAGAAATTTATCTGAATAAAAATGAGATAAATGGGTCCATACCTCAGCAAATGGGAATGTTAAAATCTCTTAAAGTGCTGATTAGTGGTGAGAATTCCCTGTCAGGTTCAATTCCTTCATCTCTTGCAAATCTGAGTACACTTTCATATATATGGCTTAATGATAACAAACTTACAGGACCGATCCCTCAGGAAGTAGGGATGCTTAAATCACTTATTGACCTTTCTTTGCAAATCAACCTCCTAACAGGTCCTATACCGGCTTCTATTGGAAACTTGAGCAATTTGAATATCATAAATATATTTGAAAATCAACTTTCAGGAACTATTCCTCAGGAAATTGGAAATCTGAAATCCCTTTCTTACCTAAATGTGCTCTCTAACAAACTCACCGGCCAAATCAGTCCGAAACTGAACAATCTAACTTCATTAATTTCATTGCAGTTGAGAGAGAACATGTTTTCTGGCTTCCTGCCACCAAATATGTGTCTTGCTGGACAACTTAAGTTTTTGGGTGCAGATTACAACAATTTCACAGGTCCAGTACCCAAGTCCTTGAAGAACTGCACTACTTTAGTTAAGGTTCGACTTAAAGGGAACCAACTTACAGGAAACATATCAGAAGATTTAGGCTTATATCCAAGCTTGGATTATATTGACCTGAGTTACAATAAATTTTGTGGGGAAATATCAGAAAATTGGGGGAAGTTAGAAAATCTAACAAGCTTGAAAATTTCAAACAACCAAATTTCTGGCAGCATACCAATTGAGATAGCCAATGCAACCCAATTGCAGGAGCTTGACCTTTCCTCCAATGAGCTAGCAGGAGAGATCCCAAAAGAACTAGGCAAGATGCCATTGTGGGTTCTTAAGCTGAACAACAACAAGCTCTCAAGCAATATTCCTAAAGAGCTTGGGATGTTGTCTAATTTAGAGCAGCTTAACCTAGCAGCAAATCACCTACACGGATCTATTCCTGAAGAAATAGGCCAATGCTCAAGATTGATTTTCTTGAATTTGAGCTGCAATACACTGAGTAACAACGTGCCCTTTCAGATTGGCAATTTAGGCACTCTTCAAAGTCTTGACTTGAGTGACAATATGCTTTCAGGAGAATTGCCAAACAAGCTGGGGTCTCTGCTCAGCTTAGAAATGTTAAACATCTCACACAACGAGCTTTCTGGCTCAATCCCGACAACATTTAGCCAAATGGTTAGCTTGACAACTGTTGATATATCCAACAATCTATTGGAAGGCCCTCTCCCAAATACTCGTGCTTTTGCCAGAGCATCAATAGAACTGCTACAGAATAACAAAGGCTTGTGTGGTAGCAATGCTGTCTTGAATTCATGCCATTTGACATCTAAAGGGAAGCACATCAAGAGAACAGTGTTACTAATCATGGCACCTATTTTGAGCACTGTACTTCTAGTATGTGTCATACTTTGCATGATATATTTTCCTCGCAGAAAACACAAGAATAGAGACGAACCATTAGAAGCAGTTAGCGAAAGTTTCATGCCGATATTGGGCTATGCAGACGGGAAGATGGCTTATCAAAGCATAATTGACGCAACCAAGGAATTCAATTCCAATTACTGCATAGGAAGTGGAGGAAGCGCAAATGTCTATAAAGCCGAGTTGCCAACAGGTCAAGTTGTCGCTGTCAAGAAACTTAACCTATCAGAAGATGATGGAATGATTAATATCAGAGCTTTTAAAAGTGAGATAAATGCATTGGCTCAAGTGCGACACAGAAATATTGTTAGATTCTATGGTTATTGTTTCCATCCAATACACTCATTTTTAGTGTATGAGTTCTTGGAAGGAGGGAGTCTAGCAAAGTTACTAAGCAACGAGGCAACAGCTGCAGAGTTAGATTGGGTTAAGAGGGTGGATGTTATTAAGGGAGTAGCAAATGCTTTATATTATATGCACCATGAGTGCTTTCCTCCCATACTACATCGAGACATATCAAGCAATAATATTTTGTTGGATTATGACTATACAGTACGTGTTTCTGACTTTGGCGCAGCCAGAATTGTGAAGCCTAACTCATCCAATTGGACTTCATTTGTAGGCACATTCGGATACTCGGCTCCAGGTATAATAACTCATTCATTTTTGTACTGCAATTTGTAATTGTTATAATTACGTATAAGTTTATTTTCTTTGTAGAGCTCGCCTACATGTTGGAACCAAATGAGAAATGTGATGTGTACAGTTTTGGAGTTGTTATATGGGAAGTGATAATGGGAAGGCATCCAGGGGATCTCATATCGTCTATATCAGCTTCATCATCTGCCCTTCAAATTCTATTCAAGGATGTGGTGGACCAACGCCTTCCTCCTCCTACAGATGAAGTAGCAGAGGAATTGGTTAGTATTGCAAGGCTAGCATTTGCTTGCCTTGATGCTAGTCCAGGGTCGCGGCCGACAATGCAACTAGTTTCGCACAAGTTGTCGAATGGGAAGCACAGTCTGTCAAGACCATTTGACAGAGTAGAGTTAGCAGAACTGCTTTGATTTTTGCTTCTTTGTTTCGTTTCCTCCAATATTTGCAGCTTTCATCCATACAAAATCTAGCCTGACTTGATTCTATTATTGGTAATAAAATGCATTATATTTTTATATAAATTCTCCTTTCTGTTTCTTTTCCTCATATTCCTTGGTTAGGAACTAACAAAGATAGAATTGAAAATAGAGAGGAAAAATGAAATTAGGTTTTCTTGTATTATAGGAAAAGTATTTTCCATTAGTAAAATAGAGGGGATTTGTTAAATGGAATCGCCATTGTTTAATGACATCCATAAAACGAAGCCAAAAATAAATAATAATAATAATAATAAAATCTTTTATACATTTTAGTAAGAGTTGAGTTTAAAATAATAATTAAATTAGAATATAAAAAAATTCATATTTGGCCATTGAAAGTAGAGAATCCAAATTCAATCTTTGAATATATTTACAATGAAAAATAGATCCATTATTTTTTGAATATCAAACTTGGATATATTGTTAGGTCGGACGTGCACTTACTACTAGTATATAATTTGATATACAAAAGAAATGAGTAATTATAAATTTTTGTTAAGAAGAATAACATTTAATTAAATCTTATGAAAGTTTGCTTTTTAAATTACCTGCACCTAATAGTTATATAGTCACACAGACACAGTCGCGTGATAATCACTTGCCGCCTCCCACCGATGCATGTATCAACTGCACATCACCATGACGTATCCTCTCTCTTTATATGCATAGATGATGCCTGCCTGCACTGGAATACTATATTTTTTGAAATTTTAATATAAATATACTTTATCTGTTTCCACTCAAAGATGTATATTGTTGTTCTTTCCTCGATCACTTTCTTGCTTTCTTTCTCCCATTTTTATGCTTCTTCCAATACTAGAGATGGACGAGCAGCAGAAGCACTTCTCAAATGGAAAAACAGCCTTCAAAGTGACCCAACTCATTCTCTTCTCCCATCTTGGAATCCTTCTAATTATTATTTAAACAGTCACTGTGGCTGGGCAGGAATTTCTTGCTCTAAGGCAGGAATTATCACACGTATTGATGTTAGCAGTAGTAACGTGAGAGGTACACTCTATAATCTTGATTTTTCTTGCTTTTCTAGCCTCCTCGAGCTTGATCTCCATAACAACTTACTTTCTGGAACTATTCCATCTCAAATTAGTAATCTTTGAAGACTCACAAGCCTTGATTTGAGTTACAATAACTTGTCGGGACACATTCCGTCTAAGATAGGCCTTGTTTCGGGTCTTCAAGAACTTTACTCGCAAGAAAATGAGCCAACAGGTACTGTACCTCGGGAAATAGGAAACCTGTCAAAACTGATCTATCTTGACCTAAGTCATAATTTTCTCTCAGCAAACATTCCATCTGAGATGGGCTCTATTTCGAGGCTTGCAAAAATTTATCTGAATAATAATGAGATAAATGGGTCTATACCTCAGGAAATAGGAATGTTGAAATCTCTTGAAGTGCGATTAGTGGTGCGAATTCCCTGTTGCAAATATGAGTAAACTTTCATATATATGGCTTAATGATAACAAACTTACAGGACCGATCCCTCAGGAAGTGGGAATGCTTAAATCACTTATTGACCTTTCTTTGCAAATCAACTTTCTAACAGGTCCTATACCTGCCTCTGTTGGAAACTTGAGCAATTTGAATATCATAAATATATTTGAAAATCAACTTTCAGGAACTATTCCTCAGGAAATTGGAAATCTGAAATCCCTTTCTTACCTAAATGTGCTCTCTAACAAAATCACCGGCCAAATCAGTCCGAAGCTGAATAATCTAACTTCATTAATTTCATTGCAGTTGAGAGACAACATGTTTTCTGGCTTCCTGCCACCAAATATGTGTCTTGCTGGACAACTTAAGTTTTTGGGTGCAGATCACAACAATTTCACAGGTCCAATACCCAAGACCTTGAAGAACTGCACTACCCTAGTTAAGCTTCGACTTAAAGGGAACCAACTTACAGGAAACATATCAGAAGATTTAGGCTTATATCCAAACTTGGATTATATTGATCTGAGTTTCAATAAAATTTATGGGGAAATATCAGAAAATTGGGGGAAGTTACAAAATTTAACAAGCTTGAAACTTTCCAACAACCAAATTTCTGATAGCATACCAACTGAGATTGCCAAAGCAACTCAATTGCAGGAGCTTGACCTTTCCTCCAATGAACTAGTCGGAGAGATCCCAAAAGAATTGGGCAAGATGCCATTATGGGTTCTTAAGTTGAATAACAACAAGCTTTCAAGTAATATTCCTATTGAACTTGGAACGTTGTCTAACTTGGAGCAGCTTAACCTTGCAGCAAATGGCCTACATGGATCTATTCCTGAAGAACTAGAACATTGTTCAAGGCTGATTTTCTTGGATTTGAGCTGCAACACACTCAGCAACAACATCCCTTTTCAGATTGGCAATTTACGCACTCTTCAAAGTCTTGACCTGAGTCACGATATGCTTTCAGGAGAATTGCCAAACAAGCTCGGATTTCTGCTTAGCTTAGAAATATTAAACATCTCACACAACGAGCTTTCTGGTTCAATCCCGACAACATTTAGCCAGATGGTGAGCCTTACAAATGTTGATATATCCAACAATCTATTGGAGGGTGCTCTCCCAAATATTCAAGCTTTCGTCAATGCATCAACAGAAATGCTAAAGAATAACAAAGGCTTGTGTGGTAACAATACCGCCTTGAATCCATGCCACTCAACATCTAAAGGGAAGAACAGCAAGAGAACAGTTTTACTAATCACGGCACCTATTTTTAGCACTCTATTGCTATTATCTATCATACTTTGTTTGATATATGTCCCTTTCAGAAAACATGTGAATAAAGATGAACTAGTAGAAGCAACTATTGAAAATTTCATGACGATATTGGATTTTGAAGATGGGAAGATGATGCATCAAAACAGCATTGATGCAACCGAGGAATTCAATTCCAAGTATTGAATAGGAATTGGAGGAACTGCAAAAGTTTATAAAGCTGAGTTGCCAACTGGTCAAGTTGTTGCTGTCAAGAAACTTAACCAATCAGAAGATTATGGAATGATTAATCTCAGAGCTTTTAAAAATGAGATAAATGCATTAGCACAAGTGCGACATCGAAATATTGTTAGATTTTATAGTTATTGTTTGAACCCAAGACACTCATTTTTGGTGTATGAGTTCTTGGAAGGAGGGAGTCTGGCGAAGGTACTACGAAATGAGTCAACAGCTGCAGGATTGGATTGGATTACAAGGGTGAACATTATTAAGGGAGTAGCAAATGCTTTATATTATATGCACCATGAATGCTTTCCTCCGATAATACACAGAGACATATCAAGCAATAATGTTTTGTCGGATACGGATTTTACTGTACGTGTTTCTGACTTTGGCACAGCCAGAATTGTGAAACCTAACTCATCCAATTGGACTTCATTTGTAGGCACATTTGGATACTCAGCTCCAGGTACAAGGTTATTGTGTTCCTTCATTTTTGTCACTGTAATTTGCAATTGTTATAATCAATCTCTGCTTTATTGTAGAGCTTGCCTTCACGATGGAAGCAAATGAGAAATGTGATGTGTGCAGCTTTGGAGTTGTGACATGGGAAGTGATCAAGGGAAGGCATCCAGGGGATCTCATTTCGTCAATATCAATTTCATCATCTGCCCTTCAAATTTTATTCAAGGATGTGTTGGACCAACGCCTTCCTTCTCCTACAAATGAAGTAGCAGAGGAATTGGTTAATATTGCAAGGCTAGCATTTTCTTGCCTTGATGCTAGTCCAGAGTCGCGGCCAACAATGCAACAAGTCTCTCGAACTTGTCGACTGGAATTCAGACACTTTCAAGACCATTTCACAAAGTACAGTTAGCGGAACTGCTTTGATTTTTGCTTCTTTGTTTGGTTTGCATCAATAACTCATCTCCAGCTTTCACCATTACAAGCAGTTGGAGTTTCTAACCTCCTTCCAGAAACCAGAATTAGGCAGACTGGTTGCAATGGTGAATATCACTTTTGCCGTTAGTTCAAATTAAATGTCCTTATTTTAGAGAGTTTTCACATAAAGCAAAAATATACAATTTCACTGCTCTTGGCTTGCTACTTGTAGTACAGACAATATCCTCAGCCAAGCTTCTCCCTTTAAAGGAAAAGAAACAATCTTTACAGAATTTGCAGACATTTAACAAGACTAACACACGTGTAATACGGTTATCACAACCATAAAGTAACAGTTAAATTTTCCTAAGCACCAACTAAAGATTCATATCGCATACACCGAGAAACATTTCAAGGCAGTTACTCAACAAAATGGCCCAAAAACAACAAGCAAGCACAATTTTTATAGAGACCATCCAGGATTAAAAGAGATAATTGACAATGTTCATCAAATCACCAGGCTTGAGCTCCCAAAACTTTATTTAAATCATTTCAACAGTTCAAATCGGAGATTAGGAACCTATGTACACCCAGCATTGAGAGGTGATTGCTTATGTTGCACTCCTTGAGACTTCATAATAACTTGATAAATTAATCACACGATCAAACAAGGATAAAAGTTCAAAACCCATCATTAAGATTAGTGGTAAAATAATCAGCAGTTTACTCAGGGTATCTCATCACTTTTCAACGACATGATACTTGCAGATTCAAGGATGAATCCACAAAAATTTCCCTACTGAAAATCCATTTCAAGTGTCTAATAAACCAAAAGCAGCAATTTTTGAAGGATTGCAAGTTTAACCAAAAAAGTGATTATTGAACAAAAATAGCAACAACTAAATACAAAAGAAAATTTTAGGTTTTTCATGCTCACTTAAAGGCAAGGCCACACAAGGGGCAAGATCGGTGTTAGCAATAGTCTTCCCATCACAAATAGCCTAAGCCAACCTAAAGTTGGCTTCTCTTCACTATATTAAGACTGTTTAGAGCAGACCTCTTTAGTGCATAAACAGAAGCAAAAACATTGATCCAAAACCAAA
This sequence comes from Jatropha curcas, assembly GCF_014843425.1. The sequence continues at coordinate 3,852,698 of NW_023590739.1, forward strand.
CAGACAAGCAACTAACCAAAAATTGATTTTTCTGTAAAACCAGATAGTTTCAACAGTATAAAAAGCGGAAATAGCACTAGCAAATTCACAAAAGAGAGAATTGAAAATGTTTCTGCAAATATTTAACTAGAGCGCATATATATATGATTTGACAACATATAATTTCCAATACACTCTTCTCTTTTCCTCTCAAATGATGATTAACGGATAAAAAAGCAAACCCTATCCTCCTAAGATAGAAAGAAAAAGGGACACAGATAGCGCCACGGTAGAGATTGAGAATACAAGAGAATCAGTTGATGTCGGAGTCATCGAAATCGTCCTCGAAATTGTTGAAGAAATCCGCGTCGGCGAGCTTGTTGTCGATGTTGATGACACCTTCGCCGAAAATCTCGAGTGGGTCCACATCGTCCACCTCCATCGCCATCGTCGACCCCTGCTCTTCCATGTCGGCGAAGAAGTCCATCTGCATTGGCCTCATCTCACTTTCTCTCTCTCTCTCTCTCTCTCCCTCTCTCTCAATGAAATTGCTCGGATTTGAGCTATGAACTTCAATTGCCGACCTCAGCAAGGGTTTATATAGAAAATCATTCACTGCAATACGACGTCGTTTCGGAAACGTCAAAAAAAAAAAAGATGGATATTAACGACGTCGTTGACGCTCGGGATTATTAAGTTTTCCTTTAAAAAAAAAAAAAAAATGAATGAATTAGATTCGCCCTTTCTTGGTCCTAAAATTGGAACGATCAAAATTTAGTAATTAATAGAGGGGATAATGAGAGTGTGGCAAATGGAGAAGCTTCGTAGCAGTAGCAGTGCAGCTTCTGCTGGCGCTATTGGCTACAAATGGAGAGTGGTGGTGTCGCCACCATCCGCGGCGGCGGACTTCTCCTGTTAGCAAAACCCCGCTCCAAATTTCTATTCAAAAGCCCCAGTTTTTACTCTCCTATTATTACAACCACCAGCACCTTCTCCGCCAGGTATAGTCGCTGGGATTCCAATGCCGAGACCGTTGGGTCCAAGAAATTCAACTTCAAGTTTCGAGATGGAGAAAATGATGATATTGAAGAACAAAACGAAGAAGTAGAAGGCTATAGAAGGAAGGGCAAGAAGAGGAGGTGGTGGTCGGGTGAGTCACCAGATATGGAGGAAGAAGAAGCTCCCGGGATTTTGGAAGCAGCTATTGATAGTTTATGGATTTTTGAGGTAATTCATTTCTGCTTCTTTTTCTGATTTATAGTACATTCACCTTAAGGATACCCTATTTCTATTGTGCTTTCTATTTTGATTTATATTAATTTTTGAGAATTACTTTCATGTTATGCAAGAATCTAATCTGGCATTTCTGTAAGAGAACTGAATTTGAAATATGTTACCAGAAGGTCTGAATAGTATTTGCTCATTTGGTCAGTGCAGGTAGTTAAATCCTATGGTTGGCTTCTGCCACCCATCGTCATATCTTGGTTGCTAGCTTCTGGCCCTAAAGCTTTCCTTATGACATTAGCAATCCCTCTTGGGCTATCAGCCTTAACTTTTGTGTATAAACTGTTGTGGGGGAGGAGACAAAGTAAACCTAAACGCAAGGCAAGAAAGAGAATGAAGCCATTTTCGAGGAAGCCAAGCAATGTTGAAATGGATGAGAAAGAACAAGAAGAAATGCAGGAGGCTGGAAAGGGAGATAGAGGGTTTCGGTCTTGGGTAGTTAACGATGATGTTTCGGTTAATGAGGAGAGACGAGATGCATCCTACTTTGGTGGATGGGATGAGCTGGATGGAATGGAATCGAAGAAGCACCCACCTCGAAGGGCAGGCCAGTCTCGAAGAGCACCATCTAGAAATGGCAAATTGGGTAAGAGAGAGAAAACAAGTGATGCACCTTTGCTCTTGAGATTGTTGATTGCTGTTTTCCCATTTTTAGGTTCCTGGACAAAGATGCTTTAGTGACTTCTATATTTCCAACATGCAAAGATTGATTGTGGCGTATGATTATTATGAGTTTTACTTGCAAGTTTGAAGCAGGAGTCCAGGATTTCAAAGGGGTTGTTTATCTTCGTTCTTACTGAGGACCTTCCACGCCATTGGGATAGTATAAATCCAAGCTTTATGGAATCAATAAGTACATCCTCATCATCTTAGTAGCTGCTTCTTATCCGGGATGTAGGTCTTCTTTTGTTTCCCCAAATTTTCAAACGGATTGAATTTTTTCCTCGCTGTATATCATAAACATCATGATTTTGAAATCATACTATTTAGATTATATTAAAACCATACTGTTCCAATACAAGCGACTCACTACAGTAACAAACATTATGCTATTGTGTTAAGGAAAAAAATGTAGGAACCGTTCCCAAGTAGGAACAGCTACTTTCTAAAAATGGCGATTGTATTTTTCCTACGATAAAGCCGCAATACACAGATTGACTGATACCCATAGCATAGTATACTCGAATTTGTTCGACTGGCAACGTAGGATAAGCCATGAGCAATTATATTCGTGGGTACTTTCTGCCCTTCCCTTTTCAAATCCTTCAAAAATGTTTTTGGAAATTTACACTGATAAATGTCAATGAACTACAGAAGAATGTTGTAACTATACTTTTGCTGCCCCCCTAACAACAAATGACAAAATAAAAAGGAACTGTCATCTCGCAAATAGTTGGGTTCTGTTGATGTAGCAAGCAGATTCAGGGTCTTGGAGACAGGCACAAAAACTCCCCTCATCCTTGGGGAATGACTTTGGTAGTGGATGATCTGGAATAACACCAACCTGTGCAAGAACAATAGGGAGGTTAAATGTGAAAGAGGAAACCCGTGCAAAATAGCTTTACGCGTAGCAGCATGATGGACCTTGTCAATATCAATGTGTGCAGGTGTCTCATATCGGGCAACTGTAACAGCCATGCCAGAGCCATCTGATAGCTGAAAGACTGATTGAATCTTGCTGCAGAATGGATGAATACTTCAATTAGAAACAATAACTAATATTGTTCATATAAGCAATTATATTCGCAAATGTTATAGATGCAGAAGAGATTACCCTTTCCCAAATGTGGGTTCTCCAAACACCACAGCACGTTTGTTGTCCTTCAATGCACCAGCTAATATTTCACTTGCACTTGCAGTTCCCTTGTTCACCTAATTAGAACTCAGAAGAGAGATGTCAACGGATTCAGGTTGATCATTTTCTAATCAAAATTTGAAGTTCAAGCATATATTTAACGTTAGACACTTTACAGGTGAAGCTCAATGCCCAGGCATAGGCGCTGAGAGAGAAACCAATAATATGGTATAGCGGTATGGTTAGTGATAAAATTTAGCAACACAGAACAAATGGAAGAAGGAACTGAACAATAATTTGCAATAGTATGAAGCAGTGACACCATCTAATCAGAAAGTGAAACAGAGAGAGAGAGAGAGAGAGAGAGAGAGAGAGGAGTTTGTGACTGTTGATTACACGGAGAACCAATCAAATGAAAAAACTGAGGCAGAAGGCATGACCTTCAATTCAATGATGTAAGTTTCAATAAATTTGAAAGATTTGTGGCAATTTTAGACTTTAGTATAAGAAAGCATACCAGCACAGCTAGGGGTTCTGAAGCAGCAATTGCACCACTTCCTTCTGCATCATATATGTCTCGAACACCACGGCTATCACAAATATATACAATCACACCTTTGTCTAACCTAAATGGCATCAGCAAACTTAAATTAATAATCATAACTTGAATCAGGCAGAGAAAACAATAGCCAATTATTTGGATGCTTAGTGTTGTCACTATATACCATTTATTCGCTTCATGCTTGTTCTCATAATTTTTTTAGTACAAAATAAATAAAACAGAAAGTTTTCACTAAATGTCTACGGCTTTAAACATAAATCATATCCAACAAAAGTTCTATGTTACCTCAGAAAAATCAAACCAGAAACTTGTTTAAGATAAGGTAACAGGTCACATATATCTTAAGCAAGCATATATCAGAATCTTCAGATAACATGTTCACCTCTGGTCATCTCATTTAACTTACCAAATCTTGGCAATCTCAATTCCTTCTGGAAATAGACCACCACTGCAGCAAATTTAAGCTTTCAGAAAAGCTGATATAGGACCAAGTTTAAACTGTGGTATGTTGAAAGCTTATCACCTATTGTCTCGAAGGTCTAACACAAAGGCATCAACACTGTTACTCCTCAAATTACCAATAGCTTCTTTGACAGCACCTGCAAAAAAAGTAATTGTCAAAAAGCATGTTAAATGGAGCACATTTTGTTCCTAATTGAAAATGAGAGAGAGAAATCATCTGCAACGCTTCAGTACAATTTCTTGAGATAAAAACAGTTATCTCCACCTACCTGAAGCATTTTGGTTGAATGATGTTAGTTTAATATACCCAATCTTGGGAGAATCCTTCCCTGAGCCAGGTATTTGACAAAGTTTCGACTTCACTGGATTTAGAGACACCCTCTCTCTACTGGAAAGCAACAATTGGTCAGTTTAAAATCCACTGCGGATGTAATGGCAATATTAATAGTTCACTGAAGGAGATCAGTTGGCAGCAATAAAGCACAATAAAGACCAAATCGCCTATAGAGTCAAGAACCAAATTTCTACTCAACTCAAATAAACCTTAAACCTGGACAAGTTGGGGCACTGGTACAAACAAATTTCTATTCATAAAAAAAAAAATACATACAAAAGATAAATAAAGTGGCAAACTTACATCAAAGATAGATGCTTTATTTCAGGTCCACTGCGAATGGTTAATTCCACTGGACTTCCTTCAGGTCCCCTAAAATTCATTAGAGTAGCTTAGGCACAACATTAAATAAAAGGTGAAGCAAAAATCTTTCTTTATTTTCTTTCCCCTTTTTCTTTTTGCGGGGGAGGCAGGGGAGAAAAGTTGCACTTATGGATTAACTGTCAACATATTAATAGAAGGAGAACTCTATAAAATATGGAAAGAAAAACCCCTCATCTCTGCATTATTATGAAATACAGAAGAGAATACTTCCTCTAAAGGTAAGCCTCAAATATTTGATGATATGTCTATTAAATGCTTCAAATGAATATTTTAAAATAAAAATCCTTTGCTGAAATTATTTTCTAAGGCCCTTGTGCTGGAAATCTGGATGACTTCTAGCTCTGTATAATTTTAGACAACACAGAACAGAACAATTATAAGCCAAGATACATACTGCAACCTCTCTGCAGCATCATATATTCCCATGCTCTCTGTACGTGTATCACCTATTGCCAAAATCACGTCCCCTGATAAAATGCCAGCCCTACTCGCTGGACCTCCAGGAGCTGCTGAAATAACAACAAGTCCAGCAGGTGATCCATCAGTGCCTGTAGGATAGCCAATTGACAGCCCCACACCTGTAAGAGCACCTTGTGTTCCAGACTGCCTTCAGAGAAGATAAACTAATTTAAATAAGACTTTTAAATTTACATCCTTCGGCTATAGGCAATGATGTGTTTCAATTTGCACACTGGCTTCCAGAACAGTCAAGCAAAAGGAAATAAAGTATGATAATGCGAAGAAAATGCCTCATACCCGCAAACTCTTAAACTTTTCCGGCTCTAGAAACCTGGTGAAAGGATCATTCAATGATGCAAGCATCTTCCTTATAGCTGCATCTGTTTCCAAAATATGCCAGAGAATTAAATGGGCGGTGCATTACTAAAATGCCACTTTAACTACTAGCATTGAAATGATGCAACAAAGGTTGATTCTTCAGTAACTGGCTTTGAGATAAAGCAGTGAAACGTTATTCATCAAAAAGGAAAAAAAAATGTCCATTCTATAACTGCACCTTTTTACATGATAATTACCAACTTATCAGTAAGCTCTTTCTTGTTTAACGCATTTAATTATCTGATAAAACAGGAAAGAGAATGAAACTTTCTCCTTCGACTGAGCAACCATGTTTTATCAGTGTAACTATATGAAACATACAAACTCAGCCTATTAAGATAAAATATGTTCTCATAGTTAATGCAGGGTACATGTAATTCCTTGCTAGCAGTGAAAATAGTTGATGCATGTATTTTGCGCATGAGCGAAAGTAAGAGAGACAGGAAATGTCAATAAAAAATATGGTAACAAAAAGTAGGTTGCTGAACATTCATCAAGTCTATTATGGACCTTGAGCCCTAAGTCTACACGGACCATCCATCAAGTCTACCCAAGAAATATGTCAAAACACCGTCAAGTAAAAATTTAACAGCATAAGGATGGCGGTTGACATACTGAGACAATATAACAGGTACCCTGCAATTGTCATGATATCTGGGTACTTCCATAGTCCATTGTACAATAACACATTAGACACAGGACAAATCAATCATATAGCCAAGTAGGTATCAGCTAACTATTTTAAACAATACAGATTTCAAAGCACAGTGCTGATTAAGTAACATCATAATATAAAGCAATTTAGAAAATACAGACATACATGCTCGTGTGTGAGAGGGCAGATATAAAATCCTGCTATTTCAACACAATTGATGAGGTGCAGCAAACCATCAAAGTAAATAATTTAAAGAACAAACTCATACATGTCTCTTCTCGCGTGTTCATTGGTTCATTGCGCAGAGCATTTTCTCTGTACCTAAACCAACTCTGTCCGTTAAAAGTTTTGTCAACATAAGCACGATCAATCGTTCTCCACGCCTCCAGAAACAGAAGATTCTCTTCACTAAGCGCCCCTAAACAATACAAACAACAAAAATCAGAACCAAAATGAAACGATCGTTCCTCATACAAAACCGTCTGCGTAACTAATAAGTCAAATTGAACTCACACGCTGGAGTATTCCTGGCAGCCATAGGAACAGAGGTAACAAGCAGCATGGCCACAAGTAACCGGAGGAAAAGAACCGAAGCACGCTTTCTAATACTTCCCGTACAATTGACTACATGCTCGATCCTTCTCCGACATAAGAAGCCTTTCCTGAGCATACGTATCGGATTAAACAGCAACAGCTCCGGTCTAGAAGGTAATGCTTCATAGTTACTGTAATTTCCACACCTTTTATTCAATGGACGCCATAATCGAGCTTCTAGTACTCGTACAGGTAGGGCTTTCGACTTCCATCGCAGAACCTATATTCAAAAAGCCCAACAAGGAAAAGAGGAAATATTAATCGGAATTACCTCTAAACATTGCAAGTAATGAAGAAAATTTGGTAGTATATAGATTGTACCTGAGCATTAGCAGAGCTTAAAAGGAAATGAGGGTTCCTGTTTGAGGAAAAGAAGTGAGGAGAAAGGGAGAGAGTAGCCGAGCTTGCAAGAACCGCCATGGCAAGGCGTAGGACAGCTATTTTCAGTTGCTCATTTTTTGGGCATTCCCTTATCGTCGTCTTTTATAATTGTTAAAAATTTTTATTCGAGAGAAACATTTCCTTCAAATTTTTGAGGGAAAGGTTTCCCTTTGGTTAATATAAAGCCCAATTCCGTGACATTCACATTTATGCCCATTGTTTGGGCTTCAGCATTGGGCCAGTCGCTGAACATTAATAGAAGTGTTGAGTTGTCCATTACACCCAAATTAAATTAATTGATATTACGGGCCCAAATCTAAAACATATGCAGCCCATGAATAGTTTATCGGGCAGTTGGATCTTACGGAGTAATAGGGATAGAATTGTCAAAACAACTACTACAAATTGACAGATTTTAGTTCAAGCTAAATAAAACATTTTATTTTACATTTTTGCCGTTTTCTAAAAGAATATTTCTTTCGAGCTTAATGTAAGTCGAAGAATTTCTGTTTCCTACAATTTTTCCGAATGAAATGCAAATAAAAATTATTATAATATTTTGTTAAGTCTCGAGTTTCTTTTCTTTTAATCAAAAATCTTAAGCTCAAACTTTAAATAAATAGTTATTAAACACTCAAGAAGAAGCATTAGTGTTAATAACATTGATCAAAGAAGGATTTAGAGCCATTTATATTAGAATGAGTACACGAATATAACTCATTTTAGTTAAACATTAATCCAATACCGCTAGATATATAGTTCTGCTCGGTTTAAATTGTGATTAGTCAAATATCTGAGCTTCCAATACTGAATAGTCTAGTATCAAAAAATAAATTTTAATTTTGTATTATTAAAATTAATATAATTATTTTAATTTGACAAAGAATAAAAAGAAATCAAAATATTGTTTTATTCAATGCATTCAAAGTGTTTATTTCAATTAATTGAACTGGGAACATTCGTTCAATGTTCGGACTTGGAAAGACATAGGGTTTACAGTTTCTAGAACCATAAAGCCGCCACCGTATAAACTACAAGAGTTACTTTTTGAAGTTATAATAATGCTACTGCAGTCGACTTTTCTTCCACAGTTATGAAAAGTCAACAAAGTAAATTTCAAAGTCATCTCTGACAAAAGGTATATGATACCGATACATACCTAATCGTACCATATCATATCATTGCTTTGGGTGAAAGCCCTTCTACTTTGATTTTTGACTGACCACCTTCAAGGAAGCTCATCTACTCTAATGATATCAAAATGCTTTCTTAGATATGAACTGAACGACCAACCTTTTCATGTCTTATAGAATATATGTAAAGTAAATTCATAAAAAAATTATTATCAATTTAGTAGACGTTATATTATTGAAAAAAAAGACTGTCTTTAATTTTGTAGTCCATATATTTTTCCGATATCTCCTGATTTTTATATAATTTGTGATTTATATTTATTGCTATGTTGCAATATATAAAAAAAAATAATGATGGTCATGGGGCACCAATAAGGCCTCCATTCATTGAAATGCCCACAACCATAAAAGATATGGGAGAAATTAAAGTTGCATTCCTACTGTCCACATTTTGTGACTTTCATAGCATCAACTTATTTACTAGTCAAATGGGAATCAATGTGCTATCATCCTTTCCATATTAGAATAAATAAAGAAGGTTAAGTAATCATAATGTTTACCTACACGTTCGGCCTCAATTTGCAATACCGACTAATTATGTGAAAAGAATTTTCAGATTCGATTCCAACTAAACATATACGTATAAAGAGGTAAAGAGTTTTAACTGTATCTAAGCCCTAAATTGAATTTAATTTGTCCTGATAACAGTATTAGGATACTTGATATATGTTTATTCAATTCCATTCAATATTTTTTTTTTTGGGCTTTATAATTCTTGATATATGTTTGTGTCATAAACTTTGCAGTCAATGGTATTCAGTGTGTTTAAAAAATAAATATGTTATTTTTTTTAAAGAATAAATAAACGTGTCATTATTTCATATCTTTGTGTCATGTCTTATAAATAAAAATATTTTTTAAAAAAATATAAATTTATAAGTAAAATCACAAATAAGTAAGTTCATTAATGGTATAACTAAAAAGAGAAAGGAAAATCCACTAATAGATGGACAATAGATTCAGAAATAAGAGTGTGAAATTGATTAATTTGATTTCAAAATTAAATCAAACCGATAAAAATAAAAATCAAATTATATTTGAACATATATTTGTTTTTAAGTTGCTCAAACCCTATTTGGAAATATTGAAATTCCGATATTCATTTCCTTAATTGGTGATTTTATTTCTAAATTGAGATAATAGTTAATAGGAATTTTGTCGTTGAGATCCTATATAGATTCCAAGGTGAACAGAACCACCGATTTGAGGAATTTTAACTGAATAAACTTCATTGAGTGAACAATGTGAATAAAAAAGATACTCAAATCTTCTTTCTGCAAAGTTCTCCATATAATGTGATTTAGATATACGAACATGATTGATGCCAAAAAGAGCTATTAAATTGCACATGTAAAATGTTTTTGCAAAATTAGAAACAATTTTTGCACATGGCTGCAACTTGCCACTTCAACTCTCTCGCTGTATATTTTTTTTTTCTGGGGAAGTGCACCACAGCATGCGCTCCATTACAACTTACAAGGCTATGGGACTAACTTTTCAGACTTTCTTTTGGCTTCTTCCACTTCTTTTGGAGTATAAAATAATAAGCAGAGATTTAAATCTTCCATGTAAATAGAATTATATGATTGGCCAGAATACAAAAAAAGCATTACAAGAAGATTCAAAGCGAACTACCAGTTCCAACTTTATTGCATCATGAGATTCTTCCTTTTCCACAGGAGCGGGGCCCAAAGAATGGCCCACAACCCATGTTGTGTTTTTGTCAAAGATCAAACCTTGACTAAGGAAAAATCAAACTAATACACACAAAAATTACGTATTCACATCTTTATAAAGGTAAAAAACAAAAGCATTTCCACTTCAAATTCAACGATTTTGACCCTCCAGCCATAATATTACAGATCCCCATTGTAGTCCAAGTCTTCTTTATCCCCATTATGCACCACCCACCCACTAAAATCCTTAAATTTATCTAACACAATTCCTACAAAGATAACATCTTTACTAAAAGAAACAATAATCAAACAGTAGATGAATTATTAGGAGCTGTGCTTGATGGTTCAATTTTCCTTAACTTGATTCCCTGCTTTTGAGTCTCCTCTTCATCATGGTAAATGTAAGCAAATCCACCATGTCGGGTCAGATCCATACCCGCCATCTCATCCTCCGCTGAGATTCTTAAAAGCTTAAGCTTATGTAGAACTAAAAACAATGGACCCATTGTAACACTCACCCATCCGATAATCACGAGAATTTGAATTACATGAGCAGCCAGAAGCCTTCCACCGCCACCCATGAATAACCCGTGATTTACACCCGCCCCGTAAATCTGAGCCACGTACTTCTCTCTAGCAAACAACGCCGTGAAAATCACACCCCAAGCACCACAACCTCCGTGAAGCTGCGCAGCCTCTAATGGATCATCATATTTGAACTTCTCAGCCAATTTGTTGCACCCAATTAAAACCAGAGCGGCGACAAAACCGCATATAATCGCCGCCCATGGCTCTACAACGGCGCAACCAGCAGTGATGGCAGCAAAACCACCGAGCAAACCATTACAAACGTCCGTCACGTTCCAATGGCCAGATAAAATTCTTTTACCAAAAAGAGTAGTCAAAGCCGCAGTGCAACCAGCTAGTGTGGTTGTAACGGCGGTTCTACCAACTGCACTCCATTGACCGTTATAGCTATCGGCGGTGTAAGCAACCAAGATTTTGTTGAAAGAACCGGGATTAAACCCATACCAACCGAACCAAAGCAAGAAAGTGCCAAGAACAACTAAAGAAGCGCTGTGTCCGCGTAAAGAAACAGAACGGCCTGTATGGTCAAAACGGCCAATTCTTGGTCCTTCAATAAGAGCGCCCCAAAAACCAGCAATACCACCTACCATATGCACGACACCAGATCCGGCGAAATCGATTACTCCACTACTAAACAACAAATTATCTGTGTTGAATGCAGAAGCCCAACCGTCGGTTGCCCAGAACCAGTGCGACACAACTGGATAAACAAAGCCCGTTAAAAAGGAAGAGTATATTAAGTAAGCTACAAATTGGGTTCTTTCCGCTATGGAACCGCTAGTGATTCCAGCTGCGGCTATCGCAAACGCCCATTGATAAAGAAAGTTGCTGTAATCGAAAGTTTCTGATGGGATTGCTTTTAGACCGAAGTTGTGTTTGCCGATGAAGCCATTTGATGGACCACCGAAGGCAAAGGCAAAACCGAAAAGGTAATAGAAAAGACCACCGGTTGCGGCGTCGAGGACATTCGTAAGCATAATGTTCATGGTGTTTTTTGCCCTAACTGAGCCGGCACAGAGCATGGCGAATCCTAGTTGCATGGAGAAGACGAGATAGGCAGAGAAGAGGAGGTAGGTGTTGTCAACGGCGTATCTGGTAGCGGTGAAGTTTGCGTCGGAGGTGTTGAAACGGGAACAGATGAAGTCTGCAGCCGCGTTGGCGTTGGTTACGTTGGAGCCAAAGAGCCGAGCTAGCTCGTCGGCCGAGCAGACAACGGAATCCATGGAAGCGGCAGAGGGGGAGGAGGTCAAGAGACCAGTGTGTGTGAGTAGAGAAACTAAATATTCAAGAAAAAGAAATATTAAGAATGTATATAATAAGGTGTAGAGAGAGTTCTTTTCGAAGGACACAGAAAAGTAGTTTTAAGATCCAAATATATAGTGGAAGAAAATTGGTGTGTAGTGACGGAAAGGAAAGAGAAGACTCTTTCCGTTTTTTTTTTTTTAAATACTAGGAAAAAGAGGACTCTCTTTTTTACAATTTATGCATATAGGGATTTTGATTTTGATTAATCATATAATTAGATTAATTATATAATTTGTATACTAATCTGTTTTCTTTTTGTAAGTAAGGACATGAAAAAAATAGTACTGTTTTTCTCTTCATATTGAGATATTTAAATATTAATTAGTATTTCAATATTTAGTTTCTAAGAGCATAAACACTTTTTATTTTAAATTGAATAATTAAATACGAGAAAAACATAAAAATTATCAATTATAAATTATAAATTATGGTAGTTGTTTGTGATCCATGGTAATCACAGCAAAATTTATCAATATTTAGAAATGTTTGCATCTCTTAAAAGAATTAAATTATTTTCCTTCAATATAGTTTCATTTTGACTTTGATCATAAAAATATTTTTCTTGCTTAATTTTCCCAAGTGCTTTGGCAGTTAAAAGAAAATCTGAAATAAAATATTTTCGAACAACAAAAGAGCAAATGGATTCATTTGGTATTGAGATTAGGGCGTTCTTTCTTTGTACATTGGCTTTTCCTTTTCTAACGTATTTATATTAAAAAAAAAAAATAATTCGTAAATACCAGGTGTTTGGCTAACATTTGGGATACTGCCCTAGCAATGCAAGGTAGTCTAGCTTTGACTTTTTTTTAAAAAAAATTATAATAATATTTTGATATTAAATGCAATCTTTATTAATTAAGTTAATTCCATTTGACAGCTAAGCTTGAGTTGGCTCATTTTATTCTGGAAAACATTTTTGACATAACTTGTGTTATGCACGGCCACAATGCAAATGGCGTTAAAGGATTGTAATGCGCCTAAAAGACCCTTTTAACATTTTTTTCATCACTATATCATATAAGGGATGTAACTGTAAATACACACAAGATACTGTCATTTAGCGAAATTATTATTCTTCTTTCAATTTCTAATTTGTTATAAAATCAGATTAATTCATCTTTTTTAATTTCCCATCTTTGCTCATGAACTGGATAAGGCACTAATTTCCAGCCAGGAATTCGGTTTAATATATAATTTAAAGCAATTGACAACGGATTCCTCACATGTCTCTCCTGAAACTAATAAGTTAAAAAACAGTGAAAGGGATAGTGAGGAATCTTTAAGCCTTTCATTAGAATCTTAGAATCAGTGGCCAAAAAAAAAAAAAAAAAAGGGAATTCGGGCACGTTTAATATATAATTTAAAAGAATTGACCCCAACGGGGATTCCTCACATTGTCTCTCCTGCAAACTATAATTTTAAAAAACAGTGAAAAAAGGATAGTGAGGAATCTTTAAGCCTTTTCATTAGAATCTAAGAATCAGTGGCCAAAAAAAAAAAAAAAAAAGGAGGAAGTGTTTCTGTTTCCGTGTTATATATATATATAGTTAATTGTCCCATTCTAAAATGAAGGCAGAAGGGGAAAATGCTGGCTGAGGACAGGACTAGCGATAGGATAGTCATACATTATTTACCAAATATACCCAAAGTCCCCTTCACTGGGAGACTTTGTTATTATTATTTGTAAGGAAATTTTTTTGAAAATTTGTGGTGTAAATATTTTAAAAACATGCCCCCATTTCTACTTAAGAACAATATGTTTTCGTGTCTTTATAGTTGTTTTGATGGACTTGGGTGAAGCCTACAAAGGAGAAAAGAAGAAAGAAAAAAGGAAAGAAGAAAGAAGGAGAAAGAGTCAATTGTGAAGAAAAGCATGACATTGACAAAATTAAAAAAAAAAAAAAAAAAGGAGGAAAGTGTTCTCTGTTTCCGTGTATATATATATATATAGTTATTGTCCCATTCTAAAATGGAAGGCAGAAGGAAAATTGCTGGCTGAGGACAGGATAGGATAGGATAGATCATACATTATTTACCAAATATACAAAGTCCCCTTCACTGGAGACTTTGTTATTAATTTGGTAAGGAAAAATTTTTGAAAAATTTGTGGTGTAAATATAAAACACATGCCCATTTCTACTTAAGAACAATGTTTTCGTGTCTTATAGTGTGATGACTTGGGGAAGCCACAAGGAGAAAGAAGAAAGAAGAAAGAAGAAAGAAGGAGAAGAGTCCAATTGTGAAGAAAGCAATTGACATTGATCAAAATTAATATCACTTACTAATGTATATTTTGTGTGAAAAAAATAATAAATCCACTTTAATATAAAAAATAAATTTCAATGGAGGGTATATCCTCAGAATATCTACTATCTATACATACATACATTCGAAACAATATTTTAAAATCATACAATAATGTTTAAGCTTCAAATTCAAATATATTTCAATTTAAAAATTTAACAGTTTAGAGCATCAACGAGTTAAAAATGAAACATATTATCTATGTATAATATATAAATAATTTTTTCCTTGAGGTTATAAAAGAATATTAAATTTTATTGAAAAAAAAAATAATTCATAATCTTGTCCTTTGCTTGTTGCTGCATTTAAGAGATTTGTACACTTGTGCTGCATAATTTAATTACATTTCTTTATTAATTATGCACCGCATCTAGCACCAGAAAATTATCCTAGGTACCCGTGTTCACACTAGGGCCGTTGAATTCGAGTGAATGAGACACGAAGGAATTTTTATTACTTTTCAAAATTTAACTGTTAGCTTTTCAATTTCAGCAAATCCTAATTTAGATATCAGTTAGTGGTTATATAACTGTTCAAAACAGAAATATTTAATAAAATTAATTGTTGAATATAAAATAATTTTAAAAAATTCAATTAACTATTAGGGCGATTCATATTTTAAAAAACTACCTCATCGTCTAAACGGAACTATAAATATAATATAATTAACAGAGATCCTTGTGACATTTTCTTTTCCTAAATAACTTAACAGAGGTACGGAAGATGATTTAATACTGGGTCAATGTCAAAATTAGAAAACTTGATTGATAGCTTCCTAATACGCAATCAGTTATATGTTAGGTTTGGCATTTTACTTGTTTGTGGTAAGACCGTTTGCTTTATATGTAAACAGGAAACCATGAAATAAATAATAAAAAAATGTTATTATTTAAATTTGAATTAAAAAAAAAAATGGGGGCTCGACCTCCGTTCAACGAATTGATGAAAACTATATTTGTCAAGTTAAGCAAAGAAGGTACAATTTGCAATGTAAAAGGATCATTATCATTAAATAAATCCTGGTAGACTTGTGCATATTCCATGGTAAGTCAACAAAATAAATATTACTCTCTCCACATAATAATAATAATAATAATAATAATCCAGTCTAATTTTGACACCAAGATTAAAGAATATTTAGATTTAACGACTTAAATTAGCTTTTCAATTTTTTTAATAAAAAGATGAAACAAAAAATAACTTGAATAGTTTAAAAATTATTATTAATAAAATAATTTTTTGAGACATAAATCTTTAACTAAAATAAGAAAGTTATTTCAGAGAAAAAAAAAATACATGAAATAAGAAGTAAGCATGCAATTAATTTAAAACATTTTTAAGTTGTTTGTAAAATGATAACAGTGACATTATGCAACATATACGATAAAAAAATAATGATAATAATTTAAAAAAGAATAATGACAATAAAGGAAAATCATACTATTTTCTTGTTTTTTTTTTTTTTCACATATGACATCATGCTTTCATTTGTGACTTTGCAATTTATTAGTTCCAATCACTGAGCCATCCAACTGTACATTAACTAATTTATGTTTAAATAGAAAATTCAAATAATATTAAATTTGCATATATGAAAAATTCAGAAATGGAGGGCACCTTGTTCAGCAAAACTGTTGACTTTAGCAGATCGCCTGTAACTGTAATGCCCCTGCTTAAACAAGGAGCTTCTTACTCTTCAACGACGTGCTTAATCATCTAAGCCCTTTGAAAAAGTCAGAAAACTTTCTTTTTACTTACAGCGATTAGAATCAGCTTGTTAGTTAGCAATTTTAACAGCCAATCTCTCAAATTGGCTCGGTGCATACTGTATTACATTACATTCCATTACAGTTTATCAAACAGAACCTAATATTATTCTTAAGACGCTCCAAACAATGTCAATGAAATTTTTAAAGATAAGAACAAATGATCTTACAAACAGACTCAAATTATTTCGCAGTAATCTTGTATGCTTTTGTCCACTTAAAATTCCATGTTCACGAATCCAAATATTTTCTCAATAATAAACAGCTTATAGACAGCCGCAACTGGACTAGGAAAATGTATTCAGTTTTTTACACAAAAAACTAACAGTAGATGAGAAAAGTCAGAAGTCAATTTAACTAATTGATCAATGCATACATACCTTCTCAAGCTATCTTCTATATTAAATAATAATATATCGAGCAAGTGGGCAACAAATGTGGACTTCCCAAATCCCGTATGTTCAAGACCTACACAGCAATTCAATGGCTCACACATAGTTTAGAGATTTTTGGTTCAACAGAAATTGGCAGCAACAAATATTGTTTTTGTTATTTTATGAATTTCTTTTTAAGCAATATTTGGACATCGATAAAAATAAATATGAGATGTTATCATAGATTAAATTATATTAAGCCTGCATCTTTATTTAGTGTAACTTCATACATTAGAAAAACAAAAATAAATAGCATATCATGCTATCACAAAGTAAAGGCAAAATATAAAATATATCGTGACATTTCAAAAAGATACTATTGGCAATTCAAAAATTATACCTTGAATGTAAAAGAGCTATTTGCTCTTTTTATATGAAATTTAATAATAAAGATGAAAGATTACTATTAAGAATATATGGTTCTAATTACTAATCTCAGAATTGACGGAAAAAAACTTGTTACCATAGTGACAAATAGAGGGCCAGTAGCTATTTGACTTCTAATATCTATTCTCCAGTGAACTTTTTCTTCTGCCTCCTCCGCTGATCTCTTAATCCTGCAAGTGAATGTAAAGAGAACTGAGAATGATGCATAAACCAAACTAGGGAGGGCTAGAAAAAAGGAAGAATGATAAATTAACAAAGAATAAGATAAGGAGCAAAGTATACGTTTCTTCTCTTCTTTTCTTTTCCTCCTCAATTCCACCATACTTCTGCGTTTTTCGGCCATCTCTTTCATGTCCATGCGCACCTGACAATTGGACGAAGAATGAACATGAAAAGCTCAAAATTTGCAAGTCAGACAAAAGTAAATAGATTAAATTTATAAATAAGTAGAATCATGAACAAGCAGATGTTGAACATATTGCAAGATTTTTTATCCACAAAGTGAATTTGAAACAATCATGAAACAAGAGGGAGTATAAAGAGGAAGAATTTGCAACCAAGCATAATACCTCATGACCAGCGCTTCGGAGTGCCTGGAGAGGCTCCACGCAATCCTGACCAATAACCACCAATTTCCTTCTTTTATTACCTCCCATGTTCACATCACTGCCTGAAGTCTGCCTAGCTAGTTGTTCTAGCTGCTGTTGAAGGAGAGGTGAAACGCCAGCCTGCAAGAAAATTTGAAGTCAGCAGGAAGATTATTGCATTCTGAGATTTCATTTGATTTATTAAACATACAGTGATGCATAATATAATGATAATTCTTGCATCAATTGAGATCACAAATATAATGTTATTCTTCCATCAATGAAATCAAGGACCATAAGAAGACAAATTCTAGCCAAATAGGCTCACAAGTGCAGCCTGCCTGCTGCTAACGTCCCCTGTGAACACTGTAGATATACAAACACCATGCAATATGAAAAGATATTATGCTTTATTGACTATAACAACTTGATATCCAGGTTTTAGAAAACCTTTATATGGCCACATTCAAAAATTACATTAGAGTTGGCTTGTTATAAAATATTCTATAAATTTTTGTGGAATTCGTTTACAAATACTCATTTCCATGTTTGATATAAATGAAAATTTATTTAGAATTTTATAACTTTTAATTCAGTGGAATTCATCATATTTGAACCAAATCCTATCAATATTGATAAAATCTAGAAACAAACTTTAAACTTAACAATGTACAAGCTATTAAAACTAATGAATTCTAGGCGTAGTAAAGCTGTATATTTGAAATGAATTCTATAGTTAATACGAACATGAGAATCCATTTGCATGTGAATTTTTTTAATAAAAATCATTTGCAAATGAATGAATTCCACGTGAATTTATTTCAAATACTATGTAGAGAACTGAGTAGTAGCTGCAGGTTCCTAGCAGAATAACACAGTTTAGTCCTAATACAGAGTGTTTTTAAGAAATTTTTTAGTAATTTTGCGTTCAATGCAACTATAATATTAATGCACCGGTACAAATATACGAGTATAACCAGCAATTAAACATCACATTCGAAAAAAAAAAAAAAAGGAAGACATGTACAGCCCCTTAGCATAAATTATTAGTAAACTTTTTGGGAATCAAACTGAGGAGAATATTAGGAAAACTACATATAAGTACCCCTGCCAAATAGCGATGTGAAAATGTTTTTGGTTGCAATGGTCGTGAAAGCAATGTATTGAGCTCCTGCAATTTAAATTATAAAGCAATTAGCACATGCAAGTTGCAACTGATTTAAGGAAAATGGATAGGCCAACTTTCAAATCCCGGAGAAGGGAATCCAAATTAAAACAAGAATTATCTGTAGCAGATCAAACCTGCCGTAATTTGTTCAATTGCATGGAGGTGATTTTCTTTCTATGATACTTGTTCACTCTTTCATCCTCACTGTCATCCTTCTCAACAATTAACTCTATTGATTCGGCATTCTGTTCAAACCAGGTTTTCTTTGCCTTCTCCTAAAGAATTGGACAAACATGAGTTAAAAAAGATACACTTGTGATATTTTAGGAAACCAGGTTGGAATATCTCTACAGCTCATGGCGTAAGAAATTACTTAGCAGGGAAAACTAAAGAATTTCCTGGGGCTATAACCATTAACATATCTTGTCTGACAAAAGTCATGCACATCAATTTTGGGACAAGAAATATTTATTGCAACATATAAATCATAAGAGAAATAAGAACAAAATTTAAAAGGAAAAAGAAAAAAAAAAAACACAGCAGAAGGAGAGGATAAAGACGATCAATATTTCAAATATGAATGAACCACAAAAAAAACATCGAATTTACAGCATAACTTTTGTACAGGTAGGGGATGGAACCTAATCTAGTACACTTACTTCTACACCGACTTTAACACATAATGAAAATCATCATAGAAGTAAAAGATTCATGCCTGCGAGTCCTTTCGTGTAATCTTGTCAATTTGACGTGCAAGAGACAATCGTTTCTTCACCTCAGGCATGTATGATTCCTCTAAAGGAAATCTCTGAAAACTTTCCTGTGCAGAAAAGGGGACAGTTAAATGCATATAAACTTATAATTAGACTAAAAGCATCATATCAAGCTCAAGACACTCAGCATTATAACTTCTTCATTAACGACGACTGAATTGGAGGTTAAGAAAACAGAAAGAGGAAGAAGTACCATAATTTTTGTAAGTGTACTCAAATTTAGAAAAAGCATTAAAGCATTGAAAACTTCCTTATGTAATGTAACTACCTTCGAAAATGATTTGCATAAAGAGGCAAACTTTGAGGTATCATTCGGAGAAATTAAAGCAATGCTGCATCCATCAGCAAAAGCTCTAGCAGTTCTCCCACTTCTGTGAACATAAACCTAACATAAAAGGAAAAATAATCATGAGAAAAAAAAGCGATCACTTCGATCGAAACATGGTAAAAAATGAAATGTTTGCTTACTTCTGCTGAATGTGGAAGCTGATAGTGAACAACAGTTCGAACACCAGGAATATCAAGGCCTCTTGCAGCAACATCAGTAGCAACAAGAATACCATGTTCATTTGAGCGAAAACGGTCAATTGCCTGCATTAAACATGGCATACAAAAGGGGGTTGGTATTGTGGACAAAAAGGAAGTTGCTGCAATATGTAAATGAAAAGTGACAAAATCATAGTTTTATATCTAGATTGAGCTATATCATTATTAATAAACTATTAGCAGACATTTTTATAGTCATATACACTGCCAAACAAAAATCATAGTTTTATCTGCATGTGCTTTACCAACAATTTGTATGGCTCCACTTCAAGGTAGAGTATCTCATGCATGGATCTTAAACATAAAACCTAAAGGCTACATCAGTTTCCAATATAATTGTATCACTTAACCCTGGAAAATCAAATATCAAACTACATCTCAAAGTCGCAAACCTTCAAACGAGCTCGCTGCTGCATCTGGGCATGAAGCGTCCAAACATTTACTTCAAGAATTCGCAAGAGTGCAGAAATATGGCGCAAAGCTGCAATTGATGTGCAGAAAACAAGTGTGCGACCTTGACCATGAACACTCAATATGTAGTAAAGGTAAGCATCCTTATCTTCTTCACTGCATCTGCGAAGTCATTGTATAGCAATGAGGAGAAAACATCAAAGTCATAAATTACATATGAATCAAGGCAGCCACTCTATAATGAAACTTTTATCATATGATACTGATTGAATACTTGAAACCTAAGTGGGAATTCACCTAATCATTCAGTTATTATTGAAATCAGACCACATTAAGGAACCAAAAACAATGATTCTAAGTGGAGGTGTAACTATGATAGAAAATTTACTGTAAGCTTGTAATATAAATAAGAGGATGCCTGAAGGGGGCACGTCACGTTGGAATTCACATTTTTTACCTCCCATTTTCATTAAATCATACTGTACAATGACCCTTACCCTTAGTTATAACAAATTCAAGGATGTTTCGCTGCAAAAAGAGGACACGAGTAACTTCCCCCTATCACTTAAATGCCAGGAGAGTCTTTTGATTTCCCACAAAATGAATGTAGCATGATGCTTTTCTGCTAATAAGCTACATATATATGTGAATTTACATTTTTCCATTGTACATTTAAATCATCTAGCTTAAACATGAATGTATTATATTATGTATCCCATTTATGGGCAGCACAAGAAGCAACTGACTAAAGAATTCAGAATCTGTCACTACTGAATGGTTGGGATTTCAAACAAGAATTTCACTCGACAAAATGGACAAAAAGCTTCATTATAACACCCCCTAAGAGATATTCCTAAAGCACAAAGTAATCAAATCCAGGGAAGAAAAAATTCCATACAGAAATGTGCTATTTGCCAGGCAAAGCAATTCCATTATGCCCCAAAATATGAAAACTTATTATTGGATAGAGAATATTCATGTTTTAACAGATTTTACAGAGGCCGTGAGAAGAAAGGTGGAGGAGGGGAATTTAGGTTTACTATGACCATTTAAGCATCCATTACTACACATGCATCAGAAACAATTAGGTACAGTCAAAATATGACAATCAAGAGGTAGCTTCAAAACATCATACTATGAGATGGCACTGCCCTGTATAATAAATTGCATAAATCATTCCGATGCTGGATGCCATTCTAGATGTGATGTAAAATACATACTCGATAAATGATTCCTCAAGCTTATGTGCCATGATTGATGCATTTGTCAAATCAATTATGGCAGTATCAGCTCTCATTCCAGCACGTTCAGAGAGAATTTCTATAGAATTAAGTCCATCAGCCATTCCCTGATTTGATTTTAGCAAACCCCTCTTCAGCTTCTTGCGGAAATCAGCAGATAATGCTATAGTTGCAGAGAAAACAAATGTTTGTCTTTTCTTTCTTTGCAAGGTTGAGAGAGTCACACAATTTTCTGTATTTTGAGATTGGCCTTCAACAGAGCCACTGGCCACAGGCAGCATGTCAATTATTGACTGCAACTCACGAAAATGTCCATTTTCAATCATTCGATCAGCTTCATCCAGCACAAAGAATGACAACGAATGCAACTGCAGAAATGGAAAAGATAGATAAATATTCATTAAATAACACTTCAATATAAAGTTACCGGTTTCCGTGGCTTGAAATATGTTATTCAACCATTTTCAACAGTATTTACTACTAGTTTTGTTTTGGCTGATCTCTAATAACTAATAAGATATCAGCTAAGGCAGTGGCAAAAGAAACTGGTGCTACTCTACTGTAAAAGGTACTGGACATGGAATATAGCAATCCATAACTGCAATCACATTGAGAAGACAATGTATTTAATTTTGGACATCTAGAAAAGAGGTTGTACCATTGTTAAGACATTATGCCAGTTATGGCAACAATCCGCATATGATAATCACTAGCAGCACAATTCTGTGCTTGAAATAAAAATTTGATTATATATTCGATTCTTTATTGGATACTAACAGCACATTTTTGGTTGTTCAGAAAAAGGGGATAATGGCTTAGCTGCTGCTATTGTTGTTAAGAAAAGGGGGTGGAAAGCCAGAAAATCCTTGCTTGTTTATATGGCATTAACAATGAGCAATAAAAAAACAAAGTCAAATCTGGACTGAATTGCCTTCTTGATATCCCATGGGTCAGCACTTACCTCAACTAGATGTTTTTCTCCTCCTGACATAAGTTCCCAAAACCGACCAGGAGTTCCAACTATAATCTCAGGCCCTGCTTTTAAAAGTCTCTCCTGCTTCTCTGTTGACATCCCACCAACAATAGGAACTACTCTAATGTTAATACCCTTAGCTGCTTCCTTAAGATGATCAGTGACCTAGGAAAGAAAGATAAATAATCAAATTAAAGATATTAATAAACCAACCAATCAGTAAATTAAGAGAGAAAGGAACTCCCATGAAGAGTTCAAATCTAGAAAATTAGTGAGATAAGCTTTCATGTACAAATTGCAGAACATTCTATTTCCTGATACCATAACCCTTTCTTTTTCCTCAGTGTGTTCTCTTTTAGGAAACCGCCTTTTCCACCATTACATCTGTTCTTACCCATCAATCTTTTTTTTTCCCCCTCGGTGTGAAAATGCAAGTTTACTTTCCATTGTGATGAATCAAATACCTTTTATATAAGAACCTCCATTCTAGACACAGTTTTATGGCTTCAATGCCAAAAGAAAACCAAAGTAACTGATAACATTCCTTCTAAGGAGTTAAAATACAATCGAACTGCAAGAAAACATTAGAGAAATTTAGAAGCTTCCATCATGCAAGTTCAAAATATTTTATCGTCTTAATCGAGTCTATCTGTCAAAGACTACAGGAGCATCCGACAAATTTCACAATTCCTTATAGCAAAAGAGCAACTGAGAGATCACATAAATAGAAGTGAAATTGTGACATACCTGAATTGCAAGCTCCCTTGTAGGAGTGATGACAAGTGCACGCAAAAAGCCTTTTGGGGCAAACTTTTCAGCTTCCTCACCCATTTCTTCAAACTTTTTTGCAGCTTTATCTCTTTCCTCTAAAAGACGCTGCAAAATGGGCAAACCAAAGGCAAGTGTCTTCCCAGAACCAGTCTCTGCAGCACCTATAACATCCTGTCACATAAAAGAACAGCAATGACTACCAAAGAAAACACCATTACCCATGCAGAAGATTTAAGAAACAATCTGCACTGACTTTCCCTTGATGAGCTGCAGCAGGAATACAAGCTTTTTGTATTGGTGTTGGCTCCTTGAACCCAAGCCGGTATATTGATCTCATGAGCAAAGGATGAAGTCTCAGCTCATTCCATGCATGAAATTCAGATTCATCAGCTGACTCTCCATCAACCTTATCAGTCCCATTGCTAACTACATTCAGAATGCAAAGCGCACACACAAATTAACACACATCAAAATTAGCTTTAATGACCTGAACATGGCAAATTGCCATCAAATACTCTAGTGCTGAACCATTATAACATGCACAACTAACAAAACTCAATGAGCTATCAAATCAATTGCTCATTAAGTGACATAAAAGAATCAAATCAAATTAATAATAGAAACAGAATGCAGGCCCAGAAACTAAACTGACTACATCAATCTGTACCAAGAATCCAGTATTTAAAGAGAACTAACCAGCTTCCGGTTCCTCATTTTTCTCGATTTCCCTTAATTTCTTTTTTTGCTCCTTCTTCCTCTTCTTCTTCTTCTTCTTTTTCATTTTCTCATTCTCTACAGTCTTCTCCTCTTCCACTGTTTCTTCGACCCTATCCTCATCATCATTATGCTTTTGTTTCTTTACCTTTATATTTTTCTCTTTCTTCCCCTTTGGAGGATTAGGAACATCTAAACTAAAATCAGCTTCATCAATCTCTTCAAGCGAAAGAAAACCTACATATCACCAGTGTTCAACAAAGCAGGAAGAAGAAAAGAATCAGAAGCAAGCTTAAATACTATAAGCCCCACTGGTACACCCAATTACCAAAAAATAAATAAAAACAAACATAAATTAACTATAAAGATGAGATTTCCCATTGGAAGTGAAACAAAACACCCGTTCATTGAAATTGAGCAATCATTACGCAATTAACAAATAAGCTTGGGTACAAAACCCTTTTTTTTTTTCCAAAAGTTCAATTGAGGATATCTAGAGTTTTAAAAACTTTAACAAGACAAGTACATAACAAGGTCCTAAAATTCTTATATTCGTTGTTTTCCATGCTTGTTTTGTTGCTTTCTTCAAAATCCTTCATTCAACTG
This sequence comes from Jatropha curcas, assembly GCF_014843425.1. Next base: position 3,877,408 of record NW_023590739.1, read on the forward strand.
CAGGGGAGTAATCCGTGTATTTATGATAGCAAGTAAGGTACAAATAAATAATCTATTATTGCAGCGTTAATGTACAAAATAATAGGAAGATAGATAGATAAAAAGCTTAAACCCCTAAAACCCTGCAATGCATTGCCAGGTTCATAATAAACTGTTTATAAATGCATTCAAGAGCAAAAAGATAGATAGATATAGAGAGAGGGATTAAATTGGAGAACCTCCTCCGAGCTCGTCAGAGCCCACAAAAGCAGAGAAGGGATCGTCTTCTGACAGAGACGGATTCCAGTTGAGTGAATTAACCCGGTCGAGTTCCGGTTTATGTGGTTTTCTCTGTCTCTTTCCCTTTCCCTTTTTGTTTGAGGACTTAGAGGAGAGCGGCGGCTGTGATGAAAGTGGCGAATCGGCGGCCATGTGAGCAGAGCTTCTGAGCTAACCACAGTGAGAGAGAGCGCGCAGTTAAGATACGCAGTGTCGTACAATTTGGTAAATCAGAGTTTACTTGTAAAGATTGAGCCTATTACGATGTCATAATAAAGAACTAAATATTTAAGGTCCAAAATAGGACCGGCCTTTTGCGACATTACTCGTGTTTTTAAGGAATGAAGCTTAATTTGTTCATGAATTTGGAAGTCGATTTGTTCAAAAATTAATTTTTTATATAATTTGTCTTTAAATTTGCAAAAAAAAAATAAAATGTTTAATTTATTATTTAAAAGAATTATAATTTAAAACAAGATTTATTATTTAAAAGAATTTTAATTTAAAAAAAAAATATAATTATAAAATAACAAAATATTTCATTTAAATCAAACCAAATCAATAAATAATTGAAAAATATATAATTGAATTTTTTAAACCAAATATTCATATAATCAAATATTTTTCTAATTTTTTAATCAAATATTTATTTAGTTATTCTTTTAAATTAAAGATAAGACACTATAACTTTTTATAATTATTGTTATGTTTAAACTTTTTTTTTTCTTGATTTTGAACTTTATAAATAATTTTTGTTAGTTAAAAATATTTAAAAAATATATTTTTTATGATGAGACATTGTATGGTATCTATGTAGCAATTGGACAGAAATGCTCAACTGTGGCACTGTTAGTTCAAATTCTTTCAGAAGCGAATGCTTTAGAATATTCCATTCTTGTAGCAACCACCACCTCGAATGTGTCCACAGTACAAATCCCATTTGAATGGATTGTGTGAGTTTGTGAAATGCTCAACAAGCCGTTACATTAGCGGCGCATAAATGTCACGATCCGTTTTCATGGGCCGGACCGACACTAGAACTTGGGTGGGCTTAAGGCCCCCGAAACCCATAGTAAGCCTATATTATACAAACGTCATTTCCTATTCATAACTGTGGATGCAAGCCCAATAATTTATTTCAGTTACGTATCACTAATACAGTTCATATATTTAATATGGACTTTTATTATTCATTTACAACCCAACTGGAATACAATTACGGAACTCTACCTTTACATTTACATCGTGTAAGAGCTTTTCAAGGCCAATTGCCATTATCTTTTCAATCATCTTCTCAATTTCAGAGACAGGAATACTGGGCTTACCCATATTATCAACTGATGCAGAAGCTAAAACTAACAAATCAGCTTGAATCGAAAAATTCTCAATCTCTGTGTGGCAGCCCAAAGAACTAGTAGGTACTAAATCAGGCAAATCAGAGGGGGTTGAAGGTTCTTCAACTCTAACTAGGCGATTGTCTGCTCTTAACCAACTGATCTCTTGTGGAGCTTTATCCCTTCGAGGTACTATAAGCCCCACTGGTTACACCCAATTAAACCAAAAAATAAATTAAAAACAAACATAAATTACTATTAAGATGGAGATTTTCCTCATTGGAAGTTGAAACAAAAAACACCCGTTCATTTGAAATTGAGCAATCATTACGCAATTAACAAATTAAATGCTTGGGTACAAAAACCCTTTTTTTTTTTTCCAAAAGTTCAATTGAGGATATTCTAGAGTTTTTAAAAACTTTAAACAAGACAAGTACATAACAAGGTCCTAAATTCTTATATTCGTTGTTTTCCATGCTTGTTTTTGTGCTTTCTTCACAAATTCCTTCATTCAACTTGCAGGGGAGTAATCCGTGTATTTATTGATAGCAGTAGGTACAAAATAAAAATCTATTATTTGCAGGCGTTAAATGTTACAAAATATGGAAAGATAGATAGATTAAAAAGCTTAAACCCCCTTTAAAACCCTGCAATTGCATTTGCCAGGTTTCATTAAATAAACTGTTTTAAATGCATTCAAGACCAAAAGATCGATAGATTAGAGAGAGGGATTAAATTGGAGAACCTCCTCCAGCTCGTCAGAGCCACCAAGAAGCCAGAGAAGGGATTCTTTCTTCTGACAGAAGACGGATTCCAGTTGAGTGAATTAAACCCCGGTCGAGTCCGGTTTATGTGGTTTTCTCTGTCTCTTTCCCTTTTCCCTTTATTTGTTTGAGGACTATAGGAGGAAGAGCGGCGGCTGTGATGAAAGTGGCGAATCGGCGGCATGTGAGCAAGATGCTTCTGAGCTTAAACCACAGTGAGAGAGAGGGCGCGGCAGTTAAGATACGCGTGTCGTTACCAATTTGGGTTAAATCAGAGTTTACTTGTAAAGATTAGGGGCCTATTTTACGATGTCAAATAAAGAACTAAATATTTAAGGGTTTCCAAAAATAGGACCGGCCTTTTGCGACATTACTCGTGTTTTTTAAGGAATTGAAGGCTTAAATTTGTTCATGAATTTTGGAAGTCGATTTGTTCAAAAATTAATTTTTTTATATAATTGTCTTTTAAATTTGCAAAAAAAAAAATTAAAAATGTTTAATTTATTATTTAAAAAGAATTTTTATAATTTTAAAACAAATTTATTATTTAAAAGAAATTTTAATTTAAAAAAAAAATATAATTATAAAATAACCAATATTCATTTTAAATCAAACCCAAATCAATAAATAATTGAAAAATATATAATGAAATTTTTTTAAACCAAATTTTTTCATATAATCAATATTTTTTCTAATTTTTTAATCAAATATTTATTTTAGTTATTCTTTTAATATTTAAAGATAAGACACTATAACTTTTTATTAATTATTTGTTATGTTTAAACTTTTTTTTTTCTTGATTTTGAACTTTATAAAATTTAATTTTTGTTTAGTTTAAAAAATATTTTAAATTTAAAAATATATTTTTTATGATTGAGGACATTGTTATGTATCATGTAGCAAATTGGACAGAACATGTCAACGTGTGGCACTGTTAGTTCAAATTCTTTTCAGAAGCGAATGCTTTTAGAATATTCTTCTTGTAGCAAACCACCACTCGAAGGTGTCCACAGTTACAAATCCCATTGAATGGATTGTCGTTGAGTTTGTTGAAATGCTCAAACAAGCCGTTTACATTAGCGGCGCATTAAATGTCACGATCCGTTTTCGATGGGCCGGTACCGACACTTAGGGACTTTGGGTGGGCTTAAGGCCCCGAAACCCATAGTAAGCCTATATTATACAAAAAACGTTCATTCCTATTTTCATAACTAGTTGATGCAAGCCCAATAATTTTATTCAGATTACGTAATCACTAATAAAGTTCATATATTTAATATGGGGACTTTATTATTCATTTCCAACCCAACTGCTTGAATACAATTACGGAACTTCTACCTTTACATTTTACAATCGTCATTTTCTATCATTTAAACAATCTTCTATAATTTATTGTCTCAACTCCCAGGGATTTTTCTTTCTTCTTATTACCTGGAAAAAAAAAATAGGTAGCAGGGATGAGCGCCCCAAACTCCAATGAGTAGGGTTTTAGATGACCCTCTCACCCCCACACAATTCCACATAGATGCGAAAAATATTTTTATCTGTTACCGTTTTAATTATATTGATCATGCACGGTTTGTCACACAAATTGGCAATAAACAGCAATTTCACAAAGTAATTATTCACCTTTCATTAATCACATCACGTTGGAAAATTAGTCAGTGGAGTCACCGGAAAACCCCGATGAGCCGTCCTCCCACATGAGCCCATCCTCTTCACGTTTGCACCAGGGAGCTGAATCCCCTATTTCTGGGCCGACCGGGTTCTAATCCTCACTGGACCAGCCCTCTCATTGTTTTTCCATTCTCTCTTTTTTTTTTTTATACCAACGGAGGGGGCAACCCCGGTCGTTTCTCCTTCAAATCTAGATTCAAATCAGGCGCTCACAACAGGAGGCCACCCTGCGGGCTGCGATTCAAACCTAAGATTATCCAGTTGCGGCCCAAATAAAAGAAGGTCAAGCCTGTGGTTAACAGTTAACGGGTAACAGTAGGTGCACACGGGGAGCGCCGATCTCCCATTTTACCCGGCTAACAGTAAATCAGTATCAGTATTCCATATTCAACATATATCATTCTCACAACCCATGGATGACCCCCACTTCATCCCCAATTCCACACAAACCAAGACCACAACAATATCCAGCACCAAGTAATCAAGCCCAATATTTAATCATCAACCAAATAGTGCATCCACAATATGGCGGATAATCATGATAACATTTAACCGTGAATGCATGAATGCAGGCAATGAGGCGATATTATCTTAACACTACTCACAAATCTTTATTGTCTTCTAAGGGGACTGCCTTTCTAGCCACGTGCTTCCAGCCTTTGTCCTCGCATTTCAGAATTTTATAAACCTCCAAAATCTTGCTGCCGGAATTGTTCGACTGGAAAAAGGGAGCTACGCGTGCCGGAACTAAGAGCAAGTGAGAGCAATGGCGTTGAGTCGACCAAACTAAGTTGCTGCGCTCACTGGAACTGCGAGCAGGTGGCGCGATGAGCTAGAGGAGGAGCTGGCGCTGCACGATCTGGCCGAGGGTAAGGCGAGACTGCTGGCGGAGCTGCTACGGCGGCCAGTTGCGGCGAGGAGCACCGGTGGCGCACGATGGCGTGGGTGGCGCGGCTCTGTTGCTCTGTCTCACCAGAAATGCAGGCGCAGTGAAGAAAGGAAGAAAGAAAGAAAGAAAATAAAAGAAAGAAAAGTTTAACTTTTCCCTTCCTCCATCTGAACATCAATATCCACACTACCTTACATCCATAATTTATAAATTAATGTTACCTACCAAATAATCTACCTTACATCCACATTTAAATTCCATAAATTTATTATTATCAAATTTTCCTAATAAATTTATGTAATACTAGAAATAAATTTAATTAGTCAACACTAATTTAAATTAATTCATCTACTCACAATTTACTTAAATTAATTAACCAATCGAGATTACGTAAATTAAATCAATTAACTAAAATTACTAAAATTAATTAACTACAATTAAATTAATTAGTTAAAAATTACTAAAATTAATTTAATTAACTAAAAATTTACTAACATTAATTTATACCGCAAAAATTAATTAGTTTTTGTCGCAGATTGCTAGATCGAGGAACTGCGAGCAGGTGGCGCGATGAGCTAGAGGAGGAGCTGGCGCTGCACGATCTGGCCGAGGGTAAGGCGGGACTGCTGGCGGAGCTATTGCGGCGGCCAGTTGCGGCGAGGAGCACCGGTGGCGCGCGATGGCGTGGGTGGCGCGGCTCTGCTGCTCTGTCTCACCAGAAATGCAGGCGCAGTGAAGAAAGGAAGAAGGCCGCAGTGAAGAAAGGAAGAAAGAAAGAAAGAAAATAAAAAGAAAGAAAAGAAGAAGAAAGAAGAAGAAAGTGGAGGAGAAGGCTGTGGTGGTGCTGCCCGTACAGGTGGAGGCACAGAAATGGTGTAGGGGAGGGTGAAGATATGCGCTGGAAATAGGGGAGAAAGAGGGTTCTAGATGTGATTTGGGTGGGTTTTGGGCTGCGTTCGGTTCGATTCAGCCCAAATCTCGATTTTTAACTTGATTTTTTTTTTTTTACTTTTCAATTAGTTTCATTCAGTTTATCACTGTACGAATTATTAATTTGCCATTTAAATAATATACATTTAATTATTAATTTGCATTTAAATAATTAGATACATTTTCCACACTGTCAATTTATTAAATTTAAATGAAAAATCTTTGAAAATAAAAATTCGGGTTATTTCAATAAACTATGTTCGTCAACCAAGTTTGTTCATTGATCATAAAACTTGATGTTTTATTGATTTGATGCAAGTTAAAGGGGTAAATTGAACAGATAGTTGATTTTTGGACAAATTAAATATTACTTGCAAGTTCGCTGAGAAACTTGAATTTTATTTCTATTTTTAAATGTTATTTTATACATTATTAAACACAACAGAATATATTATTTAATATTTTTCTTCGTATTTAATATTAAATTAAAAGAATACGTTATGCAAAACAGTGCATGCCATTTATTTTCCGTGCAATTACATAATAAAGATTTTCTGAAGCTAAATATTTATTCTGTATATATATACGTAATTTTTTCCAGCTATACACGTAATATGTGCAAGTGTATATATATAATTTCTTCTGCTAAAAGTCAAAATTAAGTCTGTATCCTTATAACGCCTTGCATTGTCTTCATCTATGAGTTTTGGCGACAGTCGAATTGTGCTACTAAAAGTAAAAAGGTAAACTATGTAATGAAGCAATGGAGATTCTTGACTTTGAAGGATTTACAAGTACTCTGTGGACTACACTTGTGTATCTCCCATCGCTAAATATCTGAAAAAAAAAAAAGAGTATTATTTTTATCTCATTAATAATAATAATAATATTTTTATCTCATTAATAATAATCTTTAAAAGTAAATTGCTAATTAATATGCTTTAAAATATTACCACATGGTAAATTCAAGTAATGGTGGGATTCATTAGTGAAAGTAAATATCTTGAGAGAATTTTAAGTATAAACGCTTTTATTTTTAAAAATATTAGTCTCTCATTTAATCGTTAAATAAGAATAAGTAGGTAGATTTGAAAGTACTCATAAAAAGATACATTAATTAGCCGTCAGCTAAAGGTAAAATGAGGCAAATCACTAGTAAAGTGCTCGAAATTCAATTCAAAACTCATTTGATAAACTTAACAAGTCGAACTTGAACTTACTTATAGAGCTCGTCTGATAAATTATTCTGGAGTAGTGGAGTTAATATTCTGGGAAAGGCTTTAAGTATAAACGCTCTTAGCCTTAAAGAGACTAGTTAATACTAAAATATATTTAATATTAATTTCACAATTAATACACACAAAAAAAAAAAAAAAAAAAAAAAACAAAAAAAAAAAAAAAAAAAAAAAAAAACAAACACCTCCATAAAAATATGTAAATGTAGATTTTATGATTTAGTATCAAATGATAAAATCAAATGATTCAATTATTCCAACTATTAGAGCATAAAGTTTAATGGTTAATTTTTACTATAAAATTTTTTTTTTTGATGTACATCATATATGTATAGAATGTATTACTCCTTCTGTTCTAAAATTATAATCCCACTTTCTTTTTAAGGTGTCTCGAAATAAGAGTCCTATTTTATTTTTAAAAATATATTTTTTTCACTTTTTACAATATTTTTATATAATAATTCATGTAAATAATTAATATTCGTGGAGAAAAAGTTTTAAAATAGTTAAAGTTGAAACATTAGTATTCGACAATTCATCCTAGTTTAAGAAATTATTAGTATGTAAGTTTTAAGATCTTTAAGGATATATATAAAAAAATAAGAAAAAAATTATAGTAATTAAACTAATTTAATTAGCTTTTGGTAAAAGATATGAAATTCAGCTAAAATAATAATTTTGAGTTGGATGAAGTATTATTTTTAATATAAATTTATTATTACAAAGATATACACGAATACACGCCTATAAATTTTTTTTTGAAGGAATCGCCTATAAATTAAGAGGAGTTGCAGATCATTATTATAGCTCAACATTAAATGTGTGGTTTACCAGTACAGGAAAGAGTTTTTCTTCTTTCTGACAAGAAAATGTTTCTATGTCTTCTCTTGCCAGGAAAACGTTTCCCTCGTGGTATTGTTAGGACACTTCAATAATAATGCAGTGAGCAAAGAGCCAAATACTAAATTCCGTTTTATATATTTTTCAGAGAGGGAAAAATTATCCTCCACTGATTTTTGGGAATGAAAGCACAGTGACATTAAATCCAACCGGCGGTCAGAAGAATAATAAAGCTCGAAAAAATCGCGCTCTCTCTCTCTCTTTCTATCCCATGCCTGCTCTCCTCTCCAAATCCTTTCTCTTTCTGCACCCAAAATCCATTTCTCACTCTTCGATGGCCATAAGCGCTAAAGCTCGATTACGCGGTGTCGTTTTCGACATGGACGGAACCCTAACGGTCCCCGTAATCGATTTCGCCGCAATGTACAAGAGCGTGCTCGGAGAAGACGAGTATCGCAGAGTCAAAGCAGAAAATCCTTCAGGGATTGATATATTACATCATATTGAGAGTTGGAGTGCCGATAAGCAACGCAAGGCTCTTGAAATTATCACTGATTTTGAGCGCCAAGGCCTCGATCGCCTCCAAATCATGCCTGGTTAGTATATTTTTTATTGGTACGGTGTCATTCATTTGAATTTCTATTTGGGGGTTAATGGAAAATGTTAATTGATTTTATAGTTATCTACGGTGCAGGCGCAGTAGAGCTCTGTGGGTTTCTCGATTCAAAGAAAATCAGGTCAAGTCTCCATGCTGACAATCGTGTTAATTTTTCCTTTTGAATTGTGCAAAGTACATTGGATAGTCGGTTCATATACTTTTGATGATATTACTGTTCACCTGTTAGCTTTGTATGTATTCTACTGTGCATTCGTGATAGTATAAGGTGCTTGCAATTGCTTCCAACCCTTTATAATGACGTTGGTACTTGCAACAAGTTTTTGATTTGTGGGATGGTAACGAAACTCTGACTCTTTTCTTTTTCCTTTTTTTACAGAAGAGGATTAATTACTCGAAATGTGATGGAAGCAGTTGATCTTTTCCATTTAAAATCCGGGGTAAGTTTAGTTTAGTTTGTATTAAGTAAAGATTGTTAGTTCTGCATATGCTTCAGTGATTTGCTTAGAACAGCTGTGATACTCAGAACTATTTTATTGTATTGAGAGAGCCTATCAGATGAATTTACTTAAAAAGAGTGCAAGAGCGGTACACTGTCATGTTAAGCATTTAGAGACGAATCCACTGTAAACGCATTATGTGGAAATGGGGACCATGGATTAAGGAATGGGAGCTTGATGATGCTGTAAACTTTTTCCCATCTCTCTCATACTTCAGAAACATCTGCCCTTTTCTTGCTGAACATGGAGATCTGTTTGGTTTTTATATACATCACTCATCACTGTGATTCTTCTCACCCTTGAGTTTGATGCCTTAAACACTTTGTATAAAAGATGCTTTGCTGATGCTTACCAGTGCTTAATTTGCTTTAGGCTGAGAGCTGACCTGGATTCAGCTATGCATTCCTCTCACCAATACTATTTTTTCCATGTTGTTACTAGCTTGAACATGTAATCTATATATACAGCACATGCATGCTCTCTCTCTCTCTCTGCATTGACGTGCATACTTTCTTGTTGATATTTTATTTTCTTAAGCTTTTCCTTTCAAGTAGTTTGCAATCTTAATCTTGTCAGCTGTACTATAACTGCAGATGATATTTTCACCAGCATTAAGTAGAGAGTTCCGTCCTTATAAACCAGACCCAGCTCCTCTCCTGCATATCTGTTCAATGTGGGAAGTTCAGCCTAATGAAGTCATGATGGTTGGTGATAGCCTCAAAGATGATGTGAGCATGATCCTCTTTTCTCAAAAAAATTTTTCCCTGATACTTTTGACGTGTTGGTTTAGCATTTTGTTGTCTCTGATGCATTTATGAAAAGCACTGTTTTTCGCTACTGCCTCAAAACATTTTATACGTAACTGATGAGATAATCACTATCAGATTATATAGGATTACGTGTTTTCTTGTTCTTGTTGAGAACATATCTAGTTCTGATGAATTAGGGGTTTGTAATATTGATGAATTCATGATCCTGTGCATTGGGTGATTGATATTTGGATATCGCAGGTAGCTTGTGGGAAACGAGCTGGAGCATTCACATGCTTACTTGATGAGAAAGGGAGGTACAGCTCTCATGATTTTACCAATTTGGATCTACAGCCAGATTTTACAGTTTCTTCCCTTGCTGAGATTCATTCACTATTGGAGTCAAATTTTGATTTGATGCCATGATTTTTAGTTATTGATGAAGAGTTAGATTACGCTTTACCTGTATCATTTTAGATTAGAACAAAAAGATTCCTAATGTAAAGTGGTGGGGAACAAAAGCCAAGAAATCAACAAAGCATAAGAAGAGAATCAAGAGGCTTCTTGACCTTTGTTTCCTGAAAGGAGAAACAGAGCTGACTTCACTCTGTTTTTGTTGTTGTGGTATTGGATGATAAAGTATTTCAAACCTGTATTAATGTGTAGTATATATTCGTATTTTAGACGAGGTGTGTGTATAAAAAAATATAGATCGCCCACCGTGGGGCTCGAACCCACGACCACAAGGTTAAGAGCCTTGCGCTCTACCGACTGAGCTAGACGGGCTTGCTGATAATGACCATATAATGTACATATCTATTTCGTATTTTAGATTTTATGTGAATTAAATAAAATATAAATCGCCAGCCAGAAGTTTCAAACCTACGACCACAAGGGGAAGAGCCGAGCCGGACTTGCTGGCAATACAAATATACACGTACCATGTGCTGTACATACAATTATACATGTTTAAGAAAATAAAAATCACCCACCATGAGCCCGAATCCCCGACTACAAGGTTAGAGCCTTGCGCTCTACCGACTATGCTAGACGGCCTTACTGGCATGTTTAATTGATGAGTTTGTAACTTGATCCTAAAGTCTTTCCATGCTCAACAAGAAGATATCAGCAGATATTGATAATGAGTGGTTAACCATTTTACAACTCTAGTAACTAGAATTAAGATTAAATTTAAAAAATAACTGATATTATCATTATATTTTAGTGTATATATTAGAACATAATTATCTATATTACAATAACAATTAGTATTATAATATTACTATAGTTATAATTGTTTTAAGTATCATTTTCCTATTGAATGATCATAAACATCGTTGTCTTAAAAAATATATAATTTCATTGATTTAATCCATGAGTGAGGTCATAGATTGGATTTAGGTAAGTCATTCTCTGTAGCAAAATGTATCAAATAAAATGATTTACAAATTAGGTCACAATGTTAAATATTCAATTTAAATTTTCATAATTTTTTGCTTATAAAAATTTACGATCTGCTTTAAGTTCAACTAACATCTTGGCTATTTTCTTTATTAAAGTGCACTTGGACCACGAATCGTTTGTTTTATTTTATGAAACAAAAGTTCAACCATAGTTTGTGAAATGCACGGGGAGCGTACTACTAGTAAAATACAAAACAAAAACATTATTTAATCAAAATAATGAATCTTTACTCTTTAGTTGTACGGTGTATATTTTATTTTTTAACCATTACGGTTTACGAATTTAGCCGCATCTGATGTCGTTTTTATGAAGCCGCTGATGGCTTTCTCAATCTCAGCCTGTCCTTCAACGACATGACGTTGCGTTTGATAAAATAATAAGCCTACAATTAATGGCCCTCCATTTAAGGCCGTAGTAGCTGCTATAGTTCTGTTAAACTTGGCGCCAAAATTCTGTTTCAAAAATCTTCCCTTCGAGGTGCTTAAGCCACGTCGGCAATGTGCCGTGTATTCATTGGCTAACCGGTAACTGAATCACGGTGTATTTCTCTTGCTCTATAAAACCATGGTAGACCTCCATTTCTTTCAACTTACAAGAGATAGAAGCCAGGTAGAGCATCGATCAACAAAGAAATTCAAGAAAAAATGAGTGAACCCAATCAAGAACTTGAAATCTCCACCACATCCGATGGCGGCAATACCATCCCTGATAACCTCTCGGAGGAATCCATTGATTTTACCCTTCTCCGCCTCAACAGTTTCAATTCTTCGGATAATAATACGAACACAGACAACCCCACCGCCGCCACCCACTGCCATACCCCTTGCACCGCCTGTGGCTGCCGTCGCTCTTCCTTTCCGCCCACCAATATCTCTTCTTCGACCAACAAACGCCGCTCTCCTGACCTCAACGCTACTAAACTGGACCCAGAAGATCAAATCCCCAAAAAACCCAAGAAACTCTTTCTTGAACCTCAGGAGAAGACCGTCAGCACTCCTTCTCTCTATGGTTTCTCCAAGATCACTCTACCTTTCAGTATTGGATCGGACAACTCGGCTCAGGCCCCCGCCATAGACCCGGTTCCTTTACTGCGTCGCTGCCATTCTGATCCTTACAACCCACCAGTGGCAGGATCCGACTCTCTTTCTGGGTCGTGTATGGGTTCGGCATCAAAGCTTGCTCCGCAGTCCCCGCCAGAGAATTCCAAAATTGTGGGGGCCACCGATGTGACAACGCCTGCATCAAAGGCAACTGCTTCTCTGCCACCACGGCCGCCGATTCTCAGGAGATGCGTGTCAGACCCATCACCTAACAAGAGCTATTCAAGATCATCGAGCTCTAATGATATGACTGTTGATGGGACTCCTCACTATGAGGTTAGTGGTAGTTGCATTGGGGTCTCAACGAATTTTGGGATTGTTAAGCTTTATTTGGATTCTTCGTGTTCTTTAATTAAAAGATGGCTTCCTGGGTTTTGGGTGTATTGTCAATTCTTAATTTCTCATATTGTCAGCTTGCTCTTTTCTTTTCTTTCTCAGAAAGTATGGATAATTGGGCTAAAGATGGGATCTTTTTGTGTTGATGGCTGGAATTTGATTAGTATAATTTTAGACTTTTTAGTTGTTTGGTTAATGTGGATTTTTGCAATTCTTTTGGATTGGTTAATGAGTTAATGGCTAATGACAGTGGCTGAAGAGAATGAGGGATCGCATGAAGGAAATGAATCAGTGGTGGGATGAACTAATGCTTGATGAAGCGAGATGTGAAGAGGAACAAGAAGATAAAGGCACTGAAGAAAACGAAACTACCATTGCTGCTGTACAGGTATATATTCTAAACATGTATATTTTACAATTGAATCTTGTATCTGATTCTGCTTAATTATAGATAACTCCAAGATTCAGAATTTGATATTTTAATCCCAAATGTGTCTAAATGCTTGTTTTATGGTATTTGACAGTGTGGAGTTAATTGGGTTTATCTTCCTGTGTTATTTGCAGGGTGGATCAGTGAGAGAACACGATGAATCTGTCTCTGTAGAGAAAATTGAAGGATGCTTTGTTGCCTGCTTTCGGTGTCCCTGTGGCAAAAGCTATCGTATCCTTTTTTCTGGAAAAGATTGTTACTACAAGCTCATATAGTCTGGGAGTTCCATTCTTTCTGGGTTTCAATCCTTTTTGTTAAAAATGTTGTTCTTATTCATTCTTTAATTTCTTATTTTCTGATTGTTTTAAGGATGCTTCTTGTGGTAAAATACTGATCTTTAGATGAGGTCAATTTCAGTAGTTGTTATTCAATGATATTCGTGTCATCTGATTGCTAGAACATCACCCTGTTGATGGTGTTGTGCTGATAGGAAGATAAATAAGTGTACTTTGTGGGAAACCTTGTACAGAATGGTTAATAAATGAATTGTGCAGGTTCTTTTCTTGACAGCTATGGTTGATGTGCAGCTACCGTTCTTATGGCTTAAAGGCAAAATATTAACAATAAAACAGGCAAAATTTTCAAGGAAGTGGATAATTTTTTGCTAGAACAATAAAACCATATATATACTCCAGCCTTTTGGAGGGTTAGCTTGCTAACCTATAGTCTATATTCTATATTTGTCAAATTGATACCTTGGATCCATGAATATTGATTTGCGGATCTTTCAAGTAAGTGTTATTTTCCTCGAATGAATGGATTGACCTGCTCAGTCATCAAGGTACATCAACCAAAAAAAAAGGAAAGATGAAAAGGCTTAGGATGACCCTTTCTTTCATTTCTTAAGAAGAGGAAGAGGAGGAGCTTAACGCACTTTGTTTGGCAATAGGGATTTCTTTTTTAATGCTAAATACAAAGTTAAGTCGAAGGATTAAGTAAATATTTTATAGAAATTAAGTAATATTTTTACTCCTATTGGAAATCAAGATTCATCTAACATTGTCCAACGGTAAAAAGAATCCCCTAAAATCTGAAGAAAAGGTTATAATCACGCGAATCTACCGGATCCTACCAAGAAATTTGAAAACAAATGAAATGATGAGGGGAGTGAGAGTGAGAGTTGAGAGAAAAAAACAAAAAAACCCCAAAGCCAAAGCCTTTCTGACACGTCATCATTTCCTATATTGTCTTATACTAATAACGGTGCATATTCATCCATTGTCAAGGTCATACGCTTCACTTCACTGGCCAATATTTTACCATATTAAATCCTCTGCTGCTCTGCTGTGTTATATCATATGGGACCAGACATATCTTTTTTCTTCTGTACTTGATTGTGGCCCCTTCATATCCCCCATGACAATCAACAAACCAACAAACAAGGTATCATGGGCAATGAGAAATTCCTGATCTCTCTCTTGACCAGCCTGGTTTAAATTTTATTTAATTATTAATAAAATAATAAAATACCCCTTGCCTACACCATTCTAGTTCTAGATCCCTCTCCACTCTTTATATCATTATATTCATATTCTTTCTTCTTCTTTGAGCAATTCATAAGGTGAGTTTTCCCCATATTATGCGTTCACAGACAAACTTCGAGTAAGTTTGTTTGTTTCGGGTGGGTCAAATACTACATTGAAACTTTGAAGTTTCGAACTTTCCTATTAGAATCATGATTAGTTCATCAACTCCTACTAAAAACCCAATTATAACAATTATTCCTAAAAATCTGAAATTGTCTTTACGGCCTCAGAATTTATCTCGCCTCCATTTGAGATCAATTCAATGCTCTTTTCAAAATCAAAATCCCAATACTTTGAAGAGGCCTGCAAATCCAAAAACGCATCTTTTTGGAGTCATAACCCCAGGTCCTGTTTTTACCCAGAAAGGCAATACAAGGAGGGGTAATGAGGAAAACAGAGGTTTTGCCCAAGTGGGTAGTCAACAGATGGCAGTATTATGTGGGTTTGGGTATTGGGTGCAGGGTTTCAGGTGCTTTCCATGGTTGGCTCTCAACTTTCACATGGCCAACAATCTAAACCTGCAACCATTAACATTGCAGCTCGTCCAGCACTGTGGTAACCTTCCCATGGTGGCCAAGCCTCTCTATGGAATCCTCTCTGATGCTATTTATATTGGTGGTGCTCATAGAATACCTTATATTCTCATTGGAGGTTAGTTTAGACATATCTTATTTTTTCTTGTTTACTTTATGATTCCCATTTTGAATTCTGTGTTGAATAGATTGTCAATTTTTGCATTCTTCATGGCTCGTTTTTTGTTTAGCCTTAATTTCTTATTTTAGAGTTTTCTAGGCTTTTCTCAAAAAAAGAAGAAAAAAAAATTTGTAGGCTTTGTTTGTCATCTTTTGTGAATTTATATTATTGTTGCATCCTCTGTTTCAAACCACTCCGGATAAATATTCTTGGTGTTATTTTGCACCTGTATTAGCACGCTTAAGATTCTCTGTCATTTCCATGTCCAAAACTTATCCCGATGGGTAATGCAATGTAAACTTAGCTTCACATCTTAGATTCCTCAGAATAGTATAAATTTACTTGGGCGTTGGTTAACATTTGCTGTCTTATTTATCGTCAATGTAAAGGTTTGCTTAATGAGTTAAGTTACGGTTTAAATTATCGTTAATCTTAACGCTCTCAAAAGGTTCAAATTTCGTATAGCATGCTAGAATATGGCAAATCGATCTTTTTTTAAGAAAGAAAGGGTCCAAACTCATTCATGTAAAAAAAAATCTTTTTTATGTATTTTTAGATGACTTTATAATCATATGGTTCTGCTTCTGAAAATAAACAAATGCATCTTCATTAGGGAGATAGGTATTAAATATGCAATACAATCTGTAACTAGAAACTTGAAGCTTATTGCTAGATTAAGACTGTAAGAGCTGAGAGCTAAACTGTAAGTGGAGAAAAAATCCATTTCTAATTTTCAAGGCCTAATAAAGGCCAGCTGATCAGTCAAACTAATGAAAGAGTCTGACACAGAAAAATTTCTCAGTCTTGTTGCAGATCCTATCTTGGGGGCCATTGGCGTTCATCCCACTTGCCCGTGAAGCTCTTCCTATCCTTTTGGCATGCATTCTTCTTGGAAATCTCGGTGCATCAGTTGCAGAAGTTGCAAAGGATGCTCTTGTTGCAGAGTATGGCCAGAAACATAAAATTAGAGGCCTCCAGTCCTATTCATTCATGGCTTTAGCTGTTGGTGGAATCCTAGGAAACTTGCTTGGCGGTTACTTCTTAATGAAAGCACCACCCAAGAACGTCTTTCTCATATTTTCCTATCTATTATCTATTCAATTTGCAATTTCATTAACAGCTAGGGAGGTGTCGCTTGGTTTATCACGAACATCAGATCAAAAACTTGCTAAGGAATCAATCTGGGAAAATATCACAAAAAAGCTAAGTGATCTTAAAATGGCATTAGGTGAAGACATTATTTCTCGCCCTCTTACCTGGATTGTAGCTTCCATTGCTGCAGTCCCAGTTCTATCAGGTTCTATCTTTTGCTATCAAACACAATGCCTAAATTTAGATCCTTCAATTATTGGAATGTCAAAGGTAATTGGGCAGTTGATGCTTCTTTCATTGACTGTACTCTATGACCGATACTGGAAAGGAGTGCCCATGAGGAAATTGATAGCTTCAACCCAGGTTCTATACGCTTCTTCTCTTCTTCTTGATGTTGTGCTAGTGAGACAGATAAATCTTAGAGTGGGAATTCCCAATGATGTATTTGTTTGTTGTTTTTCGGGCTTAGCTGAAACCCTTGCACAATTTAAGCTTCTTCCCTTTTCAGTGCTATTAGCAAGTTTATGTCCAAAGGGTTGTGAAGGGTCTCTTACTTCTTTCTTGGCATCAACATTGTGTTTATCATCAATTGTCAGTGGGTTTTTGGGTGTTGGCTTAGCTTCCCTGATGGGGATAACAGCTGGTGATTACTCACGCCTGCCTGTGGGAATTTTGATACAGTTCATTTTAGCATTACTGCCTTTGGGATGGATTCATTATGTACCTTCCCAATCCACGGTTGAGAAGAATAGAAAGAGAGGTATCAGCAAAAGAAGTAGAAAAGTTAGGAGGATTGGAAGAGTTGTGTTAGGCTCCATTTATTTTTATCGGAGAGAGAGAGAATCTGAGGCACAGGGATAATTATACTTGGTGTAATATTAGCTTTCTTTTATCATAAAGAGGAGAGAAAATTTGAAACAGTTGGATTATTCAAGTCTCTTGCTGATGGATCAATCAGCCATCTGAGAAGGTGAGGTGGTATCAGTTCGTAACGGCCAGTCAGCCACAACTCTGCAAAAGGCAATCAATTTATTCAACTGCACATTGCCCTTCTGATGTATATTAATCAGATCTGTGCTCCGTTAGGGTGTTGCTGTTGGGTGTCAAGACCAGCTTTTAATTCTGCATGTTAAATTACCGATTAGGCAGCTTAAAGGATGGTAATTAAGCAGGAGGCAATCCAAATGAATTGTACAATCTCAATGCACCTTATGTTGAACTCGCCTGGTGGAACTCTGTTTCTGGCCTTCTGATATGTAACTGTAATGAACTTGTAACAGGGCATCCACATTCCCTTACTAGGAAACTGTTGCAAGTTTGAAATTTTTTTTTTTTCTCGTAAATCCAAAACAGAAAAGCAGAACGGACTTCTGCTTTCAATTTTTCTATTTAAGATTTGGAGCTCGTATTACAGTCTCAAGCTATGTCTATGCTTGTTAAGTGATCATTTTTGTCATTTTTATTGAGTGAAGTGCCTTTAAGAGTCTGATTATTTCTTTTGTTGTGTCATTTTCGGGGATATTTCTTATTATCTTTGAATGCTGAAAAGAGGAGGGGAGGGAGTTGGTGGAGTTTCATTAAAAAAACCAACCAATTGAATGCGCCTTCAAAGATAAGAATTTCCAATATATTACCATACAAATTAAAATTCATGCTATTGTAGCATTGTTTGAACCACATGCTACCCTTAATAATAAGGATCCACAAAATAACCCACCAATGAGCAATGCTCGACACCTACATAACACACTGAAATTCAGGAGAATGAGCAGTTCCCTTCATGAACAATATAAGAGCATCTAGCATTTTATATATCGAGTTCGAACAAGGATGTGCTTTATCAGCAGCATAGAAACAATGAGTTTTGTCATTAATGCTTATCCAACTGCACCCAGGAGTTTTCCTTAAACCCTTTTCTTTCATTATTGTTCTTACTTCAGCTACAACATCCCATCTCCTAGAAGAAGCATGTAAGTTCGATAGTGAGACATAATTTGAGGGGTTCCCAGGTTCTAACTGAATAAGGAACTTGTAAGCTAGATCCTGCAACTCGGTACTCCCATGCATTATGGAAGCACTAACAAGAGCCCCCCAAACACTTGGACCGGGTTCCATAGGCATTTTCTTAATAAAATCTAACGCCAGTCCAAGCTGGCCTGATCTGCCTAACATATCAACGACACAAGCACAAATCTCTGCTGTTGGCTTAATTTTATAGTCATTGATTGCAGAGTTATAGATGCGAAGGCCTTCATCGACCAAACCTGCCCTGCTACAGGCAGAAAGAACCCCTACAACTGTTATCATATCTGGTTTGTTCCCTATCTGAAGCATCCTGTCATATATAAAGACAGCTTCCTCTCCCATTCCATGTAATCCATATCCACAAACCATGGAACTCCAAGATATTACATCTCTACAAAAAGATACATCCTCAAACACTCGCCTTGCATGCTTCAAGTTACCACACTTTGAATACATGTCGATCAAAGCATTACTTAGAGACACATCATGATTCAATTTTTTCCTAATTGCATATCCATGAATTTGTTTCCCACTAGTTAAACTAGCGAGTGAGCCACAAGTAGGAAGAAGACTCACTAGCGATACCCTGCTAGGTTCTACTCCACCTTTCAGCTGCATTTCACGAAAAAGAACCAAGGCTTCTTCTAGAGCTCCAGCTTGCACATAACCATTGATCATTGCCGTCCAGGCATATACATTTCTCCTGTTCATTTGATCAAACACTCGTTTAGCCACATCAACTTTGTTAATCCTCGAATACATATCAATCAAACAAGATCCCAAATGAACATCTGAAACCGAGTTCCAACCCCAACCCAATTCATTTCTCACTATAAACCCATGAAGCTCCCTTCCATAATCCCATTTCCCAATGTCACAATTACACAAAAGCAAAAGACTTGAAACTGTAAATTCATTGGGCTTGAAACCTTCAATTTGCATATCTTCAACTAATCCCGTCACCTCCTTGTTGAGATTCCGATCCCCCGAATCCACATATCCCGCT
The DNA here is from genome assembly GCF_014843425.1 of Jatropha curcas. Next base: position 3,896,932 of record NW_023590739.1, read on the forward strand.
ATAACAATATTCCAAGAACCCATATTTCTCTCTGGCATTTCATCAAATAGTTTCAAACATGTTTCAAATTCACGACATTTACAATACATAGACATAAGAGAGTTAGCAACAATAGTATCCGAAACAAACCCAGTCGTTATACTTTTCCCATGAATCAGTTTCCCTGTACTCAAGTCACCCACCTTACTGCAAATTTTTGATAGCGTTGAAAAGGTATAATCGTCCGCCAACACGCCACAATATAACATTTGACAAAACAGATGAAAAGATTTGTTGTACATGTGATTTTTCACATACCCATTGATGAGGGAGTTCCATAGATGCACACTTTTCTCTTCTAGAGAGTCAAAAACGAGTTTGGACTCGGTTGGGACACCGCAAACAGCGTACGCACAAATGAGTTTTGTAGCCAAAAAGGGATTCTGAGAGAAACCTAGAGTGAGGATTCGAGTATGGCATTGTTGGGTGAGATGGAGAGAGTTGCGGGCAATTGAGAGCTGAAGCAAATAGAGAAGATTGCGAGATGGAGATTGCAGAGTGGCAGAATGGTAATAGCGGGAGAGTAGGATCATTTAGAGCTCTCGTACGCCGGTTGTAGCTCGTTTTGAATTTGGCGGGTTATTCTTGAATGATGAAATGCAACGAACCAAATGCCAATCGATGCGGATTAATCGGGCTTGGGCTTAGATATGATCCAGCCTGGCCTACCAAAGACCAGTTGATTAATCCAGTACGGCTATGACCTCGGTTTGTTAAATAATGTTGGGCTTTTGTTAAGATGGAATTAATATTTGGAAATTTATTTTTTTTTCTAGAAAAAAAAAGAGAAAATTTTCACTTATTTCTATTTATCAATTATGAAAATTATGTGTCTAGATCACATTTGATAGTGTTTCTTTATAAAACAATTAAATTTTATTAAGAAATGTGCGTTGTTGTGCGCTTCATATTTTACTGATTAAAAAAATTTTCATTTATTTAAGAATAAGAATCTATATCAGTCTTTTTATCAAGTAATAATTCTCTCCATATTTATTAGATTAATTAATATAAATAATGAATTGATCCTCTTTAAAGTACCTTGTTTAAGACACATATTTAATTTTAATTTATTTGTTATATTCAAGATAAGATTCTTTTCCTCTTTGTTAGGATGTTTCTTCTTTATACAGTTTCAAATTTCAATACTAAAGTATCTAAAATTATACTATAAAGAAGAATGTAATGTCGTAATTAGTTGTGAATGAGTATAATATAATATCCCAATTAGGGTTTAAGGACAACTAATATCCTCCTGCCACAATATAGGACATATGTTAAGAGAATGTCAAATTAATTACTTAATTAAATGTTAATTACCCACAAAGAATATGCAAAAAGGGTGGGATTAGGAAATCAAGAAAAGATTGCAAGTGAATTAAGTGCCAAAGAAGAGAATCTAGTTCTAATCTTAATGAGTGAAATAAATTGATTAAATAAGGTAGAATTTGCTTATGTCATAAGCTTTATGGACAGAAAATGAAGACAAAAGAAAGCTAAAAAGGCCAGCACGGATTGTACTAAATCGAAAGTACTCCATAATCTATTTTTTTAATTTTTCATATCTTTTCTTTTTTTTCTTGTTTATAATTTATGTTTTTTTTTTTTTAATTTTAATTGACTTGTGGTTAATTCTTGTCGAGCTATCCCATCAAATAATATTCTTCTATTGATGGTCATATGAATAAAAAAATTTCTTAATTTTGATGTTTTTATAATTTCAATTAATCCCTTTTTTTTATTTTTATCAATTCATACACTATATTTTATTTTTCATAATAATTTTGGATCCTCTAAATTTAGCTGACCTGAAAATTAATATTTAATCTGCTTCACAGACTCAAAAACTTAAATGTATTAAGTTAATTAAAATTAATATGATATTAAATGCAGTTACTCTTTTATTTCAAATTACCATACTAAATCCTAAACGATTTTTGTTCTCAAAATTCTATTTCTCATTTGGATCCAAATAGGTAAATTTCTAGCATTAGAAATGAGTTTATTTGTTTTAATTTGACCTAAAAGATGAAAATTTAATTTAATTGTTTGATACATTAAAATATTGAAATATTTCTAAGTAGTCATAGTTGAGAAGTAGGGTTGCTAGGCAAATTATAAACATCATCATATCTACACATGTCTGTTAAGAATTAATTATACATAGTGGAAAAATTAATATAATACCATACCTTAAAAAATATCTTAAAAAATTTACACTTTAGATTATCAAACTTGAACTGAGAAAAAATAATGCTTAAATTGGAAAATTTTATTACTAATCAAAGAGGGTACATGCTCTGGGATGATTTTTTTTTTTTTTTTTTTTTTTTTTTTTTTTGATTTTTTTTTTTTTTTTTTTTTTTGTTTTTTTTTTTTTGTTTTTTTTTTTTTTTTTTTTTTTTTTTTTTGGTGGGGGGTTACAAACCAAAATTTTACACCTTTGAGCATCAATCCATGAGCTCCAAAGTTAAGAGCTTTCTCATTTGATTGAACACACTAAGAGATTTTTTGAAGAAACCCAATAGAAAAAAGCAGAAGTTAACAGAAGGGTGCAACTAAATTGTGCATGCCAGCTTTGCTTGTCACACCGAAATTGACATGAACATCATCTAAGTTCCATAATCCATCCCACAAAATATCTTCATTGCTGGCTTCAGGAACTGAACCATTATTAGCAGCATTAAACATACTATATAGTACCCCATGTTCCTCTGTTGTGTTGGGGTAGAGTAAATTATTGGCCATTTCTTGCCTTATCTGGGGCAAATAAGCCAATTTACTGTTATTATTTTCAGTTTCATCGAGTAAAGACATGATCTTTTTCATGTCCAATTGGTTAAGTTGAAGCTGCTGCTGTTGCTGAAGCTGCTGCTGCTGTTGTTGCTGCTGCTGAAATTGTTGCCTTTTCAAGAAACGAGTTCTTGCTTTCTCCGAATTTTCTGGAGCGAGTTTGGCCTTTTTCTTGAAATGGGTCCTCCAGTAGTTCTTTATCTCATTGTCTGTTCTTCCCGGCAAGCTTCTTGCAATTGTGGACCACCTGAAAATTTTTATTAATTTTTCAATTTTAGCACTTAAGCTTTTCTTAAAAGGCCAACAATAAAGATCTCTTTCACTAATAATCCAATTTTACCTGTTCCCCCACCTAGCATGCAACTCAAGGATAATGCTTTCCTCATGTGGAGTTATTTGTCCTCTCTTCAAGTCTGGCCTCAGATAATTCACCCACCTCAATCTGCAACTCTTTCCATTCCTTTTCAATCCTGTTAAACCAAAAATTGAAAATTAAAACCAGATCAAGAAAATCCATATCCATATATCAAGAAAATTGAGCTAAAATGTGCAAAGAGAAAAAAGAGAAAAGAACCTGCAAGCCTAGCCACAGAATTCCATCTTCCTTCTCCATGCAACCTTACATACTCCATGAGCAATCTGTCTTCTTCAGCGGTCCAAGGACCTTTCCTCCAACCCTCTTCAATGAGGCCACCCCAACCCAGGTGTCCTCCCATCACTCCCCAAGACATGTATAAAGAAAAAGGGTTTGGTTTTTTTCTCTCAATAGGGTTCCAAATGAGTTGGTTTTTGTCTTCAAAATCCTATGCAAAATGGGGTCAGTGTCTATTGCATATTTATACCTGCACTAAAGTCCTTAATGTCTACTGGTACTCACATTACTTAATTTCGTGTCACTGTCAAATCATCCCTATCCTTTCTTCTTCTTCTCATAAGGTACTTTGTAATCTCTCTCAAGATACCATCATCATTTTCCTTATTTACCTCTACACCCTCTCTCCTTTTTTTTTTTTTTTTATACACCCTCTCTCCTTTTTTTTTTTTTTTTTAATTGCCAGAAAAGTGGCATTTGCAAAAAATAAATAATAAATAATAATAACCTTTTTTTTTTTTTTTTAATTGCAGAAAAGTGGCATTGCAAAATAATAATAATAATAATAATAATAATAATAAATAATAGTAAAGTTGGATTTGGATATCAATTAACTGAGGTAAGTCGAGAATTTTATAGACCAAAATCATAAATATGTCCTTAGACTCCTAAAAAAAAGAAAATATTGTTGGATAACATATATTAGTATAAAATATAATTTAAATAATAAGAAAATATTTATAAATCAATTTTCATACATTATATATTAAATTATTTGGATAAATTTTTCATATTAAAATTAAGAAATATATATTATGAGTAATTGGAAAATCAAACTTGGACACCAGAGACTCAACGAGTGTTTTATTGAAATTTTAGGCATGAGTGGGTATCCAATTGCAAAAAAGAAATGGACCACATAAAAGATAAATAAGTGGAAAGCACATTAAAATTTATTGTCTTATGTTTTATTTCAAAAGGAGGAAGAAAATTAATGAAGGATTGTCAATCTTTTCTGCATAGTTATTTTGCATGCTTACCTTTGAATATAACAAAAGGAAAGAAATGGATTTATTTTTTTATTTAGAAAGGAAAAAATTTTAGAAAAAATAAATTGTTATTATTGAACAATAAAATGTAATTTTAGTTATTTTAAGATATTTGGCAATTTAATAAAAATAAATATAATATCCACTTTTCTCTATTATTTTCTTTTCAAATTTAAAAAATTCAAAATATATAAATCTGAATGAAAATAAGTAAAATATAACTTTTTGCAACATCTTTATCCTCTTTCTCAAACAAGAAAAAACACATTTTCTCAAAATATTTTCCATAATCCAAACATACGCCTACAGTTTTCAAAGTGTATTTACACACAGTGCGGTGAAGTAAATCACCCAAAGAAGCTTCCCAATCCTAACGAATTGTATCAAAGCTTAATTTGGTAATGACAAATATAACCTTTTAAAAAAAAAGAAAAAAGGAAAACCAAAATTATTATTTTTTAAATCGCGGTTGAGAAACTATTGACCCAATTCGAGCTAGCTAGTGAGACCCGAAACCAGCAATTACATGACCCGGCCGGCCCTAGGTGTGATCAGATAGATCATAAGGATCAATTGTTCTAGAAATAGATAAACGCCTGATAGGTGTAAGGAAAGTTGCTAAGGGTACAACATGTGACACACAAAAGGGCACTTGGGAAATCCAAAAAAATGTCAAGACATTGGGTGACATGTCCTAATAAGGATCAAATCTTAATTAGATTATATTTATTGATGCTAAAGCTTACGACAAAAAAAAGTAAGAGTGGTCTCGTGGTCTTATGCCACGTATGGTTTAGGGTTTATGAATCTGGACATAAATAACTAATAGCCCAAAGCATAATCCAAGATTTAGCAAATAAAAAAATTAGTGGGTGGTGGAATTTTTTAACTTGAAAATTACTGGTGTACCAATGGATTTTTACCGTGTGGTGTTGTCTTGCTTTCTTCTTAAGGAGATTAATACAACTATACAAGTAGTCTCCATTAAACTTAATTAAATATTAATTTGTTGGATACCATTTTGGGTATTGGGGCTATTAAAATATTTAAACTATTGATGGGTTTTCCACGTCACCTTGGGGACAGGTGGAACTTTTTGGTGTTCTGTTTGCAAAGGAAAGTCTCATGTGACCGTTGGAGTTTATATTTTCCATGTTTTTAACGTAATTGTGAGTTTTCTTATTTATATTCAACAATATTTTACTAATAAAATAAAATGACAAGCCTATTTCTTTATTATAAAATTGAAATTATAATAAGTGCATGCATTGTGCTACATATAGTTAGAATTTAAAAATCACCGAATATATAAATTAATCCATGAGTTTTATAGTTTTAACTCCGCAACAAGTTGAATTTTATGAATAATCTATCGTACATTTGAATTTAAAAATATTGATAACATTATATATATTCTTACACTAATAACAATAGTTTTTCGAGTTTTTGACTTTTTTTATGCAAAATGTTCATTTAATGTGTAATTACCGTTTAGAATAATAACTTTTATATTCAACTATTTAACATGTGTTTGATTGATCTTATTTTATAAATTATAGTATTCAATAAAATAATTTTATAAATTAAAATATTTAATAAATATAATTTTATAAATGGAATAGTTCTATAATCAAATTAAAAGCTGAATATCATGAGATAAAATAATAAAATTCATGGATAAATTTATATATCCAGCCATTCAAAATTTTTTTAACTTGCATAAGTTTGATAGTACACAAATAAAAAAAATACAAAAACATAAATTAATAGATTACGACATCCACATATATATGTTAAGATTTAGTTAATCTAATCTCATGACATCATTCCATAATAAAGAGTTAGAATTCGTTGTCGTTTAATGTAAAATCATACTATTTTTTATATATATATGAAATGAGATTATCATTTCAAAACTTTCTTTTAAAGAAAAAAAAAAAATCAAACTTTCTCTAACTCTACAATCTTCTGTAGCTTTGGGGCTGATCATGGATGATATGTCATAATCCACATGCATAATCACTTTCAAATTAATAAAAGTGTAGCTTGACTAGTCAATTACCTATGCATCAACAGGCAATTTAACTTCAAAGTTCGAAATAAATGTTTAAGGGAGAATTACTGTTTAGTCCTTAAAGTTGAACTGAAATTACTTACTCACTCTCCTTCTTTGGTAAAACTACTGATTTATCCTAAGATTTAGTCTCATCAAACTATTTAGTTTTTTTTTCTTATCTCAAAAGACATATTTTAACTGTTAAATATTGATAAAATAATGAATACGAGAGATTAATATTATTTTAAATTGAGGGACTAAAGAAGTAAATAATTATAAAATATTTAACAGTAAAAAATCAGGCATTTTATATAAATTTATATTTTTTAAGTAAAACAACACTAATTATTTTTATTTGTGTTAATTATTATTATTAAATTTGCTGAATATGTACACGTTGACATAGAAAACCCTTCCCCAAATGATTGTCCACTGCTTTAAGTCATCCTATCAAATCAAATATAATATCAAAACCCTACAATTAATCAAATCTTAATTAGACACTAATAATCCGTGTTTTGTACGGATTTTTCACTAAAGAAATTAAGATGGGTTATTTGTCCTTTCCCTTATAAATTAATTAAACAATACTTAATTTTGTTTAACAGCTAAGCATGTTTATATAAAAATATTAGTCACCCTCCAAAGTCCAAAATACTTGTTCTGCTTAAACTTTGTTTTGACAGCTAAGCACGTGTGCACTTTAAGCTTTTAGGGAAAATCAAGTAGACGTCCTTAGATCTCATTTTGCGATTCTTTGTATTTTTTATTTTATTTTAATGATTCACTGTCCCAGGTTTATATGTCAATTAATTCGGACTTGCGTATGTCAACTCATAAAAAAGTAAAGTGTTTTCTCGCAAATATTTAAGATTTAAACTTAAGACCTCTAATTAAAATAGAAAAAATTTATATCATCTCATTTTATCTATCGAGTTTCGGTTCTTTGTATTTTAATAATTATTTTATTTTTAATTTTATTTAATATTTTGATGTCTTTTCAAAGTAGATTAGGGTGCGATGGTGTGGGGTTAGAATGGGTATTTAATAACTAATTCTATTTTGTTTTTTACTTCATCGTAAAAGAATGTTTGTTTGTGGCATGCCCATGACATTCTAGAAAAGTTTTAACCACTTTTTCTTTAATTATGATATTCAATTAACATATTATTTATTTATACCAATTTTTTTTTTTTTTTGTTTCAATCAATTAGTATCTCAACTTGTAGGTTTGTTTTTAAATTATTATATTAAGGTTCTATTTAACGGTGGTGTTGTTGCTAATGTTAAAAAATTATATCATCTTGAATTATAGGCCGTTATTTATTTATTTTTAAATACGTCTAGCCTTTTATTTATAATTTTTTAAATTAGAATCCACAAAATGAAAAGCATATCTTTTAATTTATAGATAAGCTACTATTTTGTTCCCTTTAATTGGGAGAAATTAACTATTTAATATTATCTTTTTAAAAGTATATTAATGCGTGTCTGTAAATCCTTCCGTCTAAGATTTGTGTTCTTTGTTGTTAATTTTTCATAAAAGATTAGAATATTCTTTATCAAATTTTTATTGTATTTCTTCTTATGCTAAAAACAAAATATTAATTTCTTTATATTATAATGAATTTTATTAAAATAATAATTATCTATATCTAATTTGTTGAGAGACAGAGGTTATTACTGTCAATATACAAATGACATATGCATTTTTCATTGAAATTTAACGGTAAAAAATGTAAAATTTTGACCACATCACCGAATTGTTTAAAAATGTAAAATTTACCCATATGAAATTGTTGTCCTATTTTATCGTTTAGAAGTGAATAATAATATTTAAAATTTACGTTTTATCCTTATTTAATATTTTTATTTGGCAACAAATATAGTAATCAAACTACTGTATTACCATTAATTAAATCTTGATATAAACAATATCAACCTATAATCTTCTCGATAGAATTATTTAGTCAAATGTTTGATTAATTTCAAAAATAATTTAATATTTATGGATATGAAAATAAGGGTATACCAGGAAAAAAAGGAAGTAAAAATTATAATTTAATTAAATTTTTTTAATCAGTCAAACCGGAACACAAATTATGGGAGAGAGAAGTAAATTATATTGTTGAATAAAGTTTATGTAAATCTGGTTTTGAGCACTTCCTTAAATAGTAAATATGTAATCCTTAATATTTGAGCTGAGTCAGAATTTCACTAGCAAGCTGAACCTATGAGGTGCAGTTAACTAAAGCTCAGAGAAATCTGGCATATTTATTCCTCTTTGATGAAATTAGAAATAAATGCCTCTTTTAGAATGATTTCAAAATCTTAATTTAAACTATTTAATTAACACAAGATGTCAAATTCTTCTATTTGTACTTTGCACCAAGCATTATTATGCAAGTTGTCTTATCTTGCTAAGACACGTTTTTCTTTCTTTTCTTAAATTATATCATAAAAAATAATATTATTATACATGGAATATGTTAGAATAATATATATAATTATATATGGAGAAAAATTATGTTTATTTTTTCAAAATCAACAAGATAACAAATTTCATTTTTAACCAATTAATATATTAGCAGCTTACAGACAATCTATCCTCAAACCCTTGGATTGGCCAAGTTGGATATTAATGAGGTAGGTAGGTGATTAAGCTGGGAATATGCAGAGCAGAACACTAACCATCTTGGATTGAAATTTTGACTTTGGATATGGAGTTGACTGTATCTATCAAGGAAGGTAAAAAGATAACTGATTTAAAATTTCTGTGATGTGATGAACTCAAAACTCATAAGAACCAATCCCAACTTAAGTCAAATTGCTCCTCAATAACTTTGACCATACCTGTAAAAGCCCACAAAAACCTGTCCAATAGGACTTATTGGAACAACTTTGTTAAGAGCGGGGACCTAACGCAAATTTTTCATATCATTCATGTGTTTAGAAATTCAGCCGGTAGATGCAAACATTACTTTTCTTTTTCAATTTTCAATATCTTATTTTTACAGCCATTATGCAATTTACCTTTTAATTTCATTTTTGAAATGTTGGCCTAAAGGTTCTGAGCAGCTTTTTTGTCGTATTAAAAATGATAATAATAATAAAAAAAAGACCGCAGTGATGACGGATGACAACCTGCAAGTTCCGTGTCGTTTGTTTCCAGTTAAACAATTGCAGTTTAAAGACCAATAATGGAACAAAAGACAGGGTGACGTTCATTATTCAGCGCCCCTCGCAGATTTAGGCGTGTGGTCGTTTATAATTTTTTATTCTTAAAATTACAGTTCTAACCCCACGTCTAGTTGTCATCTTCTTCTATCTTTCTTCATCAAATTATTTTTTATTCTGAATAATTTTTTTTATTCAGTAATTTTTTTACTGAATATAAATTTAATTTTTGTAATATATTTTTAAGAGGGTAAAAAATGTTTATATTCAGGAGATTATAATTCTAAAAAGAAAATTTGTTTATGTAATTTATGTTAGTATACAAAGTACAGTTCATTTTTGTATTTAATATTGTATTATAATAATTAGAAAAAAAGGAAGAAGAAGAAGAGTGGAAGTCCGAATCTCTAATCGTCAGCAACTCAGCATTGTAAAAGTAATTACTTTTAATTAAATAATGATTTTATTTTATCCAAATATCAATGTCATTTGCACAGGAGCAAGAAGAGTAATTGGTGAGCTTTCACTGTAGAGTAGGTAAACATAATTGATGCCTATTTAATCAATAATATCTATGTAATGTATTACTGTATATTAGAGATTAGTTTAATTTAATCAATAAAATACAATATATATATATATATATATATAAGTAGTAGGTAAATAATTTGTATGCCTATTTATCAATAATATCTATGTAATGTATTACTGATATTAGAGATTAGTTTTAATTTTAATCAATAAAATACTAATATAGTATATAAAATATATTATATAGAAAATTGATTATTTACTTCGAAGGAAATAATTAAAATTAAATTATTTTTTCATAATTTAAAAAGACAATTGAATTTCAAAGCATTCACAATTTTACTTGGTCTTTATTATTTGAAAAAATTTGTGGAATAACTAACAAATACAATATATATATATATATATATATAGAAAATTGATATTTACTCGAGGAAATATTAAATTAATTATTTTTCATAATTTAAAAAGAAATGAATTCAAAGATTAATATTTTACTGGTCTTTATTATTTGAAAATTTGAATAATTAACTACTTGGTCCATGAATAATTAGGCAAAATTACTACTATATCTTCATTGTTTGGCAAAATTATTGATTTACCCATGAAGATATATTAGTAATTTTGCCTAAAACTCATGGGTAAATCAATAATTTTATTGATTAAATAGTCAAATATTGCATTGTAGTATTTAAAAGCAAAAACTTTTTTTTTTTTGAACTGAACGACTAAAAAGTTTAGTAGGTTAATCTTACACTCAGTGCGAATGAGATTATTTTTTTGAACAAAAGAAAATAATTATGGAAAATATATGGAGAAAGGTAACTCTTTTTTAAATACCTACGAATTAAATGACTAAATAGTTTAATATGTTAAATCTTAAAGACAAGTCGATAATTTTGTTAAATAATATCGACCTAATAACAAAAACTGAGAGACTAATATATAATTACTTATCCAAAACATTATGAAAACACACTTTAATTATCCTCAATAATCATAAATTACAACCTTAAATTAAAACTTTAGAAACAAAAGTAATAACCAAACTAGTTGTCGTCAAAACTCCAAATTGTAATCCTTCTTCTTCTTAGGCTGTTGGGCACTACCGACCAATCTCCAAAATGTTTCCATTCACTTAGACAATGTTTGCTGACACTAACTAAAGTGACTAACTATGTCTTTTGGATACAGTAATTTAATTGTTCTTTTCTTGTCATCCCTATCCTTACCAATAATTTTATTTCTCAGCTCCCAATTTTTTATGCCTTATTACCTTCCTAACCATACTTTTTGACCGCTGAAAATCAATATTGATGTTGTAATGCTGGTCAATCGGTCAACCCTTTGGCTATCTCTTCCTAATGCTTGCTTCGAGCACAATTGGGGTAGGCATACTTTGTTTTCATTTGCTTGGTATAATTTTGAGCAAAATTACGATTTTATCTTATTTGGTTAGAGGTAAATAGACCAGGAAAAATATATAAAATCTATTTTCTCAATTTATATTATGAATATTTTAGCCTTTTGTAACTTGAAAGCAACTTTCCAAAAATGTAATTTCCATATAGTGTAATAGCAAAACGCACTAGCTAGCTGCGAGGGCAGGACATGCAAGAGCAAGATTTCACTTTCATCGCTTTTAGCTGCAGGTAAACAATGCTTTCAATCACTTCAATCGTAGAGTGGAGTCATTGATTTCATTTTAGACTTCCAATTCCCACTTCCCTTCTCAACTATCCATTTTTGCTTTGGACCCAATGAGTAATTAAGGAAATTATTTAGTAAGTGGACACTATATTGCTTAAGTATTATTAATTTTAATATATGATTTTTTGATTGTCTTTAGTTGGATATATGATTAAATTCATGAATATCTGTATAATTTTTTTAAACAAGTGTTAGAAAAAAAATTGTCATTTCAACTGTACCTTCTAACTTCTTTTTCAAATAGTTTGTGTTTTTTTATAGGCGCCTTGCTTAAACTGATTAATTTAAATTAAAAACTCAAAATAAAATCTTTAATCCTTCTGTTTTCCAAATGCATCATGATGGATCTCAATTGCTAATTAGGTTTGAGTTGACGTATTATATTTTTATCCGTCTCATTAGATACTCATTCAAATTTAATTTAAATAAAGTAGGTAAAAGCCGATCAATTTAAAGATGAAGTTGTACTTTTTTATTTTTTAAAATAAAATATGAATTAAATACGTTTTATTTTATCATGTTACAATATAGATGACGAAGTGGATACATATTTATTTTTGTTTGACTGATCAAATATATACTAAAAATATATTTAATTACGTTACGTTTTATTATAATTCACCGAATAGAACATAAAATCTATGACAAATTTTATAGCTAATCTAGCAAGCTTTTGTGATTAATGAAATAAAATTAGGGTAAAATGATTCCATCTAAATGATTTTAAAAAAAAAAAGTAACAAGAAAGTTATTCTTTTAGAATATTTGTCAACATTATCCTTTTACCTAGGCAAACCTAGGAATTGGGCTTAGGCCTATAGAAGGACTGAGTTGATTTGGGCTACTCTAACCCAAATCTCCTTTGGGCTGAAATAATAAGATGTTTCAAGTAATCCAACTTGAGCTGAACCGGCCCGTCTTTGAAGTATAGACCAGTACCGAATTTGCAATTTCAATTCGTTGGTTATTTCGATTCTTCTCTCTTATATAACGCGTCTGTCTTTTTTTCTCGCTCTAGGGTTTCCAACAGTCTTCTTCACTCGGTCAATTGCCCAGGTTTCTCTCCAGCCTCTCTTTGCTAATCTGTTTTTGTTGTTCATTTTCTATAAATAATGACAAAACATCGCTAGTGTGCTTTTAAATGCCTGTGCTTTCCGGTTAGCCATACTGGTTAATTAGCGTTCGGGTTAGGAGATGAATCTGAAAGTTTAACTAATAGAAGTTATTTTGACGATTATTTCGTTTAATTGAAATCTTAAGCTTCTCTTATTTTTCATTTCTTTTTCTCAATTGGGAATTTCGTGTTTCTTCGCTGGAAACTGAGTAGATGCTTAATTTTTTGATTATAACATGTAATCTTGTAGATGTAAAAGATAGATATCCAATTTTTGGTGATAGGCTTAATACATAAATCGATTGTGCCTTATATTAAGTTCTCGAGTATTTGTCAGCAGAACTGTTTAGTGTCATGCTTGTAGATTTGTGTATAAGCTTGTTGTTTTGGAATTTAGCTTGTCTTTCTTTCAACTTTATTTGCTGAATATTTGAAATGTTGTATTCAATTGCTTGCATATAATCTGATAAAAGAATTGATGAATGGGTTACATTGTCGTAAAGGTGTCTGTACAATTGATCATATGAATAGGAGAACATTTATGTTTTCTCATTTTGGAGTGTTTAACTATAAAAAGAGGACAAAAGCAAATTAGTAACTCATATCTGTTTCCTAAATGTAATTATTTATTCTTTTCTGCTTGTACCCTGTTGTTGTTCAATTTCAGTTTCGGCACAAATGAAGAAGAGACAGAATATTGATAATGAATCCAGTCCTTATATTGATCTGAATTCTCTCATTCATGAGAATTCTCTGTTCTTTGATAAGTTGATTGAGCTCATCCCTGCTAAGTTCTATCTTCCAGTTGATGATAAAGAGAAGAAATGGTTCCAAGGCCTTAGCAAGGATGAAAAAGCTTTGGCAAAGAAGGAAACAAGGGAAAACATCAAGAAAGCACGGAGAGATCGGCTTGACCCAGAGAAGTCTTCTACAACCACCTTAGATTTGCTTATGAAAAATTTGGAGAAGGAAAAATCAACTGATGAGAGTGATGAGGAAGAAGTGGAGATTAATCCGATGATATCTGGTCTAGAAGGTGATGGTCAGTCAGCAACATATGAAGATCTCCGACAACGACTTCAACGCAAAATTGTAGAGCTTCGAGGAAATCGAAACATGAGTCAAAAGACGAAAGATAAGAAAAAAGGAATGCAGGAAAGGAAACGCAAGAGGGAATCTGAATCTGATAAAAGGAAGCCTACAACAAGTACTTCAATGGAAAAAGGGGAGAAGGATGCAGCAGAGGCTGCAAAAGAGCTCAAATTTAGCCATGTTAAACTTGGGAAAGATGAGGAGCTTGGAAAGAAGAAGAGGAGGAAACTATCGAAGTTAAAGGAACTTGAAATGGCAAAAGAATTGGAGGAAGCTAAGAAGGATCCAGAAAAAGGGGATGTAATTGCAAAGAAGCATTCATGGAAAACAGCAACAAACAAAGCTGCAGGCATTAAGGTTCATGATAATCCAAAGCTGTTGAAAGATAGCATAAAGAAGGAGAAGAAGAGACATCAAAAGAATGCTGAGAAATGGAAAGACAGGATTGAAAACCAACAGAAAATGAAAGCAGAAAAACAGCAGACAAGATCGCAGAACATAGCTGATAGAATTCAGCAGAAAAAGATGCGACGGATTGCAAAGAGAGAGAAAAAGCTATCACGGCCTGGGTTTGAAGGTCGCAAGGAAGGTTATATCAATGATGGTGAAGGTGCTCAGGCCTAGAAGTTTGTATCAGCATCTTAATCTGTTCCTATTAACTCTTTTTCACACCTGCAATAGAATTGGTTTAAGCCTTACCATCATAGCCAAAAGAAAATGTTTTAGGAGCCTCTTCTGAAAGAACCTGTTAGTCTTTCATTTCATCTTTAATCATTTAGTAAAAGGGTGTTGTTTAAATATTTTTGCAATGATTTTATGGGCATGTAAGTCCCACTAGAATAGTCTTGTAACACTTCTCAATATTTTCCTTCTCTTCTGGAATTTTAGTGTCAAATCACCTTGCATTCATAAAATATGAGTGTTTTGAATATTTTTATTTATATACCAAAAATTAAAATGCAACTGAGATCATGCAAGGTTATACTAAAATGCTTAAAATTTGATTGAAATATACTTTCCACAAAAAGGATATCTAGCTACTCCGAATACAAATTAGATATACAAAATTACCACATAAATCTCTATATTATTTCTTTATTTTTTCTTAATTAAAATCAATCTTCCACAAAAAGTAATTGCGTGCCGATTTTTATGCACCTTCATTTTATAAACTACTTGGTACATATATTTTTTTAATAACATTCAAAAAACTACTCTTTCAAAAAAAAAAAAAAAAAAAAAAAAAAAAAACACCTTCATTTATAAACTACTGATGGTCACATATAATTTTTTTAAATAAACATTACCAAAAAACTACTCTTTCCAAAAAAAAAAAAAAAAAAAAAAAAAAAAAAAAAAAAAAAAAAAAAAAAAAACATTCAAAAAACTAAATGAAAGCAACTTAATTAAGATGAGCAGTCTCTTCCCGTAATAGGTATTCATTTCCAACGAACCATGTCGTTCCGATTCAAGTTCAGAACTTCCATCTAAAAATTCTAATTACCCAAAGCATCAAAATCTCCAGAAAAAATCTTAACATTTGCCCGTTATTTTGGAGTATTAAGCAGACATTCTTCACATTGGGAGGGATTCTTGGATAGGGTAAAACAATTTCCACTATACAGTATATGAACACCATTAAAATAGACGTAACGATATATATTGAACACTGACTTTTTATACGTACATGAACACAAGTGGATTAATTAAACATAAAGGACGATCAAAGTCCAAAGTCCAAAGTCCAAACCAGACCCAGATACATCCCCGCCAAAAGGGGATATGTAAATGACACAAGATAATTCTTTTAGCATTACATGTACATATATTATTACATTGTTGTTGCTTAAACCCGAGTCCCTGTCACTGCTGTGCCACCCTTTGGAATTGGTTCCCCACCAGCTCCTACAGCGTATTCGGTGTCCCTGTAACCAGGGCCATACCTGCTGCTAAATACCCCAGCATGAAGCAACAGGACATACAAGAGTTGGGTAAATGTCAAGATTATCATGAATGCCTCTAATACCCTCAGTCTCCATCCTCTGTGCCCTCCTAGGTTTATTTCCTTGCATGCCAACCTACAAATAAAAATTTCAGTCAATAAGATTGTTTAATTATATATGACTTTAAATTCTATATATAATGGGACTATAATATGGTACCCAAAAGCTAGGGCAGTGATGGCCCAAGTCACAAGTGAAGAAGAGCCTGCAGAGGCTAGACTGTCATTTCTCCAGCTCCTGATATGAAGGCCACCTGCCAACTTGGATACTATACCAACAATAGAAGCTAATATAGCAAAAGTCAAAAAGAAAGCTGTTGCTCCATTCCCTCCAAAACCTGAAATTTTTTTTTTCCAGGTTAATTAGCCAAGCAAAAATTATTTATGTAGAATGAGAGAGAGATAGAGAGAAGGGGGTTAAACTTACTTGGATGGTAGGTTTGTCCATTGATATACTTATTAAGGCACCAACTGGCAAAACCTAAAGCAATAGCATACATGATTAAGTTAAGAAACAGCAATGGAGCTGCTATGTTCCTGCCCACAGTTGCCATCTTTTGTCCTTTTAATTCAAAGCCTAACACGAAAGAAAGATAGAGCTTTTAGTATTTCTTACAGTAAAACTTTCACTTTCGTTAAATTTTGGTAATGGAAGCGTAGAGAGTCGAAGTGGTGAGAGTCGAGGTAGAGAAGCTAATATAGAGAAGATGGAGGTAGAGTTGCGAGTACACGTGTAAACCAATAAGGCATTACATGGTTGCTTTGTATTACAGGTGGTAGGACAGATGTCAGCTTCCATGGATCTTTACGTTTCTTCTGAAACCTTGTGTCTTGGAATCTCGAAATCTATCTAAACGGTGCATATCCATTTTTTGATTGTCTAGTTGTGTAGAAAAATCTAGCAAAGCTAAGTTGGCTTCCTACTTTTCTGCTTCGTTCTTTTGCAGATTGTCCAGAGTCACTGAATCCCGTTCGTGTCTGAATCAAACGGTTCCCCGTTTAAGTTATTAATTTTATTACTTTGGCAAAAGAAGTTTCAATTTTGTAAGTTCCAAATTCCTTTTTCGATGTAGAGGATTATAAAAGGAAAAACTCCTTTTAATTAAAATCTCAATTCAAAACAAAAAACCTAACTACAACTCTGAGATGCATAGAAATCTTAGAATTTAAAATTTTGAAGTTTCAGAATTTCAGCATTAGCCATTTGAATTAAATATTATTTATTATGTGAAAATTAATAATAAATTTTTAAATAAAGATGGAATTTTGGCTTCAAAGTTTAGGGAAAAAAAAAAAACTTCTGCTTAGAAGGCACTTAAATTTTGGCTGAACTGAACTTTGCTTTTCAAAAGATGATTCTTCGACATATGGGCTTGCAAAACCATTGGTCATTGCTTCGGCTAGGGATGATGTTTTCTCCTTTCGCCACGTGGTTTAAAAGTTAGAACTAGGTATAGATGGTCTCTTCTCTTCTCTCTACCACCTGACTGACTCGCTCCCAAGATGGAATAATATTTATTAATGAACAATTGATCGCACATTTCATCTTGGACTTCAAAGGCGGGCTTCTGTAGTGGCCCAAGTTATTATCTCTATATGGACTAAGCCCAATTTTGTTTTGGCCCTCGTTTTAACGACAACGTTTAAGTATTGCCCTTGTTTTATTTATTTATAATAATAATAATAATAATAATAAATAATTAACCCCTTTGTAATCATTATCTTGATTGTGTGCTCAAAGCTCAAAATTTTGCAGTGGTTGAGAATAAGACCTCACTGAAGTTGGCAGGTTTAAACGGTTGGTGAACCGTCCAATTTTGAGAATATCTTCTATCATAAAAAAAAATCTATTTATTGTAAAAAAACTGAAATAATAGTGGTATTATTCTTCTATTTATTACTTTCGAATACGATTGATGATATTAATAATTTTCTTAATTATTAAAATAATTAAAACATTTTATTACTTTGAACGAATATTAATGATATAATTAATTTTAATACTTATTCCTTAAAAAATAATTTCACTTATTATTGAAAAAAAATAAATTAAAATGTTTTATTATTTCAAAAGTTACGTAACCTGTATATGTACTCTTCCTCCGTTACATAAAAATAGATTCACTTTCCTTTTTTAACTTATCCTGGATTATAATTTTATTTCTTTTCAAAGAAGAGAATAATATTTATAGTTTTTTATTTTATTTCCATTTAATATGCATTTCTCTCAATAAATATATTGCTATTATCATTATCTAATTTTTTTAAAAAATTATTATTGTTGTCATAAGTATTAGCCAATTCTTTAATTTTTAGAAAATAAATAAAAGATAACACGATGCCAACTCAACAAAAATGCTTAGTTATGTTTCTCTAGTGACTAGTCTAACATCTATGTTTCCCATTTTAGTTATGTTTTTTAAATAAGTATATTGACAAAAATAAACAATTTGTAGGGTATTGGTGATATTTTTTTTTTTGATATATTAAAAGAAATTGGAAATATCTTTAAATATCACAATTGATTAAATTAAAATTGTTATATTCTTTGAATCTCCAATCACATTATAAAAAGAAAAAAATAGGAGGATATTATATTAAATTATGAAGGTTTGATTTATCAGGGATATGTTAGGTAAGGATTTATTTAATTATTCTCACTCCTACCAACTTCAACTGCAGTCAACTTTATTTTATATTTAAAAAAAAAAGATTATGTTATTGTCACACCTTACCCTACTGTAAGACATGGCATGTCGCCCGTAATATAATTAATAAGCACTTAATTCTTGTAAATGCTTACTAAGTATACTACAAGGGACTTAAACCTTTTTATTTCATTCATTTTTTTTTTTTTTATATCTTGTAGCAATACTTTAGTTATCAAATGTATAACTTATTTTGGTTCGTTCACCTGTTAGAAAGAAATGTCTATAATAAAGATATACTACCAGGGACTTAAACCTTTTATTTCATTCATTTTTTTTTTTTTATATCTTGATAGCAATACTTTACGTTATCAAATGTATAAACTATTTTGGTTCGTTCACCTGTAGAAAGACACATGAAAGAAATGTCTATAATTTACTAACTAGTAATCTCAATATAATTTCTTAAACATATTATTAAAAACATAAAATGGTTCCATAACCCATAAGTCCATAGATGATTTAATTACATATTGGAGTTCTGTTCAAATCTTAGATACATAATAGAAATTAATTACTTAATAGACTATAAATTTTCAAATTCATACAATCATAATTCACATGAATCTGCTCAAATATACATAGATGATCTGTTAATGTTTAATACATCATACATATTCTAAAAGAAGTCAAATATACAATAGCTACATCAGTAGCATACTATCTACATCAAATAAAAATGATCCTCTCTTGGTTCTTTTTCCTTTTCTTTACCTGTTCCTTTTTCTTTACCTGCCGAATAGTACAAAAGCAACTATCGCTAAGCATATGCTTAGTGGGGTGTTACTAATGAAAAATAATAAAGACATGACAATTCATTAAAGTCACCATGGTAAAAGAAAATTTAAGAAACAAATAAATCAATACCATTTAAATCATCAATTCATATATTGTTCTCTATACAGCTTTTCTATAGAGTCAAAAAAAATTCTGAGCGGGCCATCAGTATTCTATGTGCACATCAAGACTTGTAATCTACTATGATTTTTTACAACCTCGAATGTGATATTGATATTCAACAGAAGAGGGAGCAAATCTACAACCTCAACATGGAGGGAAGAAATTTCATATCAATCATATATAATCTGTGATGATATTCCATTGTTCAAATCGATTCGTATATCAACTTCAACGAAATGAAAATGATATTCGGGCGGTAGATAACCATATCATATGATCAGCATGTAAGAACTTATTAAACCAATTCTATTTACCTGTACTTGAATATCAAAATCGCACAAGTAGACAATATTTATTTCACAACCACTGTGTGTGCTAAAAAACATTCAATCCACGGCCACCCCTCATAACTTACAGATATCAATTGGCCACATCCTCCTCTTATACGTATAAGAAATCATAAAATTCATTTACAAAATTATCATTTCCATGGTTATGCTTTCATAATCTTTTTCTCTTTAAAAAACTTATGAATATAATTATAATTATTACGACAAAAATACCATTGAAAAATATTTTGCAAAATCAAGTTTTCATTTTGTTTAAATAAAGTAGGAAAGGGAATGAATAATATACACTAACCGGAACTAGATGGCTCCCCTAGCCCTTTTCCTCTAGTAATCACCCTCTCCTCAACTCCCTTTCTCTCAGTAGCTGTAGCATGATATAGGCATGGCCGGTTCAGTGAACCGCCGGTTCTGGTTCACTGAACCGCCGGTTCGAGATGTTTAAAATTTTGAACCGGAACTGACCCTTGAACCTTCGTTTCCGGCACGATTCCGGTGAACCGACGGTTCGAATTACGGTTCCGATACGGTTCCGGCATTACACAAATTTTTTTAAAAATAATAAAATTTTGATTCCGATTTCCGAATTCATAATTGAATAATAATTTTAAAATGTTTAGATTTTATTAAAATGTTTTAAGATTTTATTAACTAAATAAATTATTATAAAATTTATAAAAACAAAAACTCTCCTATTTAACTTGAGAACTAATTATTAGCCATTTGAGTTTACAAATTTTGCTAAATTCAACTAATATAGAAAATTATAATTTTTTTATTTTTTGAGGCTTGAACTTAAATTAAAGCAATTTAAATTAAATTGAAAAATTTATTAATTTGCCTACGATATTTCCTCTTGAAAGATTAGAGAAAATCAAGCCACGTAGTTCTGTTTTTTTATTCCCATTGGAAATAACCTCCAATTATCTTACAATTAATTTTAGTCATTTGGTGCCACTAGTCCCCTGAGTCCCCGTTAATGAGTCGGAATCATCATCATCGCTTGAATTTTGCTGGTATTGAGTTCTCAACGCCGCTCTAGTCCAATCGTCAATACACTCTTGCATTGCCACATTATTTGGCGATAATCTTAACCGTGCTGGATCTAAAATTTGTCCACCCGCACTAAAAGCTTGTTCCACTCCAACAGTAGAAATTGGACAAGCAAGAATATCTTTTGCAATTGAAGCTAATACTGGAAAGCGATTTGCATGTTTTTTCCACCAACCCAAAATATCAAATTTTGTTGGGTCTTCATCCGCATCATCACCTAAAAACTCAAAATCTGTGCTAATGTGCTAATATATGTCTCAATTTCTGTGTATAAATGTGGACCCTCCTTTGGTTTTTTTGAAACATTTTGCATGAAGGTAAATTGTGTAGAATGAAATTTAGCGGATTGTGTAGTTTGTGGATTTGATACTTGAGGAAGGGGAGATACGAATTTAGAATACTCATCATATAATTGACGGACATACCTTAAAATATTATTAGTAAGAGAAAAATAATCTGCCTCAATTTTAAAAGATCTATAATAAAGACGAAAAAATTCTTGTAATGACGAAAAATTCTAATGTAATGCAAACTAACTTTAAATCTAGGACAAAGAAAAATGCAACTAAAATTTAAATCCGGAATTTTCAGATATATATATTTTAACAATTTGTTTTATTCATGAATATTACATTTTGGGTTAATCACTCAATTCATTTTCCATTTCTCATTATATGCACTACTGACTGGCCAAACCAATGAAATGAAAATAAAAATGGAGGGAGGATAATCAAACACACTAAACAATTCTCGCATACCAACTTTTCAAAAACCTTTGCAAAATATCTAATATTTTTTTACAAATAGTTCCAATTGGTTGGATAAAGTTGAAAATGTTGACTGCATTGGCAATTGCATAATGAGAAAGAATATCTTTTGATATTCAATAAAGAATCATTAACATTATTATAAGTTGATTCCACCTTGTAGGAATCTATCTCCTTTGAATATTTTGTTATTATATTTCTTTGGTCCCATAGGTGACAAAATTGTTTAAATTTCTTTTCAAATATCCATGTGTCCTAATGATTTTAAGCATTTTGTTTATTGGAACGTAAAAAATACATTTAATTTTGTTAATGCATCTTGAACACATAAATTTTTAAAATAGTGACATGCCACCAGTCTAGTGTGAAAAACTTGTTCACCAATTTAGGTTGGACAAAAGAGTTTTTAATCATTTTATTGATGTCGTAACTTTGCACTGGCATTATCAAAACCAATTGCTAAAGAATTTTATTTATAGTCACAGTTATTTCTTCTAAATAATTATTGTACATCGGTTAAAATATTATGCGGGGGGGGGCGGGTTGTGAGAGTCATCAAAAACTCTTAAGTGCAATATTCTTTTTCAAGGTTATCACATTTCATTATCAATCAAATGAGGATTGTAACACCATATAAGAATGGAGTCTTGCCAAGATCCACACCACACAATTAATTCACAACCAGAATGGCATAAGAATGAGTTTGCCAAGCATCACACCAAATATCACAACAAATAGCAATTTTACCATTAAAATTTGCAAATACATTTTTTTAAATTTCTTTTTCTTTCAAATAAATAGATAAGATAATCCTTTTAAGTGTATTCCTAGGTATCTTTTTTGCTAAAGGATTTAATGCTTTTTTACAATAATTATTAAATCTAATTTTTTCACCAAATTAAAAAGATAATCGTTCCATACAAACCATTTTAGTCATTTCAATTTCATTAGTTTCATCACTATATTTTAAATAGAGGAGTGTTAGGATCACCATATCTTGATGACGATAATTGAGTTTGAGTTACATCCACTCCTACCTCACTTGCATGATGTGATTTTAAATGCATATTGAGAGTGCCATAGCCTCCTCTAATCAAAAGAATGCATATTCTTTTTACAATAATCACATCGAACCGCATTGATTTCTCCGTTATCTTGAACAATTTTTGCAAAGTGGTTCTTGAAAATATATGATTTTGGTGGTTTACCTATTGAAATATTAGGAGATGTTGCTTCTTCTTGTAGTGGATGACGACGAATATAACGTTCTTCAACTAGAGTTTGATATTGAACTTCATCATTAAATTGTGGTGAAAAATCAATTAATAGATCGTTTGAATCAATTTCTTCCACGCTTTGAGCAACTCGCATTCCCTTGGAGTTTTGTGAATTGTGTGCCATGTTTTTAAATGGAACTATGGAAAAAAATGAATAAATGGAATATGAAATTAATGGAATGAGTTGGAAATTATTATTTTGAAATACTAAGAAAATTATTAAAAAAATCAAATGAAGTAAATTTATGAATGGAAAAATTGAGATTAGAAAGAATTAGAATTGGATGTATGAAAATAAAAAATAAACAAAAGATAATTTCAATATTAAGAAAAATAAAGCAATAGAAAAAATAATGAACTATGTAATTTTGAGAGAATTTTGATCGAGAATAAAAGGAGAGTTATGACATAATTGGTTGTGAAAAAAATCATCAACTCATCATATTTATACATATTTTTCACTTTTTAGTTTTCCAAATTGTCTCTTATAACAGAAAAATAACAACTACATTTTTGGATAATTTAGTAAATTATAATAAATAAATAAATAATTGATTAAATTCAAACATTATTGCAATAAATAATTTTGTTTTGAAATCCGGTTTCGAACCGGAACCGAAACCGCCCGGTTCCGGGCCTGTTCAGGTTTTCAATTTTTAACATTTACATGAACCTTAACCGGCTCTTGAACATTTTGTTTAAATAAAAGTAGGAAAGGAATAATAACACTAACCTGAACTAGATGGCTCCCCTAGCCCTTTTCCTCTAGTAATCACCCTCTCCTCAACTCCCTTTCTCTCAGAAGCTGTAGCATGATATTAATACTCACATTAAGATCATACTACACAATGTAAACACATGCACTTCTATAGGAATGTAAATTAAGCATTAGAATGTAGTATCATGCTTTTTCTTTCATTTTCACGTCCAAGTGTTATATGATCTGAGTTTAAGCATGAAACACTTCATATCCAACACTTAACCACATCCTAGACACAAAATACTAACAATGAAAACAATGGAAGTGAATAGCATGCTAAATTCGTTCAAGGTTTATGAAATGCAGAATTTCAGCATTTGAGTAGCTGCCATTGCGTTGACTATATCTTGAATTCCCCATATTCAATTGACCTGAAATTTTGACAGCATGTTCCAAACATCTTAGGGTACTGTTCTGGAAAATTTCATAATTTTTAAAGCTCATTTGCATTTTTAAATGACATAATTATTAATCTGAAGTTCAGTTTTTCTCATGCTGAGCAGCCTGCATTGATTTACTTATAACTCCATTTGCTTTTATCCAATGGCCTTTAAATTTTAACACGACCTATATGAATGCCTGTTAATTGTTGGATATCTACATCATACAATATTCTAATACGATGCATGGTTTTCTGTGATAATATACAGAGAGCGTGTTATTTTACAGAAGCTGAATGTCAGGCAGCATAACTGTAACATGTCCAACAATGGTAAGTTTATTTAAGTATTCTCAACTCACTTCCAGCACAAATTCATGCAATCCAACTCTTCTATTACTGAAATAACATCATAATATAAGATATAGCAGATAGTTCATGGCATATCAAGAACAAACTCAAAATCATCCATCTTGGTGACTTAAGCAACTTAGACTTTGAATTCATGCATAACTACTTTCAATCATCTTAAATCACCTTAAAATCACTTCTCATCACTTCATCTTCAGCAAATCAGATTACACAAACAAGCACCTCACTTCAAAGTTCATGGAATTCAAAAAGTAGTCCATAGAAATGAAGGAGGAAGTGAAAATAACTAACCTTTTCTTAAGAAATACTTGAAAATTCTTTGACTTTGAAAAAATACTTGAAAATTCTTTGATTTTCACCTTCTTTTTGCTTGGTTTTGACTCAAAATCCTCCTCCTCTCTTCTTGAACGGTTTGGCCTGCAACAATGAGTAAAGTGTCGTGGTTCTTTCCTCTTCTTCAATAAAATTATATAATAAACTTTATTAAAAATTCCTTTCATGTCCTTTAAATGCCAATTGCATTATAATCCTCCCTTTTATTTTCCCTTCATACTTTGACACTCTAATCTTTTTACTACGTTAGATTTAAGCATTATTTCATATTTAAACAGTAACTATTAGTAGTAATATTTTATCAGCAATAACTTATAATGTTCATAAGTATATTTGTCTCTATCATGGCAAAAGGCAGGCGCGTGAGCTGTGAGTGGAGCCCACCATCGAAGTTTCGATTGAAGGTGCCAGCACTCAAAATAATGCTGCTGCTCTTTGCTTCGTTCGTGTAAACCTTCTATTGTACTCTACCTTCACGACTGTTCCGGTCGCATCATTTTCTCATCTTTTCGTTAGTTTTATTAATTTTTGAATATTAAATTTGTAAATTTCACAAGGTAAATATATCAAGTAACTAAAATTTACCTTTTCAAAAAAAAAAAATTCAATTAAAACCTCTTGAAATTTAATGTTAAACTAATCCATAATAAATAATATTTGTGATTGAAAAATTATACTCCCTTCCTTTCAAAATGTTTGTCCTGACTTTTGTATAAAGTTTAAAAAAACACATTAATTATAGTGCCAAGTCATATAAAATATCCATACTTTTTTAAAATTATCCTCCTTAAAAAAATATATATTCCTATAACTTAAAACTATTTATAATGAGAGATATAAATGCAAAGTAAATATCTCTTAAATCAAGTGGACAAACATTTTGGAATATCTAAAAATAATAACGTTGACAAGTACTATGGGACGGAGTAAATAGTAAGTTAGCATCTCATTTTATATATTCATGATAATCATCTTTTATTCTAATTTTATGTTTTAAAAAATTATAATCCTATTCTTATATTTTTTTAAAAAAAATAATATTTTATAAAGTGATATGATTACTGTGCAACACAGTAATAATTTATATACCTATACTGTATATAAACGTAGAAATAGAGTAAGGAATAATGAGATTTTCGATATCGTCTTTTAATGAAATTTAAAATATCCTAAAATAGCTTTGGTTATAACTAATTTGAAATTTACATTTAATACCAATAAATGTTTGGATAAGTGGTTCGACACTCTTTTCTCCAAAATGAGATCCAGAGTTCGATCCTCGTGGATAGAGCAAATACTCGCTTTGAGTACTTTACCCCTTCTTGGCCAACTTGTGCAAACAAGATTTAGTTCCACCCTATTGAACCTAGGGGTACTTGTGATTAAAAGAAAAATACATTTTATTATTTGATTGAATATAATTTTTAGGAACCGGGACGTTCCGTTCCGGTTCCGTTCCAAGGTCCGGTGATTTTAAAAACCGACGGTCCGATCGATTTTTCCGGTGAATCACATAATTTTAAAATTTCTAAAATTTTTGAAGACCGGTTTTCAAAATTTAATAAAATTTTGTGAAAGTATATTTGTAAAAAAATACACCTGTAAAAAAAATACACCTAAAAAATTAAAAAATTCTACAATTAAATTTATTTTTTTAAAGACTTGAATATAATTATTTTTTACAAAAAAATTCTTCCACTGAAATTATTTTTTGTTTAAAAAAGTTTGAATATAATTTAAAAAAATATTGTAGAGAGAGTAAGTAGAGAGAGTAGAGATTTTTTTATAATGAATTTGTAAATGAAATGAGGTATTTATAATAAATTCAAAAAATTAATTTTTCAAAAATACCCTTGAAACTAGCCGTTATATAGCCGTTTATAGCTATTGGGAGGAATAATTAATAGATTTCACAATAAAATAAAAAACAACAACGTTTTCAGACCAATAATTATAAGAAGAATAATGTATTTACTTTTTTTATTTCATTTTTTCTGTTGTCCCTTTTGTAGGGTGTAGGCGATAGGCGTTTATAATTTTATTGTGTCTAAGGTGGTTGTGGACAGAGTGTGGGGTTACTGGGGTTTCTTTGCTCTAAAAGAGCTTTTTTTTTTTTTTTTTTTTTTTTGGTTGTGACAGTTATTAAGAACCTCCGCGGTTCGAACCGGTTCGAACCGCGGCTTTCTAACCGGCCGGCAGAACCGGCGGTTCCAACCGGTTCCGACCGGTTTTCTGGAACCGCCAGGTTCTGGTCCAGAAAAATCTGAACACGGAACCGGAACCGGGAAATATTCCGGTTCCGGTTCCGGTTCGTCCCGGTTCCGGTTCCGGACCGGTTCGACGGTTCCGGTTCGTCCCGGTTCCGGTTCCGGACCGGTTCGAACCGGCGGTTCCGGTTCCAGGAACCGTGATTTGGCCAAGCCTACTATGTGGTTACCATTGGTAAATCCTAAATGAGACTATGAAAACAATTTTTTTTTCTCAATAAGTAAAAAATTTATATAATGAAGTTATAAATAACTATGACCCAACTTATATTTTTAACTAATGTCTATAAAAGAAAAGCTTTTTGACTTTTAGAAATGTGTGCCCCTTTCTCTCTCCCTTCTTCATTTCCTTTTTCTTTATTGAAACACAAAAACTAAGCATATAGATACAGAGAGGGACTGATTCTTGTTTTTTTTAACAATTCCTTCATAATGTTTTTGATTTTTTTTTACAAATTTTTATATATATATTTTTTAAATAAGTTACATATCTATGTCTATTTTTGATATAGAAATATATTATTTATGTTTCTGCTATTTTTTTGTAGTTTATTTTCATTTTGAGTAGAATTTGTAATATCTCCATTTTATGTGGAGTTTTTGTTTTGTTTTTTTTGCATATGTTTTGTTTTATTTGGATAGGCGCGTGATTTGTGGAGAGTGTTTTAAATACATGATGATATTTGTCTTTTGAAGCCTGGTAGTGCAATCTGTTCCTTCATTAGATTTAGTGGTTCAAATCCTCTGTATTCATCGTAAGCAACTAGTTCATGAATATTAAACTATGTATGAAAGATTCAGAGAATTTGTCTAGCCAGCCACTTTGAAGATCTATTAATTTTTTCAATTTTACCTTTCAATTTTTATTAGAATTTCTTATTAGATTAATAAATAATAATTATTTTAATTATAATAGTTTTGTTCGATATTTGATTTGAAGATATTTGATCCGAAGATAATTATCCTCTTCGGATTATTTGTACAAATTTGAAGCTTTTGATAAAATCATAAATTATATATTAAAAAAAAACTTTTTGACTTTTCAACTCCTCACTTCCCCATGATACGAATATCATTAATTCATTACTTAATGAATAAATTTTAAAATTAAAATAAATAATAAAAAAATCTCCAAAATAGGAATACATAAAACTAATCAAAGAGAAAGTTTTGCAAATTTTTATTTTCCAACCCTTCAACTTTCCTATGATAACAAATTAATCATTCATTAATTATTTAATTAATATACATGTAAAATAAAAATTTTTCACTTTTCAACTCTTTTACTTTCTTATTATAGCAAATTTAGTCTCATTATTTAATTAATTCTCCTAAATTTTAGCAAAAAAATTCATTATTTAAGAAAAACGCCATTTATCTCACATCATTAATTTGATTAAAGGTGATTTTAAAAAAATTCTATAATAGCTATTGTGTTTAATAAAAATAATGATAAAATAAAAAATCATTAATTCTTAATTTTTTCAAATTGACAGATATAAAGTGGATAAAAGAAATTGTTCTAGAGAGCAAATCAAGAATATTTTATAAACTAGGAAATATTAAAAAATTGACAAAAAAATATTAAAAAATCAAAATTCTCTAAACTAGGAATGTTAGAAAATGAATGAGTTAATTGCAAAAAATATCACTATAAACGTCAAAAGATCCTCCATTTTTAGATAGTTATAAGATAAAATAACCTAAAAATAATAAGAGAACAGATTTAGTTGAAATTTTAAATATAGAATTTTTTATTTTGTAAATATTCTTTCAATTAAAATTATAAATTATTATTATATTAATTTAATTAATTACTTTTATTCTTTTAAGAATTGAGGTTATTTAATTATTTTCTTAATTATTCAGTAAAGTCAAAAATTATCAAATTTAATGGCATGAAGAGAGTATTCTATTATAATTAAATGATTCATACTCAATTAGTATTAAAATTGATACAAATTTAATTTTCAATGCCATAAATGAGACTACTGAAGTTATATAATTGGCCAATATTAGTAGCACCAACATGCTATTATTATTAGAGATACTACATTAAATAGAGATACGATAAGAAATTTAAAAAATTATTCTCAATCTTAAAAGAAAATAACTATAATTTGAGACGAGTAAAAAAATGAGTTTATATTTATATAGCAGAGAAAATACATTTAATATCGCATAAAATAAATATGTCACGTTACGTAAGATCTCTGTGTAATTATAATATTTATCTATATATATTTATTGGTACACGTGCCAACTTTCTCGTTGTTCAAAAATGACTTTTGAATTAATTTAATAGTGAAATACATAAATCTAGAAATATTATTGTACTCCAAACTTTACAATGATCTATTATAATTTTTTTTTTATTTTTATATGTAAATTATTAACTAGAATTTTTTATAATTTAACTATTTAATAAGTATTTAATTAATCAAATTTTATTTATTAAAAAAAAGAGTTAAACATAAATGTAATAGGCAATTTCCTTTTTCTATGTTTAGTAATGCAGTATAGCGTTGGAATTTTGATTACATACTCTAATTTGGTTATAAGAATAGAGACAAATACAATTATTTAAATATAATTATTATTTATTTATCTCTTTACGTTCCCTAATTTAAAAAAAAAAAACAAGATTGATATGGTCACTCTATGAATAATAATAATAATAATAATAATAATAATAATAATAATAATAATGATTATTATTATTATTTAGATTGCTTTACGTGGACATTTCTCATACTAAAGTAAATCTTATTATACACTTAAAACCTCGTTTGAAGTAAACCGTTCTCTTCATCGTCTTGAGCTTTTCAAATAATATTAAATTATGAAAAAAAATACCATGTGTCGCTATATATATAAAATAAGCTACATTTTAAGTGCATTTTTCTCCTTACATATCTTGTGTTATATGTGTTTTATTACTCTTAGTTGAAATTATAATTTTTTTACTCACTTAAAAAAAATTTAATGACAATTAACATAGATTTTTTCATTAGAAAATAATAAAGGAGATAAATACCAATAAAAAGTAAAGACTTTTGTTAAATGATATAATTAATTATTAATGAGTGTTGAATATACATTTAGGCTCTGTTTGTTTCTGTAAAATAACTTGCAAAAAAATATTTTTCATAATTTTTCATTATTTAGGCTTTCAGAAAAATAAGTCAATGAAAATATTTTTCTGGTCAAAAAAAAAATTAAAGAATTTTTAAGGAAAATGACTTCATATTTTCAATAGAGTAAACCGAATATTGATAAATTTATTATAATCTTATAAATTCATATTTTTTTATTAGTAAACTGCTATTGCTATCATTCACCACTAGCCACCACCACCAGTTATCGATAATTTTCATAATTGACATTTTTTTTTTTGCATTTTTCTCGCATTTAATAATAAAATTTTAAGATACAAAATTTTTATTATCATTAATTATGCTGTTATGAGTTAAAAATTTTAATATTTTTAACGAATTTTTAATATTGCAACTAAATAATAAAAAATAAGTCATTTAAAAAATATTTCTCATGACCTATTCAATATTTTGGTGAATTATCACATGACATCAGCCAAAAGAAAAAGTCAAACTATAATCTTAAAGTAAAGAATCTTGATTTGAAAAAATATCTATTTTAAGAAGGATAAGATTACGGATATCCATTCATACATTAAATCAATAATTAATTATTATTTAAAAAGATATTTTTTATGAGAAATTAACATAAATACCTTATTTGACCTAAAAATTTTATTTGATTGATTTGATATATAAGTAAGCCATATACCATGTTAAACTATATTTACACTCAGTCTTCTGTATGTCAAACCAATAACTAAATGCCACCTCAAAAGAATTGCCACGATTTGATATTCTTTTATTTTTATTCCAATGAATTGACATAAATAGTCTTATTTGAACTAAAAAATTTATTTAATTGGTTTGACACACGAGATGAGATGAGAGCAGGTAAATTAATCACTTTTAGGAAAAAGCTAGAGTAAAAGGAAATGAAGCTCTAGGTGGTTTTAATTCAATAAAAAAAATCAAAAAAACTAATTTTTCTTAAAAAACAAGCTGTTAGTGGAATACTTTATTTAACTTAATGGTGTAAAAATTCTTCAAAAATTATATTTAAATACAATTTTTTAGCATAAAAATGAGATAATTAC
Organism: Jatropha curcas; assembly: GCF_014843425.1. The sequence continues at coordinate 3,928,442 of NW_023590739.1, forward strand.
TATTATTTTTATAATAAGTTGCCAATGACATCGTGACATCCAAAACTATTTGGAGGATTATCAGGAATAAAAATATGATAAGCTATAATTTTTTTTTAATAAATCTAATGAAAGGAAAAATTTTAACATATATATCATGGCATTTTACTTAAAGTACATCAATCAAAACATTCTTAATTAAGAAATTTTACAAAAAACTGTGTTTATTAAACTGAAAGTAGAATATTAAAAGCAACATCTTAATTAAATTACCAAATATAAATGACTGTAATTACTGATGAGAATGATTTGTAGTTACGTGGCATCACATATTTGGTGTACAACTCCATTATAAAATGCGGATCCACTTTCCTTCAAGGTCAAATTCGTCATTATAGAGATTATTATACTTTTATTTTTTAATTTAAAATAATCAAATAACTAATCGTTGTATTGGAACAAATTGTATTCAAATAATGAGGTCTGGAATTATAAACTTGAAACCATAGGCCTCACTGCATGGGATAAGTTCTTTTAATAATTTTAAATTTAAAATCTAAACCTTATATGAAATATTTTTTCTTGCATAGCCAAATTTATTTGTCGTCACTGTCCAAATTTTTTTCATTTCATTTCTTTTTCAAAAATCTGCCATGGAAACGCCTTGAAGCCTCTTGCTCCCGCCCGCTCCTTCTCCCTGTCTGTGCAAAAACCATAGCAAAACCATTTTCATGCTAACATTACTTCTTTAATTTTTCTATATAGACAAAGATTAAGGAAAATGGGATCTGTTGTCCCATTTCAAGACCTCAATCTCTCTCCATCTCCATCGTCATCTCCGCCGTCGACCAACGCTGCTGCTGCTGCCGTCCTTCCTCCACCGCCTGCTCTTTTAATCCCGAAAATTGAACCGAAACTTGAGCCGCTTGATAGTCTTGTTGAAACGCCTCAGGAACCTCAAGATCCATTATTTCCCGATTTTACCCCTAACTTTTTCTCTAATTCCGAACATACCCCTCCTTCTCAATCCTCTGTTCTCTCTTCCTCTGATGAAGACAATGTCTACTCCGAATACCACAGAATCTCGGAGCTTTTCCGTACTGCGTTTGCAAAACGCTTACAAGAGCAATACGGTGACGTTTCCGTGTTAGACCCAGATTCTCGCGCGATCGTTCCTGTAAATGAAGACACTACCGTCTCTTCCGTTGTCGTCGCTAAGCCTCATCGCAAATACGCTAAGCGCTCATCGGAGCTCGTCCGTGTCACTGACCTCGGAATCGAGGACCAACGATATTTCCGCGACGTCGTGCGCAGGACACGTATGCTGTACGACGCACTTCGTATCATTTCTGTTTTAGAGGAAGAGAAACGACGTGGTGAGGCCCTCGGCCGCCGTGCCCGAGGCGATCTCCTTGCTGCTGCCGTTATGCGTGAACGTGGGCTGTGGCTTAATCGTGACAAGAGAATTGTGGGGTCCATTCCTGGAGTTGAAGTTGGGGATCTTTTCTTTTTCAGAATGGAATTGTGTGTTGTTGGGCTTCACGGACAAGTTCAAGCAGGAATTGATTACCTTCCAGCAAGTCAAAGCTCGAATAGGGAGCCCATTGCTACGAGTATTATTGTTTCGGGTGGTTATGAAGATGATGAGGATTCTGGTGAAATGTTGATATATACAGGACATGGTGGTCAGGATAAGTTCTCGAAGCAATGCTCGCACCAGAAGCTTGAAGGAGGGAATTTGGCGTTGGAGAGGAGTATGCATTATGGGATTGAGGTAAGAGTGATTAGAGGGTTTAAATATACAGGAAGTTTTACAAATAAGATTTATGTTTATGATGGGTTGTATAAGATTCATGATTGTTGGTTTGATGTGGGGAAATCTGGATTTGGCGTTTATAAGTACAAGCTATTGAGGATGGATGGGCAACCAGAAATGGGTAGTTCTATTTTGAGGTTTGCACAGAGTTTGAAAGCTAATCCATTGAGTGTAAGGCCTAGGGGATATCTTAGTCTTGATATTTCGAATAAGAAGGAGAATATGCCAGTTATGTTGTTTAATGATATTGATAACGACCATGATCCTCTGTGTTATGAGTATTTGGTGAGGACTGTGTTTCCCGCCTTTGCGATTAATCATGGAAGTAACGGGACAGGGTGTGATTGTGTTTCAGGTTGTACTGACGGTTGTTTTTGTTCGATGAAGAATGGTGGGGAGTTTGCTTATGATCAGAATGGGTTCTTGTTGAGAGGAAAGCCGGTGGTATTTGAATGTGGATCTTTTTGTAGGTGCCCTCCGGGCTGCAGGAACCGGGTAACTCAACGGGGGCTGAGAAATAGATTGGAAGTGTTTAGGTCAAGGGAAACAGGTTGGGGAGTTAGGTCAATGGAATTGATACATGCCGGTGCATTTATATGTGAATATGCTGGGGTTGTTCTTACAAGAGAGCAAGCACAAGTTTTCACAATGAATGGTGATAGTTTAATTTATCCAAATCGGTTTTCCCAGAAATGGGCAGAATGGGGTGATTTATCTCAGATATATTCTGATTATGTGCGTCCATCTTATCCCTCACTTCCACCATTGGATTTTGCGATGGATGTCTCAAGAATGCGGAATGTTGCTTGTTATATGAGCCACAGTTCAACTCCAAATGTGCTGGTGCAATTTGTTCTGTATGATCATAACAATTTGATGTTCCCACATCTCATGCTTTTTGCAATGGAGAACATTCCTCCATTGAGGGAGCTCAGCCTTGATTATGGTGTGGCTGATGAATGGACGGGGAAGCTTTCCATTTGCAACTGAATGGGCTTGAAGAGTTGTTGGAATTTTTGTATGTAGTGTAGTAGAACATCCCGAAGACATGATGCTATAAGGTACAAGTAACTGCTGTTTTTTTTTTTTTTTTTTTTTTTTTTTTTTCGTATCTAGTTAAACACGGGATTAAAATGCATTGATGCTTGCCATATCTAATTCTAGGTGCAGTCGATTTGTCAACCAATAAACCCATATTTTAGGATGGGTCAGAGTTAATCCGTTTTGCTTTAAGCAACTTCACAGACACACCTCAACAGAGAGGCACAATATTTTAGGGATTAATCCATTCCATGGGGACAAGAGGGGTTAATGTGGTCCTGTACCCATCAAAATTGATTTCTTTCAAATATGTGCCACTGTTCATATGATCACTGGTGTCTTAGAGCTGGATTTTTTTTTTTTTTTTTTTTTTTTTTTTTCCTTTCCGTATCTAGTTAAACACGGATTAAATTGCATTGATGCTTGCCTTCTAATTCTAGTGCAGTCTGATTTGTCAACAATACCTATTTTTAGGATGGTCAGAGTTAATGTTGCTTAAGCAACTTCACAGAACACTCAACAGAGAAGGCACATATTTTAGGGATTGAATACCATTCCATGGGACAAAGGGGTTAATGTGCCTTGTACCCATCAAATTGCATTTCTTTCAAATATGTGCACTGTTCATATGATCACTGGTGTCTTAGAGCTGGAAGGAGTTAAAATTATTTTCTATGATTCCTCTCTTTCATTTATTAAGTTTTCTAGAATTTTATTAGTATCTCTTTCTTTGCTGTATTGTTTACTGTAACAACATAATTAAAGATGTTGATCTCATTCATTTTGGAATATCTTCTCCCTATTTTGGCATATTGCAATATGGAGACTTATATTTGGAGCTGGATGTTTTTACCTTCTTTGGTTTTATGTAGAACTTAGTTAATGAGCAGGGAACCTCTCATTTGTATGAATGGTTTCATCTATCTTTTGTTCTTCTCATTGAGAAGTCCTTTGCTTGATTGTTAATCTGCAGAATATAATTTTTTTTTTAAGCAATTATCACTAGTCTAGCACTTTAGTACCAGTTCTCTTATGTTTAGCAGCTGTGGCTTTAGAAACTTGGACTGACTCTTGGATCATTCTGTATTCTTCTATCATGTAATGAGATCAAACAATCTGTGAATTTTAAGTAGACTAATGGTATGGTTGACTACTTGCCATTCACAAAGATTAATGCTAACTGGACTTACTTTATTGGCAACTCTTGATTGCAATCAATTTGGAGTTGGAAAGTTTTGTTGTGCAAAAAGAAAAAAGTCGATGCTGTGCTATCTTATTAATTATTATGTTCCTTTTTCAGACTTAATCACTGTCTTGTTAAATATTTGATTTACAGTTGTGCAGTTGATGCAATCCCCTGTAGTTTTAGATATCTGTTAATTGATGTGCTCATTCAAGTACTTCAATCTCTCTTTCTGATATTGATAATTTAGATGCAATCTACACCATTGTGTGGCTAACTAGAAAGAGTAAGAAAATTGATAGAAAGAGGGGGAAGTAGTGCAATTTTGATAGAGCAAAAAAGCAGTTCTATTGAATACCCATAATTGGGTACTGTTTATTATCAGTTAGGCTATGGTTAGACTCACATGATCTAAGCAAGATACTTGTTTATGTAGTAACTTATTGACTCAGTCACAGTCTTTCCTGTCAATTAATTTTATTCCTTATTTACTATTTTGCCCCACCAAACCTTTTAGATTTATAAATTGAGTGCTGATAAATTTAGTAGAATCTGATTAGTTATTGAAGTCTTGCAGATTTTATTCTATTTCTTATTTCCATGGCAACTATTATTTATTCTGATGTTAGTTATCTTTTGCAGGTGGAAATCTTAGTTATCTTTTGCTGGTTGAGAATCTGTCACAATGGTTTTGCCATGATTTTCTGACCAGTGTCCTGAGTGTTTTCCGTTGGTAACTATAAATAGCCTTCACCCGTTGTATACACTGCCATGGTTTATCTTTCTATTTTCTTTCGTTAATCCTAAAGTGCTTAAGGCTCAGATTTTCAGAATTTTTTTTTCCTGGTTGGTGTTGGGTGGAGGAGACAACTGAAACTCAAAATTTTCTGCGGTTAGTCATATGGACGCTGCTACTGTGATATCACTAACACTTCAGATCTTTCATTCCATTCCTTTAGATCCATAGATCCAGGTTTCATGCCCACTAATCGAATGGGAATAGTTAACGTAAGGCCTCAAAAGCTTGTGTATGCATGACTATGAACTTTTCTGTACTTAGTAGCTTTGTGTATATAAAAATATATATATAAAAATCAAATTCGATAAGCTTGTACAAGAATTTTGAGTGATGCAATGTACGGCTAATGCGGTTATTGTTACAATTTCTGAATTCTTGCTGAATAGTTTTGTATTCGAGAGTGGAGGTGCGAGCAAAAATGGGTTGATCATCAAGTATGATGTGGTGCTATGTGTATCTGCGATGCACTTCTTGCTTTTGTCATTGTCAGGTGAAATAGGAGGAATTTTTTTACTGTCTTCATCTTCCAAGTAAAAGTATTATATGCAATTTATATCATTCATTTATGTAAGCTGTCTTTTGCACTAACAGTAAATGAGGCATCACTCAGATGCAAGGAGGTTATTTTTTCCTTGGCAACGACACAAGTGATATTTTCTGCGAAAGCTTAAAAATAATAGAGTTAATGATCGCAGATCTATGTCGTTTATTCTTTTCAAACATGTCTCCTAACTAAAAGCTAAAAAGAAGCTAGCAAGGTGATCAAAGTCTTGCCATAGGCTCATAACTTCATAAGAAAATCATAAATCAAAGAAGGATAAATATTCAGGGGTCGAACTAACCAGGTTTTACTCAATTAGTAAAGGACAAAAATGTAAATTGGTATGTAAATTATAGTTAGAGTAACGCATGACAATTTATGCGTTCAAAAATTAACTATGAAGTCCCAATTTATAATTTCATTTACATTTTGGTCTTTCTGTTGATTAGGGATTAAGAACCTCATAATTAATACATGCGTTATTTGATCATAATCTAGGGATCAATTTACTAAATTTTGTAAGTTTATAAAAAATTAAAAATAAGTGGAGCCTATTGAATTTAATTTTCTATTGAGTAGAACCAGGTTACACTCCAACCATGTATTTCCCATTAAAACAATGCAATTAATCAGCCTTTTAGCTAAACCATCAACAAGAAAGGTAATCAAATTAATTGCAAGGAGGCAAACTTTTGTTAATGTTGATTATGAATCTTCAATATAATTCTCTCTCCCCTTTTTTCTTTTTGAAGGTAAAGTTTTCAAAACCACAACACAAGCAAGATTAAAAAAAAAAAAAAAAAGTTTTATCAGATAAATCAAAAAAGAATTGAATACTCAATTGAGTCATTGAAATTTTTTTTTTCTTACTACTAAAGGTATCCTCTCATATTCTCATTTTCTGGTTGGATGAGAGACTAATCTCTTTCGGATCAGAAAACAATTATACTAAAGTCTGTCCAAAATATTGATCTCGCGTTGTGTGAAAGCTTTTACAAATTTCAGTGAGGTTTTTGCTTTAATTGTGCTTCAACCACTAGCCAAACTATTTTGAGTTAGTCAAATGAGATTTTTGCTTTAATAATAAATGAAGACCAGAGTGATAAAGTGGTCTGAAAGCTTTTACACAATTCAGATCATCAAATAAAAGCCTTAAAAAAACCATAACATAAATTTAAGCCTTCAAGCCATTCTATCTCCATATCCAACCCAACCAAAATGATGATATCCTTGCTAACCAAAGCTCTCTCCAAACATTTTCTCCTACTATTTCTCATTGGTATCTGCATTCTGTTGGTTTCATCCTGCCATAATGTTTGTGCTTCAGCAACAAATGAAGGGAGAGAAACTCAGGCACTCTTAAAATGGAAAGAAAGCCTTCAAAATTCAGGCCATTCTCTCCTTTCTTCATGGAATCTTAATCCTCCTTATTACACTTCATTAAATTCTTCATTTAACTATCAAAACAGCAGCAGCAACCCCTGCAGATGGCATGGAATTACCTGTGATAAGTCAAATTCTGTTACCCAAATAAACCTTAAGCGCAGAGGTTTCCAAGGTACTCTTGAAACATTCTGTTTCTCTTGCTTCCCTAACCTGCAAACCGTTGAACTTAGTCACAACTATTTCTATGGAAGCATACCATCCCAAATCAGCAACCTTTCCAAACTACAATTCCTTTATTTGAGTAACAATCATCTCTCTGGAGCTATACCATCTGAGATAGATTTGCTGACAAGTCTTCGCCAATTATTCCTACATCAAAACAACTTTAGTGGGTCTATCCCTCCAACAATAGGGCAGTTAAGATCTCTAGAGAAACTTGTATTGTCAAGTAACAATGTCACAGGTCACATTCCTGCCTCTCTAGGAAATTTAGGCAGACTCCGCCATTTAAGCCTTGAAGAAAACCTACTTTCTGGAGCCATCCCCCAGGATGTAGGAAGACTCACCTCTCTGATTGTGCTTAATCTTTATGATAACAATCTCATCAGTTCAATCCCTGCTGCTTTAGGAAACCTAAGCAAGTTGGACGTTTTAGACCTTGGTTTCAACAAACTCTCAGGTTGCATCCCTCAACAAATCCTACTGTTAAAATCTGTTACTGAAATTCGGTTGCCTAACAACAGACTCACTGGGTCTATTCCTGCTATCATAGGAAAATTAAGCAATTTAAGATTACTATATCTCTACGGAAATAAGCTTTCTGGATATGTACCCAGGGAAATAGGAAATCTGATCTCTCTGGAGGAACTTGAGGTGTCATTAAACATGTTGATAGGTTCCATTCCAGCTTCCATTGGAAATTTGAGCAACTTAAAGATTCTACATCTTTATTGTAACAGATTTTCTGGATTGATTCCTTATAGTATAGGAAATATGGGATCTCTTAACGTTCTTAATCTGGATATCAATGATCTTACAGGTCCTATTCCGGCATCTATAGCGAACTTGACAAAGCTCACTACTTTGGGATTGTCGGAAAATAAACTAATAGGCACCGTCCCTCCAGAAATTAATAACTTTACGTCTTTAAAAGCATTTGAAGTTGGTGAGAATTTTCTCTCTGGTTATTTGCCCCAAGACTTATGCCAAGGCGGAGTGCTCGAATGGCTTTATGCTGCTAGCAGTAATTTCACTGGTCCAATACCAAAAAGCTTGAAAAATTGCACTAGTTTAATCAGAGTTCAGCTTCAGATGAATCAACTAACAGGAAATGTATCCAAAAGCTTTGGCATATACCCTAACTTGGAATATATAGATCTGAGCTACAACAAGTTGTACGGTGAGCTTTCTCAGAATTGGGGACACTGTCAAAATCTAACAAGCCTGAAAGTCACCAGCAACCAAATTTCGGGAAGAATTCCACCTGCGCTTGGGAAAGCAACTCAATTGCATGTGCTTGAACTCTCCTCGAACCAGCTAGCGGGAGAGATACCAAGTGAATTGGGAGCACTAACATCACTTTTCAGGCTTGAACTGAATGGTAATAAATTTTCAGGTAACATTCCTGAGGAACTTGAAAAGCTACTTGATCTTAGAGAGCTTAATCTAGCAGCAAACAATCTTAGTGGACAGATTCCCAATCAAATAAAACTCTGCTCAAAACTTTATTATTTGAATATAAGTTGGAATAAGTTGAATGGAATCATTCCCTCTGAGATTCGCAGTATATACTCGCTTCGAATTGTTGATCTGAGTCACAATTTGCTTGAAGGAGGGTTGCCATTGGAGCTTGGATATTTACGCAATTTAGAAGTTCTGAACCTTTCTCATAATCAACTATCTGGCTCCATCCCATCTACTTTTGAGCTGATGCTGAGCTTGACATCAGTGGATATATCCAATAACCTCCTGGAGGGACCTTTACCGGACAACAAAGCATTTTACAATGCTCCAACAGCAGCACTTGCGAATAAGAGAGGTTTATGCGGAAAACATACTGGAATGGAGGGTTGCCTTTCTGCCACAAATAACAGAGAACAAGGCAATAAAATGTTCATTTTAATAATCAGTTTTGCCTCATTAAGCTTTGTATTTGTCATCTCAGGGATATTTGCCGTTCTATGCAAAAAAGTGAGGAAACCGGATGAGCCAATGGAAGTTCAAGGCACAAATGTGTTTGCAATATGGAACTATGATGGGAAATTGGTGTATGAGAACATTGTCGAAGCCACAAACGGATTCAAATCCAGATATTGCATCGGAGCAGGGAGATCTGGAAGTGTTTATAAAGCTGAGCTGCCAAGCAATCAAATTGTTGCTGTCAAGAAACTTCACCAACAAAGTGATGGTGGAACAGATGAAGAAAAAGATTCGAAAGTGAGATCGCTGCCTTGACAAGGATACGGCACAGGAACATTGTGAAGCTTTATGGGTTTTGTTCCCACAGGACGCACTCCTTTTTGGTGTACGAATTCTTAGAAGGAGGAAGCCTAATAAAGGTCCTAAGCAGTGAGATAACAGCAGTGGAGTTCAATTGGAGTAAAAGGGTGAATGCCATAAAAGGGTTGGCAAAAGCTTTATCCTATATGCATCATGGATGCTTTCCTCCTCTGATACATAGAGATATATCGAGCAATAATATTTTGTTCGATTCAGATTACGAAGCTCACATCTCTGACTTTGGAGCAGCAAGGTTTTTAAAGCCTGACTCTTCCAACTGCACTTCATTTGTGGGAACCTTTGGCTATGTAGCTCCAGGTACAAGGTTTCCATTCAATAACCAATTATTTCGAGCTTTTTTTTCCTAGGTAAAATACAAGCACACTTACCTTTAATTTCAATTGTACTATAGAACTTGCATATACAATGGAAGCAAATGAGAAGAGTGATGTTTATAGCTTTGGAGTGGTAGCACTGGAAATGCTCATAGGAAAGCACCCAGGAGATCTTATTTCATCTCTTTCCACATCAAATCTAATTCTACTCAAGAATTTGTTGGATCATCGCCTCCCTCCTCCAAGAAATCAAGTAGCGGAAGAAGTGATCTCCATTGCCAAGCTAGCATTTTGCTGCCTAAATAATAGTCCACAAAATCGAGTAACGATGGAACAAGTTTCCCAGAAACTTTTTCTTCAGAGAAAAATCAAAGCTATGTCAAAACCATTCCAGATGATAACATTGGCAGATCTTTTCTGAGTTCACTACGCAGTTTCGCTATTTCTTCCTTTATTAATACCATAAAATGAATCAATTAAATATTTGCCTGTTCATTTTGTGAGATTTCTCATCTTGCAATTGCACGAAAGATTTCTTTCTAGCAGACAACTAATAACATAAATGAAGGAGAGAATAGTTTCATTGTCTGTTTTGAGAGAACTTAGAAGTGAGGAGAAACTGAAGAGAAATGAGTTGAAAAATATGCACAAGAGACGAAACAGAGACTCTGTCAAATGATAGAGAAGTGAATGTTGACCATGCCAACGTTTACTCTGTTGTAGGAAAAGAAAACTTTTAATTATAGGCTTCAGATGTTATCTCTTTGTTTTGTATAAAACCATAATTGCAATATACACACGTATACATTTTTTGATAATGTAGTAAAAGGTTACATGTTCAAATAGCCATGGAAACTCGTGGAAGGTCATCAAACTTGAGAGGTTGCTGTTCCATTTTTCTCCAGTTGTCGTAATCTGGCTCGTTCAATCTTTCTTTTACGCCATTCCTCTAGAGCTGGAGAATTTTATAAATGTTAGTAACAGTGCAATGATTATAATTAAAAAACTCCTCCAGAAAATATGGCAGTCTCGAAGGGAGAAAACTCCCTTGTTTATATCACAAATCAGAAACATGAGAAGCCATATATCTCCAGGTATGCAAACTTCGAGATACCAATTGGCTTACAATTACAGCAGTGCAACTAATTAGTGCTTGCTTGAACCCATTGTGAAGCAAGATGATCTCTATTTAATATAGCAATTCCCCAGGGCAAACACTTCTTACTGTTACAACTATGAACAATTTGTTAGGATTAATTCAAAATAATATTATGAAAAATCTGTTGAGATTTCAATTTTATTTAGTGCAGATATTCTGCATAGAATTTGATATTTCTGTTATTAGGACACTAAATCTAGGCTTGGCTTTGAACCCATGGTGAAGCAAGATGATCTCTATTTAAATATAGCAATTCCCCAGGGGCAAACACTTCTTCTAACTGTTACAACTAATGAAAAACAATTTGGTTAGGATTAATTCAAAATAATATTATTGAAAAATCGTGTTGAGATTTCAATTTTATTTAGTGGCAGATATTCTGCATAGAATGTTGGATATTTCTGTTATTATATTTCTGTTATTAGGATTGAAGATTTTTAGGAGTATTTTAGATATTCTTTGATTCACTTCTAAGCCTATAAATAGGCACATTCTTTTGTTAATTCAATGCAGTGCAAAACATGAAGTGCTAAACATTGTTAATCATCTTGTGCGTTTCCATTCTTTCTTCCAAAATCACAACAATATGTGTTGTTAATACATGTGCAAATCAAAATATATATATATATATATCTACTACCTTATATAGTGAATGTATTGTTAATATTAGCCTTAGAGATGTTTCTTTCTATCAGCCTAGAAAGGAAGAGTTATGCATTGGTTGGTCACTTCCTCCCTTTTACATTGAATTAAACTTAATATTGAGTTCAAAGAGGTGGTTGGCTTCCCCTGTTTCGAAATTTAAATAAGCAAATGACCCTTCATAATAACTCATAAACATAAATTTTAAAATAAAAAAAAATTAATTTTCTATTTCAAGATTATTAGATAAATCCTCATATATCAATATAATCATTAAAAATCATGGCATTTATTCTGGTTCATTTAGAAATAGATTAGCAATTTCAAGAATTTTAAATATCCTTAAAAGAGTCAAATTCATCGATTGAAACGTTCTATATTTAGTTTGTCCAACATTACATTGTAGACTTTTTTTATAACAGTTGAAGATTGCTATGACAATATCCTTTGGAATTTTTAAATTTCAAATCAACATTGTGAAGTAGCAATTGAATTTAAAAATAATAATTATATAATAAAATTATTATTTCTAAATAATAATTATCTAACTTATATTTAAGATCATAATTTAAATTTTTTTATTAATAAATTTATCTAAAACTTCTATACGATTTTACAGTATTCTACAGTTGTCTTGCAATTTTCAAAAAGTGTTAAGTGTCTATTCCAAAACCCACTGATCCGACTATTTCAGATTCGAGTGGGACAGGCTCGTAAAGAGGTAGCACTCACGAGTGTTTAAAGGGATTATATACCAAAACTCAAACTCGATATAAAATAGGCACATTCTTTTGTTAATTCAATGCAGTGCAAAAATGAAGTGCTAAACATTGTTAATCATCTTGTGCATTTCCATTCTTCCTTCCAAAATTTCAACACAATTTACAGTACTAGGCTATCAGATTTTTTTTTCCCCCCTTTCTAAAGATATATATTTTTAAAAAAATTTATAGTGACAATGCAAACATTACAGTATCATAGAACCTTCTGAATAAGCTAAAGCCATATAGGAATTATGGATCACACAGGAAGATATGCACCCAAGAGCACACATATGCACACACAAAAACACAGTGCGAGAGAGAACCTAGAGGCACATCACCTTTTAAGCTGGCAGCATCATTAATAGCACGGAAATCCTTTAATCTCTTAGAAAGATCAACAGCAGCAGTTTGCTTCACATCTTTCTGTTGGATTATTTCTACTTCTGCATTTGCTTCTTGCTCAATTTCCTTCACCTGCAAATGCAGATAGATTTTTCTTCTTCTAAGAATTGATTCAAAACCATGAGTTGGAACACTATTTCATCAATATTTTTGCTCATTTTGAGAAGGATAAATGTCATATGTGAAGGAGGGAAGGAGAGGGGCAGGAAGCGGGGTGGTAGAGATGAGTACAACCATGATGCAATATGCATTTCAAACTACATCTTCATAATTCAATAACATGACATAGTAATAAAACAAAATGAAGGACTTCATCCCAAAAAGTTTTTCATGTGGCATCCATGGAAATCTATAATATATATTTTACAAAAATATTACAATTTTAAAATGACTGCCATACTCGTTTGATCAGTTTCCAAGGTTGCATCGCAAGACGTATCTCTTCAGACTCCTTGATGTGCCTCTGCTCAACTGCATTTCATTTATTGAATATTAGAATATGGTTAATCACATGTCGCTTGCTCATTGAGTGACATTGAAACATAACAAACAAAGAAATAAACTGTACTAAAAACTAAGAAATATATTCAATGAGCTCAGAGAACATTGTAAGCAACAGCAATGATATCCAGTGCCACCTAACATTCATGCTTCTACCTATGTTCAAGAACTACAGCTTCAAAAGAAAATTTTCAAATTCAAATTTATGCCCCAAAATGCACATTGACCATTTCATATATAGCACACTTAAAAGTTCATTCTCAAGCATGCAATTCTACCACCCAGTAGTCAACAATTACTAATAGTATGCTGCCCATTCTTTGTTCAGATCATGAGTTTGTGACCCAGACTCCCATCACCATCACGACATTACTTAAATGAAGGATCAAGAAGTAAGAAAGTAGGCAATAGTTGAACTAATTTTGGAGGAACTCTGTTAGCAATAAGAAGCCAATTTAATAGAGGAGAGAATATCCTGCAAAGAATTGCCACAATTACACTGGTGGCAATCTGTAACATATTCTGAATTTCAACTTAAATTGTTAAAATTATAATCTATCATATTTTTTATTTTGTAATGGAGAAAATCATAGATGAATCCAGTTCGGCATATGGGCTAGTTAATAGTAATTAACGAAATATAGCTATAACTACCAGATAAGAAGTATTTCATAACTTATAGTTTAAGATTTTAAGATATCTAAATATCATAATTTGTTAATGGATGTGGTGGCTCACTAATGGCTAGTCCATAAGCCTAAGTGGTGGACTAAATCCTTGGTCATGAAAGACAAACCATAGAAAAGAATATAAATGCTTAAAGCTGAACAAAGAGAATTGGCGAAGGCAATTAGATGAATGAATAGCATGTACCGCAAATTTACTCTCAAATGAAATCCATAAATCACTAGCAATTTACAGTTCTGAAAAATTCTGCTCATACACCAAATTATTGGGCCACTATCTTAATTTTTTTTTACTAACCACCCAAACAATTAATAAAATTACATCGTGTGGCATCCTTTAGGGGTTAGTGCTCACTGATAATAAAAATTCTGGGCTTGCAACCACACAGGTGTAGACCTAAGTCATTGGAATAATCACTTCATTGATGGTTGGGTCTGTAATTAAAAACTCCCTGTAACGAATTGTTGTTGCAATAAGATAGAATGGTAAGATGAATTCAGATATTCAAATCTAGTACATATGTAGGGATAAAAGCATTTAGGAAAAAGAAATTGTTGAGATACAATAACTATGATCCTTAAAGATTAAAGAACAAAGAGAATTACAGAATAAAAAGAAGATAATGATTATTAAGCTTGACGAACATCATCTTCATGATAGCAATCATATCTAATTTTGCAGTGATAAAACACCAAATGAATTTCATGCCTAAAAATGAGTGTTATATGGTATAATACACCCTTGCTAATCGAAATCCAACAAAGAAGGGGAAAGAAAATAATTATAGGAGATAAGAAATCCAAACAGAGTATCCAGACTTCATAATTTAAGGCACAAGTGTGAATTTTAGTAAAATTTACAAATACAGCTCTTACCCAGAAAAAACAGGAGACTGAAATACATTATAAAATCTTTCAATTGCGAATGCGAATTCATAAAAAAGGCAGTCTGAGGAAATCCCAAATTAATGTATCTTAAAACAAAGCGCACAAACCAATCCACTAATTTCCTTAATTAAGTTAGAAAACTATGAAAACAAACGTAAACAAGAGTTAGAATTCAAAAAAAAATAAAACTTTAATTCAAAATATATTTCGTAATGAAGTTACCTAGAAAATCAGAGAACAGATAAAGTTTAAAGTTACACCCAAACAAAGTACTTTCTATTTCATTTGAGCAAATATCCATTGTCTAAATATCTCCAATGGCAAGCAGCAATACATTCATATTTGCTTATTTCCCTATATTTGATCACAAAAGTAGTGTTTGTCAAATAGAAGGGGTGAGAGAGAAATGCCTGAATTGAATTGACTAGCTGAGACTCCATTGTTGCGGGTAGAGGCAGAGGAAAGAAAACCTTGGAGCAAGAAAAGGGCAGTGATTACATTCAAGACGGTTAAGACTATCGTGGCGTTCTTGAAAGACAATCTCACCCTCCCTGATTGCTGTATCTCCATTTCCTTCTTCTTCTCCTGCAAGTACCAATTTGGATTCCACGATTCAGAAGCTCAATCGATGAACTTAAAAGTGTGTCTTCATTTTCTTGGTAGAGGACCAAGAACCCAAGTCAACTACCAGATGCCCCACTTTGGACTCCACAGCTAATAAATTCTATCAAAGATTGACATTATCTGCAGGCCGCGACTGTTGTTTGTGCTGCTTTCTGTACCTTTTACCTGAAACAACAAAGTATCTTTCAATTTTATCTATAAAAAGGAAATGGAATAATTAAGACATCTTATATTTAATAAGTCTATTTATTTACTGTATATTTTTTTTTTTTTTACAAAAAATTTAATGAACTATACATAGTTTGCCCTGAAAATAATGAAATGCAATTATTAGAATATAATTTTTATATTTTAATTTAGTTCAAAAAACTAAATATTTTATATTGAAATAATTTTAATTTAAACAAAAACCTCGTTGCTGGGTAGCAAGAGAAAATGGGCATATGCTCCCGCCAAGTTATGATTAGCATTGCAAGACGGTTTATTAAGTACTGTTTATCGTTTGGCTGTTCTCTTGTTGAAAGACAGAAAATCTCTCACCCTCCCTGATTGCTTCGTATCTCCATTTTTCTTCTTCTTCCTCTGCACCGAGTACCCAATTTGGATCTCCCGAACGATCAGAAGCTCCAATCGATTGATGACTACTTAAAAGGATCGTGTCTTTTTCAATTTTTCTTGGTAGTAGACCAAATAACCCCAAGTCAACTACCAGATTGCCCCCCTGGCCCTACTTTTGGACTCCCACAAGCTAAATAAAAATTCTAGTCCATGAAGATTGTAACAATTACCTGCAGTGACTCGCCTGGCCGCAAGTCAAGCGGACTAGCACTCGACGCGTGTTTGTTGCTGCTTTTTTTTTCTGTAACCTTTTACGCATGAATACAACCAACAGTATCTTTCAATTTTTCATCTATAGAAAAGGAAATTGGGTGAATAATTTACCAGGACCATTCTTATATTTACACTAAGTCTATTATTTTACCTGTATATTTTTCTTTTGTCCTTTTACAAAAGGAAATCTTAATCGGAAACCGTATACCATAGCTTTTGCGCCTGAAAATACATGAAAAGTGCAATTATAGGAATTTTAGTGAATTTTTATATTATTTTAATGTAATTAGTTTTTCAAAAAAAAACTAAATAGATTTGTATATTGGAAAATAATTTTCAATTTAACAACATATATATATTAGTATCAGTAGTTACGAGCAATCTATAATAGTAGAATTTATAAAATATAGTATATATGATTTTCCAACCACTTATAGAGACTCCAGTGGGAAAAACTTTAGCACAGGTTTAAATATTTGCAAGTATAGAGGAAATTATAGAATATATATGATTTTCAAGATATAGAGATCCAGTGGGAAAATTTAGCACAGGTTTAATATTGCAAGTAGAGGAAATTATAGATGTCGTAAAACGACAGCAATTCTTGCGGGATCCCTTGGGTCGTTTATGTCGTTGAGTGAAAACATTGTCGCCGAAACGACGCCGAAAACAATTATTTTTTGGGCTCTGCCTTGCCTTCGGTCTCATTCTTTCTTTTAAATCTGATAACTTTGATCAGACCATTTCCTGCGACCACGAGCTTTCTAGTTCTCACTGATTGTTCCGGGAGCCAAACAGATTATTGGAAAATTGTGGGTTTAATGGACAAGGTCGTGGAGGAAGTGGAGAAGGTGAAGAAGGAATGGGATGAAGCGTATGCGAAAACGCAAGGCCACATTAAGGCAATTGAAGAGTACGGCAAATCAAGAAGAGGAGGAGGAGGAGAAGGAGAAGTAGATGCAACCAAGGAGAAGAATTCTCTTCCTAGATTGAATGGATTAGCACAAGATGGTTTGGCTTTGCTCCAATCTTTGCAATTTAAGCTTGATCTTCTCGCTCCTCAATTGCCTACTGAAGAGAATGTGAAATCGGCACAAGTCTTGCTTGAATCGTGGAAGAAACAATGCCAAAAGTACCAAATTCTTACCTTAACTTGATAGTATATTTTTTTTCTGATTTTCTGATTTTTTTCCTTAATCTTATATGTTAATTAGTGTGCGGGTGAGCTTGAGAAATGCTAATTTGCAAGCCAAGGCTAACATGAGAAAAGCAGCTCAGGAAGAGGTAAAGGAGCTTGCTTTGCCCATAATTTTTCTTTTTGGAGTTAATTACTGTGTTTGGATTTAATCAGCGTTTTAATTTGTTACTCATTTTTATGTTTTGGTTTGCATGAAAATTATGCTTGCCTAATTAAATGAATTGTTAGAGATTTGAAGTAAAGAATGACTTTGCAATGGGTTTTTTGATTGTAGAGAGAGCTTCTACTGGGTGGTGGAGAAGAGTCCACAATTCGCAGACGCAATTTGCAGTATGTATTACTATCAATGAGATTAACGCTATATTTTATGTAGTATTCAATTTTCTCTTTCTATCACTTGAAAGTTTTTCAAATATATACGCTGTAAGATATTGTCCTACTCTTTATGTTTGTCTGTTATGAATGGTGATGATTTTTTCAGTGTCTTTTAGGACTAAGGCTGGGATGACATCTGCAGCAGAAAGCATCACAGAAAGCCTTCGACGAACTCGTCAGCTAATGGTTCAGGTTAATTGCTTGTTCCCCATAGTGTTCATCATGCATTTATCATTCATGATATTTTGGAACTTTGTTTAAAGCTTATTTGGTTTCTCATTGTATGTCTATTGTCAGGAGGTTGAAAGAAGTGCTAGCACACTCATGACTTTTGGTAGGTGTTTTTCTATTCTTGTGCTAGTAGAGAACTGATCAGTTCATTTTTAACAGTCTAATAGTAATTTTTTCGCTCTCAAATTTAAAATGAACAAAATTTAAGAAGAAGCAACCTCAACTAGACAACTATCAGTGATAGTTCTACCTCCATCTGATCTTGTTGCCTCCTAGATGCAAAAATCATTAGACTGTTTCTCTTCTAGATAGAGCTCATCAGAATCGTAAACTTTAAGTTTCATAAATTCATAGATTTTTTTTTTTTTTTTTTTTTTTTTTGCAATAAATCAGTAGACTGTTTCTCTTCTTAGATAAGCTCATGGCAGAATCGCTAAACGTTTAAGTGACATAGAATTCATTAGATTTTGCTTTTTTTTTTTTTTTTTTTCAGGTTCAAGTATGTGTTGATAACAACATGGAATGGTAACGCCCAATAAAATTGGCATATTATCACCCAACACGTCGGGTCCCTCAACCATCTAGCTTATATCCTGTGCTTTTCTGTTCAGCTGTTCAGAATACACCTAGCAAAGCTGAGACAGATTAAAGCGGATTTAACAGATAATGCTATTATGATAAACAAACACTCTCCATGCCCACTGTATTAGGTTATAAGATGGAAGCTATTCTGAGATCAGTTTTTCATCATCTTTTGATTATCTTTCAATTTTCTACTTCTCAGTTTACATGCATTTTTGTGATGATCAGAAGCAACGAGACTGGTCTGATGATTTGGATTACAGCTCCACAAATAGAGAAGAGTATATCATCCAATAAAATGTCATTGGCTATTGACCTATAGTGTTGTCTTTTTTTTTTTTTTTTTTTTTTTTCAGTTCAATATTGTTGATAACAACATGAATGGTAACCCAATAAAATTGGCATATTTCACAAACACGTGGTCCCTCAACCATCTAGCATTATATCCTTGTTTTCTGTCAGCTGTTCAGATACACCTACAAAAGCTGAACAGATTAAGCGATTAACAGAAATGCTATTATGATAAACAACACTCTCCATACTGGTATTGGTTATAGATGGAAGCTATTTCTGAGATCAGTTTTCATCATTTTTGTTATCCTTTCAATTTTCTACTTCTCAGTTACATGGGCATTTGTGATGATCAAACAAGATACTTCTGATGATTTGGATTAAGCTCCACAAATAAGAGAAGAGTTCATCTAGATGCATGTTAAATGTTCTGTTATTATACAGATATGGTCTCATCTGGCACATTAAACTTGTTACACTACTTTGAAGTTGTCTTTTGCTTCCTTAACAGTATAATATGCTCTGCCTTCTCTTAGTTTGGCAGTTCTAGAAAATAAACGTTTTCAAGAACCTTTCGCTAAATGATTTTTATATACCAATATTAGTTGGTGCTTCATGAACTATAACATATAGCTGATTTCTTGCTCTCACTTTGACTTCTATATTTGGTATTTGAACGCCACTATTATGTTTTTTTGTCCAGGAATATTTCCAGAAACCTGTCCTAATGATTTTATGGTGGCTTTGCAGAGGAATCAACAGGTGTATTAAGGAAGGCTGAAACTGAATATAAGGGCCATCGCTCACTGTTGATGCGGACCCGAAATTTACTCTCAACAATGCAACGTCAGGATGTCATTGACAGGTTTAGAAGCAGAAAGGGGCTTTTCTATCCTCTTGTTTACTAATTATCTACAAAGACTGATGTTGAATTTTATTTGAACAGAGTGATACTTGCAATAGGATTTATCTTGTTCTCTTGTGCTGTCCTTTATGTGGTTTCAAAGCGTATTGGACTGCTCAAGTTGCAGAGAACAGTTACTGCTGCCATAAAAGCTGGTATGGCTCAACAAGGTGATATTAGACGAAGAGGTGTTGAAAATGGGCCTGGTTTTGCTCAGGTTTATCAAGATGCAGTTCCCAAGGTGGAGGCACCTTTAGGAGAGCCTATGCATGATGAACTTTAAGATTGTAGGTTTTCCTTGGAACAAAAAGAAAAAAAAAGGTGCGTATACTATGCTAATTGCTAGTGCTTCTCAGCTTCTTTTCTTATTTCCTTGGGCTGCCTCTCACTTCAGCAAAATCAAGATATAGCCATGCAATGGGCTCCAATTGTTCTCATGTTTACACAATTGTTTTATTTTGTTTTTAGATTACTTTGGCGTGATTTATGAAAATAGCTTGTTATTGGACAGTAAGAGAGAGAAAAAATAGAATAAAGGAGAAGAATAGAAGTTGTTCTCTACTGCTATTTCCTTTTTGTATGCATTTTTACAACACTTATGTTGGCACATACATGTAATACACTCAATTAAATAGCTAAGATAAGAACAGTAAGAAGACAATGAGGGGCCAAAATATTACTCAACAGTTTATGCAATCTGCTTATTTAAAAAGCTGTCATATTGATGTGGCTTTTTAATCTCAACAAGAAGTGATTAATCATGATCTGTACACACCATACTGACTTTAAAGTTGATGAAACATTGTTGGCAAGAGGTGATGATTGGGTGAAAGTGTTTATGCCAGAAGCCAGAAATTTCTCTGTGTTTTTGTATTCAGTAGATAGCCTCCGTTTTGGCCCTTTTTCTGTACTCCAACACAGGTGCATGTGCTGTTCTCGATCAAGTACTCTGCTGTGTCTATGGCCTTTAGCCCTGAACTTCCTGATCTTTTTAATCTGCCACTGCTCATAAAAATAGCACAGAGTGAAAAATCTAAATATGAGGAAAAAAAAAGATTTATTTCAATTATATTAGTAAACCCTAATTAAAAATGATTCTTTTTGGATGAAGGCGCCCATTAAAGAAAATCATTATTTGTCTATAATTTTATATAATGAAATTGGATTCTCAAATTTACCCTAACAAGGCAGTGGAAAGACTTCTCCTTTGGCCAATAATGATGAAATCAACACCTAACATCTTGCTCTTGGCAAGAATTGCAGTACCCTTATCTTTATCTCTAATTCTGGCTTCCGTTTGCATCTTCTCTATCCGGATTCGGATTTTGGGCTGAGCAACCTCACAAATTTGCTTCATAGCCTCAAGAAAATCAATGTCTCCTCCAAATTCCAGATTAGGAATATAATTTGAAGGAAAACTTGACCTTCTCAAGAATGAAAATGTATTCCTCCAAGAACCAGGGTTTTCCACATGGAGAAGGATAAGCTCATCATTCTCAAGAACTACATGAGAGAGTGCATATTGAAGTGCACCGGCCGACTCTCGGCTTGGATCAGCCACCAGCATTACCTTCCTTGCCGGAGATGTTTCACTTTCCATGGCCAGTGGCTGTTGCTACGACCATGAATAACGGTGGCCACTGCCACCACCACCGCTCACCGCAAATGTTTCAAATTTGATGTTGAAATATTTTGGTTTTTGCAAAAACAAAAATGATTTCCACATTGTGTTTTTTTTGTATGTTTATCCCCAAAACTACTAACAAATTCTTAGCTAATGATTTTGTGATTGACAAGATATTGAGCATTTTTCTTTTTCTATATTTGGAATACAAATTTGTGCTTTCCTGTCCTATGCTAAATCTGGAGGGACTCTGCGTTTCTTGAAACCCCAGTCTTTGACTTTGCCAATATACCTTTTACAATTAAAATTTTAACTCTTGTGTTAGTTTTTAATTGGCATACATTAATTAAACTATGTATAGCATAATGCAAACAACCATTTGAAATTTAAATCCATTACTTATTTAAACAAGCAATAATAAGAAAACGTGAATAATTTGGAAGCAAAAATAATGTTTCTACACTTTTCCAAAAAAAAAAAAAAAAAAAAAAAAATGCATACATTAATTAAAACTAGGTGGTCATAGCATAAGTGGCTAGGACGGAACCATTGAAATTAAATCCGATGTACTTATCTTAAACACAGCGAAATAATAAGAAAACGTTGAGATAAGGTTTTGGAAGCAAAATAATTGTTTCTACACATTTTCCAAAGAAATAAAAAAAAAATAAAGTGAAAAAAAAAAAGAAAAAAAAGTTATCCTACCATTTTAAAGTGCAATTAATAGAAACCGTAAAAGAAAGATTCAGAAACAGTAAACTAGAATCATATTCTCACGTTCACTTCATCCATCACATTTGGAAAAATCAAAAAGGTGGATGGATGGATCAATTTTACTCTTCAGTTAAACTCATCAAACTCCACAAAAATGGTTTCACAATCTTTTACTTTCAAGGTTGAACTGCCAAGATTCATCAAAAAAAAAAAAAAAAAAAAAAAAGTTTCTACATTAAAAGGCAATTAATAGAACCGTAAAAGAAAGATTCAGAACAGTAACTAAGAATCATATTTCTCAGTTACTCACCATGGATTTGGAAAAATCCAAAAAGGTGGTGGATCAATTTTACTCTCATCTAAATCATCAAACTCACAAAATGGTTTCACAATCTTTTCTTCAAGGTTGAACTTGCCAAGATCATGACCTCCATACAAGTAATCTTCATTCATCTGCTCCCAGTTATCATCTGTAAAGTAAATACAATTCTTTTCGAACCCTGAAAAATCTTGACCTGAAACTGACATTGAATGGTTACCTCCAATGAATAAAGCTTGATTCTTCAAACTCTCCACTTCGACCCATTTCTGCTCTCTCCCATCCAACTTATAAACATGGAAATTTTTTGTTCTATAAGGACAAACCAAAGGCTGCGTATCTGCATCACTCAAAAGATATTCTTCATCAACAACTTCCCCTTCTTGATTAACAAAATTTCCTATAAACCTAATTATAAACAAAATCTCACCACATGATTCCACTAAATAACTTCGGCTAAAATGTGAACCTCTATAAGTCTCTATAGCTTCTGTCATTGTTCTTGGAATTGAAGCATGAATTACACTTTTCTTTCTTGGCAAGGAAGCACTAAAATCCCAAACTTCAATCGAAATATTAACCGTTAACGCATAAACAAGATCATTAAAGCAAATAATGTCGCAGTAATCCTGGTTATTATTAGATACACCATCAAGAACGGTGCTCCATGCAGAATCTCCAATCTTGCAAAATGCGAGCCTTGTAGAACGGTATCCGTACATTAATACAACAGTATTATAGTTGTTGTAGTTGTTATTTGATGGAGCAGACAGTAAAACAGCTTTGGTAATAGAAACTTTCCTTAGATAGTCAATGAAATAGGACTTACGAACACCAAACTTTGAAAAATCTAATAAAGGGAGTTGAATTTGAGATTGCGAGAAAGGATTGAGAAGGAAAGGTATAGCTTCATTGTCTAAAACTACTAGCCAGCCATGAGAGGATCCAATGCACCAAGAATCTTCACCAAGCTTTTTGCCTATGTTCTTAATATAGTACTTCTTTTGGTCCTCAAGACTAAACAAACAGCGAGTGTCAGAATCATGTTGTTCTTGGTTAGCAGGAAGGAGGAGCAATGGTGGTCTAGAGAATGGAGTGAAGTATGAAGAAGAGAGAAAATAATTTGCAACGGAATGCCAAGAAGAACAAACTGCCTTGAAACGGAGGATTTGAATGAAAGATAGTTTTGAAAGTATAAGTTGTAGAAGTTCAGGTTGAAGCTCAGACCAATCTGGTTCAGGGTTTTTGGTTAAAGAAGGTTTAGAAGAAGAAAGTCTTCTTCTTTTAGGGTTCATGATTATGAGCATGGTAGTACTAGAAATTGTTGAATGAGAAAGTTGAAAATACGCTGAATTGCGTTTATATTTATAGAGTAGGTGTCCAAATCTAATAAGGATTTGGATTGATAGGCCTTAATTAAAGGGATTTGAGTGAATCCTTAATTAAAACGGAGAAGACTGACAACTTGTTCTTTTGAATGTGTAAGAAGTAATTATCATTGCATTAATTGTAGTTGTTAGTACAAAGACCGACTTGAAAGCAGCACGGATGAGGAAAATTTCTGTTCTGATCTCTAAATGGAAATTTGAGTTAAACCCATTAAATATTACATATATCATTAAAATTCTAATAATGACAATCACGTGTCTCATCATTTACTAAATACTCTCCCTATTGTTCTTTTAAGTGAATAATATCTTAAATTTATTATTTATCCTTATTTAATATATTTTTATTAATAAAGAAATTAACCATTATTATTAATTAAATCTTGATATAATCAAAATTAAAATATCATGCTTTAATCTTTGTAGAACACTTTATTTAATAAAAATTTTGACAATAGCTTGTTAATTTTACAAATAATTTAATACAGATCGGTTAATTTTTAATATTATGAATATAAAAATATATTAAAAAAATAAAGTAAAAATCACAGTTTAACCATATTAATTAAAATCTGTTAACAATATGTAAGATAAATCAGGAAAAATTACAGAACGAAAAGAATAGTTATATCCGTGAAAAAATCCGTCCGGATCATTTTTGGATTTTGCGTAGAAACTAGTAATATAGCGCGCCACAATTGTCAAAGGCAACGGTAAATCATCAAAAGTTGATAAAATAATGAGGGGAAAAAGTTACAAATTTGATACGTCTAAACCTTCATTTCAGTGCATAAGAAGTAGTTGCAACTCTACTCAACTCATGATGCAAGATAACTGAAATTACAAGCACATGCCAAATCCTTAATATCCATGGTAATATTACCAACAAGAAACTCTCAATTTCCAAATTTGTTCTCCATTTTGCGCTAAGTTGGATCTAAATTTGCTGCTGTCTGTTGGTCCGTAAGGTAATGCTTCCAAGCTAAACCTTTTAGATTGAGCGTTGGAAATCATGGATCAGCATCTGGTACCTATTTGCAGGTCAAGAATATTGTGTCTCCAGCTGCAATAAGGAAAGGTCAAATTTCATGATCTAACATGAAAGAAGTATTTTGTAATGAAAAACAAGAGTTCTTTCAGATTAAGAAGATACCCACTCGCAAACTTTCAGCTTTTGGCATTTAATTTCTCAAGGAGGATCTTGTTTAGAAGCCCTGGATTTGCCTTGCCTTTTGATATTTTCATAACCTGCAAATGAATTCAATGGTCAAAATAATTTTTCTACAGGGGCAAGTTCTGTTAAAAAAATAAAAAATCAGGGGAAAGATAATGTTTAAGTATTATACCTGGCCTGCAAAAAACCCTTGTATCTTACTTTTTCCAGCACGATATAGCTCCAACTGCTTCGGATTCTCAGACAGCACTTTATCCACCATTTTCTCAATCTCAGCAGGATCTACAATCTGCTATTTTAGAAACATGTGAGAGATATACGACCAGACTTACATTGTTCCCTTATCATGATCTATGTAATTTGTCTCAGCAATTTGAATTCTCTGCATTGGTCACTCTAACATAATTCATCAATCAATGAAACAATACCAATCTCGGACTTTCAGATATGTTGACTTCCTCCAAAATAAAATGATGCTAATGAAACCTTGGTTTGAATTAGTTAATCCTTATACAAGTATTTCAACAATCAATCTTGCTCAAATAAAAAGAACATATCTTTAACAAGATCAGCTTGTTCCAACATGAGCCTCGTGAAGAAAATGACAAACTGTCAAGCATCTGAACTTCCAGTTTTATGTTTTTTCAAAGTCACCAATTTATGTATAATTAGAAGCATCCTTTTCAACCTAAAAGTAACTCCTATGTGACAATACAAGCACAAATATGCCTTAAAAAATAGGCTACTGGAACAAAAGATAACTTGCCTGAACAAGATCCTTTTCTTTTATCAATCCCTTAACAGTTCCACCATTGGCAATGAGCTCAAACAATATCTGCAATTAATAAGGAGAGGCAATAAAAGAGACAATGTTAAAAAGATAACAAGGTCCAACTACCAATTTAGCTATTTTTAACTGCACTTGAATGCCTTCCAGATATGTTTCTTATTAAGTTCTTTGACCATCGTGTACAAGGCCACAAACCCAATTGGAAAAGGAGAATTGAAAGAAAGCTAATAAACTAATATGCTATGGTAACGAGGATTTTATGATCAAAGGCCAAGGAAAAAAGTAAGGAAGCAAAATTTTCAAATCAATTAGCCAAGGGAAACTTTGTGCAGATAATGCATATTAAAATGGTGAGATTCAAAAATAACTAGAAATCAAGATGTTGCAAACTCTAAATAATAAAAAGCAACATATTACAATGATGAGATGGGTAAGGGTATTAAAGAAGTTTTAACATGAATTCTGAAGTGATCTTTTACCTCTTTCCCAATCTTCCCACTAATAGTCCCACCTTTAATTGAAGCAATCAGCTCAGCTAGCTCTTGAGGGGTAAGTTTGATTTCATTTATAGACACCTTTTCATTTTTCATATAGGCAGCAATATCACCCATTATCCAATTTGCAGCCAGCTTCACATCAGCACCCTTAGCTATGGTTGCATCAAAAAATTCTGCAATCTAAGACATTTATTCAATGAATGAAAATCCTCAATCAGATAATCCCAGCATAATACCTTTTTAGGAAACACCATATTACAAAAGTCACAAGAGTTGAGAAAGGAAGGAAAAGTTGCTGAGGGCTGCTTTAGTAAAAGACATTGAAAATGACTCAATGGCCCCTCGAAGACAAAATAACTTTTCATAACTACTAAACAATAGTTCTGTCAAGCAATGTGAATTCAGCATTCCTGTCCCTAAATAGATGAATATAAATTCTAGAAGGCAATAAGTGCAACACCCTAGCAAATGTAACTAGACAGACACTTTGCACTGTTGAAGACTTACACTCATGTCATTTGCAAGGAAAAGGACATCCTGCATGCCTAGGCCCATGTTCTCATACCTCCGACGCTTAATTTCTGGGAGATCTGGCAAAGAATTTTTAATGCTATCAACATATTCTTTTGTGAAAATAACTTCTGGAAGGTCTGGTTCTGGGAAATATCGATAATCAGAAAGCCCCTCCTTTTTCCTCATTGAAACTGTTTTCTAAACAGAGAAAACGGGATTATGAGTTATGATTGACAGGCTGGAGTGCATTTCTTTATGTACTTATTCAGAAAAAAAAAAAAACTGGTTCTGGTTGCTCTAGGAAGAAAAAAATATGTAGTATAACCTGAGCGCCTTCTTCCCAAAGACGAGTTTCTTGGACAATTGAATCAACTTGGCCTTGACTGTGGAGAAGCACTTGCCTTGATATCTCAAAATCAATGGCCCTATTAATTGATGAAAATGAGTTTAAATTCTTTATCTCAACCTGCCAAATCAAAACAAAATGAGACCATCCAAATATTATAAGCCAGGTAAACAAATGTAACTCTTTCAACTTTATAAAAATAGTACATTGGTAATTCTTGTCACCAAGAGAAGAAAGAAAATAGGCTTATGAGAGCATTCCAGCAGTATTCTAAAATTATGCAAGCATGGTGGTAAAAGTAGCAATAATGTTGAATATTCCGGCTCCTAGTAACTCTGAAATACTCTAAATAAAAAGCCACCAACCAAGTCATTTCACTAAGTTAATGAAGTTACCTTTGTACCAAACTCTGATTGCCCGATTGGTCGAATTGAGACATTCACGTCACATCGAAGAGAACCTTCTTGCATATTGCCATTGCTCACGCCTAAATACCTCACCATCCTCTGTAGTTCTGCAGCATATTCTGCAGCTTCAATACCATTTCTCATATCAGGTTCAGAAACAATTTCAAGCAATGGTACCCCAGCCCTATTCAGATCAACCTGAAAAAAGACAATAAAAATAGTCAAAAACCCTATTATTACACACATCTTAAATCTTCTAATAATTCCTAGAAACAAAAGCTCTCGAAAAATAATGATCTTGCTAGTCAACTGAGATACAAATTTCCAATTGATGATACTAAAGCTTAACCAATATATCACAAAACTAATGCAGCAAATAGATCAAACCATAAAACCAGCAGTACTAGGACACCAGATTCCAATTATACATTCAAGAAATGTGAAACCAAATATCATAAAAGACACAGTAAGAATGTAAGAACATTAACACAACAAAGAGAAAAAGTAATTTCCTGTGAGAAACTTCCATTTCCTGAATGAAGTAGCTTCCCTGCATCCTCTTCCATGTGAAGCCTGGTAATGCCAAACCTCCTATGCCCACCACCAAATTCCATAGGGAGATCCAAATCAATGTAACCACCAGTTCCAATTGGTATATCAAACTGTGATATTTGGTATCCTTTTGGAAGATCAGGGTAAAAGTACTGTTTTCTATCGAATTTTGAGTTCAGTGACAGCTTGCAGTTAAGTGCAAGGCCTAATTTCACAGCAAATTCAATAACTTTAGAGTTCAAAACCGGTAAAGCACCAGGCAAGCCCATGCAAATGGGACAGATACTGGAGTTTGGTTGTGCTCCATAGTTGTATGGGCAGCTGCAAAAGGCCTTGGTTAAAGTAGAGAGTTGGACATGGGTTTCTATACCGATGATTGCTTCATAGTCTTTTGTGAGTTTATCAAGTGTTTTGGACTGTGTTTCAGGTGAAACTTTGATTTGCTTACTGTGCTTTTTTTCCCGAGTGGCTGTCTGGCTCTGTGTAGTGCTTTTCATTGTGCAGTAGAACACACCATTCTTTCTTCTAAAAAATGTAGTAGGGTATAACAATAAAGAACTGGTCTGAATGTTTCTGAACAATATGGAAGCCATGTTGTCAATTAATTACTCCAATTCAGAAACCAAACAGTTCTACGGCCGCCTCTGCAAAATATCAAACGGGCAAGAAGCAAGCTACAAAGGTCAAGAAAAGAATCATAAAAAAAGGAAAGCAGGAAATTAACTTATACAAAGTTTAAGACTTGGAATTGGCATTGAACATAAGAACTAAAAGAACTAGATACCCAAGTGAAGACTCATGCTTTAAACTTGAAATGAGCAAAAGAATAATACTACAAATGGTATTAAAATAAGGAGAAACTGCTTCTTAAGGTGCGTACCCAGAAAGTATGCCCGTAAAAGCACTAAAATTGGTAAACGAATGTAAATAATTAAAACAAAAAAGAGAGAATGAAATGCTGTAGAAAAGCTAAGCATGGATTAGTTACAGTTTACCAATCAAATACAACAAGAGAATAGAAAGAGAGCAGAGAGAAAAATTTCGTTTTCGTTTCCAGAACCTCTTGTTGTTGAGGGTAAAGTTGAGACCACCGTAGAGCAACCAAAAATCATCCGCAGCAACACTGGAACCAAATTATCTGTTTCGGAACAAGTGAAGGGAGGCTGATGCCACGTCAACTGTAGAATGAGCCAATAGGGGCGACACATAGGCTAGTGGCAGGACCGTAAAAGTGAAAGAAGAAAGAGGCAAAAATGATTCAAAGCGGCTCACAGTTGAAGCCAAGTTAACTTGAGCCGGGTTCAATTAATTAGCAATCAAAACGTTGCCGTATTCGCAGTAAGGAAAAATCCCAATCCCTGTTCTTCCCCAATGTCTCTCAGCTCGCATCGCCCTGTCTCCCCTCTGCCATATTTGCTTGCTCTATCTGTCTCTCTCGCTCCCAGTCAGTACGTCCCTAGTTTTTCTATCTCTCTGGCTTCCTCAACTTTCCCAGCAACCAAACACTTCAAAGAAGAAAAATTCCAACAAATATAAAAACAGAAAACTAAACAAGAGATAATTATACAATTGAAGCAAACATCGTTTCATTGCAACACTTCAAATTACAAGATTATGTTTTCCTCTCTCACTTATCACCATTTCCACCATCACCGCCATCAATGCCGTTAATAAAAATCTTACAGGGAAAAAAAATTAAAATAAAAGAGGCTTTTGTTCGAGATGAAGGATTTGCAGAACCTGACACTACAGGGAACGTGACAGAAAAGAGCGGCAGCAACTTCGGCTCCGCTTCTCTCGGTGTAGTTGCCGGTGATGGATGCAAGTAAAAGCGCTTCTCTTTGATTGCTTTCGCTCTCTGCGTTAATAACTAATAAATTATCATTCACGCTATTATTCTTGTGAATTTTGTTGTAATTACTCAAGGGAGTGTAAAAATTTAGGATATTTTGCTGTCCAAGTCGGTAAAAACAGGTCGGTTATTAAAGAAGTAACCGGACTGAGAATGAGAGCTGGGAAATCGAGGGGAGTGGGAGGTGGATTGCAATGGCTTTTCTGTTGCTGCTATGTAGAGGGAATAAGAGACTGTGGGTTGCGGTTGTATTGGTGTTTCGTCGCGCTGTAAGAGCTTCAATCAAAACATGGAAGACCAGAGACAGAACCAGAGAGCGATGCGAGCTGAGACAGTTTTCCTTACAGAAAATGCGATGTGGTTTTGCTAACTATCTTGCGCCCAAAGTTACAATTTAGAATAATAGTTATTGGAAAAAAAAATTAAATTAGGGTGAAATACAATAAGGCACTAAGTTCATGTATTTTTAATTATTAATTCGAACATTTTGGAAAAATAACATAAGAAAAAGTTCTCAATTTTGAAACTTATAATAATGTTCATCGAAACTTTATCAATAGATATTTTATATTTTAAACAATTACGACTTTTGTAATTACCATCCAAATTCAGTTGAAGAAAAAATAAAAATTGGTTGAGGAAGACCTTTCTAAACTACTTTTCAAGATTTTGTCATCATTATTCTTTAAAAAAAATTCTATCAATATTTGCATTGAAATTTAAATTAAAACAGTTAACAGTAGAATTTTCATTTAAATCACCTATGCATCACCTTATCCCATTTGCATAAATCTTCTTTTCCTTAAAAAAATAAGGAATTTACTGGACTCTGCATCGAGTTAACATGTTAACATTTTCTCATCCCAAAAAAAAAAAAGTTACCATCTGGGTACACATTCTGCAAGTTGAGCAACTTAAAAACAAAATTGCTGCCGCCACTTGCAATTTCAATTGCAGAATACAGTTTTCATATACATGATACATACAATCAGAAACCTCCCTTACCCTTACCTCACAATTTTCTTCATTAAAGTAGCTTTTACAAAATGGGTAGTCAAAGGTGTAGACATGTTAATGGACAGGCGTGGTTTCAAGAGAGAGATTGCTTGTGCCAAAATTCCGATGTTTACCATCAGCAATGTTGCTAAGTTGGAATCCCTTTCTGGGTAGCTGGTTGATAAGAAGAGTTTCCAGTTGGCAAGCAATGCTCTTTCCTTTAACTATGAAATAAAGAAAAGAGGCATTATACATCCCTTCCTTTGATCGATGTGCATGGACTCGGCCTTCAAGATCATCTGTCTGCTCCAACATTTAATGAATGGCTCAGGAATTTAAGAGATGAATAAAATCAAAGGGATCTATTCAAGTCAACAGAGATAAATCACATCAAATAACATATAGAAATTGATATGGGCAAGATGCAATTTCATCTCTATTGAAATGAACTGCTATTCAAAGTAGTATCTAAGAATTAATGTAGGAAGTAAAGAATATGTTAAAGGGAAGTACCACTCCAACGTATAGCCTCTTGTCTGGTCTGAACATGATATAGACACATGAAGCACCGATTGTTGATGGAGGTGGCTGTTCCCTTGCACCAATGGCAACACACTGCACTGTTTCAAGTTCTGCTGTGTTTTTCTGCTTGTAGAGCTCAATGAGCTTCCTCTGGCATATTAGGGTAACAGCACTCTCAACGTCCTTCTTTTGCATGACTTCCATCTCTTTGGCTGATTTGGTATCATGATGAAGAGCTCTTGCAGTAGCTTCCGTCAGTGCAAAATGGGCTTCATTGGAGCCATTAACAGTTCCGCTAGAATGGATTGGTCTTTTTCTTTCTTCAATCCTTTCGGGAGAGACTTTTTTAGCATAAGCAGAAAAATACAATTCTTCAGCTCTTTGGACAATTGTTTCTGGGATCCCTTCCTTCTTTGCGGTTTCAAAAGCAAGGCTTTCTTTACAGATCCCATCTATCAATCTCCAAGTTGGTTTTGTTTGTCCATTGACATATTCTGTTCCCATTGCTTTACATGTGGTGTTCTTTGTATGAAGTGGCAAATCAAATATTCCATGCAAGTGAGTAGATACAATACCCAGACAACCGATTTTATCAAGGGATTCAATAATGCTTCCAGCAATACAAGTCCCTTTCGCAGTTTCTGTCCCTCGGCATATTTCATCAACAAGTACAAGACTCCCTGATGAGGCTTCAGTTATAAGAGACCGGATTTCTGACATTTCCACCTAAGAAGTTAAAACCATGTAAGATGGATAATGTTTGATTACCAGGAACTATTTAATTAGAATTAATGGAGTATAAAGCAGTTGAGCACCTGGAATGAGCTTTTCCCATCGGCAGGACTATCATAAGATTTCATGTGAAGCATAATGGAATCAAAGTGAGGAATCTCGGCTGATTCCGCAGGCACCATAAAACCACATATTCCCAGTAATGCAGATGCACAAATTGATCGAAGCAAACTAGATTTACCACCTCCATTTGGTCCTGTCAAAAGAATTAAGGACTGCATATCAACTGTATTATGTACAGCACTGCCTTCTGCTGTATCAAGCCAATATGGAGATAGGCCCATTAATTTCATTCCATTAGCTCCTTCCAGTGATTTCCTGTCCTACACTCAAAACATCGAAGAAGTTAAAAATCATAGCAATTTCATGATGCCAAAATTCTATGACAGGTGTGAACACTGCAGTCTTTGTTATAAGCCAGTTCAAGATTTAGTCCAACACAAGCATTGTTAAAAAAGACGAATTTTAGCAATATATATTATAAACAACAGCAGAAACTGTCAGTACAAAGACTATCAGGCAGCCAGAAAGTCCATAGCATTATTTTTAATTACGAAAGGAAATTGAAATTTATAAGAGGCAGAAAAAGTTTTCTTAATAGATTTTTGTTCTATGGCTCAACGAGGAGGGGGAGGGGGAGGGGGCGGGGGTGGCAACTGCGAATGGTTGTCAGAAAAGTTAATACAATAAGGCAAATCACTGACCAAAGGTTATTAGTAATGCAATATTAGCTAAAATCAAATAAGGTCAACATTGAATCAACATGGACAGATGACATATTACTACCTCTGTCTGACTCAAGCCAATAAGAGTGGGGAACACCCATTTCCTTCGCCTCCCTTCACTGTCATAATCAATGAAACCCAAAATTAAAATACGGTTGATTAATATCAAGTATTGGAGATTCAAAGATGATTAGAACTATAGTAAAATTAATAGTCCCAGAAAAACAATGTGATGGAAACTGATGGCTTGTCTAATTGCTGATTATCAATGAACTTCATCAGGAAATGGCCATAGTCAATTAAGTCAAGCCTTCAGGCAAATCAGCCTCATCCAAGAACAGCAATATTAAATACAAGTCTGCATCCATCTTCAGTGCTTTAAGGTGGATCTTATTTGTATTCTTATATTCAATTTTTGGTTGTTGGGATTCAATTTGATTGCAGTAAAACAGTGTCTTTGTGCATTCACACACGCACATTTAAAGAGCAAACTTGGGATATTCTGAATTCACTCGGATAATTAATATTTGTATGGAACAAAGATTTTAATTTAGTAAATCAGTAAAGAGACAACCAAGTTTCATAGATGTACCGGAATTTCTCTCAGTTTGAGATTATTATTAAACTGATATGACCAAATCTAATCCAAAAGTTTTTATCCAGGTCTAGAGTATCGCCAAAATACATTAGCATTCAAATTTTCTTAGCTCACTGATAATCTAGCAATTATGTCAAATAAGCACTGCAAAAAGGACAGACTTACTGCAACAGATGATTTAAGCATTACTGGAACAGATTACCCAACATAAAAACCCACCTCACATGAGCAAATAGTGCCTTTGCAATAACAAGCAACATTGATGCAAAGATAAGGATATTGATCCTTGACTGCAACTCAGCAGAAAGCCCCCTCAACAATTCCAAGACCCTTGCTTTTGCCTTATCAATAGCGGCGTGATACCTGAACAGAGGTAAAAGAATTTTATCAGTCAAACACATTAAAATAAAACATATGAGGCCGTGGTTAATAGCTTTGAAGAAAGCAAGCATGGAAACTTTTGTGGCTTTAAGTTAAAAAATGAAAAAAAGAAAACAGAAAAAGAAGGAAAAGAAAGAAAAGCTCACCTCATTAAAGCATCCTCCACCTTAATGGTAGTGAACCATTCCTCGCCAACTTTTCTACCTTTAGAGTCCACAGCAGGTTTAAGCTGTTTAATTTGTTCTTCCCCTGGGGTACCAGCCCAAACTGCCGGTGCAAACCGTTTTCCCTTAAACCATACAGATTCATGCTCTCGAGCATATGATACTTCTCCCTTAGGACCACCAAGAGGGGCCATGCTGGCTTTTATTCTTGAAATGATGGGGATGAAATCTTCAGTGACCTGCATGAATTGTAAAAGCTTGAAAATATATATAACCAAAGAAACATGCCACTTATCTACCAAATAAAAATTGAATAAAGCAAATTCTACGAGCGTTAAAAATAAAACAATTCTATGCATTTATTGACTGAGATGAGAATTAGAAAATCAAATATTTAAGCATAGCTCAAGAATCATAAAGTTTTAAGGTTAATTGGCAATGTCCCATGTATACAGGTGTTTGTACTAAACAAATGTTTCTATATCATCTTGAAGTAAAATAGATGTTGAGATGATAGATGTTGAGATGAGAGTGCAGCACTAATAAAAATCCATTCCACACCAAATCTGTAAAAATCATGATCATTATGTAAAACACATCCTAGATTAATGATTCATTAAGTTCAAAGATTTGGATTACACCATGTAATGACCATTCATGGTTCTTGGAAACTTGTCATAAATTCAAGCTGGAAAAAAGTTCAAATTTGGCTGTGAAAATTTTGGGGTTGAACAACTAGTAGTTGCTCCTAAGTCCCAGACATAAAACAAAACACCCCCTAATTCAGATTCTCTAAGTACTCCATATCTTATAATAGCATGTCATCGAATTTTTTTAGCTTGAATTTTATAGGAATCAAACATGGTATCAACTAATAACAGGAATCAGTTGCGGAAAATTACTGCTGATGACAAGGCCTGTGCTGCACTTTCCACTTCTGCAAATTCTTCCTCTATATGGATCCTCTTTACACGACCTCTCCAAGACAACTCCATATCCTCAAAAAATTCACTAGGAACGACAGAATGGGAATCTGACTTTCGGTCAATTTTATCTTCTAGATAGATCATTTCACAAATTCTATCTGAAGCCCATTCACATTCATTGACCTGCAGAAAACAAGGAAAAAAACACATTATAACACATTAAAGCCCATGAAATTGTAGGAGGATGATAGCCAAAAAAAAAAAAAAAAAAAATACCATGGTATCAATTCTAATCAACCAGGGAATGCACGTCTTGCGGACACACATTTACTAGAGCTGATCTCGACCACAGGACCCTAGAATGCTCGCAACTCTTCCTCACGTATCCCTGACGAAAAGGGATTACTGTGGCCTCTATATAGAGATCTCTTTAACACGAGCATCGTTTCCTGAGAGAACAACTAACCATATCCTCTATAAATACATTATATCTAGCATCACGAGAGTATAACGACAGAATGTCGGCAAACTGTCACTTAACGTGTGAGTTAAAGCCCATATACAACTTATTTACTCATTTGCATCAGACTTACGCACTCATAGTATTCACACACACAACATATTCGTAGCTGAGAAAGACCCATTACAACACTACACATTGACTCATGTTCACACACAATATAACTAAAAGCCCGATAGAAAAATTAAGTATAAGGTAGGATGACATCATATAGAGCACCGCAACATGAAAAAAGAGTAAAGAAAAAGAGAAAATAAACGACACAAAAGAAAAGAGAGAAGAGAGAAGGAACAAAAAACACAGTACAGAGAGATACGTCCAAAAGCATAAATGGAGCTAGAAGATCTGCTTGTGCTATATACTAATAAGCATCTCGAGTAGTCGATGAAATAGGCGATGGTAGTGCTTTGCGTCATGTATTGAATTGATAACCGAACATAGCGAGAAGTGCCAGTTGACTTTAATGAAGAGATGGCGATACTATATGAAACTAAAAAGCTAAATATCATTAATCTATTCTGCATCCTTGGAAAATAATTCCTCTGGCAGGTCATTATCTTTAAAAATAAATTATTTAAAAAAAAAAAAAAAAAAAGACAAAGAAGAGAGAGAGACTACAAAAGCATATATTAGAAATTGCTTTGCTTATACTAATAAGCATCTTTATGAAATGGTGTTTTGCGTCATATTAATTGACACAAAGTGCCAGTTCATAAAGATGCGAGCTAAACTAAAAACTAAATCATTAATCTATCTGATCCTTGTAAATATTTCCTCTGCAGGTCATTATCTTTAAAATAAATATTTAATTGTTTGAGGCTTAAAGACATAAAATTAACATACTGATTCACATACTCGTCTTTAAAGAGGGAAACCTGAGATAGAGGAGCTTTAAAATTCATTGGTTACCCTTAGAAAAGAATATGTGCTGAATACCCATAAAAAAAGGTTTAATAATGAGAACTGAAGTCTTGGATTCTTTAACAAGATATTGTTATTATCTTTTTCTTCTAAATACTGGGCATTAAGTTCATCTAAAAGTAAGATATAGTGCCAACAAATCCTGGATGAATAGGAGTTTGTAACCATATTAGCAAACTAGTGAAATTTACGTTTGTTCTTAGAAAAGGCAGAGTCATTCCACTTACTAATGTCTCGAAGTCAATTTTCAATCCAGTTGCCACCCATGTAGGATCCATTAATGATTTTAGGATTTCAGTGAGCTCCAAGTTCCTATGCATGTGCAATATCTCATCAAGCACATTTTTTATTCTGCAAAACTCAATATGATTGGCCTCCCTCAGTTCAAGTAGCTTCACTAGCTGCACAACATGAAGCGAAACAATGGAATTACATGTAGAAAGCATAATGAAAGGAGATGGTTGATTAAACAAAAGGGACAATACAAAGCATGCAAGCGAGAAATCATTCAAGCCTTGTTTGGATGGAATGAGGGAAGGGTTATTACAGTAAGCTAAAGGAAATTAAGGTAGGGAAGTAAGTTTTTTGCGTTTGGGAGGTATCAGAAAGTACCTTGTAGTGGAAGATTTTATTTTTTTAAGGAAATAGTAATTTATGCATATTAATTTAGTACTTTCTAAACTACATTTCAAGGGCATTAATTAAAGCTCTATTAAAATTTAAAGTATAATAATAATATAGGTTCTCTAATAATAGAAATTACTTATATGTTAATTGTAGGCCCACTTCTATTGGCAACGAATTAGCAAAATTAGAAATGAAGGAAAAGACAAGAAGAACAAATAAGAAAAATCAAGGAATAAATTTAAAACAGAATATAAATAATAAGGATAACTTTGGAGTTTTATATTATGACCATATTTTGGAAAGCAAAATGTTTAACCCATATGCCTCCACCCCAATTCGGTGGGTTTAAAAATGGGGTGTTCAAAAAACCTTAAAAAACATTTCCCTCCCTCAACCCCTCTTCCCAAACAACTTATTTATCCCACCTTACCATATCTTACTCCCCAAAAACCCCAAATAATCTTTAAAACTTTTCATGATTGTTTCAATATAGACAACTAAACTATGGAAATATACAATCCAATAGAAGCTCCAGACAGTGACTGTATGCAATAAATTGAAGCAATATACATATGATTGCACAATGCAGTTACTCTAGCTGAATAAGGTTCCTTTCATCTAATTGCATCACTGAGATTTACAAAAAGAAGCATTAAATAGAACATAAATTCTTTTACATCTAACGTATAGGTCTTTTTACATCTAACATCCAGAAGTAATAGAAAACAACCTTTGCAGATGAAACACAAGTAAATTCTGGGATAGAGCACGTAACATTGCTCATAAGTTTGCATATTGCTGCCAAAGAAATAAAGTTTAGTAAAAACTTTGAGCATCATTTGAAACATATAAAATAAAAACTTTGAACTTGGTTGCACCATATAACAATGAAAAGCGCTGAAAATAAAAATAAAATACAAAGTAAAAAAAAAAAAAAAAAAAATGAAGGGGAAATTATTTAAACTTCAGTCTGCACCCCCTTCCCAAAAAGGTCCTTCAAGTTTGCATTGCTGCCATTCCCTTTTTTACTAACATAAAATCCATTAAAGTTTGCTCAGTTAACTTTTTCAATAAAATCCACAATTTTTACTATATAGTTCAAAGTTATGTAGCTTCCATATTTCTCATTCATTTGTACATTATCTTGGTCTTCAAAATCTGAAGTTCAAATCACAAAACTACTATTTTACTCTTGGATTTCAAGATTACTATTTCAGTAAACTTTGACCAAAAAATAATGAAGCAAACCACCACAGGGATAAAGTATCAAACTGAAAACCAAGTGTGGCAAAGCTAAAAATAGATCTGACCATGGGAAGACAGCATAATTTACCCCTTGTATATTCTATCTTCATGCACACAATCAAAAATGCATCCTGATATTGTACAGCACATTCACTCACAAGTCAGCTGAACTGAATGCACTTCCAATAACCAAAAAACAAATTACCAAACACCAAGTCAATGTGAATGTGAAAATTCCAACCTTTAAAAGAATTAATTATTTAGTGTGATAGAAAAAAAAAATACGTATGAAAACATTTACCCACAACAAAATTTATCGCCGAAACACCAAAGTAGTTATCCAAGGGGATTTACCAAGTAATTTGATTTATTTCAAATTCAATAACCAAAGGAACAACCTACATACAGTATGTTTGACAACTCACCTTGAATGGTGGATGCAATTTCATAAGCAGGAGGATTCAGAAGAAGATCTCTCACATATCTGAGAAATCATAAATTAATAACACATGTTTTGCAAATCAGTTCTATTATGTCATAGGAACAAAGAAAAAGAAAAAGCATGCAGAAGAGTTACCACAAACAAAGAACACAATAAAGTAGAAGAAAGCAAATTAATCAGACAATTAAAAAACAATAACCTTAGTACATTCTTAGCAAGAACTTTATTTCACTTTGTAGGGAAAACCTATTGCCATAACTTTGTTTCACTTGAGTTCCAAGAAGTATAGGAACTCAACTAAATTCCATTAAATAATTCGTTGCATAAGCTGAACCAACTTTCTGGTCCACATCCCTCCCCCAAGTGCCTCAAAAAAAAAAAAAAGGAAATAAAAAGAATAGGTATCGGGAAAAAGATATGGCAAATGAACTTGTTGTGCTCATCAACATCTACCAGTAAATAAAATCAACAATTTGCATCAGTCAAGCCAATACATAGACAACATTTTAAGAAAGAAAATTTCTTACTTACAATACAGGGAGACCTGAGCAATTTGATGGAAGCAATACCTTCAATAAACAAGGTATTCCTTCTGTTGGTATGACACCTGAGAGTATGAAATACTTGTTATAATATTGGCTGGCACTACATAAAGAATTCAATTTAAACTGTCTAAGTAAAGTTAAATTGACCAATTTGCGTTGCTGTTCCAAGGTGCAATGAATGGGGCCTATTTTCTGAAGGCACAGTGACATTTCTGAAAGCAACTCCATTTTCAAGACCATAAAGCTCCCTGACCTAGAATTGTCATAAAAGAATGCAATATTTAATATCATCAAACTATATAGCAATGAGAAAAGAACACACCAGTTCAAGTGCAATAAAATCATTTAATTGAACCTTAAACAAAAGCTCAGTGACAGGATTGCCTTGAAACCATTCAAAGTGTCTGGTGCTGCATTCTCCCCATAAAAGGCCACCCTCGCCAAATTCTCCCCAACGACAAGTTCCTGCAGAAAAGAATTGATGCAATAATAAGTAATAACTGATTGGAGAGAGGGAACATGTAGCTCAACCCAAACCCAAGATCACTGACATATCAAGAATTAAAAGGGGAAAAAAACGCAGGCTAAACATCCATAACATGGTGCAAAAAATAAAGGTACATGGCATCACTTATAGTGAGGACTGATGACCTAATAATCCATTACTGCCATGTGCACTTCTATTCCTCTCATGCAAGTGATGTAATCTTTATATATACATGCCTAGGAACAAAGATCCAATAAATTGACCATAAATCACAATGCACTCAGAATCCAAGTATTTACAGTTTTTATTTTTTTTTTCCCAATGATGGTCATTTTAATGCCTTTTGCAAAAAATCAGAGTAAGAACCTTGATAAACACTATAGCATATAATTAGTCATCTGTTTGTCAACACAAGAATCAAGATTGATCAGATTAGTGAAACTGGTAATAAATGTTACTCACCTCATAATTTCTTGGTAAAATACATTTTTTGTCCAGCTAATTGTTAGATATAGTACTTTATTTACATAAACGCCAATTATTCCTAATTCAAGACAGTCTGACATCTGTAATTATTTCATTCATACATTTACACTCTTTATAATCATATAAAGCAAAGTTCAGCTTTTAATTGGAGAGCCAGAAGGTCAAATTTTACATTAAAAAAATAACGGGAGATGGCTCAATCATGCAAACCCAAGTTTGCAACTCCACCCTGTCGTTCCTGCAGGATCTGGTTTCCCTTTTTTCCTACAATATCACTTTTGCAACGTATAACCAATGACGTATCAGTTATCAAAACCACTCCAAAATTAACATAGATGTATGAATAAAATGATGACACCAATTCATCCAAAACAAACTTTTCCATTTCCACAAAAACAAGAACCTTAAATATAACAAAATAATGGTGTACAAACCTGAGGAATTGTTTCTTAAAGATGTATGAAGAAATAGATGATGGTAGCGACATGTACGAAGCTTGGCAACTAAAGCCTCTTCAGTAAGACCATCTTCTAATGAATATGTCTTCATAGCCTCTAAGACTGAGACTATGCAATAACCCCTTGCAGAACGTGATATTCCTATAAATGCCAGAATTATTTTACAATCATAAGATCCTGTTTCTTTTTTCCCCTTTTCTCTTTTTGGGGTAATAAATCTGTCAACATTCTTAATGTAATTTAAAGAAAGAAAATTCCGTACCAACCACGGGCATTGGTTCTGGGAAGTCAAGATCATGGTCAACCCCCACAAGTCCAAAAACATATGGACTGCCTGGATGTGCATGCCTGAGTACAGAACAACATGTGAATTTCAAGTGTTACGAGCAAACAATAATTTACAAAAAAATACAAAGAAAAATTGCAGCATGAGCAAGTACCAATTTCTATGCCCCTTAATTTGAAAATTTTGCTTACTTTCAAATGTGCAACTATCAACATGATCTAATTCATATGTCCAAAAGTTAGCTTTCACCCTTGAGAAACATGCTTAAGATAGTGGCCTATGTACCAATTGTTTTAGACAACAAGTGAAATAGTGTACTAATTTGTTGAATGTAAAAAGGAGATGCTTTTTTCGAAAATCAGTTTGGCATCTGGCACACCACCATCAACGGTATAATAAATCAAAATTTTAAAATAAATATAACACAAAATTAAATCTGGAATCATACACGTGTAATTACCCAGATATAAACCGGCTTTTACGTGAGCGGGCCTGTGTTGGACCTTGTACTTCCTCCACTATGCACTATGAAACCGGAAAACAACAATCACTTAATAGACTAGTCAAAGAAAAAGGTAAAAATATAATGCTATTCGACAAATAACATCAAATCCTACTGTTCCAGAGATGATGGAGGCTGCCAATTTTCAAATTCAGTTGTGTGCATTTCATTTGAAACAGAGAATGCATCCAAATGATTGCAGTACTTACCACAGAATACCCGTTTCGTGTCAAGTCATCTAAAGTTTGCCGAAGGTTCTGCAGAATGAGCATTTTAAAATTATAAAGCATTGGCCAAGTGTGATATTGAATATAATAAACAAAATGCTTCTTTAATTATACTACAATTGATCATCCAGATGGAAAAGAAACAGCTAACTGAGATTTGTCCAAGAGAAATACACAGAAACAGATTATACAATAAAGGCATTCCTTCTCCAGGAGCGAAATTTGAAGAAAGCAGCAAGATAAAACAGATAGAAAAATGTTTGCACAAATGCAGAGTTCTGACATCTCTTTTAGGATGCAAATGGAGCAACTATGAATGCATCACACAAACATCTTCTGGGGACATGAGCAGAAAGCAACATATACAATCACATAAATATGCATGTGCATTGATAAATTTATATTATCATATATACATTTTCCAAAAGTGACTCCGTTGCTGCTTTGGCACTAAGAATCACTTCTTAGAATCTAAATCAAGCAACCTCAGCAGCTGAGCTGAAATTCCATTTTTAGCGCTTTAGAATTTTTTCCAAACCATATGATGATCTACTGTTTCATTCCAAAATGTCAAATAGGTGAGATCCCCTCAACACCCTACGGAATGTGAGTCTACATTCAGCCATAATTACCACCTAGGGCTTTTACCAACCTGAACATCAATCTAGAATCCTGTTTCCCCCTTCTAAAAC
This sequence comes from Jatropha curcas, assembly GCF_014843425.1. The sequence continues at coordinate 3,970,817 of NW_023590739.1, forward strand.
CATGAAAGAGAACAATTCAGATATTTACGGCAAAATAAACCATTGAAAATACACGTATTTAAATTAAGTAAATAGATTATAAGCATGAAGGAAATAATTCATATACCACAACAGGGCAGCCAGCTCTAGGAATGCTATCTGATCTCAACCCACCAAAAGGATTCAAACCAGCATATTCAACAAGAAAACAAGCATCTATTCCAATTGCTTCATAAAAATCTCCAACCTGAAAACACAAATAGATTGTTGTGTTTGTCATTGCATACAGATGAGTATAAAATGAACACAAAATTTGAAGTTTGAAAGATGCAAGACTTGTTTTGAATATCTCATATGAGAGGACACATAGCCTAGCAATGAAAGGATGATAAGTTCCATACTCTGCAGAGTAAAACCTCACGTGGAAACTTGGACTTGAACTGCAACATCTCCCAATTGAGGTTTCCTTCTTTTAGACTGCATTGAACAATTTATTATTTCCACAACAGTCATCAGAAGGAAGCAAGAGTACAATCATTGGAATCAAAATACCATTCAAAAAAGAGCAACTTTGGTCAAACATTCATCGAAATCACCCTCTCCTTTTCTCATACTTATACACAAAATGGTAAGAGCATATCGTCAAATTAATAAGAGCTTACCTCCCGTTTTTCAAGTTAACATCCAAGCCAAGCAAATTGGAATACATAAGCCTTTTAACCAGCTGAATGGTAGAAGGCTTCCTGCACTGCTGCAGCCTCTGCAATAAGATACACAGCAGTCGATAAATTCCATAAACAGATAATCATTCATAAAATTAAGAAAAAAAAAAAAAAAAAAAAAAAAAAAAAAAAAAAAAGTTTAACATCCAAGCCAGCAAATTGGAATACATAAGCCTTTTAACCACAGCTGAATGGTAAGATAGGCTTCTGGGCACTGCTCGCAGCCCTCTGCTAATATGCTACACAGCAGTCGATAAATCCATAACAGATAATCATTCATAAAATTAAGACAAAAAAAAAAAAAAAAAAAAGAAAAAAAAAAACCGAAAAAAAAAAAAAAAAAAAAAAAAAAAAAGAAAAAAAAAAACAGACCTCCTTCCACCAGATTATGTGGGAAAGATCCTTATCATCCAAAACATTGTTTGATGCTTTGGATTTCTTTGTAACTCTTGCATTTCCTTTCAAATTTTTCTGTTCTTTTAAGCAACATACCCGCTCAACATCTTTTCTCCTGCTTTTAATAACCAGAATCATACAATTGAACTCCAAGCCAGCAATAGCAATCCTACAAATAGTTAAATGCACAAGCAACATATGCAAAACATATAAGCAACCAAACGAAAACGTAAATGGAGAGAGAAGTTACAGTAACGACGGTGACCGAGAAAATGAACTGTATTTGCAAGCAGGGGAACGGAGAAACAAAGTGAGGGAGCGCCACTTGGGGAGTGCAAAGACGACGTTTCTCGCAACTAACCAGTACATTCTGGGAAATAACTTTGTTCGTACAAATTTGTCTCTCAATCTCGCTCTTGCGAAATGAATTCGTTTGAAAAAATCATGAATATATTGAAGGTAAGATTCAGAGAATTTCACAATTTCTAGGGTTTTTGGGGATTTGAGCTACTTCTCCACTGCTTCAGCTCTGCCCGCCACAAACGATTAGAGCAACGGGGTTTTGTTTTGTTTTTACCATGAGTGGATAAAATATACGGATGTATTGGGGAAACGAAAGAGCAGAACACCCGTTTTTCGACGACTGTCGTTCAGTCTCGCGAGACGATAAAAAAGGCTTCGGAGTGAAGACAATGGAAACGACTTGTCAGTTTGTGGGTGCAAACTGCATGTCTCGCTTGCAAATCCAAATATAGTTAAGGCCTTTTACAGCAGGAAATTACGACGATTCAAATTTAATATTCAATTAAAATTGCATGAAAATATACCGGTTTTTTTTTTTTTTTTTGAGTGGAATGAAAATATACCGGTTAGTTGCTAGTCTGGTTTTGATTCTGAGCCATTCAACAATTTTGGATTACATAAAAAAATAATAGAAAAGAAAAATATTCCAAAATAATAAATACAATATTTTTCTTTTGAAAAGAAAAAGAAAGAAAGAAGAAGCACCACAACAATAGTATAGAAAATTTATTCTTAGCTAATTACATTTGGCAACAACAGTTAACAGCGTTAGACGCAGTTTCAACACTAAACTTTGCAACTGCAACTGCATCTACATCTGAAACTCCATTTTTGCCCTGATAAAACGAGAACATCATAATACAGATTTAATTAATTAATTAGCTAATTCCAAGAAAATCAAATAAGGATTACTAATTAAATACTTTATGTTCCATTTAAATTAATTATTTCAAGATTAAATCTGAATTTTCAAAATACTTTACCTGATCGGCCAATCCATTATTTCGCTTCCTATTTGATTGCAGCAACGTGTAATTATCAAGAAACAAAGCATCCTTATGATGATTAATATCTTTATCGCGATAGCAAGAAATACAGAGATCATAAGTATTCCCAGAGCCATTGAAGCACTGGACACAAGTGAAATAGACACCATCAAGAAAGACCCTGCACTCGTCACAAAAGAAAATTCTTTGGCTTGCGCATATGTAGTGTACAGTCACAATTTCATCGAAATCCAATGTGCCATTTCCATCCTCATCAAACTTTTTAAAGAAATCAGGAGTGGAAATTGTTTTATAACCTTTCTTGTGCTTGATATATTGTTCATATTCATCGAAAGTAATTTTTCCATCTCCATCTTTATCCATTTCGTTGAAGAGATCTTTCGCTAATCGCTTCTGCTTTTCTGATACGTTAGCATAATAAGCTTTTGCCGTCTCCGATATCTCTTCCATCATCTGTATATTATCTTTTCTGAACTGAAGCTTATTTATAATCTTTGATCGATTATCCAAGTTGTATATATACAATCTTAGCTAAGTATATGAAATTTCCTTGCACCAGCCTTTGATATAATTTTTTTTCTTCATGTAGAATTGGCTATTAGCAACAAACTAATAATTAAGTCGATTAATTATTGTTTAAACTATAGTTTTGCATAGACATTATCGTTTTAAATTGTCTTCGTTTTTTTTTTTTTTTCCATTGTATTTTACCAATTGTCTATATGGAAAAGGGTCAAACACAATAAGATACAGACACACTAATGCATAATTAGCAGATTATTATATATTGTGATTAATTGAAAATTTCCATCATAAGTTTAAAATTGAGATCAAATTCATATTAATTAATTAAGTCAAATATAATAATTAAATCGATCAACTTCAATGGATCAGTATTTATTTTTTTTCATTAGCTAACTGTTAGGAATAAATATGCAAAGAATATTAGGAAATTACAAAGAACTCATGACCCATGCATATGCTTCATCCATATGGATGAAGATGATGAAAGTCTACTGAATAGCCAAATCACAAATTGAACAAACAGAAATGATATAAAATTTGTGAGTTTTAGGACAACATGCAATGTATAGAACTTCCAATTAATTAAGTTTTTCCTGGACACAAATAATTAATAAAAAAAATGTAAAAACTTCCAAGGACTGCTTCACATAATGCAACAGGAGGACAAAACAGCAGCAGCTAATTGAGCTCCTGCTGGAATTGTTTCCAGGCGATTCTGGGAAAATGATAACATTAAAAATAGAATCAACAAATTGTAGAGAAATGTGTCAAGCAAATTATTTAAGCGGAATTAAAATATAATTGCAGGAATTGAACTATAAATATAGAAAACAAATTACGAATTCTGTTAATTTTTCATTTATGTGAAAAAGAATTACAAATGTAATTACAGAATCCTCTGCGAAATGGTAAAGGGAATTTCATATATAAAAAATGAACGACTGTAACCGATTCTTTTGGAAAACCAATTATTTTTCTCACAAACGAACACATTCTTCCACGAATCTGTAGTCCAGTGAGACCGTTATAGGTGTCGTCTAACTCTTTCTTTCTTATGAAGTAAGTCACAAATTGAGAAAAAGATAACAGGAGACGACTTACCAAGTCCAAGTTCAATGAGAAAAGCGCAGACTCGTAAATTATGCACAAGTTGTTTCATAGACCTGTAGACGTTTACACAAGTCCTGTAGACGTTTACACAAGTCTTCAATGGTTATCCCTCTATCCCATTCCAGGAAAAGTACTTGGAAATTGAATATATACATAATAATAAGCTACATAAATGCAATCTTTATGTATTATTTGAGGGAAGATGGGTTTAAAAAGAAAAAACAAAACAATCCAGAAGATTTCTTTTGAGCAAATTTACATTTGGTTACATAAGTTAAAAACATTAGACGTAGTTTCCATACCAAACTTTGCAAGTTCAACGGTCCCCTTAACTCCTTTGTTTCCCTACATCATAATATAGATTTAATTATTTCCAGGAAAGTCAAATACTTTAAAATATGAATTCCAAGATTATTTCTGAATTTTCAAAATATTGTACCTTGCTTGCTGATGCATTATTCTGATTCCTCTTGGCTTGCAGCATCGTGTAATTATCGAGAAACACAGCATCCTTGTGATGATTAATGATATTCTTATCGCGATAGCAAGAAACACAGAGATTTTGTTCATAAGTTAAAAACATTAGAACCGTAGTTTTCCATACCAAACTTTTGCAAGTTCAACGGTCCCCTTTAACTCCTTTGTTTCCCTTACATCATAAATATAGATTTAATGTATTTCCAGGAAAGTCAAAATACTTTTAAAATATGAATTCCAAGATTATTTCTGAATTAATCCAAAAATATTGTACCTTGCTTGCTGATGCATTATTCTGATTCCTCTTAGGCTTGCAGCATCGTTGTAAAGTTATCGATGAATCGGAATACCTTGCTTGCTGATGCATTATTCTGATTCCTCTTGGCTTGCAGCATCGTGTAATTATCGAGAAACACAGCATCCTTGTGATGATTAATGATATTCTTATCGCGATAGCAAGAAACACAGAGATCATAAGTATTACCGGAGCCATTGAAGCACGGGACACAAGTAGAATAGACTCTATCAAGAAAGATTCTACACTCATCGCAATAGAAAACTCTTTCGCTTGCGCATATGTAGTGTACAGTCACAAATTCACAAAGCTTCATAACGAATTATTGAAGTGGTAATTAGGGCACCCTTATGTATATACACACACGATGACTCCAGCTTTCAAATTTTTTACTTTGTAAGTAAATAAAGTTTGTAAAAGCAAATACTATTATTTATTTACATATTAAATTCATTCTAATTTTAATTTTAAAATCAATTTAATATGCATGGAAGTAACATATAAAATAAAAATGATTTTTTGAATTTAAACATACATTTCCATTTTTTTTATAATTTAAAGGTGAACTAATTAAAGTCTAAACCTCCAAATTATCTATTCCAAGAGAAATATTGAACGGAGCTTAAAATTAGTAGTTGTTTTATTACTCTTTATTCGCCATAAACTCTTTTATGGGCAAAAGGCCTCTTCGTGAGCATAAATTTAATTTTCAAACTTCGAATTTTTTTTCTCCTTTTTTTAGTTATATTTATAGATCAAATAAAAGTTTTATATTCAATGTTTTAATTTCAAATCGAATGGATTTAAATTATCAAACTTAGATTTGAATAAAAAAATGAATTAAGTAATATTAAGAAATTTAAATTTGAGTGAAATTTTAAAAATTTATTTTGTTATGCTTGAATATGATTTAAAATGGCATATTTTATTATCCATATATATTCTACATATTTATATAATCCTAAAATAAGAAAATATCATTAAAAACCTGACTTGGCACTCTCCTCTTCCTCCATTATCTTTTTTTTCTTTTGAATTGATTTATCCTATTAACCTATTGGATAATGTGTAATTTTCTTTGGTAGGAGACGTACCATATTCAGATATCTTCCTTAGCAGTTTTCTTATCTAGCATTTACATTTACAATCAGGTTAGTCAACTTATGTCAAGTCATTGGTACACTTTTTAAATTTAAATTTACAATATCAAAAATTAGGCTGCAGTGATAACTATTTATTTTCATTTATCAAGAAGATTAAAGTGGAAAATAACAATAAAACAATTTCACTCATTGTGCGGACCTTTGTTTAGTTATTAAATGAAATTAAAACAACGAGAAGTATAGTCAAGCACACAAGTTTTACAGCTCTCTTTTTTGTTGAAGGCTGCAAAATATACATTTTACATGACAGAACAATTTGATGCAAGATCAGCAGCACTACTTAAATGCTCAGCAAAATTACTTCCATGTCCCGAAACATTGGATACGACATCAGCAGAAGTACTTCCATGCTCGGATAATCCGGATGCAGCGTCTGGTTTACTAGTTGCCACAAACTTTGCAGTATTTATTCCTAAATTCACCATCGAGACCCCTAACATAGCTGCTGTAAGTTTATCCCTCGTACGTATCTGAAAAATCAAGATGGATCTTAATTATTATATGCATGAAGATTTGTTGTTTGATATTTCTAAGAGTAACAGAACTATGTTATATTATATATACATACCTTACCACCGGAGCTTCGAGTTGTGGAGCCATTGTTATCTGCAGAGCCTTTAACTGCGAAGCAGTGGAGTTGTATATTATCGACAAAGGTAGCATCCTTATGATGATCAATGTTGTTTCTGCTATAACAATCATAACAAATATTATAGGGATCCCCAGAACCATTATTGAAGCATTGACGGCAACTCATGTAGGATCCAGAGAGAAAGACCCCGCATTCTCCACAATATATCAGTTTATTGTTCATGCAGAGGTAGTAGACAGTGATATATTCATCGAAATCGAGTCTGCCATCTCCATTTGTATCCAATGCTTTGAACAAATCGGGATAAGTAAGCTCTACAAGCCCTCTTTGTTTAAAATATTCCGAGTATTCCTTGAGGCTCACTTTTCCACTTCCAGTTTTATCCATTGCACTGAACCCATCCTTTGCCTTTTGCATTTCTGCAGGTGGCAAGCTTCTATAATAAGCTGAAGCATCCAGTCTTCAATGGTTATTCCTCTATCCCATTCCAGGAAAAGTACTTGGAAATTGAATATATACATAATAATAAGCTACACAAATACAATCTTTATGTATTATTTGAGTGAAGATGGGTTTACAAAGAAAAAACACAACAATCCAGAAGATTTAGTGAAGATGGGTTTACAAAGAAAAAACACAACAATCCAGACGATTTCTTTTGAGCAAATTTTACATTGGTTACATTAAAGCTTAACAACATTAGTGACGTAGTTTCAATACCAAACTTTGCCAGTTCAACGGTCCTCCTTAACTCTTAGTTTCCCTATCTCATTAATACAGAGATTTAGATTATTTCGAGGAAAGTTCAAATAACTTTATAAAATATGAATTCCAAGATTATTTCTGATTTTCAAATATCGTACCTTGGCTTGCTGATGCATCATTCTGATTTCCTCTTGGCTTGCAGCATCGTGTAATTATCAGAAACACAGCATCACTTGTTATTGATTAATGAATTCTTCATGCGCGATGCAAGAAACACGAGATTCATAAGTATTACCGGAAGCCATTGAAGCCACTGGACACAAGTAACTAGACTCTTCAAGAAAGACTCTACACTCATCGCAATAGAAAACTCTTTCGCTTGACGCATACTGTAGTGTTTACAGTCACACAAATTCAGGGCGAACTTCCCGAAATCCAATGAGCCATTTCCGTCCTTATCGAGCTTCCTAAAGAAATCCGAAGAAGCAATTGTTTTAAAGCCTTTCTTTGTCTTAATGTATTGCTCATATTCATCGAAAGTAATTTTTCCATCTCCATCTTTATCCATTTCGTTGAAAAAATCTTTTGCTAATCGCTTCTGCTTTTCTGATAAGTTTGCATAATAAGCTTTTGCCGTCTCTGATATCTCTTCCATCATCTGTATATTATATTCTCTCTTCTAAATTGAAGATCATTTATAATGATTGATTAATCTTAGGTATTTTGGAATTTCTTTTAATATATTCTTTTCTTAGTTGACTGATTCTTGTTTTAATGTCATTGTCGAATACAGCCTTGCATATGGGCAATGGCGGGTTGCTTGAGCCTAAATACGAAACTTCCATGGTCTATCCTGCGTGGAAAATAGTGAAACACAAAACGACAAAGATACAACAATGGAATTAACCGCATTTCTTCTATGGTCGGACAAGTTGAATGCGGGTATTTGAGCAGCTTCTGAAGGGTTTTGAAGGGGATGATCAAAAGCGTGTTTTGCATTTTCCCATAATTCTGGTCCACTAGTCGTTGCAAACTTTGCAGTATTTATTCCTAAATTCACCGCTGAAACCCCTAATATAGCTGCTGTAAGCTTATCCCTCGTTGTTATTTTCTGAAAAACCGTCGCAATGGGTAAATAATTCAAGTAAAATCGTGATGATATGCATGGCTATGTGTTGTTTGACATTTGTAATAGTTACAAGCTGTACAGTTTTCTTTTTATCTAGGGCCGCTAGATATGGTTTTACAGCTCTGCTAGACATGCAAATCAAGTTCTAATTTATGCACGTGGAAGAGACATGATTGAGAGAAATTTAAAGCCTAATGAGAACTTTATTCCCTAAACAAGTTGGAATTTATTTCCTAAACAATGTGGATTTATTCCCTAAACAATATAGAAGTTCTCTCCCAAGAAGTCTATATAAAGAGAGGAAGGATATCATATCCCATATCATTCTACTCAATTCCATCTCATTCTCTTAGTCTTGTAGATAGTTTTACTTTTTTTAAGAGTTCAAGCATTCAAGAGTTGTGCAAAGGTTCAAGGAAGTCATCCAAGCCAATTGTTAACTAGTTCTTATTTCTAAATTCTTAATCTTGTTTATTTCTTTCATTATTCTTATTGATCATGGAATATCTATCAAGTATTATTGAGTTTTATTTAAGTAACCCCTAATATAGCTGCTGTAAGCTTATCCCTCGTTGTTATTTTCTGAAAAACCGTCGCAATGGGTAAATAATTCAAGTAAAATCGTGATGATATGCATGGCTATGTGTTGTTTGACATTTGTAATAGTTACAGAATTATATATATACATACCTCACTACCAGAGCTTTGATCTGCGGAGCCCTTATTATTTGCAGAGTTCTTGAGTTTTTGATTATCGACAAAGGTAGCATCCTTGTGATGATCAATGTTGTTTTTGCGATAACAAGCACAACAAACGTTATAGGGTTTACCAGAACCACTATTGAAGCATTGAAGGCAACTCACGTACGATCCAGATAGAAACACCATACATTCTTCACAGAATATCAGTTTATTATTCATGCAGAGGTAGTAGACAGTGATAAATTCATCGAAATCAAGCCGGTCATCTCCATCCGAATCCAATGCTTTGAAAAATTCAGGATAAGTAAGCTCTATAAGCCCTCTTTGTTTGAAGTATTCTGAATATCGCCTGAGGCTAATTGTCCCATTTCCAGTTTTATCCATTAAATTGAACCCATTGATTGCCATCTGCTTATCTGCAGTTGCCAAGTTTCTGTAATAAGCTGAAGCAGCCTGTCGTATCTCCTCCATCTTTTAATCTATATCCGTTGGGTTTTTTTTTCTATTTTTTGCTTTTGCTTTTTGGTTTTGTGATTTTCCCTGTATATATTGCTTCCTACATGTATTTCAATTGATCCGCCAAAGTTGAATATTCAATTGGAAAGAAGTTGCCCTACAGTTCATACCGAATCTCAAAGCTGCCAATTGCAGAGAACCTTTCGTCTTTGGACCTTTTTTTTTTTTTAATCATCAACTCATATTTTATTTTATTAAATTAGTAAATAATTCACTACCTAATGAGTAATAGCTGTCCTTATTGGGAAGAAGCCGACAAGTAAAATACTCGCCTCCTCCAATCCATTTAATAAAAGTACAAATGGTCATAGAAAAGTTTAAAATGGCACAGACGATAAAATCATTATTTATAGTATAAATAGCTAGGGCTACGCATTTAAGTTTTTGATATATATTATCTGTTATCTGCTTATATTAAACAGGTTTTTTTATAATAGATACTCGTGGATATCCTACTCATTATTAGCAATAAAATGTATTTTAATTAAATTCGGATCTATTTTTTTTTTTTTAGCAAAAAATATCTTTATTTTATTTATATCTCAAATATTTAGTCCTATAACTTTCAATAATACAATTCCTTTAATCAAATGAGGCAAAAAATTAAAAGAGATAAAAGAAAGAGAAGTATGATGAACTCTATGATGAGTGGTCAAAAGATATACGGCTTGATTTCCTTCACGATATATGTGATGAATGGAAGAAGAGACGGATCTATTCATTCTATATTAATTCGAAAAACATATATTTACTCTCCCACAGTTTCCACGAAGGCTGCTTAACAAATTGCAAGACATCAAGTTCTTCCCACAGTTTCCATAAAGGCTGCTTAACAAATTGTAAGATAGTATCAAATTGTATTTCAAGTGTTTCTCTGAATCCTAACAGGACAACATTTCCTATCCCATTTTCCTCATAGCTAATCACTGAATTTGAAGTGTTAATAAGCTTAATAAGGAATTGCTGAAGTGGTAATTAGGGCACCCTTATGTGTACACACACACCACACGATGACATTAGGTTTCAAATTTTTGACTTTGCAAGTAAAAATAAAGTTTGCAAAAGCAAATACTATTATTTATTTACATATTAAATTCATTCTAATTTTAATTTTAAAATCAGTTTAATATGTCCAAGTAAAAATAAAGTTTGCAAAAGCAAATCCTATTATTTATTTACATATTAAATTCATTCTAATTTTAATTTTAAAATCAGTTTAATATGTATGGAAGTAACATATAAAGTCAATTTAACTAAAAATGATTTTTTTGAATTTAAACATACATTTCCGTTTTTATTATAATTAAAGTCTAAAACTCCAAATTATCTATTTCAAGGGAAATACTAAACGGAGCTTATAATTAGCAGTTGTTTTATTACTCTTTATTGGCGACAAACTCTTTTATGGGCAAAAGGCTTCTTTGTGAGCATATACATAATTTTCAAACTTCCATTTTTTTTTTCTCCTTTTTTTTTTTGTTATATTTATAGATCAAATACAAATTTTATATTCAATGTTTTAATTTCAAATTGATGGATTTAAATTATCAAACTTAGGTTCGAATAAAAAAAATGAATTAATTAAGAAATATTAAGGAATTTAAATTTGAGTGAAAATTTAAAATTTTGTTCTGCTGTGCTCCAGTATGATTTGAAATGGAATATATATTTTTTTTTATCAGCAAAACGAGATTATTTATTATTAAGAAAAAGTATTGTGCAAATAGAAAAAAGCTCTGCATCTCCTGGGAACTATATCCAAACCAGCAAGCTTTATTATTATAAGATGAAATTAAACAACAAGAAGTAGATATTTTACACTTCGTTGAAGGCTGCAAAGTATAAATTTTACATGACAGTACAATTTGATGCAATATCAACAGCAGTGCTTAAATGGTCAGGAAAATTGGATGCGACGTCAGCAACATTACTTCCATGGTCCGCAAAATTGGGTGCAACAGCAGCAAAATTACTTCCATGGTCCGAAAAGTTCCATGCAGTGTTAGCAGCAATATTAGTTCCATGATCAGACAAGTCGGCTGCGGAATTAACAGCATTACTTCCATGATCGGACAATTCGAATGCAGATTCAGCAGCACCTGAAGTATTTTTTTGGGGACCATCGAAAACTTGTTTTGCTTGTTCCCATAATTCTGGTTTACTAGTTGCCACAAACTTTGCAGTATTTATTCCTAAATTCACCACAGAAACCCCTAATAGAGCTGCTGTAAGCTTATCCTTCGTAGTCATCTGAAAAATCAAGATGGATATTAATTGTTATATGCATGAAGATTTGTTGTTTGATATTTCTAAGAGTATCAGAATTATATTATATAATATATACATACCTTACCACCGGAGCTTCGAGTTGTGAAGCCATTATTATCTGCAGAGCCTTTATTAACTGCGGAGCCTTCATTAACTGCGGAGCCTTCATTAACTGCAGAGCCTTTAACTGCGAAGCAATGGAGTTTTATATTATCGACAAAGTAAGCATCCTTATGATGATCAATGTTGTTTCTGCTATAACAATCATAACAAATGTTATAGGGATCCCCAGAACCATTATTGAAGCATTGAAGGCAACTCATGTAGGATCCAGAGAGAAAGACCCCGCATTCTTCACAATATATCAGTTTATTGTTCATGCAGAGGTAGTAGACAGTGATAAATTCATCGAAATCGAGTCTGCCATCTCCATTTGTATCCAACGCTTTGAACAAATCGGGATAAGTAAGCTCTACAAGCCCTCTTTGTTTAAAGTATTCCGAGTATTGCTTGAGGCTCACTTTTCCACTTCCAGTATTATCCATTGCACTGAACCCAGCCTTTGCCTTTTGCATTTCTGCAGGTGGCAAGTTTCTGTAATAAGCTGAAGCATCCAGTCGTATCTTCTCCATCTTTTAACTGTATGTACTGTGTTTTTCTAATTCTTTCTTTTGCTTTTGCTTTTTGGTTCTGTGATTTGCGCTTTATATAATGCTTCCTCAGTATGATTTGCGCTTTATATAATGCTTCCTCAGAGTTCCATCAAAGTGGATGGAAACTTCCTCAATATTAGCTAGTCCTAAAGGTATTTTCTCGGAATAACCTCTTATATCACTTTTTTTTTTTTTAAATTAAAAAATTAAATTTGTCTCTTTAAGCTTTTCCACAAATTGACTTGTCTGTGGGTATAGTTATTGACGAGTTTTCCCTTGTTTTGTCCAATTGGAATTTAAAATTAAGAAAAAACTAATTAAATAGTGATGGGTTTTAATAATTAATTCAAATTCATATGAAATTAAATTACAAATGTTTTGTAAATCATAATTATATTATTAAAATTTATAAATCATTGTCCTTACCGAAAAGAATGTAACATGTATTTGAGGATATTTCTCAACTCTTTCATTACATGTATTTGAGGATATTTCTCAACTCTTTCATTCTATTTAAAGAAGATATGAATAGTTATAGAGAGGTTTGGAACCGGTACAAACAGTGAAATTACTATTTTAACAATATGCTACTCATTACCTACTGTATTAAATAAGATTTTGATAATAGCTACTCATCATTATTAGCAACAAAATGTATTTTAAATGAATTTCAAATTTAAATTGATTAGAATTTGAGAATATAAATTTATTTAATATATATTTTCAACGGGTGTGACACAAATACAAGCAGTAAAATTATAAATCAAACTCCAAAACATATATTTACTTCCGGCGGTTCCATAATGGCTGCTTAACAAATTGTAAGATAGTAGTATCAATTTGACTTGGGAAGCGTACACAGATTTGAAGTGTTTGTCTGAATGCAAACAGGATAATATTTCCTATCCTATCCTATCCTATTTCCCTCATAGCTAATCATTGAATTTGAAATGTGAATAAGCTTAATTTTAAGCTACAGACCAGACCCTATGGACTAATAATTGATAATTGAGCCTAAGGTTCCAAGTGGTAATTAGGGCGCCCTTGTGTATATACACGCAACAACTCCAGGTTTTAAATTTTTGATTTTGCAAGTAAAAATAAAGTTTGCAAAAGCAAATAGTATATTATTTATTTACGTATCAAACTCATTCTAATTTTAATTTCAAAATCAATTTAATATGTATGGAAAATAAAAATGATTTTTTGAATTTAAACATGAACTAATTAAAGTCTAAACCTTTAAATTTTCTATTCCAAAGGAAATATTAAATGAAGCTTATAATCAGTAATTGTTACTACTTTATTTGCTACAAACTCAATATATGGGCAAGAAGCCTCTTTGTGAGCATAAATTCAATTTGCAAACTTAGAAAATTCTGTTTTGTTATGCTTGAATATGATTTAAAACGGCATATTTCACTATCTATATATTTATATAATCCTAAAATAAAAAAAATATATATCATTAAGAATCTGACTTGGCACTCTTCTCTTCCACCATTATCTTTTTTTGTTTAATTGATTTATCTTATTAACCTATTGGATAATGTGTAATTTTCTTTGGTAGGGGACATATAATACTCAAATACGTTTCTTAACACTTTTCTTATTTAGTATTTCCATTTACAATCAGATTAGACAATTTAAGCCAGGACATTGGTACACTTTTTCAATTTAAATTCTCAATATTAAAAATTAGACTGCAGCGATAATTATTTATTTTCATTTATCAAAAAGATTGTAGTGAAAAATAACAATAAAACAATTTCACGCGTTGCGCGGACCTTTATCTAGTTATAAATTGAAATTAAAACAACAAGAGGTATAGACAAGCACTGAAGTTATACAGCTCTCTTTTTTGTTGAAGGCTGCAAAATATACATTTTACATGACAGAACAATTTGATGCAAGTTCAGCAGCAGTACCTAAAAACTCAGCATAATCACTTCCATGGTCCAAAAAATTGGATGCGACATCAGCAAAATCCAAAACATTGGATGCGACATCAGCAAAATCCAAAAAATTGGATGCGACATCAGCAAAATTACTTCCATGGTCCGCAGAGTTCGATGCAGTGTTCGCAGCAATACTAGTTTTTATTCCTAATTTCACCACCGAGACCCCTAATATAGCTGCTCTTAGCTTATCCTCCGTAGTTATCTGAAAAATCAAGATGAGCAAATTTACATTTGGTTACATAAGTTAACAGCATTAGACATAGTTTCAATACCCAACTTTGCAAGTTCAACGGTCTCCTCAACTCCTTTTTTTCCCTGATAAAAGATAAACATCATAATACAGATTTAACTGTTTCCAGGAAAGTCAAAAACTTTAAAATATGAATTTCAAGATTATATCTGAATTTTCAAAATATTTTACCTTACTTGCTGATGCATTATTCTGATTCCTCTTGGCGTGCAGCATCGTGTAATTATCGAGAAACACAGCATCCTTGTGATGATTAATGATATTCTTATCGCGATAGCAAGAAACACAGAGATCATAAGTATTACCGGAGCCATTGAAGCACTGGACACAAGTAAAATAGACTCTATCAAGAAAGACTCTACACTCATCGCAAAGTAAAAAAAGACTCTATCAAGAAAAGACTCTACACTCATCGCAATAGGGAAAACTCTCGGTTGCGCATATGTAGTGTACGTCAAATTATCGAAATTCAATGTGCCATTCGTCCTTTATCGAGCTTCCTTAAAGAATCCGAAGAAGCAATTGGAACTTTAAAGCTTTTCTTTGGCTTAATGCGTTGCTTATATTTCATCGGAAAGTAATTTTTCCATCTCCATCTTTATCAATTTCGTGAAAAATTTTTTGCCTTATCGCTTCTGCTTTTCTGATAAGTTTTGCATAATAAGCTTTTGTGTCTCTGATATCTCTCCATCATCTGTGTATTTATTCTTCTCTTCTAAATTGAAGGTCAATTTACAATTGATCGATTAATCTTTAGTTATGCTGTCTCTGATATCTCTTCCATCATCTGTGTATTATATTCTCTCTTCTAAATTGAAGGTCATTTACAATGATCGATTAATCTTAGGTATATTGGAATTTCTTTTAATATATTTTTTTCTTAGTTGACTGGTTCTTGTTTTAATGTCATTGTCGAATACAGCCTTGCATATGGGCAATGGCGGGTTGCTTGAGCCTAAATACGAAACTTCCATGGTCTATCCTCTGTGGAAAATAGTGAAACACAAAACGACAAAGATACAAAAATGAACCAGTCAAAGACAAGATTGTGAAACTAATGATTAATTATTTACAGATTATTCACACAAACGGATAACTTGATGTAATAATTAAACAAAATTGATCATTTGATGGAAAATATAAGAAATATCAAACAGATTGTGAAATGTCATAACAAGAAGGCAAATAGTGAATTCATGAGCATCAACATTCTTATTAATGAAGAGATGTTTCCCGTGAGAGTTATTATAAGAGTAAAATAAGCCAATTGTACCCAACTGCTAAAAGCTGTACAGTTTTCTTTTTATCTAGGGCTGCTAGATATGGTTTTACAGCTCTGTTTGTTTTAACTGCTAAATCATATTTTACATAACAGAACACGATGATGCACCTTCAAGAACATTACTCATCTGGTCAGAAAGGCTGGACGCAGCTTCAGCATTATCAGACGAGTATTTTGCAGTTTTAGCGGCATTAGTTCCATGACTAGACGAGTTGAATACAGTGGAATTAACCGCATTTCTTCTATGGTCGGACAAGTTGAATGCGGGTATTTGAGCAGCTTCTGAAGGGTTTTGAAGGGGATGATCAAAAGCGTGTTTTGCATTTTCCCATAATTCTGGTCCACTAGTCGTTGCAAACTTTGCAGTATTTATTCCTAAATTCACCGCTGAAACCCCTAATATAGCTGCTGTAAGCTTATCCCTCGTTGTTATTTTCTGAAAAACCGTCGCAATGGGTAAATAATTCAAGTAAAATCGTGATGATATGCATGGCTATGTGTTGTTTGACATTTGTAATAGTTACAGAATTATATATATACATACCTCACTACCAAAGCTTTGACCTGCGGAGCCGTTATTATTTGCAGAGTTCTTGAGTTTTTGATTATCGACAAAGGTAGCATCCTTGTGATGATCAATGTTGTTTTTGCGATAACAAGCACAACAAACATTATAGGGTTCAGAACCACTATTGAAGCATTGAAGGCAACTCATGTACGACCCAGATAGAAACACCATACATTCTTCACAGAATATCAGTTTATTATTCATGCAGAGGTAGTAGACAGTGATAAATTCATCGAAATCAAGCCGGTCATCTCCATTTGAATCCAATGCTTTGAAAAATTCCGGATAAGTAAGCTCTACAAGCCCTCTTTGTTTGAAGTATTCTGAATATCGCCTGAGGCTAATTTTTCCATTTCCAGTTTTATCCATTAAATTGAACCCATTGATTGCCATTTGCTTATCTGCAGTTGCCAAGTTTCTGTAATAAGCTGAAGCATCCAGTCGTATCTTCTCCATCTTTTAACTGTATGTACCGTGTTTTTCTAATTCTTTCTTTTGCTTTAATTTGCTTTTTGGTTCTGTGATTTGCGCTTTATATAATGCTTCCTCAGAGTTCCATCAAAGTGGATGGAAACTTCCTCAATATTAGCTAGTCCTATAGGTATTTTCTCGGAAGAACCTCTTACATAACTTTTTTTTAAAAATTAAAAAATTAAATTTGTCTCTTTAAGCTTTTCCACAAATTGACTTGTCCTTTCGTATAGGACGGAAAGAACCTAATCAGATTCTTATCAATCTAAAGATACTGTGGGTATAGTTATTGACGAGTTTTCCCTTGTTTTCTCCAATTGGAATTTAAAATTAAGAAAAAATAATTAAATAGTGGTGGGTTTTAATAATTAATTCAAATTCATATGAAGTTAAATTACAAATGTAATTCATTAAATTTTATAAACCATAATTAAATTACTAAAATTTTGTAAATCATTGTCTTTACTGAGAAGAATGGGACATGTATTTTAGAATAATTTCCTCCTCTTTCATTTAAAAAATGTATGAATAGCAATAGAAGGGTTTGAAATAGATACAAACAGTGAAATTACTATTTTTAACAATATGCTACCCATTACCTACTATATTAAATAAGTATTTGGTAATAACTACTCATTATTAGCAACAAAATGCATTTTAAATAAATTTCAAATTTAAATTGATTAAAATCTGAGGATACAAATTTATTTAATATGTATTTTAAACGGATCTGCAAATAGTAAAATTATAAATCAACTCGAAAATATATATTTACTTCCGGCGGTTCCATAAAGGCTGCTTAACAAATTGCAAGACAGTAGTATCAATTTGACTTGGGAAGCGTACATAGATTTCAAGTGTTTGTCTGAATGCAAACAGGATAATGTTTCCTATCCTATCCTATCCTATGGACTAACAATTGATAATTGAGCCTAAGGTTCCGATTCTATTACACAAAGAAGTAATTGTTGAAGCCGTAATTAGGGCACCCTTATGTATCTACACAGAATGACTCTAGGTTTTAAATTTTTAACTTTATAAGTAAAAAAAAAAATTTGCAAAAGCAAATAGTATATTATTTATTTATATATTAAACTCATTCTAATTTTAATATCAAAATCAATTTAATATGTATGGAAACTAAAAATGATCTTTTTGAATTTAAAAGTCCATTTTCATTTTTATTCTAATTTGAACGTGAAGTGATTTAAGTCTAAACATCCAAATTTTCTATTCCAAAGGAAATATTAAAATGAAGCTTATAATCAGTAATTGTTACTACTTTATTCGCGACAAACTCAATATATGGGCAAGAAGCCTCTTTGTGAGCATAAATTCAAATTTCAAACTTAGAAAATTCTCTCTTTTTTTTGTTTTATCTATAGATCAAATAAAAATTTTAGATTCAAATCGATGGATTTAAATTATCAAACTTTTTTTTGTTTTATCTATAGATCAAATAAAAATTTTAGATTCAAATCGATGGATTTAAATTATCAAACTTATATTTGAATAAACAAGTGAATTAATTATGTAATATTAAGGAATTTAAATTTGATTGAAATTTTAAAAATTTGTTTTGTTATGCTTGAATATGATTTAAAACGGCATATTTCATTGTCTATATGTATTCTACATATTTATATAATCCTAAAATAAAAAAATATCATTAAAAATCTGACTTGGCACTCTTTTCTTCCACCATTATCTTTTTTTTTAATTGATTTATCCTATTAACCTATAATGTGTAATTTTCTTTGGTAGGGGACATACAATACTCAGATATATTCCTTAACGGTTTTCTTATTTAACATTTCCATTTACGATCAGGTTAGACAATTTATACCAGAGTGTTGGTACACTTTTTAAATTTAAATTCACAATATTAAAAATTAAATTGCAGCGATTTTTCATTTATCAAGAAGATTACAATGGAAAATAATAATAAAACAATCTCACCCGTTGCGCGATCTTTTTATCTAGTTATAAAATGAAATTAAAACAACAAGAGGTATAGCCAAGCACTGAAGTTATACAGCCCTCTTTTTTTGTTGAAGGCTGCAAAATATACATTTTACATGACAGAACAATTTGATGCAATTTCAGCAGCAGTAACTAAATGCTCAGCGACATCAGCAAAATCCAAAACATTGGATGCGACATCAGCAAAATCCAAAACATTGGATGCGACATCAGCAAAATCCAAAACATTGGATGCGACATCAGCAAAATATCCAAAACATTGGATGCGACATCAGCAAAATTACTTCCATGGTCCTCAAAGTTCGATGCTGTGTTCGCAGCAATACCAGTTTTTATTCCTAATTTCACCATCGAGACCCCTAATATAGCTGCTCTAAGCTTATCCTCCGTAGTTATCTGAAAAATCAAGATGGATCATAATTATTATATGCATGAAGATTTGTTGTTTGATATTTCTAAGAGTAACAGAATTATATTATATTATATATACATACCTTACCACAGGAGCTTCGAGTTGTGGAGCCATTGTTAACTGCAGTGCCTTTTTTAACTGCGGAGGCTTTATTAGCTGCGGATTGGAGTTTTTGACTATCGACAAAGTAAGCATCCCTATGATGATCAAATTTGTTTCTGCTATAACAATCATAACAAATGTTATAGGGATCCCCAGAACCATATTTGAAGCATTGATGGCAACTCATGTAGGATCCAGAGAGAAAGACCCCGCATGCTTCACAAAATATCAGTTTATTGTTCATGCAGAGGTAGTAGACAGTGATATATTCATCGAAATCGAGCGTGCCATCTCCATTTGTATCCAACGCTTTGAACAAATCGGGATAAGTAAGCTCTACGAGCCCTCTTTGTTTAAAAAATTCCGAGTATTGCTTGAGGCTCACTTTTCCACTTCCAGTTTTATCCATTGCATCGAACCCATCCTGTGCCCATCGCTTTCCTGCAGGTGTCAAGCTTCTATAATAAGCTGAAGCATCCAGTCGTATCTTCTCCATCTTAATTGTACGTACTGTGTTTTTCTAATTCTTTTTTTTTTTTGCTTTTGCTTGTGCTTTTTGGTTCTGTGATTTGCGCTTTATTCTGTGATTTGCGCTTTATATAATGCTTCCTCAGTTCAGTTCCATCAAAGCGGATGGAAACTTCCTACTCCTGCATCAATATTAGGTATTTTCTTGGAAGAACCTCTTACATAATTTTTTTAATAAATTAAAAAATTAAATTTGGCCGAAGATACGAACACTAACTTATGATATCATATTACTATATAGAGTAAAAAATATATATATATTCAAATACATTGAATACTCAACTGGAAAGAAATTGTTAAATGGCTGCTAATTGCAATCGCCAACAGCTTATGTCTTCAAGATTTTCCACAAGTTGATTTGGCCTTTTCGTCAAGGACAAAAAGATTCTAATTAGAGATTTTTATGAATATAAATATATTCATTTCAAAAAAAAAAAATATATATATATATATATTTCATTTGACAAAAGTAAATTAAAAGGAAAAGAAATTAGACAGTGGGGTATAGTCATTGGACGACTTTCCCTTGTTTTCGTCCACTTGGAATTTAAAATTAAGAAAAAAAAAACTTTCGTCCACTTGGAATTTAAAATTAAGAAAAAAAAAACTAATTAAATAGTGATGGGTTTTAATAATTAATTCAAATTCATATGAAATTAAATAAATTCAAATTCATATGAAATTAAATAAATTCAAATTCAAATGAACTTAAATTACAAATTTAATTGAAGAAATTGACCCCTAATAGTGATCAAGTCTCAATTAAAATTATTCCATATATCTTTACTACCTAATGGTATTATAGTAAATCTGATTTCTGGCATGTTTTAAGCTCCCATTTCATGGAACTTCTCTATTGATTTTGCCTATTTTACGTTTCATTGTTGTACAAGTAAACATCAATTACTAGAATAGGTTTGGGATGGAATCTTTTAATGGGCCGAAAAATTGGGCCTAAGTGGGATAATTTGGACTTGGTTTGGTTGGGGGCTGATATCCAGTGAGATCAACCCCTCCAAAAATAAGCGTATGCCACAATAGAGCGGCAAGCACACGGTATTCTTTAGTAAAAGGCGAAAGAATAGTTCGCTATGTGCTTACCGCATGGGCGCTTAATTAAGATATCGATTTGAGCTTGTTATGTAGAAAGGTTCCTGTGACACGGTATTCATGTTACCGATGTGGGATTTGTTGCATTACACTTTTGCTGTAACACTTCTTTAAGTCTTTGCCTAATTTGACTATTTGACTTGTTACTTTGGGTAAATAACAAATTCATATTTAGGCCATTTCTACCACAGGCTCATTCAAAATCAAAAATTGACCAAATCAGTTAAGTTTAGTATATATTTTTTTATTAATATTTTGTTAATTTAATAGATATTTTCAATTTTACATCATCTATTCAAAAAATGTAGTTTTTTTTTTTTTTTTTTTTGAAATCTTTCATGAGATTGGTATCTAAATTTTACATATTTGGGTTTCTATTCATTTTTTCTGCTATTTTTAAATTCATAAAAATACTTATCAGTTTTTTTTATTTCAAAATGTTTTCTTTAATATATGCATTACAAGTGCCACTTTTATTTAAAAATTTTATTTTTTTTATATTCATTTGCTTAAAATTTCTTATTGCCAAATATCTCAACCCTTAATTTTACAAACTTGAGATCAATTAATTACTAAAACAAATCCACATTGTGTATTAAGAAATACATCTGGTCTTAAAACATTTCAAATATTTGATTAAATGAAAGTCAAAGTAAGAAAATTATAAATTGTTCATTAAACTTAGGGTTTGATCGGCAAAATTAGTTGTTTTAGTAACGTTTAACCGTTAACTGTTTGATTAGTTTTTCATGAAACGCTAAAAGTTAGATGTTACATGAGTTAACTTTTCACACAATGCTACCATACCCTTTAAAAAATTAATTCAAATGTTATGATACCGAACAGTTTTTTAAAAAAGCCATTTAAAAAGTTATTGCCGAACATAGCTTTAACTCATGTATTTTTCTTGAACGACAATGGTTTCGGGAAATATTGTCAATCAAGTTTTAGAATATTAAGTAAACAATAATATGTCGTATATGTAAACTATTTCAATTATCTTATTAATTACAATTAACTTGATTTTTTTATTTTGAGAAGAGAATTAACTTGATTTAATTAGAATATCCAAATGATAAGATTAGAATATCAAAATGAGTTTTTCATATTGAATATTTCACCATAATTCATGGAAAAACAGTTACATATCAGATAAATTTAACATGCAAAACATTTTTAGGACAAAGTCAAAAAGAATAAAAGTTGATTTTTCATTTATGCGGAAAAGAATTACAAATGTAATTACAGAATCCTCTACGAAATGGTAAAGGGAATTTCCTATATAAAAAATGAGCGACTGTAACCGATTCTTTTGGAAAACCAATTCTTTTTCTCACAAATGAACACGTTCTTCCACGAATCTGTAGTCCAGTGAGACCATTATAGGCGTCGTCTAAGTCTTTCTTTCTTATGAAGTAAGTCACAAATTGAGAAAAAGATAACAGGAGACTATTAGGATACCGGCAATAAAGTTACGAGAATAATTACGCAGCGAAAAAATTAAAATGGGACACAAAAATTTACGTGGTTCACCCTCAACTATTTAGGCAAAAATTTACGTGGTTCACCCTCAACTATTTAGGGCTATGTCCACGGGCCAACTCCGAATATTTCTTCCACTATTAAAAATAGTAAGCTTACAAAGAGAGTAATACAAAATAGTAGCACTCACAAGTGTTTTCCAAAAACACCCCAATAATCTTCACTATTTTTCTAACCCTTAGTTTTAAGAACCCTTCTTAAAACTGAACTCTCTAATGCTTCTCTCGCTTGTTGTTGGTGCATCTAAACTGAGAAACATCCTCTCCTATTTATAGGAGAGGGAATGAGAGAGTCGTGTGTTTGTTACACACGGCTACCATTAATTTTTTAGTTGGTTTGCCGACTTTGAATAGTTGGCAACCAAAACCAACCTTTTGCTTTTTCAAACAGCACATTTTTTTTTCTCTTTATTATTATTATTTTTTTTCTTTTCAAACTGTGTGGGTCCCACTTGAGTGGGCACACCACCACCAACAAATCTCCCCCTGCACGCTCAAGTGAGGACGTCAGCCAAACTCTCCATCATCCCTGCAGCTAATCAGCAATATTCAAATTTGTCTTTTGGAAGAATCTTCGTTAACATATCTGATCCATTTTCATCTGTATGGATCTTTTCAAGCTGTAACTGCTTCATCTCCAATACATCCCTGATCCAATGATATTTAACATCAATGTGCTTTGATCTTGAATGAAAGGAGGAATTCTTCCCAAGATGAATCGCACTCTGACTATCACAGAATATCAAATATCGTTCTTGATGAATTATGAATTTCGAGTTCATTCAAGAACTTCTTCATCCATAGCAACTCTTTGCATGCTTCTGTTAGTGCTATGAATTCTGCCTCAGTTATTGATAGAGCAACACATTTCTGCAATCTTTATAGCCACGACACGGCTCCCCCTACAAATGTGATTAGATATCCTAATGTAGACTTTCTCGAGTCAACATCCCCATCCATATCTGCATCGGTATAACCGACTAATACTGGCTTCTCATCTCCAAAGCATAAACATACTTTGGCTGTACCTCGAAGATACCTGAAAATCCATTTCACTGCAGTCCAATGTTCTTTTTCAGGATTTGAAAGAAACCGACTCACTACTCTAACTAAGTGAGCAATATCTGGCTGTGTACAAACCATGGCATTCATCAAGTTTCCAACTGCTAAAGCATATGGAATCTTTTCCTTTTCTTTCTTCTATCCATCCGTAGAAGGGCACTGGTTAGAACTCAATTTACAGTGGTTAGTAAAAGGACAACTAACTGCTTTAGCATTCTCCATTCTAAACCTTTGAAGTACTTTCTCAATGTACTTCTCCTGTGGCAACCATAATTTCTTGGCTCTTTGATCTTCATGCCAAGAATTTGCTTTACTGGTTTTCTCGTAATCTTCATGCCAAGAATCTGCTTTGCTGGTCCTAAGTCTTTCATAACAAAAGACTTACTTAGCTGTTTTTTCAAGCTATTAATTTTGACAGAATTTTGACCAACAATCAACATATCATCTACATAGAGCAAGAGAATAATATAGTCATCATCAGAGAATTTCTTTACGAAGACACAGTGATCTGAAATAGTCTTTTTGTAACCTTGCTCCCCCATAACAGATTCAAACTTCTTATACCACTGTCTTGGTTGCCTGTTTTAAACATTTACAAGCTTTTCTTCAACTTACATACGTAATTCTCTTTTCCTTTTTCGATGAAACCCTCTGGCTGCTCCATGTATTTTCTTCTTCCAAGTCACCATGTAGAAAGGCAGTCTTCCATCCATTTGCTCAATTTCCAGGTTAAAACTGGCGGCCATTCCGAGGCATTGTCCTGAATTGGATGTCATTTTCACAACTGGTTGAAAGATTTCATCAAAATCAATACCCTTTCTTTGATTTGAATCCTTTTCACACCAGTCTAGCTTTTGAATCGTTGGTTGGGGCTTGTGTTCTTCCTGCTGATCCTGAACACCCACTTGTTCTTCAAAGCCTTCTTGCCTTTGGGCAACTTACCAGTCAAATGTTTTATTCTCATGCAAGGGATTTTCATTTCATCTTGCATGGCTTCAATCTAGTTTCCTTTTGTTTCTTCCATTTTGCTTCTTCAAAGCATTCAGGTTCTCCCCGTCAGTCATCCAATTACACTTTCATGCTGAATATCTAGTAGATGGTTGTCTGAACTCTACTAGACCTTCTTAATGTTTGAGAAACCTTCTGGTGCTAGTGGCTGAACATGAACACCACAAAATCTTCTTTCTGTCAAAATCTTCTTCTGGTTCATTCTGATAAGGAACTTCTGGATTTTCTAACTCTGGCTCTTGTTCTTGTGGAATAGTTTCTTCATCTCCAACTTGTCTTTATCCTGTTGCTGGAGGAACTATTTGTACATCTGTTGAATCATCTTCGGATCTATCGGCAGCTTGCTTCTGAGTCTTTTCAACATCTTCAATAGTCTGATTTTTAACAAATAAAGCATCTCTACTTCTTATCATCTTTTTCTGGAGTGGATAAAAAAATTTATAGCCAAATTGATCTTGGCCATAGCCAATGAATACACATTTTCGAGTCTTGACATCAAGCTTAGACCCCTCATCCTTAGGAATATGCACAAATGTTTTGCAACCAAACACCCGCAAGTGATCATAGGAAACATCCTTTCCTGACCATACTCTTTCTGGAGTATCATACTGTAGAGGAACACAAGGTGAACGATTTTAAGATGAACTGCTGTAAGAAGAGCTTTCACCCCAAAAATCTTTTAAACCAACTTTGCGTGTGAGAGTAAACATTGACTCTCTCCATCCAAAGTTCTGTTTCATTCCTCTCAAGCCAAAACCATCAATTGCGGCGTCTGGGATGGTGTTGTTTTGAGTCGCATACCATGCTATTTGCAGAAGCTGCAGAAAGCATCAAATGGCCTAGTGTATTCTCCACCATTATCTATTCTGATGCACTTCAGCTTTTTGCCTGTCTATCTCTCAACCAAGTTTAGAGATTATCTAAAAACATCTAAAACTTGATCTTTAGACTTTAGAGTGTATACCCAGGTCTTCCCAGAATGGTCATCGATAAATGTTACAAAGTATCGATTTCCTCCATATGACATCATTAGTGGTCCACACAGATCTGAATGCACTAGATCTAACACATTCTTCATTCTAGAAGACTGAGAAATCTTGAAAGCTACTCTATTTTGTTTTCCTGCCATGGAATCAGAACACTTCTCTAAATGGACTTTATCCAATCCAGATAGCATGTTGTTTCTGACCAGAGTTGTCATTCCTTTCTCACTCATATGGCCTAGTCTCGTTTATGCCACAATTCAACTGTACTGTCATCCTCCGCTACATTTAAAGTATCCTCCGCTACATTTAAAGTATCTCGGGCGAGCTTCGCATGCATCACGTACAACTTTGGATCTTTCCTTCCATTGGCTACCACCATGGAACCTTTTGTGAGTTTCCACTGACCATTTCTGAAGGCGCTACAGAAATTTTCAGCATCAAGTCTGCCAACCGAGATTAAATTAGAATGCATGTCTGGTACATGCACGAAACATCTTTTAGAATTAATCTCGAACCATTTTCTGTCTCCAGGCAAATGTTTCCCTTACCGACGACTTTCAACAGTTTGCCGTCTGCTATCTTGACCACACCCAGATTTTCTGGTGTGTAAGATGAAAAATTCTCTCTTCGGGATGTTGCATGAAGTGTAGCCCCACTATCAATTACCCAATTGGTCTCTTGGGTTGCAAGATTGATAGTGTCTTCAATGAACAGTTGGAACTCAGCAATGACATTGGCTTTCCATTCATTCACTTGGCTTTTCTCTTCTTGCTTTGCCTTGATCTTCTTCCTTATCACTTTTTTGAACTTCTAGCAATACCATTTTAATGTTGCCCCTTCTTCCACAATGGATGGCACACAATATTTGGCAAATTTGTTTGATCTTACCCTGGCTTTTATCTCTTGTATTTGAACTTCTTAGATTGGCTCCTCCCTCTGGGATGGTAATTCTTTTTTTAGCATCTGCTAAAAGAATTGTCTGACTGAGATGAAGAAGGATTTTGTGTTTGCGCGTTTCATTTCTTCATTCAGAACAGCCATTTTTAACAAATTCCCAGCTAACCTCCATTATTTGTGGTGTAGGAGTTTGTTATTGATATCTTCAAAGTCTCCCAAGGCTCTTGTAAGGAGGCCAAGCACCATAAGGGGCCACAGATTTTTATCATTCAAATTTTATGCCATATTGACACTGGTGAGAGTCGCCCTGCATCTCATTCAAGTGATTGCTACAGATACCTTCTTAGTTCATCAGCTTCGTCAAATTAAAAATTAATTGGTTGTTTGCCGGATTTTGAGCATATAGCTGGTTCCAAGCTTATCTCATGTTCTGGCGTGAGTCTCGTTACAATGTGGTTGTTACACATTATTCATCGACAATTGTCGAATATAACCACAAAATTGTTTTCATGCTCGAAAGCCCATTCTTCATTCAGTCTTGGTCTTCCGGTTGCTTTGAACCAAAACACGGGCAAATACATTTTGGTTACCATAAAGGAGATTTCTTCATTTTATTCTCCATATATGGTAATTTGCGCCATTTAGGACTGATCATTTTTCTTGTTCTAGCTTTCCATGACTTTTGGGTTGAATAGGAATCGTATATGTGAATTAGTTATCAGTTATAACGATAATTAGTGACTGTATATGTAAATAGTACTATACTAAAATAGAACCTGTATTGCGTGATAGTGCTGTACGTGAATAGTGCTATGCTTAACGATGACGGCACAGTAACTCCAATAGTTACTGTTTCCACCACTCAACTTGGGAGTTACTATTTTTATATTTCATCACTTAAGCGATTCTATGCAACGTCTTTCCGAGGCGGGGACTGCCACCAACGGACTCGTCGTGTAATTTTCTCGTTCTTCGTGGTAATTTATTTCAAAATATATCCACGGGATCGTCTGCTATCGAAGTCTTGGTTGGACCTGTCAAAACCTTCGGGCTCTTGATTACCACTTATTAGGATTACCGGCAAAAAGTTACGAAGACATATTTTACGAGAATAATTACGCAGCGAAAAAATTAAAATGGGACACAAAAATTTACGTGGTTCACCCTCAACTGTTTAGGGTTACGTCCACGGGACCAACTCCAAATATTTCTTCCACTATTACAACTAATAGGCAGACAACGAGCGTAATACAAAATAATGGCACTCACAGAGACGACTTACCAAGTCCAAGGTCAATGAGAAAGGCGCAGAGTCGTAAATTATGTACAGGTTGTTTCATACACCTGTAGACGTTTACACAATTCTTCAATGGTTATCCCTCTATCCCATTCCAGGAAAAGTACTTGGAAATTGAATATATACATAATAATAAGCTACACAAATACAATCTTCATGTATTATTTGAGCGAAGATGGGTTTACAAAGAAAAAACACAACAATCCAGAAGATTTCTTTTGAGCAAATTTACATTTGGTTACATAAGTTAACAACATTGGACGCAGTTTCAATACCCAACTTTGCAAGTTCAACGGTCTCCTGAACTCTTTTTTTTCCCTGATAAAAGATAAACATCATAATACAGATTTAACTGTTTCCAGGAAAGTCAAATACTTTAAAATATGAATTTCAGGATTATATCTGAATTTTCAAAATATTTTACCTTACTTGCTGATGCATTATTCTGATTCCTCTTGGCATGCAGCATCGTGTAATTATCGAGAAACACAGCATCCTTGTGATGATTAATGATATTCTTATCGCGATAGCAAGAAACACAGAGATCATAAGTATTACCGGAGCCATTGAAGCACTGGACACAAGTAAAATAGACCCTATCAAGAAAGACTCTACACTCATCGCAATAGAAAACTCTTCTGGTTGCGCATATGTAGTGTAAAGTCACAAATTCGTCGAAATCCAATGTGCCATTTCTCGAAATCCAATGTGCCATTTCCGTCCTTATCGAGCTTCCTAAAGAAATCCGAAGAAGCAATTGGATTAAAGCCTTTCTTTGGCTTAATGCGTTGCTCATATTCATCGAAAGTAATTTTTCCATCTCCATCTTTATCCATTTCGTTGAAAAAATCTTTTGCTAATCGCTTCTGCTTTTCTGATAAGTTTGCATAATAAGCTTTTGCTGTCTCTGATATCTCTTCCATCATCTGTATGTTATATTCTCTCTTCTAAATTGAAGATCATTTATAATGATTGATTAATCTTAGGTATATTGGAATTTCCTTTAATATATATATATATATATTTTTTTGACTGATTCTTGTTTTAATGTAATTGTCGAATACGGCTTTGCATGGGCAATGGCGGGTTGCTTGAGCCTAAATACGAAATTTCCTGTGTGGAAATAGTCAAACACAAAACGACAAAGATACAACAATGAACCAATCAAAGACAAGATTGTGAAACTAATGATTAATTATTGACACATTATCAAATATGTAGACGATAACACCTAACGCACGTGTGACCTCAGAGTAGAATAATACTGAAAACAAAAATACTATATATTTGAATATTTAATAAGAGCAAGATAATTATTAATAAATAATTAAATAATTTCATGTATTTGCAAAGCATCTTAGGTACAATTTGAGGGAATAAGGGATGGGGGGCAATTGCTAGGTACGATGTAACGTTATAAGTTGGACCCATAAAATAAATTATTAAAGGGAGACAATTTATACCTTTGACGTGAATAAATTATATATATATATATATATATATAATATATATATATAATATATATAGTTTTGGGTAGCTCTTTCAATTAACCATTGCAATATGTATTGATGTGAAGGGCAGGATTATGAGGTTGAGATGTATATTGGGGTAAGAAAATTGGGATTGACCATCACCACTTGCATGTATAATATAATATAATTATGTCTTCAATTCAATATTTGGAATTAAAGATGAAATTAGAATAAATTTATATATATATATATATATATAGTTTTGGTAGCTCTTTCAATTAACCATGCATATGTATTGATGTGAAGGCAGCTATAGTTGATGTATATTGGGAAGAAAATTGGGATTGACCATCAACCCACTTGCATGTATAATATATATAATTATTTTAATTCAATATTTGATTAAATGAAATTATATTTTGTTTTACCATTAATTAAAAGGTATAAGAGATTTTTTACCATTTTTTTTTTTTTGAAAAAAAGAAGAAAAAAAAAGGCACATTTTAGGTTGGCTTTTAACTCGGATTAAGTTAAATCATACTAACTTCATCACTCATTCAATTATAAGCGATCTCGATTATTTCTATATTATTAATTAATTTGAAATTCGTTTTAAAAAAATAGCATTAATAAAAAAAATCGTAGAATTTTATGAATAGAGATAAATCATCAAAATTATAAATTGTTCATTAAAATTAGGGTTTGTTTAGCAAAATTAGTTGCTTTAGTAGCGTTTAACCGTTAACTGTTTGAGTAATTTTTTCATAAAACGTTAAAAGTTAAATGCTACATGAGTTAACTTTTCACACAATAGTACCATAACCTCTAAAAAGTTAGCTCAAATGCTATAATATCGAACAGTTTTTTTTAAAAAGCCATTTAAAAAACACAACCTTAACTTATGTATTTTTCTGGAACGAAAATGGTTTCAGGAAATATTGAGGACCAAGTTTTAGAATATTAAGTAAACAGTAATATGTCATATATGTAAACTATTTCAATTATCTTATTAATTATAGTTAACTTGATTTAATAATCTATTTAAAAATTGGATTTAATTATCATTAAGTTTTTGAATAAATGTATTCTTAAAATTAAAATTAAAATATTATTTAAATATCATAAAATATAAATAAATATATCTAAATAAATTTATGAACCAATTAAATCAAAAGCTCTGTAATTTTAAAATAACTTCAATTTATTAAACCAGCTATTTAAGTTGAAATTTATTTAAGTTCAAAAAAAAATGTAAAGATTTTGTAATTCAAATCCAAATAACTCTGGAGTAACTAATTTAACTCATTTACACACTTTATCTCCCTCTAATACAACATGTTCCTTCTAAGATAATTTTGCCCTCCACTTTTTAGTCATCCAATTAACTAAAATTAAAATTAAATTAACACATTTTATAAGAAGTTCAACACTAAACTTAGGTAAACAAGGAAAAAATATTAAAAATATGAGCATTTTAATGTGAAATATAAAAATTTACAGCTTCAATATTTAAAATGATAAAATTAGAATATCGAAATGGGTTTTTCATTTTGGACATTTCACCTTATTTCATGGAAAAACAGTTACAGAACAGATAAATTTAACATGCTAATCATTTTTAGGACAAACACCAAAAACACAAGAATAAAAGTTGAACTTAAGTAATAGCGGAGGCTAGATCCAGTGAGATCAACCCCTCCAAAAATTAGCGTATGCCAAAGAATAGTTCGCTTTGTGCTTACCGCATGGCTCCGTGACCGGACTGTCTCTTTGAGCTAGCTATATAAGAAGATTCTCTGCTACGTCCAAGTGTTAGCCTTCAACCGATGTGGGATTTGTTGCATTTTTTACTGTTAATGCCTTTTGTATTTCCTCATCATTTCTTATGTCTTTCCTAATTTAACTTCTGTATTGCTATTATTCCTTTTGATTCTTCTATGGCTAACCTTAATTTCTTGATCATTTAACAAAAACTCCATAAAATGGTGGCATTATCATGATATGCTCCTACTACTGTTAATACATTTAGGCTCCTTTTATTTATTTTCTTTATAATGATATAAATTTTATATTTTAAAAATATTATTAAATATGAGAAAAATGCCAAAAAATGGTAAATTATGATTGTCACTAGTGATTGGTGGTTGTGACCAACAGTGGTGACCTGTGGTTGGTAGTGATAGTTGACAATAAATAGTGATTGATGATAGTAATTACTGATGATTACTAAATTAAAAATGTGCTCTTATAATATCATATAAGTTTATCAATTCATGTAAATTGTTTTCCTTTTTTTTTTTAAAATGAGAAGTCATTTTCCTAAAAATTGACTTGATTTTCCTTTGAAAAATATTTCCTATTGATTTATTTTTTCTAAAGTCCAAAATTATAAAAAATTATGAAAATACATTTAATTGTAAGTTATTTTACGAGAATAAACAGGGTTAAAATTATAAATTTTTCTCCTTTGAGAATTAATTGAGGGAACATTCACTTTTGAAATTATATGTTATTTCTTTTAATTATAAAAATAGTTAATCAATTAATTTAATTAATTTTTTAATATTTTCTTTTTTCCGTACTTCATTTAAATCATTATTATATTATATTAATTTATTTATTTGTGGAATTTTTTTATTGAATTAATACTTATATTTGTATGATATAATTTGAAAATATCAAGTAAAGAAAACATAGTATTATTGTAGATTACCAACTTTTCATGAATTCATTAAACACAATTGTTATATATTCTTTAGAATATAAATTATTTATTTATGATAATTATGACTTTAAAAATATAGTCACATTAGTTATATATAATTAAATATTAAAGTTCAATATAAATTATTTTTTAGCAGTTTTATATTAAAAATTTTATTCCATTATTAATTTGAGATATTTATTTCAATTGGAAAATTAACCTCTATTTATAAAACCTGACTAATACTCTCTCATTTTTTGAGGCAAAAGAGTTTATCGGGATTGCAAATATTATTTTGCTACGAGTTAATCCATTCAAGTTATCATGATATAGATTTATATTTATATTATATCTAATATCTAATACTTATTAAATGATTTATAAACATAATATTTAATTGACATTCAATTACTTTCCCCAAAAATTAACATACTATTTGAAGTATTTAAAGTCATTTTATAAAATAAATACAATATTTTTGAGATTGGTCCACAACGAAACAAATCAGCCGCGTGTCGTCAACAAACCAAAGGCCACAAGGTATCCTAATTTACTAGCGGACCCGTGTGATTCGTGCTCCGCAGCCGCCTCCATTTTTCCGAGCAGCCAAACCAGCAAAAAGTCATTATTAGCTCTGCAGCTTTTCTCATTCTCAACCATCTTTCTTCGAAGTTTTTGACTATCACCCTAAGTTTTGATGGCTTCCTCTACCATTTTCCCACCTTCCTCATCCTTCATCGCCAATCAGGTTGATACTCCTTCATATCTGCGAAACCTTTTCATTTCTATTAATTTAAACATTTGCAAATCTCTCAATTCTGGCCCAACATTCTCATTTTTTTTTAAGTTTTTTTATGCTTACTGTTTCACTAAGCTCTGATTTATTCTTTGAATACAGAAGGATCTAGGTCGCTCTGCTTTTTCTTCACCGTCATCGCCATTTTCTATTCCCAAATGCCGGAAATCAATCTCCAAGAAAATTGTATCAGTCATGGCTCCTCAGCAATCAGAACGCAGGCCTGCCACCACGGGCTCAGTTAGTTTCTTCTCATTTTAGTTGATGCTCAGTTTGTCTTTTAATGGTTTTGTTAATTTGCAGATTTTGACTAAATGGTTTTCACCATTTATTTATTTTTTTTGATTATCGGTTAGGGTTCAGTTTTGAGGTTCAGCTGCTTCTTTCATTTCTGCCATCGGTTTGATGCGTAAATGTTTCATAATGGTTTGTTCGGCGGATTTGCAGGTGAAGACTGCAATGACGATGACAGAAAAAATATTGGCCAAGGCATCTGAGAAGCCTCAGTTAAGTCCAGGTGAGAATGTTTGGGTCAACGTTGATGTCCTGATGACTCATGATGTTTGTGGCCCTGGTTCTATTGGTATCTTCAAGAAAGAGTTTGGAGCTAATGCTAAGGTATGGAACTATTTTCTCTTATTTATTTCGTTGATATGTCTAAAATGTGTGGGTGCTAATTAGTGATATAATAAGCACCTGATGTTTACTAGGGGTATAAGCTCAGACACCAACTGGATTATTATTAGGTTTGAATTTCTCACAATATTCGTTCTCAAATCATTTGAATGCGTACATTCTTAATTGATAACCATCTGTTTTTTTAGTAATGCTAGATTGATTGTGACATTTGATGTCTGGAAACCCTAGTCGTTACTATATATATTTCTAAGAGTGCGCAGTTGCTGTGTATGTGTATATATATGTATTCAAAAATAAGACTCGAGTTGAAAACTGAAGTTACCAATATGTCATTTGATCCCCTGTTTGTATGCGTGCATCTTTTTTCCCCCAAATTCAGTGTTTGTCCGTTCTCCATGCTTGAAGGTATGGGACCGCGAGAAAATTGTCATTATACCAGATCATTACATATTCACTGCTGATGAACGTGCAAACCGGAATGTAGACATATTGAGGGACTTCTGCTATGAGCAAAACATAAAGTACTTCTATGACATCAAGGACCTTAGTAACTTTAAGGTGTGGATTCATGACTATGAATTTAACTCAATTTGTTCCCTGTTTTTTGAAGAGATTTTCTTTACTGGCCTGTTACTAACTGAAGTGGCATTTACTTCCTGACTTTGCAGGCTAACCCTGATTATAAAGGTGTATGCCATGTTGCACTTGCTCAAGAAGGTCATTGCAGGCCAGGAGAGGTGTGACTCTCGGGAGTCATTGATTTGTCAAATATTTTTCCCCTTAAATTCCAGATTCTCTTGTTTAATAGCTCATTATTGCCTCAGGTCCTTTTAGGTACTGACTCTCACACCTGCACTGCTGGAGCATTTGGCCAATTTGCTACTGGAATTGGCAATACTGATGCGGGTTTTGTTTTAGGCACTGGGAAGTTGCTGCTCAAGGTATGTAAAATTGAATTTCCTTTCTCTAGCTTCTGTTACTGTAGTCTCCTCAGTTTTATTTTTACGTTCTCTAGGCTCTATGTGGTTTCTTAAACTAATGGGTATATTGGCTTCACCTAGGTGTTTCACTAGATGAACTTTGACACACTGTTGGTTGGCTCAGTATGTGTACATCATTAACTTGAGAACTGGCTTTCCAGTTAGATTTTAACCTTATATATTCTTCAGTATATAATTATTGCTAATTCAGCAATATCTTCTATTGAACTTGTCCACGGATTAGAATGTTAAATGATACTGGCTAGCAAATTATACCAAGTTCTCTTAAAAATATTGGTGCTGCCAATGCTATGGATAGATTCTGAGTACTTGCTATGTTGTTCAAGTTATTTTTAGTAATAAGAAATATAAGATACATTCTTTGAAATGTGTGGTGAAAATGGCTGACTTTCACAACCTGTGCATAATTTGTTAATGCTGGGTTAGTATGGTTATGCTGGGTTAGCATGGAACATTCACATTGAATTGTTTT
Organism: Jatropha curcas; assembly: GCF_014843425.1. The sequence goes on from NW_023590739.1 coordinate 4,005,901, forward strand.
TATTGAGAGTGACTTTACTTGTTTGACAGTGCATGGATTTGAACCCTTGAATTTTGAGTTGGATTTCTTCTTGTGTTGCATCTTCACAATTTCACAAATGTATGTAGGACAATGTTTCTTTTCATACTCCAGTTTCTCTTCTTTTACTTCTTGTAGACTGTTAATATCTTGGCAGTTTTACTTTTAGACGATATTGAACAAGCCTTTCTTTTATTGGATTCATTACTTATGCTCATTTCCCATTTGCTTTTAGACCTTAATTGCACAGTGTTTATTTACGCTATGCATCTTGGATTTCTGCGATTGCGATGAATTCAAGGTGTTAAAAAATCGTTAATAAGATTAAGATCTTGGAAACTTTTCATAGAACTTGAAACCTGGATACACAATTAGCTTTTACTAATATCCTTGAGCTGTTTAGTTGTCCTGCTTGACAATTTCTATAAATTTTTGTCATCTTCCAAAATTGTGTTGGTTGTAGTATTTCATTGCTGATCTACTGATTTTCTTATTCTTAAAATTGCAGGTGCCTCCAACTTTGAGATTTGTAATGGATGGTGAAATGCCTGATTATTTGCTTGCAAAGGATTTGATTTTACAGGTGAGTGCATTCATATCTCAGACACATGCTTGCTCCAGTGGGCATCAACTTATCTTAAATGAAGTACATAAGTTTTCCTGTTCCTGTTCTTTGATATCTGGGAAATGATTGTCTCATCCAGATTATTGGTGAAATATCTGTAGCTGGTGCAACATATAAATCAATGGAGTTTGTCGGCACAACTGTTGAGAGTTTAAATGTGAGGAAACTTTAGCTTCTCTCGTACTTAAATTGTGTGGTCAGTGAATTTCCATTTGCTGTAGTTCATATCAGATCGACAGATCTGTTTCTTCTTTGTTCTGATTTTTTATGATGGTTAGATGGAAGAGCGGATGACATTGTGTAACATGGTTGTTGAAGCTGGGGGGAAGAATGGGGTTGTCCCTGCTGATAGCACTACATTCAAGTACCTTGAGGTATTCAAATGGATCGTACACTATTCACCATTGCTTCTATTTATTTTCCAATCTGTTAAGGAACTCTTCTCTTTTTCATTTTTTGCATAGAAAGGGCTTTACCAACATTATCTTTTGTTGCGTACAGGATAAGACATCTGTGCCCTATCAACCAGTTTATAGTGATGAGCAAGCAAGGTATGTTTTCATTAGTGAATGATTACTCAATAATAGTACCTTATTTTCTTAGGGATCCTTTTCGAAGGATCCATGTAACTAACGGTTATTAGATTGAGATTAAAGTTCAATTCAATTGAATGTTTTTCATAAGGTCTTGTTTCTAGGATTCCGAAAATGTTTTGGAATTAAGATATATATTTTTTTAATCTATTTCATGAAAATATATAGGTTTTGCTATCATCTTTGTAATTTACCGGAGCACAATCATTTTGTTTACTTGTTATCTGAAGTAATTTAAAATATTCAGATACATTATTGAAAAGTGTGGGCGTCTTAAATTTTGACATTGAGGTGGATTGACTGACTTGAATTTTTCTGCCTATGAAGTGTCTTCAGGCTTCAGTTAACTTAGCTTGTTGGTCTTATAATTTTTATGATTGGAAACTTATACCAGATGTAAAGAGAAGTAAACTATAAGTTACATGAGTAAATTGTAAATGTTATTCTATTTCTGGGACCATGAAAATAACTTACTTTTATCAGTTATCCAGTAGTAGAATATATTGCTTGCATCTTTTACCGTGGTGCTTTTGGTTTTTCATTTTCAATGATATGCTTTTCTATTTTGTCTCTTAGATTTCTTTCAGAGTACAGATTTGATATCTCAAAGTTGGAGCCATTGGTTGCAAAGGTGTGATTTTATTTGTTTTCCATAGTGTTTGCACAGTTTTATATTTATAAAGGGCACTAAAACTCCTGTGGACCTCTGTTGTTATCCCTTCTCCTAGTTTTGTCTGGTTACTCTTTTTTACCTTCGTAAAGAGTGACAGTCTATCTCCCAAAAAAAAAAAAAAAAAAAATAGTGTTTGCAACAGTTTTATATTTATAAGGGCACTAAAAACTCTGTGGACCTCTGTTGTTTTATCGCCTTCTCCCTAGTTTTGTCTGGTTTATCTTTTTTACCTTCGTAAAGAGTGACAGTCTATCTCCCAAAAAAAAAAAAAAAAAAAAGGCGTAACAATAGTCAAAAAAAAAAAAAAAAAAAAAAAGAGTAACAATAGTCACATATATTTTTGTAGCCTCATTCTCCTGATAATCGGGCTTTAGCAAGAGAATGCAAAGATGTCAAAATAGACAGAGTGTACATTGGATCCTGTACTGGTGGAAAAACAGAGGATTTTATGGCTGCTGCCAAAGTTTTTCTAGCTTCAGTAAGAATTGTTTATCTTATTGTTTTTTTTTTTATTATTATTTATTTCTATTTGATCATTGATTTTTTATGTGGATGTATGAATCCATTATGCTTCTGATCTTAGTCAATTAAAACTTTAATTGCTGTTGTTGCTATGGGCCTATACATATGATGTTCAATGGAAATATAGTTTGTCATTCTTTAGGTTGTGCTCTGAATATATAGGTTTTGATATTTTTTTTTCAAATGTTTTTCTTCTTCTCATGGTATATTGGCAAGTTTGATCAATTCTAGAATCTACTATTTAAGAGTTCTTGCATATGATAGTTTACTTTTTTGGAATCATGATCTTCTCAGAACAAAGTGCTCGTGTTCATTTCAGCTTTTTGGTTAATTAATTTGAGATCAATATGAGTTTGTCTTGTGGAAGGCATGTTTCCTTCCATATTTGAGCATCATTCTTCCTTCATTGAAGTTACTAAGATATAAATGTAAAAACTTTTTGGTTGCTTGTGACTAATTTGGGACACATTCAACTGCTACATATGAGTAGGATAAAGATCACTTTGAAATCAGGCTCATTTGCTAAGCAAGCTTATGCTATGATAAATTTATGCGGCCGCAAGTCATTTCATATTACGATATTTATCTTGTGTTTGCAATGCTGATATTCATTTGTGCATTGTTGATTTCAGGGTTCAAAGATTTTGAAACAGATGGATTATTTTAAACTGGGAGAATCCATCAGTGATCATTTTCTTTAATTTTGGCTTTTCTTTACCTTCTCAAGCTTATATGAATGTGCTTTATGTGCAGGGTAAAAAGGTCAAGGTTCCCACGTTTCTTGTGCCTGCAACCCAAAAGGTTTAAATGCTTGATCACAATGTGCTTAATCCTGTCGATTCACTAGTTATGAAAAAAATTAGTCAGAAATTAACAGTAATATTTTATTGTAAAATTCAGGTATGGATGGATGTATATAGTTTACCAGTACCGGGGTCTGGTGGCAGGACTTGCTCCCAGATTTTTGAAGAAGCTGGTTGTGACACACCTGCAAGTCCTAGTTGTGGTGCATGCTTGGGAGGCCCCAAGGACACTTATGCACGCATGAATGAACCAATGGTAAGCTTAATTTGTTTATCCCTCCAACTGATACACCTTCTGAAGTTCATCATCCCAATTAAAATATTTCTATTTTTAGAATGCATTTCCTAATTCAACAATAATCTTCAGTTACAAAGTTATAATGCTGATGGATAGGAATGAAAATGCAATCAAAGAAAATCTGGTCAAGTTGATTGGCCATGGGGATAAGATTTGGTATTCCCTATTGTGAATGAATAGTTTCGGTGTCCAGTTGATTACTTTACCTTCTGTTTTATTTGTTTTTATGCCAAAGTTGGTTAGTAACAAAATCTTATATGGAAAAACATATTGCAGTGGCTACTATGAAATAATGTGTTCTTTCAACAACTAACGGGAATTTTCTGGAAAAGAAAGGATGCTTTCCATTTATTAGACATCACATGTGGCTTTGAAACATGTTAGAAACAAACAGTAATTTAGTCCATAACATCGAGATTGAGAAGTGAGGCTTTGTTTGTTTGGATTATGAAAAAATTGGTCTGCTTGTTGCTTACAATAACTGTTACCATGATATTGAAAAGGGCCAGTGCCGCCCAGAGCTCAATGCCTATACATTATTATCATAGGTAACTTCAATCATGCATGAGAATTTGCAAGGAGACAATGTGATAGACCTTCTTATATCCTTTATATTATGTTGATTAATACCTTGTGTAATGCATTCTGGGTGGGGAGTGGTATTACTATAGGCAGTAGGCACTGAACTGAGAAGTCAGATTCTGCGTACTGTTGTATAATGCGTACATAATTTTATCATTCTACATGGTAATAATATTTTGAATAATGAGTGATGATTGTAGGCTTGTCTTGTCTAGTAAAACTTAACTCTATGGTCGACACCGATCCATGTTGGCGATTCCTACCATGTGATGTTAACTACTTTGAGGGCTTTGTTATTGCAGGTTTGTGTGTCAACAACAAACCGAAACTTCCCTGGCCGTATGGGTCACAGAGAGGGGCAGATATATCTGGCCTCCCCCTACACAGCAGCAGCATCTGCTTTGACTGGTTATGTCACTGATCCAAGAGAGTTCTTACAGTAGGTTTTTTAATATTTTGTTTAGCCTACGCAGTGTTGCAAAATAAACTTAAATGGCAGAGCCGAAGTAGATACCTGATTCTGTTATTTTGAGAAGTATAAGTTTGCAAAATTTGATGGTTGTTACTAATTGGAATGAAGAATGTTTGCAAGATGAAGCGTAACCTCCTGTCCTTTCTTTGCTTCATGTATTTTGCATATTAACTGCGACTGCTAGAGAAGCTCTCTATGTTTTTTTCCTTCTTTTTTTTTTCAGTCAAGTTTTACTGGTAGGGATAATGCCCCACCAAAATGAGATTTTTGTTATTATTTTTTAATGAGCAACCAATGAAATATTATGTACAAGGTTTCAGATTATGAAAATAAGATAGACGATCCAAGTCAGAACCAATTTTAATCGAAAAATTAGTTTTTTTCTTAAAAAAGTTTTTTTAGATATATTTTACAAAATTTTAGTCGACTGTAATTTAACAAAAAAAAAAAAAAAACAATGTAATATTAGACAAGATGGAACTACTTTGTCGATGAATGAATCAACCTCAACCAATAATATGATTACAAGCAGACAGGCAACAGATTGCAGAAAAGTTCAAAAAGAAAACATGAAAAAACAAAACGCTTTGCAAACATAGATGAAAAATCCTAATCCTTAGAAACTAGAACTAAAAACCATTCTTGAGGCGTGGCATTAATGTAAGAATCAGCAAGAAGTAGAAGCTCTTTATCTGAATCATCCTCATCCTCGTAATTATAGTTATGATCTCCATCATCACCGCCAGTCTTGAGGCTTTCTTGATCATCATCAGCACTATCCAACAACTTTTCTATCTCAATAACCTTTTGATAAAAAGAGAATTCCAATTCTTCATCCTCATCGTTAAAACAATCATCAGCAGTATCGAGTAGCTCTTCAATCTCAATAACCTTCCTCCAAAACGATAATTCCAATTCTTCTTCATCAGTATCATTGCCCTCTTCATAAATGCGAAATTCAAATTCTCGATTATCAGTAAAACAATCATCTTCAAAAGAAAAGCATTCTTCTTCATCAATATCAGTAACCTTTACATGAATGCGAAATTCAAATTCTCGATTATCAGTAAAACAATCATCTTCAAAAGAAAAGCATTCTTCTTCATCAATATCAGAAACCTTTACATGAATGCGAAATTCAGATTCTCAGTTATCATTAAACCAATCATCGTCAAAAGAAAAGCATAATTCCCATGCTTCATCGTCGTGAGAAAAGGAGTTTCTTTCATCGTCATTAAAAAAAGAGTTTTCTTCATCACCTAAAGAAGATTCTTCAGAAGAAAAGGAGTAAAGCTTCATTTTTGGAGTATACAAATAAACGGAAACCTAAAGAGAACTACTGTGAAGAAACAAGAAGTGAGGCAGAGATATGCAAATTAACCGAGAATTGTTTGTTATATATATAAAATTATATAACTGGTTCCAAATCCAAGCTTTAACGGAAACCTTAAAGAGAAACTACTGTGAAGAAACAAGAAGGGAGGCAGAGATTATGCAAATTAACCGAGGTAATATACAAATAAACGGAAACCTAAAGAGAACTACTGTGAAGAAACAAGAAGTGAGGCAGAGATATGCAAATTAACCGAGAATTGTTTGTTATATATATAAAATTATATAACTGGTTCCAAATCCAAGCTTAAGAAGGTTTAGGTTTTGTCCCCTGGAAGGAACCCGTGTAAACTCACCAAGTTAAGCTAGGATTTGGATACTCAGATAAAGATAAAGAAGTTTCCAAGAGAGAAGGATTTTAATTATCTTATTAATTTTCAGAACAATATTACGTTTACATATTAAATAAATGGGTCTCTGTTTTTTCCTTTCTGGTTTATAATCGGAGATTAAGTAAAAGCAAACTAAACACTAACAAAATTGGATTTCTTATTATCGTTTGTGTGTATATTTTGATGGTTTTGCAGGTGAAGACTGAGATGGCAATGACTCTGAAAATCTTAGCCAGGGCTGCTGAAAAGACCCAGTTGATTCCAGGTGAAAATGATTGGGATAACGTTGATGACCCATTACATTTCTTCCCAGGTGCCTTTGGAATTTTCAAGAGAGAATTTGGATAGGGCCTATGGAATTTTTCTCTCCTTTATGTTCAATATATAGGTTGCCCATCTGCCATGCTTGAAGGTTTGAATTTCCCATATGCAACAATCTTGAAGGTCCTGCTGGAGCATTTGGCCAATTTGCTGCTGGAATTGGAATCACTGATGCAGGATTTGTATTGGGCCCTGGAAAGGTCCTGCTCAAGGTTTCTACTGTAATTACAAGGATCATTAGCTGCTTTAGCAATTTGAGATTCTCTAGTGAGCACTAATTTGAACCTATAATACCTTCATCTTTATTGATTTATTTTTATGATAAAATTACTGTTTTTTGTTTTTTTTCATGTGGATGCATATAGAATTTCAAATCTTGTGTTCCATCAAAATAAAACTCTAGTCTTTTCAAGCTTAATCTATCTATATATGTTCAATGTGCAGGGTAAAAAGGTTAAAGTTCCATATTTCTTGTCCCTGCAACCCAAAAGGTTTCATAATGCTCATCATTATATGCTTCCATGTGTCTGTTGGAAAGAAATCTGTTAAAATTTTAATTGCAAAAATTTTCAGGTCTGGATGGACATATACAGTATCCCAGTACCAGAATCTGGATAAACGTATTGCTGTCGCGGTGAGTCCTATTGTATATATTGATTCCACCAAATATTTCAGAATTATGTAATATCTAACACGATCCTCAAAATTTTCACTCTACCAAAAATTTAGAAACATAATAATCAATAATAAAAGTGGGAAAACAAATCATGGGGTGGGCATAATGGCCCCCAGACTATGCTGAACCCCCACCATTGATTTTGAGGGGCATAGATTTGATTTGGAAATTACCCCACACTTTTTACAAATACCCTTTTACTCAATTGCAATGTCTCACCTCTCAAGTGGACATAATTGTAACTTTTTCACACCCATCCATCAAGGCACTTCCTAGGATTGAACTGGAATCAAAAGAAATACCAACATAGATATATGAAAATATTACTCCTTTAAGCATTTTCCAGCTGTTGTTGGGTTCCAATGCCCATCATTTGTTTTTTCCACATTTTGTAACTAAGTTCCAAAAAACAAAAAACAAAAAAACAAAAATAGACCTTAGTTGGTGGGTCAGTGATATATATATTCATGGCCGAATCGAGAGAAAAGGTTAAAAGAAACCATCATTTTTCATAACTACTAACAGGTCTTTTCACTTTACTATGCAAGATGCAGAACAGAAACCAGCAAGAAAATAATTTTCTTAACAGATGAAAGAAAGTTGTGCTCTTTCTTTTACATCAACAGCAGAATACAGTTGTGCTCTAATCAATAACAAAACAAAAGTAAATATGAGAAATGGGTCACACTATTAATTAACATTGGAGTATTCTTTCTGCAGTCAAAATCTAAATGATTGCATAATCTTGAGTACCAACAAGTCTGTCTCTTTCTTCAGGGCAGTATCTTTAACCCGGATCACACTTTCTGGTTCAAGCATGAGGAACCAAGCCTCAAAATAAATAACACCTGCACAAAATATATTCAAAGTGCAATCTTGTTCAAATTGGTCTTATTTCCTTGTCAGTTTGTTTAAATCAACTCTCCAAGTTTCAATCTTTAGAGATTTTTAGTAGTGAAAGTTCTAGTTCAGTAGTTTGTTGTTTGTCATTCAGGTTCTTTAAACTCCTTTCTTGATCCTCTTAACCATATTTTCTTTAGAAACAACCTTTTCTTCAGCTCTATTCAAGATTTAGGGTGAAACATAATTGTGCTAAATTGCACTTCCAAAAAAAAAAAAAAAAAAAAAAAAAAAAAAAAAAACCAAAAAAAAAAAAAAAAAAAAAAAAAAAAAAACATGGGGAAACAAACACATTAGATGAGAAATTTCAAACTTAAGACCGCAAAAGCAATTAAAACTGAAATTCCACAAAGGATTGAAAAAAAAAAAAAAAAAAAAAAAAAAAAAAAAACATGGGGAAATCAACACATTAGATGAGAAATTTCAAACATTAAGACCGCAAAAGCAATAAAACTGAAATCCACAAGATTGCAGCAAACTCCACTCTAAATATCAAGAACTCCCATATTTACAGTATGAGAAAGCAGCAGTAAGTGTGCAAAAGCCCGTATTGCAACACTATATAGGAGAGAAAAAAAACGCTAAAATGAATATTGCCTACAAAAATAAAGAAAACCCGCGAGACACAGACAACGGTCAAGCGAAAAAAAAAGGAAAAAAGAACACTAAAAAGCAGTGAAAATGCAATCTTAGCGGAATATCTGACTCGTCGAATCTACTCTGTCTTTGTTTTCGAACTGTGAGTTTCATCTTTCTGGAGTTTAAAATGACAGGACACAAGTATTCTTAAATAGGCTTGCATCTTTGTCTTCCATTCCTCTCTTGGAATCTTGGAGCTGCAATTGTATGGTAAAGTAGTTTTAGAAGGGGAGAACTAACGATCGTAGTTTTAGTGTCAATTGCGACATTTATATACCGAGTCCATTAGCTTCCGAAGTTCTCATGATCCGGAGCCTTTTAACAGAAGTAAGGAACATCCTACAAATGATGACGAGCAGACAATTAGTATTACAGATATACCAACAGAACTAAGCAGAGAGCGATCAAGGTGACACATAATATGTAAGATCTCTCAACATGATACAGTTCACGAGGCATCAACTCCTCCATTTCCTTTCATTAATGTAGAAAAATTAAAATAAAGATAAAATCACAATACCCCCATGGAACATCTCCGACAAGCATCCAATCTCCTTCTTTATCTTCATAAGTGAGAACAAACTCAGAAGAGCCGTCCAAAAGCTTAGAGGCATTTGTTAATTGTTGCTTTTCTCCTGATCCTATTAGTGCAAGTAGAACATGGACTGAGAAACGATTGATAGAATGCATGATTTGATCATATTTCATCTTTCTAACATTAACAGAAAAGAAAGAAAGAAAAACGGCTTACCAATTGAACCGATGGTTGGTGTGGATCTAAAAAACATTTCCTCTAATGTTTGTGCAAGTGTCTCATAGGAACCATGAGCATTCAAATCCACTTTCCTTCCAATTGGAACTCCATCCATATTCACTTTAACAAATCCAAGATTCCCTTTCTCAGTACCAGTACCATTATTTTTCTTTCCACTGCAAAATTTCTTCTTTAAGACATCCTTAGATTTATCTTTCTCATCAACTGACTTGTCTTCTTCAGATCTTGAAGCCTTGGCTTGGTTCACCAAGCTGTTGATCCTATAAGCCCTTATAGGTGGCCATCCCACAACCTGACTGCTCCCACAAAGCAATTTACTATAAGAAATATTTTGAATCATTAGGTAATATAAACCCTGAAGAACAGAATAAAGGCTAAACATGCATTTAACTAATATTAACACACTAAATATATTAAAAATTAATAATAATCAGGCACTTTTATTTTTCTGTTTGTTAGGAAAAAAAAATCAGGGGAAGAAAAATTAATGAAATGAAAAGTAAAATTCCTTTTTTCTTAAGATATTTATTTCTTCATGATTTTTAATACAATCTGAATTGGAAAAATACTATTATTCTCTTGTTCTTGCTTTTCCAGGAAACAACAGTAGAGTTAAAACAGAATAGAAAAAGTTCATACATGTAGACACAATTCAAGCCAATATAATCACTTTGGCTAAATATAATTTGATATTAGTATTTACTTTACAGATAAAAGAACCAAAACAACATAAAAGCACCTAAAAAAGAAAATCAAAATCAAAAATTTCTTTTCCTATCTTATCATTCTTCTGACTTTTCTTATCAACCAAACAGAACAAATAAACTAATTAAAAACCAGAGAAAAGAAAAAAATAAAGAATTTGAGAAGTCTCACTAACCTGACAGAAGTAGGGGATCCACCTTCATTGGAAACAGGCTCAGCAGCTCTTTTAGTACCAGAAATAGCACCGACAACACAACCAGAAGTTGTGCCATTATCATTACTATTATTATTAACTCTATGGGACTGAGTAACCACAGAAGGAAAGTCCTTGGCAGTCAGGATTCTCCCACACTCACCCCATCCGTTTGTCTTACTCTTCCCTCCGCCACTACCGCTGCTGCCGCCAAGACTCAGGCCAAGACCCAGCTCTAGCTCAGCCTCTACTGGATATGAACTAGCCTCAGCATCCACCACTTCCACCTTTGACACAGCAGACTCATTTGTTGAGACCCCAGAAGAACCGCCACTGCAACCGCCGCTGCCGCTAACAGCAAGCAAACCAAGAGCACTAGCCATCGTCAAATCAAGAAAGAGACAGTTGGTGTTTTTCAAGAATCAAGAAAGGAGTTAAAGCAGTGTTTTCTCAGAGAGAAGTTGTTGGGTATTGAAGGAGGAGAAAGTATAGGCTAAGGACAAGAGGGAAAAAAAGAAGAAGAAAGACTAGGTGGTGGAGGGAGTGATGATGATGGGACCCATATGTCTGGTAGTGCGCCAAGCACTCTAACCACTGGTCCACAACTCACTGTCAAATTTCTCTTGACATAAACATCATCATGTCTCTTTAGAATCTGATTTTCTCTCTTGGTACAGAAAAAATGGAAATGACGAGGGAAAAAAAAAAGAGAATAATTAAAACTTGTGGCTTGGGCTCCAATTAAGTCCTTGCTAACATTTTATTGTAAAAGAAAATGTTTTCAACTTCAAGTATTAGGCTATTAGCTAGAGATTCTCTCAGGAAAGTTTAGAGTTTAATTATCCCAGTTCCTCATCGTTGTAATAATACTATTTCCAGGAAAGGTTTTGAATTTCAGCTGGTGTCTGAATTTATCAGCTAATGAATGCAAATGAATTTCATACAAAAGCCTTTTAATGTATAATATATTTATGTATGGATGTGATGAGTTAAGATTACTAGTTCTTGAACATACTCCTTTCTTCTGTACATACTGCCACAGGTACTTAGCTGAAAAAAGGAAAGATAAAGGCAAACCAACAAAGATAAGGGAAAGCAAAAGGATGCTAATTAATTAGAGGTAAATTTACTTTGAAACATCATAATTAACGTCTAAAGAACTTAACAAGAATTCTTTTTTTTAAATAATACTCTATCTCTTCCAAAAGTCAGACTCTTTTGATGGGTAATTAAGGATGAGTATTGAGTACCCTGCTTTAATCCATAAAACAAAATAAAGAAAAAAAGATTATTTTTTGCAAATCAAGATTATAAATAAGTAGATGAACTAATTAGTGACTTAATTAAAGAAAAACCAAAGCTTTTACTTTGAGCTTAGGTGTCTCTTAGCTTTAGTATAAAAGCATGGCTTAAAGTCTAAAGGTCGAGTCTTTTTACAAGAAAAAGAATAATCTTAAAGTATTTGCTTCTCTACACTCCCTTCCTTTCTTCCAATGTGCTGTCTACTATTTTAAGGACAAACAGCACAAAACCTTGTTTTATAAAGTTGAGACCTAAAGAGATGCATTCTCAGTGGACGGTGGGGCTGCCCTCAAAAGTTAGGATAAATATATAAGCAAAAAAATTTAAAAAAAAAAAAAAAAAAAAAAAAAAAAAAAACAGCAACAAAAACCTTGTTTTTATTAAAGTGAGACTAAAGAGATGCATTCTCAGTGGACGGTGGGGCTGCCCCCTCAAAAGTTAGGATAAATATATAAGCAAAAAAAATTTAAAAAAAAAAAAAAAAAAAAAAAAAAAAAAAAAAAAAACATTGCGAATATAAATAAATTACTTCACCAAATGTTGAGTAAAGTACTTTTTAGTCCTTAAAGTTTGACTATAATTACTATTTAGTCCCTATATTTTGACTAAATAACTAATTCATCCCACCCAGCTAATAGCCAGATTTTTAATCTGGTTAATTTCTCCATCGCTTGGATGGTATCAAATAATTTGATTCTTCATCTATCAAATATCAATTAAAATTAGGATTTAAAAAATGTTATGAGCATGATGAATCAATTTGTGCCGATCTGTTGCTAATAAACTTTCCATTGATTATTTTAAAAGTTAAAACTTTGAACGTATAATTAATAATTTAATTACCAATCAGCATCGTGGCCGCTATTTTTCATAAATATTTTATGTATGGAAACATGAAAATTACTATTTACCATCAATTTAATGTCTCCAATTGTGGTAAATTATTCTCCCTTTCCCCTCCATCATGCTCTTTGACCAAATTTTTTATTTATTTATTAGAATTTTAAAGTTGATAATAATATTATTATATGTGGCTATGGTGTCCAATTCCAATAACACGACAACATCTCATCCAAAATCTTCATTGTCATAAAACCATGAAATGAAAAGGAAGGTTAATGTCGTTTGTACCTTTTTATTCACTCCATAAATCCACATTAAAGCAACCTCTTTTGTTGCTCGTTGTTTAGTGCTTTTTAATGGATTGAATTGGCCGGGTCTCCCTTTTTTTAGTGGCTAATCAAAAAGCAAAAATGATAAAGAGAAAGAAAAGAGGTGATACTCATATTATCAAAGTAAAGTTTATTAGGGTTAATTTCAGAAAAATCAAGCATTGCAGTAGCTGTTAACTAGTATTAATTGAAACATTAAAAAAATTATTAATTAATCTATGCCAAACATTAGAAGCTACAATGTTTAGTATCTTTTTAAAAACTATTATAAAAGTTACGTTATCAAACATTAAATAGTTTAATCAAGACGCTAAAGTTAAATTAAAATCTATTGTCAAACAGGGTTTTAATCAATGGATATCGACGTGGGTAGTTTGACACATTTTTTCTTTAAGTGGAGTCAATAGTTTGATCTTCTCGATATATATTTTTTCTTCAAGTGAAGTTGAGAATTTAATCTTTATAAATAGAGTAAAAATTTACGAAAAACACTTTATTTCGTAACATACTGATTTGATGCCGAAAGAATTTAATTCAAGCTTTATGAACTGAAAATGCATATTTAATTAATAAATAAGTACAAATTATTTACACAAAAATACAATTTATTTTTATATTTAAATTGAAAAAAAATTATTTTTCGTTAATTATTCCCTGGAAAAGAAAATAATTGTATTTTTTTCTGAATAAACTAAAAAATTGTAATTAAACACATGGTACTGTTTGAGTAGCAGGCGGATGTTTAATTAAGTGTACGAGTTGGAACAAATTAACGTGTTAGGTTAATTAAGTGTAATGAAGATTAGGATACAAATCCAAAGATTAGGCAAGATCAAAGGTTGTCCGATACAAGTTACAAGGGACAGCCCGACAGGGTGGGAGCTAAAGTCACGTGCCGATTATAGCCATGTCATACGACAACCTACGCGGCTGACCGGGGAACCTATCAGAATCAGACTCCTCTCCGACTCGGACTAAACTTTGCTTTCTAAATTCCTTTTTTAGTTCTAGTTCAAGACAGCTTGGCACTTTCTATTACTAGGAATAAAATATCTACTCGCTTTTTCCCCACTCGTGCTTTTCACGAGCAAAACAAATTAAGCAAATAAGCGCGTGACGATGAGTTTGAGTAAAGGGTGTGGGTGTGGGTTCGGTGAACCTAGGCAAGGCATGACCATTACATAATGAGGAGGATTGGTAATGGTACGGAAGTGGGTTTAATGGGACCCATGAAATGGTGGGTACAACATAATGGTGGTGTTTTGGTAATTTCAGGTTAATGATATTGGTATTTTCGCTTCACGCCCCTCATTTAACTTCCTTTTGCCGCCGCGCCATCCTCCCTTCTTTGTCTGACAAAATCCCCTCTTTTCGCTTTAAGCCGCTTTTTATTTATTTATTTATTATTATTATTAATTGGGCAATTCTATTTTTTAAGAAATATGTAACATTTTAACATATTTTCTTTGTATAATCTAAAATTAATTTCAGATTTGAATTCTCTTTCTCTAATATTTAAAAAAATCTAAATATTTTTATTTTCTTTAATAATTATTATTTTTACTTAAATTAATCAATATTAAAATACAGTACAAATATAGTAGTTATTTTTATTGGCTTTAAGATATTTTTACTCCTAGTTGAAAATTAATTTTACATGTATTGAAACTAAAATTTTTACATGAAACATATTTTTTTAGATTAAACTATGCTTTTCTTTAAACGTATAATTTAGGAATATTGGATTTTTTATGACTAAAATATGTCTAAAATTTTCTCTTTTTTTTTTTTAAAAAAAAAGCAAAGAATCGTGGCATAGATCAACATTGTTTAACAAAAGAATTTTCTTATAATAATCATGTATTGGTGGACTCACTTTACTTGTGAATTAAATTAATTTTTTTAGTAATCAATTAATTGTTTAATTAAAATTTATAATAATAACAATTTTAAAATAAAAATTTGGTCGTGATGTTCTAAATTTAATGATAAATTAAGCAATAATTAGTATAATTACATTCCCTGACAATTATGATTGACTTTAAAATAGTATCTGCAGCGGTCAAGCCTTCATGATTGATAGAAGATGCTCCGTTTCTACTCCAAAATAGAACAAAAAGGGAAACTGAAAATTCTGAATCAGTTATGTATCATATTGGTATTTTTTGGAATTGATCACTGCTCTTTGTTATAAAATTTAACAGGGTCTTACCATTTCAACCCCTCTTATGCAAGGAGAAAGTATTTTCTCTATTTACAAAAATTAAATATAAAATTTTAATTTTTTTTATTTAGACCAATCTCGATGATTTGTGTATTTAGTATTTTGATATAAAAAATTAAAATAGAGAAGAGTAGTAATCAATCAAAATTTTTTTTCTTATCTAATAATCGAAACATCTTTTATGAGAAGCAAATATAGACCAAAAAAAAAAAAAGTACACCAAAAAATAGCATAGTAAGTGTATATACGAATAAAAAATGAAAAAAAAATAATAAAGAAAGAAGATATGGGCTCTAACCATACCAACTCCCTATCATCCACCCCGGTGTTAACGTGCGCCCAATTTTTTCTCGTCCAAAAGCTTTCAACCAGTGCACTTTAGCAAAAAAGGCGTATAGTAATAAACTCCTGACATAATCCGGGTCAAGTCAAAGAAAACTCAAACCATCCACTGAGGGATTTCGTCTTTTCCCCGACCTGTTTCTTTTCTTTGCGGAGGATCTGCCACAAACAATGGAGCACTGGACACCACATACAGATCCGAAACATGAAAATACTCCACCATCGCCCTCGCTATGCCTTCGATGATGCATGTACGGACCTGAGCCACCGCTAACGACACTGCTCCTGATCAAACTAGATATGTCACTATGATCATACACAGATGATGCCTCTATTTGCCACCTTTCCAATTTAGAGTGGAGACCTTCCATGCTGCTTTCTAGGCTCCAAGAACCTATTATTTCGCTTTCCATTTCTTCAATCCGAAGTTTGTTTTTTATCATCGCTGCTACTACCTCCGATGGCGATGGCCCCAATTCTGATTCGGTTAGTATCGATGGCGCCCCACCATTAAATTTTGAAGAAGAAGTATCATTGTTTGAACCAGGTTTTCCATTTGTATTCTTAGAAATCTTCGACCCGTATTTAGCTTTTGTTAATGCACCATAACCCGACCCATTACCAGTTGAATCAGGCTTGTTATTGCTTTTGCCGTCTTTGCCAGTTCTTGATTCTTTCATATTATAGTTATTGTTATTGTTTCTCTGATCATTTTGTACGCCATTAACCATTGAACCGGACTTTCCTTTCGTTTTGCTAACAATGACATTAGAACCAACCATGGAGGAGATATCGCTCTTTGTACGTCTTAATTGAGGCTTTGGCATCCATGGAAGTAAGAACTGGTTTTGGCTGCCATTGCTGCTTTTATCATCTTTATTACTATTCTTGTCCTTATTAGCATGAGAATCTTTATTTTCTCCCATCATATGGCGATAACCAACGGCGGAGGCAGTTTGTGTATAAAGTGGCATGCTTTTCCTAGAAGCATCAAGAAAGGCCACACCAATATTGAGAATCCCTTGAGGGCGGCCAGAGCGGCGACGAACTTGAAGTGCAACGAATCGCATGCCGAGCTGAACGCCATGCTTTTGGTGTTTTTTATGCTCAGCCGGAGGAATGAGGTTTCCGACGATAACACGGACGGTGCCAACGTGTATATCGCGGAACCAACTGACGGCGTAAATCTCCACCATTATAGCTGAGGTCTCACGATACAAAAACTCATCGTCTACACGGAATACAAACTTATCATTCCATGTAGGATTGTTATGGCTATAAATGTCGAGTCTAGTAGAAAGTTTGCGCTCAGGGTGCACCCATGCAACGGCGTAGGTTCGCATCTTACGTGACACTTGGGCTAGGTCTTGGCCGGAAATCACATTTAGCTCCAACAATTGAAATGGCTGAGGAATTACACGTGACATTGTAAAATTTTGTTGTTGTTTCAGTTCTTGATGATGGCGGTGGAGAAAATAGATCAAAGGAGGTCCCGCTCGCCGTCCAAAAAGAGGACGATGAGGGGAGAAAAATCCATAATATTAGTTAACTATTTGGGAATGAGTTCCTCTTCCTTTTTCTTTTTTCGTGTGAAAGAGAAAGAAACGAAACCAATGGAGGAGGTTCCGTTGATATATATAATTTGGGTATTTTTGAGGGTGTTTTTGGAAATTATTTGAAAGGAAAAATGGTAAGAAAGTAATTACATCATCAAGTGTTGAATAATGACGGGATTAAAGCTAGATAATTAATGTTTAATTAGGTATTTCTACTAGTAGTGCTTTTCCGTAATTCAGAGTTACATACTATATTTAGCATTAAACTCACTATAATTAGAGTATATATATATATGCCATCAGTCTTTTAATTTCTAGTAGCTTCTATTTTCCCTACGAATTTTAGACAATAATGGGCTTTGCAGCCCATTGTATAAGACAGAGCAGGCTGGGCTAACGTTTTAAAACTTGAGATTCGTTTGTCCATACAGTTCCTTCCCGTAAGCCCATTTGGTTTTAAGTGACTTTTTTAATTAACAATTAGGGTTATTTTAAGATTTATTAATAATAAATTTTAAGATACATTTTCAAAAACAAGAAAAAAAACTTTAAGATACAGAAAATAAGAAAAGAAAAGAAAATAAATGAGAGAGTACAGGTGGCACTACTGGCAAGTCCCATGCCTTCCCATGAAACATCCAACTCCAACCGACCTTTCACCAAAACCGAAAAGGCAAAAACACTTCAAATCTCTTTCTTTTCATCTCATTTAAATCACAAATATGGTATAAATAATTTAAAAAAATAAAAATAAAAATGGTTACCGGCTTGGATCACAAGAAGAAGAAGCTCCTTTTTGGGGAAACGGCAAGGAATCACGTGCATCTTGCTAACTACTCAAGCTTCTAGTTTCTACATTTGACATGATAAATATTGATGTTGATTTTTTTTTTTTTTTTTTTGCATCTCATTGTAAATCACAAATTAATGGTTAGTAAATAATTTTAAAAAAAATAACATACAAAATGGTACCGGCTGGATCACGAAGAAAGACGAAAGCTCCTTTTTGGAAACGGCAAGGATCACGTGCATCTTTGCTAACTACTCTAAGCGTTCTAGGTTTCTACATTTGACATGAATAAATATTGATGTTTGATTTTTAGTTTTTTTTGATTTTTTTTTTTTTTTTGAGAAATATATATTTTTTAATCTAATTGTGAAAAAGATAGAGTTTGAAGTATTGATTTATAAGTAAAGGCTTGATCTCTCATTTCTCAATGAAGCATTTTCTTTCTAGATAGATTTGGTTTTCATTTATGAACTGTAATAAGATCCAACTCTCCTCAGTCTAAAGTCAATGGCTTACATTTTTAGGATTTCAAGAAAGATGAAGTTCTCTATTACAGATTCAAGAAAATGCTTCTAAGAAGCGCATCAAACCCTTTAATCAAATCTCTTCTTTCACCATTCTCAGGCAGCCTTAATCCGGACATTGATGCCAAACATCATCTTTCCTCTAATATTCTACCACACACAGATAAAGAAACCATTAGTCTTCGCCACAAAGGATTTCGAAGAGCTTTCTCTGATAGTAACTTAGAAAAATTAGTTTATCCTGATAAATTGGAAGAGCTTCATTTTTCGAACAAGCCAAAAAAATTCCCAAAAAGAAATCAAAAGACCATGTTGAGCAGTGTACCTTCTTTTTCAATATTTAATGTGAATGATGAGCTAGAAGATGCGGAGAACAATGGTGGAGAAAGGGAGGGTTTGATGAGAACTGTTACTATTGGAGAGAGTATAGAGGCTAAAGGTGATGAAGAGTTTACTTTTGGAAAGAAAAGTATGGGGCTTATAGAAGAGGAAGGAGAGGAGGAACAAGAAGGAGATCTGAATGGAATTGAAAATATTAATCTTGATGAAGTAAAAGAACCTGTTAGTCCTCCAATGTATCTTGCTTCAGGTCTTGGGATTGATGGCCATGATTGTGGTGGCCGCGGCGGCGGTGGCGGTTTTGATATGGCTTTGCCAAACTTTGATGAAAGTGGTGATCTTGAAGAGTATTATAAGAGGATGATTGATGAGTATCCTTGCCACCCTTTGTTTCTTGCAAATTATGCTCAGCTTTTGCAGGTGAGATTAGTTCTTTTCCTTTCCTTTTCTCTATTCTAATTTTCGAACCCTAATTTTATATATTTTTTGCTTTGATTTCTTGAAACATTATTGCTTGATGTAAATAAGATCTGGCCTTGTGTTCTTCCTAATTACTACTATTTTTGCCTATCAGCTTCTTTGTTTATAGACCTCTTTCGTTAAAGTAATTTTATCTACATCTTAAAAATCATCAATGTTTGATGAGTTCAGATCTCCCAGTGATCCCAATTATGCAATTTCTAATCTTGCAATTGTCAATTGATATCCAAAAGTAATAAGCCCAAGATTGTTGATTTTGTAATTTAAAAATCATTATTGCATTTATGGGGTGAGCATTTAGAAGATAATTCTTAAATTGAGCTATTTTGCCATCTTACTTCACAGAGTAAGGGAGACCTTCATGGAGCTGAGGAATACTATCATCGTGCCAGTCTCGCGGACCCAGGAGATAGTGAAATTTTGTTGAAATATGCTAAACTAGAGTGGCAGCTGCACCATAATCAAGATACAGCTTTGAGTAACTTCAAACATGCTGTTCGGGTTGCCCCTCAAGATAGGTGAGCAGAATTTCAAACTTGCGGTTGAATTTTACATCATAATTTGAGGATGATCAGGAATTTTCCTTTTCTCATTTTTCAGTCAGGTTCTTGCAGCATATGCCAGTTTTCTCTGGGAAATAGATGATGATAAGGAAGAAGATATACAACAGCTACAGCATATTAAGGTGCTAAAATAATGCAAATCTCTGATAAGTCATATAGCTTTTATGGATGCTTCATTAGTTGATCGTATAAATTTGTCATAGGTTGAAGAAGAGGAACATCTAACTAGACTTGTTAACTCAGCTGCCAATCAAGATTTTGAGCTGTTGCAGCTTCCGCCGTCTATGCTTGCGATTGATGTGGCAGATCATGCTACATCTGATATTGATAAAGGCATCGATGTCGATGAGTATTATAAAAGGATGCTCGAGGAAAATCCTTATAGCTCTTTATTGCTAAGCAATTATGCTCAATTCCTGTATCAGGTGAGCTGTGGGATTTGTATTAGTTTCGCCTATGAGGATTGCGTTTGATCTTCTTGCATTTCTTTACTGGAGTCTGTTTCTATCTAGCAGTCGAAGGGAGACCTTTCAGGTGCAGAAGAATATTACTCTCGTGCTCTTCTAATTGAACCTGGGGATGGTGAAATTATGTCACGGTATGCAAAACTGGTGTGGGAACTTCATCGAGACCATGATAAAGCCTCGAGTTATTTTGAAAGAGCAGTTCAAGCCAAACCTGAGGATAGGTAAATATGATTCATATCAATGCATACCTGATAAAAGCTGCTTAATTGGTTCATAGCTTATCCTCACTGTTTCTTTGCCTGTTCTTTCTTTTCCAGCCATGTTCTTGCAGCATATGCTAGTTTCCTATGGGAAACAGAAGAAAATGAAGAGGATAGCACAAATCCAGATCAGTTTCAGGAGGCCACCCACCATCACCACAATGGTTCTGCAACTCCGGCAGCTGCTTAACGATGACATTAATTATCTGACGAGCAACCACATCGTAATTTTTCTCGTATGCTAAATAGCAAAACAGAGCCAATACTGTACCATTAGAAGAATGAATAAAGGTTATTATTATTATAGAGGCATCAGCCTGTTCTTCAAGTAACTTAATGATTAGAAAATACAAATTCTAAGTATTAATGACATGAAGCATGTCTCAATAACTATTGACTGCCTTTCTTTTTGTCTTGTCAATTGAAGATATACAGTATGCCACAGGATCCTTAGCATTCAGGCAAAAAATTATCGATGGTCTAAGCCTATATGTTCCACTCAATAGAAATGAATCCATCTCATCCAACTCAATAACTTTAGAAGTGCTAGACTTTACATGATCAAATGGTCTCAAAATTGCAAACAAATTGCCCATAAAATTTGAACATTCATTAATCAAGAAAGCCCGTGAATCATATTGCCTGACACATCTAAGTCAACCTGACTTTAAATAATATAAATTATATTTCTTGAAACTAATAAAGTGAATGGCATAGTTGAAATGGCTAGACCCAAAACTTTGTTCTCTCTCTATATCTCTCCCCGTTTATTTGGAAAACTAAACTGTCTGCTCTGATTGATTTTGTCCACTTCTTGATACTTGGTAACCGTTAGACCCTCTATCCTGGCGGGGAGTTGGCCTATAGTAACCATTTCCTCTTGATCTGTTATAGTCTCGATCACCTCCGTCGTAGCTTCCACCCCTGCCAAAACTTCTGCCACCAAAACGACCTCTTGGAGCATCTGTTGGATAGCTACCCCGGCCTCTACCCCTTCCTCCTGTTCAGAATATTTCAATCACAAAATTGTAGTAGCAGAGATATTCTATAGAAAGGTCATCTTACAGTTGCTTATTTTTAATGCCACATTATCAATATGGAGATTAGACATTTGTTGCAGAAACGCTACAGTTATGGAAGCAGATAAAATAACTAAAAGATTTTGATAAAAATCATACAGACTGTGTGGGCATCCTAGACATTATGTGGCCAAAATATTCTGACGTGCCAACTAGATTTATAATCTTATCAAGATTAAGATTCTCAGAAGATAAGGATTTATGACCTCAAAAATCTAATGTTACCGCAAATTACATGACAGAAGCATACCTATAGCCAACTCTTCCCTATATTCAATAAATTTCTCTTCATATAATTTCAGGTGATCAACTGTACTAAGAAGCAACACACCCTAGGTGATCAAACAATACTAAGAAGCAGCACACCCTAAAAATATACTAAGAAGCACACTGCGATAGCTGATCAGGTCTCAATGACCTAGAACAAGTGGCAGGGGAGTTGGAATTGGTAGGACACATGAGAAGCCACATGATTCAACAGTTAATCAGCAAGTGAACAGGGAGCATAAAATAAATATAGATGATGGTAAGATAGTGAATAAAAATGCATACTTCCTGCACGGGATGGGATGTTGCTATTTGGTCTCCGCTCTTCAATGTATACCTGCCGCCCGGCAACATTTGCACTGCCCGCCTGAAGACATGATGGAAAATGCATTAAATACAAAATCCAGTGAAGTGACTTGCTCATATGAACATATACGGACATATAACCTAGCAGCCACAAAAATATGATAACAAGAAATTGCAAACTGAAATGGTGGTCATAGTAAGCTCAGAAACTATATTGGGAAGCAACATTAGCAGACATCTTATAATACTCGAAGGAATGGCAAATTTCAGTGCTCCTTGATCAACTTATGAAAAATCAGAAACAATGAAACGTCCAACAGAAGCAAACCACCACCTACTGGCTTCAGAGAAAATATGAAGAAATAATTGTTCTTCATTAAAAATTAGCAAGTTAAGGGACTGCCAACCACTGAAAAGTGATCAAATTAGAAAAATAGAAGAAAAAAAAAACAAAAATAATTGGAATTGGAACATCCAGCAAGGATCCAAGAAGTCAGCTATGAACTTTTTTTTTAATTGAAAAAGAAACTGTGAGCACTGCAGATCAATAGCCAGAATTCTCGATTTATTAAATTAATAAACTAATTCCAGGAAAAATTGACACAAAATAGGAATGCAGTTTGAATGTTTTTAGTCAGACCTTGACTGCATTATGAACACCAGTCATCTCTTCAAATTCAACAAATGCATAACATACACCAACATCCTGCATATAATTTGTATATTAAAAAATAAGCACAATAAATATAAGGAATGAAGCAGGTAAATGCTGTTACAACAAAAGCCAGGATTGAACCTTGCGACTTCGAATGACAACACCATCAGGGGCAATTTTGCCAAAATTCTTGAATTCCTCCTCAATTTCAGCTTCAGATACAGTAGTTGGCAAGTTTTTTACATAAACAGATTTTATTTCATCTAAAACATTCAAATAAAATGAAAAATAAATCAATGTGAGGAGCTGAAAAAACTAAAAAATAAAATAAGGTAAAAAAAACCCTTGTCACTTTCATCTCAAAATTATTAAATATGAATATGTTTCAAATTGAACAAAAGACAACCATATTATGCACTGTAATGAAGAAAAAATATGTTTTTATCATGTCAATAATCATACTGTCATAGAATATTTACTGAAACATCGATTACTGAATGACAAGAGGCAAATATAAAGGATGACAACAACTGACCAGCATCTTCTGCAGCTGAAATCTCCTCCATAATGTCAGCTCCAGACATCTCAAATGAATTTGATGTTGCAGTTGCTTGCTGAACCTGTGGAGCATGATTCCAATCTGAAGCAGGTGGTGCATTTTTGTTCAAAGACTGGGGAGCAACTGATGGTGCAGATTGTCCCTTAGCAACTCGCAACTTACAATGACAATTTAAGAAAAAGAGAAGAGGACAGGGGGAGAAAAACGTCAGTCTCCTGTGTAAGATGAACCTTTAATTCTAACATATACAATATGAGAGCACAAATAGCAATATATACTGAAAAAACAATATAACTACCATGCATAGAAACATACAATAGAAGCATAAGTGTGTTTGTGGGGCTCTCCAGTAGCTTCCTCAACAGGAGGCAACTGGTCTTGCACGGTGTTCACTGTGTTTTGAAGTGAACCATTTGAGTCAACAGAATTTTCCTCCTGAACAATTTCAGACTCAGGGATTTGCTGCAACCGTTGCTCTGGGAAGCTGTAGTTGTCAACTGGACCATTTTCCTTAGGATCAGCAGGAGCAACAAACTCCCTACTCTGGATTTCTCCTCCCAACAAATAGTTTGAAACTGCATAAATCATCACTTCATGAGTGAAAAAGGTTCATTTAAAAACATAATAGTTACAAATCTAAAAGAGAAGAACTCATTCCAGTATCAAACATTCGTTAGCATAAAGACCCTCAAATTATAGTCTATAGCAACCAATATTGATTACTGACTTAAAAAAAAAAAGGTAAAACTAGTCACTAATCATTGTAATTCGATCTCATTCACATGAGCAGATTCTGAGTGCAGCTATCCATTGAAGAGAACTGATATAATCACCATTTCCCATACTTGTAGAACAAAACGTGTAAAGCAACAGAATCTAGAATTCAATATTTAGCCCAGGTTAAATTATGATACCTGGCTCTAGAATAGTAGCAGGAACATTGATTTTGGAATCAATATTGTTCTGAGATAGTAAGACAGCTGGATGGTGTTGAATTGGTTCCTCATCAATGAAGTGGAAAACATCATTGAGAACAAAATAGCCCTTATCCTGAGGTGCCAGGAAAAATGTTTCAACAAATTTCCTCCTTCCAGTAAACTCCTTCACTTGCACAGAACCATAAACCATCACAAGAACACCTCCATTCCACGACTCCAAGGACTGTGCTGTCCTTATTTCAATTCCAGCATAGTTGAGAGACATAATAAGTGCATGGATTTGCTGTCAAAACAGAAAAGGAAAGAGAAACATATTAGCCAAGTGTGTTCCATTTGGCACATATGCAGAAGCAGAGATTGCATTTTCAGAACAAATAAATAAATTTAAAAAGCAGACATGAATATAAACAAGCTAAACAGCTGTGAAGCACAAAGCCTCTTAATCCATCTGGGAATATCATACTTAAATTTATAGGTGGCATTGAGTGGCTTCTAGGAAAGTATTGTCTTTAGAGGTGTTGTTCTCAAAGAGTTGTATTCAGATAAAAAAAAAAAACAAAAGGATAGCATTCCATATAAAGAAATGCTGCTAATGATGAAAATGGATTAATACATTCTTAAGCACAGAGACAATTGTTTGCTGAATGTACTTGTTTGAGGACATTGATCTTTTTTCTCATTAAGATGATTGACTTCATATTGAGAATGGAAATAGCTGTTCTTCTCACACCTAAAAACACACGCTTCCATAACTCATTGTCTGTTTCTAAAGTTTATAGCCACAAAATGCAGTGCACACGTCGACAGTTGTCGTATTAAACAATAAGGTTATCTAAGGTCACAATTTGAATTGTTGTAGCTATAAATGCACATATAAAACACTATCATGATTAAAGGAGAGTATCCTACAGTCCCCAAAATGTAGAAATCAAGAAAAATAGTTAGTCCAAAGCCGCTAGTGTTCCAACCCCATGAGTCAAAATGAGGCGCTAACTACACATTATAAAATCCATTTATCCACAAAAAGCAATCAGCAAAGAAAAACGCTTGCATGCGTATTAGCAGAGAATTTTTGGAAGAAATTAACACGAAAAAGAAAGCATTCAAGTCAATTTTTCAAACTCCAGTTTTCATAAAACCTACTTGAACTGAATTAGAAAGAAAGACACAAACTATCATATATAGAGAGAAAAAAGAACATACTCTTAAAAAATTAATAAAGGAAAACCTACTTTTGACAGCATATTAACACTAGAAAAAAAAAAAAAAAAAAAAAAAAAAAAAAAAAAAACGCTTCTCCATAACCTACACAATTGTTCTGTTAACTCTAGAAAGTTTATAGCCCACAAAATGCAGTGCCACACGTCGACAGTTTTGTCGTATTAAACATAGGTTAGATCTAAGGTCACAGAATGTTTGAATTTGTTGGTAATTGCTATAAATGCACATATAGAAACACTATCATGATTAAAAGGGAGAGTTATCCTACAGTCCCCAAATAGTAAGAAATCAAGAACAAATTAGTTAGTGCCAAAGCCCGCTAGGTGTTTCCAACCTCTCATGAGGTCAAATATAAAGGCAACTGGCGCTAACTACACATTACACCAAATCTCATTATCGCTGCCACTAAAAAGCAAATCAGCAAAGAAACTTGCATGCGTATAAAGCTAAAGAGAAATTTTTGAAGAAACTTAACGAACAAAAAAGAAAGCCATTCAAAGTCAATTTTTCAAACTCCAGTATTTCATAAAACCTACTTAGAGAGAAAGCTGAATAGAAAAGAGAAGAACACAAAGCTAAAATCATATATAATAGAGAGAAAAAAGCAACATACTGCTTTAAAAATTAGATAAACGATAAAACCATACTTTTTGAAACAGCATATTAACGACTATCGAAAAAAAAAAAAAAAAAAAAATATAAATAAAAAAAAAAAAAAAAAAAAAAAAAAAAAAAAAAAAACATAAACGAGAGAGAGAGATACGAGCATTGTAGTGGCGTTATCTCTGTTGGCGCCATCGATACGAAGCATAATGCTGGCATCGCTGTAGAAGTGGTAAACAAGTTCCGGCTGTTGCTGTAGTAACTGATAGTACTGCCCCACGAAGTACGTCCCAACCTACATATAATACAAAAATAAATAAAAGCTATAAAAGGTTGGCCATATTTTCTGAGAAAAACACCAAAATAAAATAGCAGAAAGAGAGAAACAGAGTAAGAACCTGAGCAGCAGTGACAGGAATGGGATACGGAGTCGACATTTCCAAAGAAAAGCCAGTAAAAGAAAAAATGAAAACCAAAAACAATAAACCCTAATAGATCCAGATATGCCCCTCCTCAAAAGATCTGCAATAGCCACACCATCAAAAACCCTGCATGAGCCGCACAAACTGAGTACACTAGTAGGAATAGATAGGCAGAAAATGAGAGAGGAGAGGGAGAGGGAGATCTGAGGTGCTTAAATATGTAATAATATACAGTAGAGAGAAAGGGAAGATACCTCCCGGAGGGATAGATTTGAGAGAAGATTTTCTCCACTGGTTTGTTTTTGTTGGCTTTTTGCGTGTTGGGGTTTTTGTTTTCTTTCTTTTTGCTGCTGTTGTTATGCGTTTGGGTGTCACTCCTGCCCTTTCCTTTTCTTTTTCCCTTTTTCTATTCTTTTCCTTGCTTTTTTATTAGTCGTCCAAACAAAAGGTGCGTAGCTGGTCTCTGCCGCTCCCTCCCGTCTTCCCACTTCAATACTCTCTTAAAATTAATTAATTAATTAATTAAAATACGTAATATACGGTCCACTTCTAAAAATATAAACAGCACCTAATATTAATAATTATAATTATATATAAATAAATAATTTAATCAATTATAGTATTATATGTATTTAGAATTTATTGTTTAATGATTTCCTTCATACTCCTTGTCAAAAAAATGATTTCCTTCATACTTGGGTAATTATTTTTATTATTAATACTATCAATGTAAGATTCTTGTTCAGCTTGATATTTAAGGGAACTAATAAACGGAAAAAAAATATTTATGACTTGCCTAGTGGACTTTTTATATATGGGGATTACTTTCCATGAACGATGGAAAGTAAGCTTTTTTTTAAAGAAAAAAAACAATTTAATTAAACTAATCAAAGGTTAAATTTTAAAAGAAAAATACAAATTTGCAATCTAAATTTAACATTATCAAAGAAAAACTTTGTATATTGTTTAATAAAAAAAATCTCAATAACATAATTTTCAACAGGAACAGAATCAGAAAATCCCAATAAATATAGGCTAGAATAACATAAATATGAAAAAAGAAGGAATAAATAAAATAAAACCTTTATTATGTTTTACTAATGAATGGAAAACTATCTAAAAATCCCTGAAAATAATAAATTTTATATGGAGTATCTTTCTTTTTAATTGCTAGAAATTTTACAAATCACCCACTTGCCATTTTGAACAGAAAATTATATATAGAGTTGACATTTTCA
The DNA here is from genome assembly GCF_014843425.1 of Jatropha curcas. The sequence goes on from NW_023590739.1 coordinate 4,033,727, forward strand.
TATCTTTCACATTTCATATTCAATAGAAATTTTGTGCAAATTGCAATACTTTCAGATTTATTATATGAGAAGGCATTATATTGCATTTGTCTCTTGTTTATTTCGTTTAAAGGAGGAAATTGCACATTACATATTTCCACCATTGCAGGGCATATTCAAGGTTTATACATATATATTGAAACTTCTGGGTTTCCATCTGTTAATTGGCAAGAAGAAGTCAGAAACAAAAATCTGAAGCCTACTTGAAAGAATTCAATAATAGTAAATATTCAAAAAAAATAAATAAATAAATTATGACATTTTATAAAAAAATTATTGACAAATAATTCCTCGCCAATCATCAAAACTAAACAGGTTTCCTCTACAGAATTAATAACTAATGCCATTAAAAATTTACAATGAAAAAATTTCATATTATAGCATATTTATTTGCTTAAAGAAATAACTACAGAATTTTCATAAAAAGTTCCGCTCATAAAAGGATAAGAAAACAAGGACTGTGTACAGAATTGATTAGAAATGACGGGTTATTAGTTTCAACTTGCAGACTGAGATTGCATTTTCCTTCCATTTCTTTAGAAATTAATCTTATTGTTGATCTTGAAATCAGCATTTTTATGACTTTTTGCCTTGAGCTAAACTTACACGCATTGCTCTCCCCTCGAGTTCCTGTAATACCAATACAAATAGGCTGTGATTATTCTAATAATGGTAACTGATATGAGAATTTACAAAAGAAAGTTTATATATACCACTCCATTAAGAGATTCAATGGCATTTTCCATTTCCGATCTTGTTGAGTAGCATACAAAGCCATAGCCTCGCGACCTTCCAGTCTCCCCATCATAAAGAACTCTAGCTCCAACTACAGTTCCATATTCTTGAAAAGCTCGAGTCAAACTTTCTGATGTTACCGACCATGATAAATTCCCAACAAAAAGCTTGTGTTCTGTTTCTGGGTATAAAGGTTCTTTTGGTTTAGGTTTGTCTGCAAAGTTCACTCTCAAGATTCTACCCATGTATTGCTGTAAAGTAGACAAATTATGGGTCTTGAAGCTTCAAGTGCAAGGAGTTACTAATAAAATGCAAGTACACACATAGCCAAAGAAAGAAGAAAGAAAGATAATTCTTACACTTCCATCAAGATTTTCAATAACTCTATTACAATCTTCAACGCTGCTCATTGTCACGAAAGCAAAACCTCTACTTCTTCCGGTGTCCCGATCATAAAGAACCTAAAATCATTCACATTATTTAGTACAAGAAAGCTCTATAGGATGTTTGAGGCCAAAAATGATACAAATGTCCCTATGCATGTCTCCTGGTGTCCCCATCATGAAGAGCTCATGCTATTTAGTTGGTCCGTTGAGGAATTTGTCAAAAATATGGAGACAAACAAAATAGAACAAAACTTTAAATTTCAGAATCTTTAGAAAGCATTTTTTGCAATTATAGGCATATGAAACAGTCAAGTTCCTATGACTAGAGGATTTAGACAATCAATATCATGTGAAAATATGAACTTAAAGATGGAATGTAAAGGGGCTATGTAATTTTCTCTAAGACAAAAGGAACTGATAGAGAAATGAGCTAATTGTCACAACTTGCAACGATAAAACTCAATAACAAACCCATCAAACTTGCATAGCTGCCATAAATCCATTACCATTTAATTGGGCCAATTTAACATTTCATGGCTATCATGGTTTTCATTCATAGAACACAAAATATCCTCATTTCCCAACACACTATATATCAAGATTTCGAATGCTGCTTTGGAAGATTTTCCAAAAAATCATGTTTCTCAGGCAGCAGTTTATCTTAGCTACCTCAATCACATTAATTATTTTCTCTGTTTATTAATCAATCCATCTATAGCAAGGAACCAAAATTAAGAATAACCAGATCAAGCCAACATAAAGATTGATACATGTCAATCAGATAAGATAGCTTACATATATTTAATTTAAAAAAATTATAAGAAAAAAAGAATTAAGTAATTAGATACAAATTAAAATCAGGTACTTGATGTTATAAATATACAATACCTCAACCAATTCAGGAGCACCATATTCTTGAATAATACCAGCAAGCTGTGCACTGTCAACATTGTAAGGCAAATTCCCAAAGTAAAGTTTAGTGTTCAAAGGAATTTCCGCTTCTCCTTCACCTTCTCCTGCTACTTGTTGCTGCTGCGCCTCCTCTTCCACAGCAGCGGTTGGTGCAGCCTTCTCCTCTTCCACAGCAGCGGTTGCTGCAGCCTCCTCCTCTTCCACAGCAGCAGTTGCTGCAGCCTCCTCTTGAGCAACAGCAGCGGATACTCTTGGCACACGCCACGAAACTGCAACAAGCGATGAAATGGGTTCTATAGCATAAGAGCGAGAGATGGAAGATGCAGTAATAGCGAGTCGAGTAGTTGAAGGAAGTTTAAGGAGAGAATCGGATAGAAAATGCTTAGAATTGGAGCATTTGCGATTGTGAATGGATGGAGAGAAAGATGAGGCTACGGTCGCAGCAGCAGCAGCAGCAGCAGCAGCCATGATTGTGGTAGTTTTTTGCAGGTTATTGTAGGAAGTAGGAAGGGAAAGGGTGCGAAGGTGCGGACTGCAGAGGAAACTGCTTACGGACAGGGGAAGTGTAAGTCTATCTAAGCTGATGTGGGCAGATTCTGTCCAATGACATTTGTTAGCGCTGTGTTTTGGGATAAGGCTACTTCGCTTGGGTTTTAAATCTGCCAATTTAAGTTAATATTTTACTGTTTTGTTTAAAGAATTTGGTTATACATTTTAAAATAATAATTACAAATATTATACGTGCACTAAAATAACTAAAATGGATAAAATAGAAATAGAAAATGTTCAAATACAACAAAAAAAAAAAAAAAGAATCTTAGGTTGCTGCTTGCGCCATCCCTCTTCGCGTTATCACAATGACGAATGCGCCGTTGTGTGCAAGCCTATTCCTCTCATAACGTCCACTCTCGGCCAGCCATGATTCCCCAAAGACGATGTTGCCTGACTAGCGAATGTGAACTCACAGTGCCTCCCTGGCTTCCTCCGCCACGAGCAGCAGGTTGCTGCGAGGTGACCTGCGGCGTTTCTTTGTATTAGGCGAATCCAGGCAAGTTCAGGCCGGGATACTCTTGGCACAGCTTAGTCTCAACACGAATCAGTGCACTGCAAAAAGAGGCTCACCAGACTCATGCGAATTGGTGAGTGTCATTGCCTCATTTCAAAGCCCATTTAGGCAATGAAGTCAGTCAACGAGAGGATCATGAGATAAAGAACAGTGTGGCAAAAGATTTAACCAAACCTTTTCTGAACGGAACTTAAGGCCGAGGCACCAAGAATTTAACATTGCCACCCATACCAAAATATAGTAAACTATCCCACACCTCCACAATCCCTCAGACAGGTGACTGCCCATCAAGAGTAGTTGAAAGGCGAAAGGTTTAAGGGCCCAGGGGGAGTATTCCGGATAGGAAAATGCTGGTTTAGTAATGTCGGATATTTTGGCGTGGATTTATGCAGGTAGTGTTTTTGAATGCCCGGAGAATGGACTGGATAGAAAGATGAGGTGGGCTTACTCTCGCAAGAAGCGTTCGGAACAGACATGGAGGAAAAGCATGAGTGCTCGCCCTAAAGCATGGGGCTTTGAAAGACCCAATGCCGTTGGAGCCATGATGTGGAATTGATTTGCGCGTAGTTTTTTGCAGGTTATTGTAGGGAAGTAGAAGGGAAAGGGTGCGGAAGGTGCGGACTGCAGAGGAAATGCCTTTAAAGCCCCAGGACCAGGTGGGGGAGAAAGATGTGAAAGAAATAGAGAAGTCGGCTTGGTTGAAAAATTTTTGAAATTGAGGTATCTAAAGAGAGCTGAGTGTGTGGGCCACCAAGTTCCTGCTGTCCGGATTATCGAACATGTGTGTAGTGGAGGCGCTGTGTTTTGAGGATAGAGGCTAGAACGCTACGGAGCTTGAGAGTAATTTTAAAGAAAATGCTGACCAGACATGATTAATGTTCCCATAGACCTTATGAGCCGATTCCAAAAGAAGTTTTGGGCTTTGAATTTGTTTTAAACCCGAATTTAAGGGAGTACCTACCAATTTAGCGATTTTTTTAAAAATAATTATAATTTTAGTCAAAGATTTATTGTTTATACAGTGCAGCGTAAATGTTATAAACAATAAATGAAGGTTTATAAACGGTCAGAATACTACCAAGGAAAAGACTTGAAACCCCTGTTATCAAGCCACTACAACTTATAGTGAAAAAAAAAAATGTAATAATCACAAGATAACCGAAAATTGCTACCAAGTACTCAAAGAGGAGGATATTACTGTAATTCCACATGGAATATTGGGAGAATAGAGCTGCCAAAATATAAAGAAGAAGAATAAGGACAAAATACAAGCTTATAATACAATTGGTGTTTGTATAGAAGACGAGATAAAACATTTGTGGCTCCCAAAAGGAAAAATAAAGAGGAATGAAAAGGATACAAGATGAATAAAGAGGGAAAATTTTCAAATGGCTACAAATATATAAGATAAGGCCTATTACTATTGTATAAATATGTTGGTGTAGAAAAAAAAAGATTTAAGAGGAAAAGTTTGTAAGTCAATACTAAAGAAAAATAATTCAAAGCGGATGAATAGGCAACAGTTTTTATATAAGGTTTAAGCAATGTATATTATTAAGTAAATTTTTTGGTAGTCTTTAGTCAGTTCGTTCTCTGCAAAAAGGAGACATAAAAAATTAGGTGCTAACAATTTTATATCATTCTTAATTGGAATGTGTGAACTGAATAAAGCCATTCTAAGAGAGCACAGAGAAATATCGCTATTGTTTCTATGAGAGGTATATGAGAAGAGTGTGGTTAGATTATGTTAAGGTTGCTCACTTCCCTCTAGTATAACTGGTAGTGAGCGGGTATTCGGATCAAATGTATTGATTGAACAGCTGGTGCCTTATGAGATTTAGTGAGTTTATCACACCCAGCTCTTTGAATTTCCGAATATCTTTCCTCTCCGATCGCACGAAAAGTTAATAGGTAATGAATCAACTATCCCAGACGTCCAAATGTGAACTTCCTTATCCAGGGTGTGTCGTGAGAGTCTTTCCAGTAAAAATGGAGCGAAATGAACCAACGTATAATGTTATGAATATAGGTAGGCTCGGAGTGATGAGCGTCTACCAATTTGGCATTTTTGTGGTATGGCCCAAATAACATTTTGAACATAAAATGCTAGAGTACCTAAATAAATTTATTTTGTAAGTTTGGTAAGTACGCAGCATAATGGTAGTGCCCACGATTTAATGTGTAAGAGGTCACCTCTAACGGATTTTTGGATTAATACCAGAGCCTAATTCGACGAAGCAGCCCGATGTCGTTCTTAAATGCTTTTTAGAGGAATAGGCATCGTTATTTTTTATCCCAAGTCTGGAGTGCACATAAAATGTCTGTTTTTTTAACGAGCGTCATCTCAATATTTAACTAAATTAGTTTTGCACCTGTTTTAGTAGTTTTTTTAGTCTAGTTGTCAATGCGGTGAACATTTGTGTTAGTGAGGGTCCTCCGTACAACCTCATCTGCTCCTCTGCCTATCTGACTCCCGCTGCGTGCATAACCACAAAAAGGTGTGAAGGGCCCCTATCAATCCCTCCTTGTCGGGTCTCTAAACCACAATTGCCTCAAAATTTTCCCTCCTTATCCCCCTTAATTTTCATTTCACAAAATTTCTTACCAAACGTTCACCAATTTATGCGGTCAATTTCCGAGACACGTCCCACTGAACCTGAAACCTCTCAATTTCAGATCTCGTTAGACTTTACAAATGATAAAATACCTGGCACATGCGCTCATCAAGAAGAAGGATCTAGAACAAGAAAATGTGGACCATGTTGCGAAGTAGTTGAGTGAACGGCTCAATTAAAGAAATTAGTCGTGGTGTACTCTCGCCGTATAAGCTCCCCTCTTATCTGGGTTGATTTTTCCGATGGGTTGTCGGCCCTTTGGGTGGCAGTTAGAATTGAGTGCCGCAAACGCCATAGATGAAGTGCTCCTACCACTTGTTCTGATATTGACACCAAAAGTTGCAGCAAATGGTGCAACCCATGGGGATAGGGCCGCCTCTGATTTTTATATTCCCATAATGGAATTGTGGAATACAAATAAAGAATAATAGATAAGTGAGTTTCAAATAGCGCGGGTTGACGCAGTGTGTAAGAATGGCATGGGCTATGAGGAGCCTGAGAGATTTGCTTAAGGGAGGAGATGTTTGATAAGCATGGTTGGGCTCATGCTATTCCTAGAACACCCCGGGTTGTTACATGAATTTGAATTGCGGGTCATTATCGACGCCGAAGTACAACACGTGCAGTATCTGGGAGCTCTGATAATGACGAACTGGAGCAGTGAGAATATTTCAATGGGATTGCATTGGAAATGAGGGATAACATTCCGAGTAGTAAAATAAGAATTCATTAGAGAGAACTTGGATAATATTAGGATAAGGTCCGCGAGGTCCGTGGGTCCTATCCGAATAAAAGAGCAGAACCGAAGAATCAACACATAGTTGATTTGATGTTCTCTCTTATTTAATGTCCACCTCACATGGTGTCAGTTACATAAGAGGGGAATTCCCAAAAGCAAAGAGTAACTAAAGAGGATACATATGTTTTCCTTCGTGGTTCTAGGATTAATTCCTTCAATGAACCAGGTTACTTGGTTTGGGTTATGGTGGGGCACGCAAAACATTAGTGCCCAGATGGGTCTCCCCTGCGGAACACTCTTTACTTGCTTAAGCTCATGAGTTTTTTCGAAGAGATGCCTGTAAAAGAATGTTCGAGCTTGGTACGAAGCACCCTTTTTGATGGGTTGTTGAGTGGAGTATTAGGGACAAAAACCACACGATTTGCGGATGCATTTGGTTAGGCGTTGTCAGGGGATTTCAAACAAGAGTTCTATTTTAAAAGAGGTGAGGCAATGCCACGCGAAAATTGAGTGCACCAGGCGGGAGATTATGATGATATCCCGTAAGAGTAATGGTTAATTTGGACTTCCTTTGGATAGAAAGTTGGGTTGGAGTCCGCCAAAGAATGGGTCCTTTCCCCACAGGAAAAATGAGCGCTCTCAATGATGCTGTTAAGTTCTTCCAGGGGAGAATGCCCACAGAAACTAGTCAAAAGAAGTACCTAATGGGCCAACAAGGTGGTACTATCTCTCGCGGAGTCAATATAAATATAGATTTAACAGTGGGATGAAGAAAAAAAAAAAAAAAGGTGAAAACAATATTCAAATAATAGAGCTCCATATAGGATAGAAAATCTTATCATTTTTATGAAGAGATAAACATTGTGGCTAATAAGATAAATCAATAAAAATTTTCTATATATATATATATATATTTGAAAAAAAATTAGAGGAAAATTTGAATCTAGATGAATAGCAAGATTTTATATGTACTTATAATTAAATTATGTCTTATTGCTGAAAGAAAAATTATTAAATTATATTTTATAATTGAAAAAAATTAAGTATTGAGCATTGAAAGAGTGGAATTTAATATTTTATCGGGTCGTATATTGATTGTTATATATTTTACCAGCATTATCACACGTTATATATGAAAAAAGTAACTCCGGTGAGCTTAGTAAAAAAAATAATAATAATAATAACGATGATGAGCTAAATAATACTAATAATAATAAATTTTATTTTACGCAAATTGAAGTTTAATGTGTAAGAGGTCACGGTTTATACCGTTACAGGCGGTTATAGCTGTATATAGTCTATCGAATTGTCGTTTTTGAGCTCTCTCTTCACCTTTTGTTTTGCTTTTAAGCTAATGGAGAATGTCACCCATCTCTCGTTACTCCCGCCTGCTCAAAGTAAGCCAACTTCTCTCTCTAAACCACAATAAATCATTCTCTACCTTAATTTCAAAATTCTCCACACAAACTCCAATTTCCGAGACACTCCCTTACCTGAAACCTCTCAATTTCAAGATCTCTAACTACATGAAAAATGGCCTCATCAAGGAAGCAGAAAACATGTTCGAAGAAATGCCTCAAAGAAATATCGTTACTTGGAATTCTATGATCCGTGGTTACTTTCAGAATGGGCAACCGCCAAAGGCGCTTAGTTTGTTTGCAGCAATGCCTGAGCGCGATATTTATACATATAATATAGTGATTTCGGGGTTGACGCAGTGTGGTGATATGAAGAGTGCTAGGGAAGTTTTTGATGGGATGCTATTCCGAGACGTTGTTACATGGAATTCGATTATCGCGGGTCACGTTCATCTGGGGTTGATTGACGAAGCAGTGAGAATATTCAATGGGATGCCATTGGAAATGAGAAATGTAATTTCTTGGAACTTGGTCATAGGGGGGCTATTGAACGATCAACAAATTGATTTGGCTAATGAGTACTTTAGACAAATGAGTACTAGAGATATTGTTTCCTGGTTAATTATGATTACTGGTTTTGCAAGAGTGGGCCGCATTACTGAAGCTCATGAGTTTTTCGAAGAGATGCCTGTAAAAGATGTTCGAGCTTGGAAAGCCTTGATGGTTGGGTGTATGGAAAACCAGCGGATTGACGTTGCAGAAATTCTATTTAAAAGAATGCCAAAGCGGGATTTGGATTCCTGGAAGTATTTTATAAATGGGTTGGTGAGTTGTCAAAGATTCAATGATGCTGTTAAGTTCTTCAGAGAAATGCCCCAGAAATGTCAAAAGACATGGAACATAGTTCTATTGGGATTAATAAGAAATGGAAATGTTGAAGCAGCTCATGGGTTCCTTGAGAAACTTCCGTATGGTGACATTTTGTCATGGACAAATGTTCTTGTTGGATATTTTAAAGCAGGTGAAGTTAGCAGTGGTATTAGACTTTTTGAGATGATGCCAATTCTAGATACAACAGTATGGAATGTCGTGATATGTGGATTAGGAGAAAATGGTCATGGCGAGGAGGGTCTCAAAATTTTTGTTAGAATGAAAGAGTTAGGATCATCTTCTGACAAAGCTACACTTACTAGTGTTCTGACTATCTGTTCAGACTTGCCTGCGTCGTATCTTGGTGACCAAATCCATGCGGAGGTAATTAAAACAGGCTTTGATGATGTTACTGAAGTATCTAACGCAACGGTTACCATGTACGCAAGGTGTGGAAACATGCACTCAGCATTGAAGGAATTCACTTCCATGTCAAGTCATAATATCATTTCTTGGAATTCCATAATCTGTGGATTTGCTCACCATGGATTTGGTGAACAAGCTATAGAGATGTTTGAGCAAATGAAATTAACTGATGTTAAGCCGAATCACATAACTTTTGTTGGTGTTCTGTCTGCATGTAGTCATGCAGGATTGGTGGATCAAGGCAGACACTATTTTGATTACATGAAAAACATTTGTCTCTTGCAGCCAACAAATGAGCATTATACCTGCCTTATTGACCTTTTGGGGAGAAATGGACTAATTGATGAGGCAATGACTTTTCTAAATCAAATGAGAGCAGATGGAATTGAAGTTCCTGCAAGCGTTTGGGGAGCTTTGCTTGGAGCATGTAGAATCCACAAGAACATTAAAATTGGTGAGGTTGCTGCTCAGAGTTTGTTGGAAATAGAGCCTAATAGGTCTGGCATATATTTGATTTTGGCAGAAATATACCAGAGTGTTGGAAGAAGAAAAGACGCAGAGCTGATTTCGGATAAAATGAAAGAGAATGGAGTCAAGAAACAACCAGGTTGTAGTTGGATTGAGGTAAACAACAAGGGGCATGTATTTCTTTCAGGGGATAGTTCACACCATGAATTCAGTAGAATTTGTCGTCTTTTACACTTGCTCCGTAAAGACATGGATGTCATGATCTCAAAATCCAATACTGCTCTCTTTTAGCAATTTCAAGTTTCATTAGATGGACCTTAAGGATGAATTTTGCTATCCATGCACTATATCAGACCTTCCAAGAGTCAATGAATAGATAATTAACTACAAGTGTTTATCTAAGTCCCCTTGAAACAAGACTGGGTTAGATATTGAGGGTTTAGGACAATACTATAGAACAGATACATGTATACTGATCTACGAGCAAATGAAATGGACTTTATCAGATGTTTTCCTTTAAGAACATATGGACGTATGTTGATTATCGTACAACTAACAGGAATATATTTGTTTATTTTAATAAATTTCGACGAAATAAATGATAATGTTCGCCAATATGAAATTATTTTAAAAATTAAAGGAAAATCAATTAAGTTTTTCTCTCTATGAACGAGGGAAAAAAAATTTTCAATGTCGTATGTGATTGATAAGAGTTTTCCTTCTTCCACTCTCAGCAAGAAAGTTCTCCGGTGATAGCCATTTTCTCCAGCAATTCCCGTCTCCGGAACACCATGCATCGTCAAATTCCATCCCATCTCCACTGCCACGCCATGACCTAATCCAATCTGTAACTTTTATCCGTCTCTTCTCTACAAATGAATAATTTTCTCTTTTTAACAGTTACAATGCCCAATTATTTCTAGAATACAATTACAGCCTTTGATGTTAGATTATAGAAGGTGCCTCCTTTTCTCCTTGTCTCTGTTTTGAAGCAATGGCAAGAAATGGCTATTACCTAAAAGCAGAAGTCTGGCACAAGCCATGACAGAAAAAACTTAATATTCAAGTAAATACTGAGAAAGTGGAAACAGGATAGCCTAAGAATATCGTTGAACTACATTGCCTCTTCACATGATTTTGTTTGTACAGAAGAAACATATAATAATAATAACAATAATAATAAAAGCATGTGGAGGAAACAAAAAGCTCTCTGTATGATTTACTTGTTGAGTATGAATGAATCCAGAGTCTATGATAACCGATATAAGCTATTAAATTCTTAGAGAACTTGGTTTTTTATTAGCAGTTAGATTTCTTCTCTGGCTTGATATTGCAGTAGCTGGCCCTGGCACTGGCCCTTTCTTTCCTTTAAGATCAAACTTTCTATCAGTATTGTTGTTGGATTTCCTTGTGTTTAAAGGACTTTCATCAACAGCTCGAGTCTGCACAACTTTACAGTGTGTATGTCTATTTTGTATGGAATTATGATTCTTCAATGCTTTGGGTTTATTTTTATTTCCAATCACAGCATCATTGTCTGAGCGCAAAATAAGAAAATGTCATGAGTTGGGGAATTTTATGCTATGAATTTATGTACAAGATTTGATACAAATAATAAAAGAAACCATATATTCATATCAGATGAACAGAAAATGAAAATTACCAGGGCTAGATATGACAGCACGTGGACGTGGGACTGAACTGGCTCTAATTTTTGGTCTATTCTCCTCATCAACATCGCCTTTCTTATCAGCTCCTGTGAATTAAACCGACACATTTATAAGAAATGAAGAAATAGAAACAAAGTGACTTCTTTTCAGAGACCAGCAGAAATTTTGGATCCGGAAATGGTATGAAAGTAAAAGTTTTTAACCTTCAGACGCAGATTCTGCAGGCAGTACTATGTTTGGCACATAAGATTTGGGAATTCTTGCAGTGGGAGTTGGAGAAACATCTTGGAACTCCTTCACTATGGATGATAAATGTCAGCAAGGAATTCTTGATAACATTTCATAATAACTGACATCAAAGCACTAACAATTCCAAAGAGCAAAGAGAGTCTTTTATTCCACAGGCAACAGTGAGAACTATTAGTAAACATATGATTTGAACCACAAAGATCTATTAGCAAATGGCAACATCATCCTCAATCAGTGAGAGCAAAACTATTGAATATGTTATAAATAATATAGCAGCAGAATTAATCAGTATGGTTCACTTACATCAAAACATGAAAAAAAAACTAAGCAAAGATTCTACCTTTAGCCTATATAGCTAATAAATACAAAGGAGATATAAAACCATGACATAAAATTTAAAAAGGAGTAAATGAAAATAGAGGAAACACAAGAGCAAGAACTACCTGGAAAACAAGAATCCTGTAATAATAGAAACTGGATATCCTTCAAGGAAAGCAAAGAACTCCAATTACGTTGATCCTTTTGGTCTTCATCCCTTCTTACCTTAACCTTCGGATACACTGAAAAAAATTGCAGGAAAAAGAATACCCATATTAGAAAACAGCAATATTATTTCATTAAAATTTTAATTTCAAAAGAATTAGAAATCTCATATGGGAAAACCTACTGTTATACTCCTGTATTGAATAAAGAGAGTTGTTCTGTTATCAATGAAAAAAAAGCTATAAACTGAGATGTGTGAGATGGGTTATTGCAATATTGGGTTATGAATATGAAACTGTGAAGAAAAGCAAGGGAAGGCACAGAAAGAGAGGAAAGAGGTGGTGCTTGTAATGTGTATATTCCAAAGAGAAAGATTTGGAAATTGGAATTTTGTGACTGAAAAAGTGAAAAAGAAAGTTTTTTTGGAAGAGATTTGCTTTATGTTTTTTTTTTGTGCTTGTTTGCGCTCTAATACTCTGATTGATTGAAGAGAAAATTTGAAAATGGAGAGAACAGTAGCGGGTCCTACAACCCATGTTTTTTTATAATTTGGCACCTTTTGGCTCTTGTTGACTTCGAATCCGGTACGCCTCCATTACGGAACATATTCAACCCTTCCTCTCCCATTTTCTATTTCTTTTTTTCGTTTTTTTTATGTAAAATTATTTTCTTTAAAATTAAAATTGTTGAATATATAGAACTAAATCTGTTTTTAATTTTAATAAAGAAAATTTTTTTAAATTAATATTATTTGAACAACAAGTTTATTCAAATTTTTTCTAATATATCTATATGATAATATTAAATTGTTGGTAACAAGACATATTAAATAAAAATTATTAGAAATTAATTATATTTTCAAAGATAAAATGATTAATAATTGGTATAAATGAAAAGAGAAGCAAGTTTATTTTTGTTGGATAACTTTTTATGGATATTTAAATAATGAAATATTTATGTGATAATAATTATAAAATTAATATTCAAATATTAATTTTTTTTCAGGAAAAAAAACCCCAAGTTTCTTATCTGGGCTTGTGTTGTGAGGTCGTTTATGGGTTTGGGCTGAAAACTTGCTACTGTGATCAGATCAGTTTTAGTTTTGTCTGTACTTAGTTTGGCCCTATTTGAAGACATACGACACGCCGGATGTATAAGTACCAAGTAAGATGACACGTTTGGTGTTCATTTAACCCAACCTCTCCTACTTGCTTTTTAACATAAAAACGACCCGCTTTTTTGAAAACGACCGATTGGTTATCTCACTTTAATTCGAAACACGACTGTCATACTGTGTCTTGGAGTAAGCGACAGGGGACTTGTGTCCTCATGTTTTTGAATCGTTTGTTGCTTCTAGCATTTCGTCCAGCAATAAGATGTCCTGTCATGAAACGACTCCCAGTTCCAATAAGAAAACCCTGGGCAACTGTGCTGTTAGGGTTAGGGTTTAAGGACCGTATACAGCATTACTCTTTTTGAACATGGTAAACTCATCTTCTTAATTTCGATGTTTACGGCTTTATCGTCAGTCAATATTTGACATCATGTGGCCTAGAGCTTGGCTGGTATCGCGACGGCATATCCGGCACTTTTGTACTGCGGCTCGTCGTCGTATAGAGGACGAAGGTGACTGGCTCTACTCGTCGGAGTGGTGGGGTACGGACTCCGATATCAAAACACACACTGTTCTCCGTTCTAATTCCGATAAAGGAAACGGCGTCATCTCTGTCCTCGCTTACCCTTCCTCAAGACCTGTCAGTCTTTAAATAGGCGTTTACTAGTCTGTTGTTTTTTATTGATCGTTGCGTGTAACCTGTTCTTAACCTTTTTTATCTTTGAAATTTTCATTTTCCTGTGGGAAATGTTTATCAAATGAGCTTGATGAAAATTTTGCAGAGTCGGGAAAACTGGCCAGAAACTGAGAAATGGCTGCAGCTAAGGTATGCTGAGGTACATCCAGGTCAAGAAAGCAATGTACATTGTAGGATACTTGGATATCAGTGGCGTACACTACGATTTAATGATGAGACACGACAGAGCACTGCTAAAGTAATGGCTGCTTATCATCAATCGGATCCTAATTCTATATACTTAATGCAGCAGCCACATTGTTTAGCTGTTCCATGTAAAGCTCTGCTTTTTCCTTTTTCCTTAACATTTATTTGCCGCATATATGTTAGAGAAAAAAAAAAAAAAGATTGCTTTTAGCTTCTCACTCTTTCTTTGATGAAGTTGATTAATTTCTAAGAAAATGTAAGCTATGACAAAGTTGCAATCAAATTACCATTTTGAGAACTGTTAATTTTGGTGATATTAACATGGTAGATCCAGGACTCTCCTAACAAGTCTTGGAGTAATTGCACATTCTGAAGCTGAATAAGTCACTGTCAGAATTAATGGAATGAATCAAACAACTGCTAATCACCGTACTGAAAGCAATCCCCTTTTCAGCAATTCCCTATTTGTTAACTTGTTAGTTAATTTCCTTGCAAGATGATAGATGAGTAACTTTTTTCTTTAAAATTGAGGTAGTTATATGACCCCTTAGTGTTCACCAGGCGGTGTTTCAAACTTTAAAGGAATATTTTAGTTTTATCATTGATTTCTGAATTTGAGAAGTTGTTATATAGAGATCCGTTTCTCTGTCTCATGTATATGTTCTGGAAGTTGTAATCTCTTTTGCTGGTAAGATCACAACTAGAATCCTGGTGCTATTATTGCCATCATTTGGCCTAAGATCTAGTTATTTGTGGGTTTGGCCAAGTTTTCTTGCTTATCTTGTATTTTTATGCTGTCCCTGATTTGGTAATCTTGGTGATTGCATTCTAGTTAATATGGTTTTGGTTGGTTCTGCTGTACACTTTACTGTATCTAAAAGTAGCATATGACAAAGAGGCATGTCATAGGAATTTGTCAAATTGGTATGGCTGTCGTGTACTGCACTTTCTTATGAAGATTCAATGTAGAATGTCTTGCTTTCCCATTTTGCTCTTTATATTGACCTCTTATCTGGGCTTGTTGAATATCTATTTGTTTAATGATGTGATATCTATATTTTGGTATGGCGTGTTGATCACTTCTGCGCTGCAAGCAAAGGGACTAACCTGCCACTACATTTCATTGTTTATTCTTTGTCGATTTGCAGATGCATGACGTATTCGATGTCATTGTGCAGATCTGAAGAGCATGGTATCAGTTGGATTAACTACTATAGCATCCTGTAATTATGACCTTGTGGATGCTGTGTCTGGGAGGAAAACTATGCGAATTTTATGCATTGGTCATGGTGGAGGAAGCTTACCGTTGTTTTTGGCTAGCAAAATTCAAGGTGAAAGACTATACACATTATTGTGAGATGTGTCTCAAGTTTTCATTCTATTAGTTGTTCAAGTTTGGGGCTAAAGCTGGTTTTCTCATGTGTCTAGAATCATATGTTAAGGAATTTAGTATCATATTTTGACTTGCATGTCATATTGTCAATAGGAGAATTGGAAGACCAACTTATGTCTTCTAAGAATTACTGGGAGGAACCAAGGAAGCCTGTATCCAGGGTTTAGGGAAGCACCTTAAACATATGATGCAAAATGGTTCCCCTGCTGTCCTAACCCTATGCGTATGATGCAATTTTTCATGATACAGCCAACCCTTTGTCTAAGCAGTCTTACACATGCACTGTGGCAATATCTTTCGTCTTCTTTGTTTTGCGCATGCATATGGTGGGGGACGAGTGCATAAGGAACATGTTAAAGAGGTCAGGGAAATGAATAATAACAGAAGAAAGTTTAGTTGCTTATGTAATTGCAACTGTCTCGTTATGAAAAGATAAAAAAAAGAATAGCTGACTGTTTATGATACTTGGGTCCATATCGAGTAATGATTGAGTTTCAGTGTTTAATATTAACAATCCTTACTGTTGTGTCTAAATTATTTTCTCATGGAGGAATGTTACTGTAGCAATCATTTGATACATGCCCCTTTTTCTGTAGAATGCAACAACAGTATATTTTGGTTTCTTAAAACATGAGTCTGCCCTTTTCCGAGAGTTACTCATTCATTTATGTAATCGTCATAATAACTACAAAAACTTTTCTTTGCGTCTTCAGGTGCTGTCGTTGACATAGTTGAAATTGATCCCCTTGTTATATCTGCTTCTATCCAAGCAATGGGTTTTCCAGCTTTCTCAGCTATGACCCCATCAGATAGGCGTGCCTTATCCAAGCCTGATACTGTCGAAGAAGTAATGTGGAGAGGCATCCATGAGAGGCTCTACCTCTATGAGTCAGATGCTGAGAAGTTCATCCTGGACAGAAGCAATCTATATGATATGATCTTCATTGATGCCTATGATGGTGATGACATCTTCCCACACAAGCTATGGGACGCTGATTCCCGATTTCTCAAAGCACTCAATAATAGGCTGCACCCGGAGCATGGCACTGTTGTGGTGAACCTTCATGCAGATTATGATGCCTTAAATCCTGATCCTTCCGTTTCATATTTTTATGAACAATTTCTGCCAATGAACAGGCATGTTGCCAAAGTTTGCAGAGGGTACAAGGATGTTCTAGTCGGCAATGGAAATTCTTCTGTTGGGAAAGAAGGTTCTGGTTTTTTATTCACTGTTTCAGTTCCTTGGGTGTGTAATACATCTATGGTTGTATGCAGGGGTGGTAGATTCTGTAGTAAGGATTCCATTGTGAATGGCATCATATCTAAATCCCCTGAAGTCGAAAACATTTTGAACCTGCCATTCTCATGCTTAGACTATTTAAAGAGAGATTTTAAACTTTTTGATTGATCTTCAGATGGTTACTCTTTTACATTTCTTCCATTTTTTGTTTCATTTTTGATCTTCAGATGGTTGTTGATACGTTGGGAAAAAGCCGAGTTAGTTCGATAAAAGTATACCTAAGTCACATTTATTTATAATTTAAAAATTTGTTCCTTAAATTTACAAGCTAACTCACGAGCCCTGATTCATTTACAATAATCACTAAGTGATTATTTTAAAGTTAATTTTACAAAATACTAAACCTTTAATTTTTAATTGTCATGTTAAAAATGTTAATTTCATTTTTAATAAAACATCAAACTGTCAAAATATATAATCGAAACTTTTAGTAAATTAAAATTTCATAAAATACTGATAGTTTAGTTAGTCTTTTCACTTATACGATAAGCAAGCGAATTTTCATAAAATGCTAATTTTTCAACACAAAAATAAAAATCTCACAACACGGCAAATTCAAACAGTAAAATTTGTATAGCAGTTACTGGCTTTATGGTTTTACCACGCTGGTTATTCTTACTGACTACGTGTCAAACAAGAATTGGTGTTTCTATAATATATAAAAGGCGCCCTATTTCCCTTCCAAGCCAAAACCCCAAATACCCCACAAAACCCTTACAATGGCGTCCTCAGCGAAGAAGCGACCGGCTATAACCAACGGCAACGAAGGAATAGTCGCCAGGGTGACACGCACAGTTTCAGAGTCGGCGGTATTGAACACGGCGAAACAAGCAGCCAACGACACGGCCTACGTGGCGAAGAGACTGGCTAAGAGCACGGGAAAGGCGGCGTGGATCGCGGGAACCACGTTCCTTATCCTGGTAGTCCCACTCATCATCGAGATGGACCGCGAGCAGCAGTTCAATGAGCTCGAGTTGCAGCAGCAGAGCCTGCTTGGAGCCCCACCCGCCCCGATCCACAAGTGAGAGAGACGCTTCCCCCCCCCCCATGAGCCTCGAGTTTGCCAGCAGCAGAGCTGCCTTGGAGGCCCCACCCGCCCCGATCCACAAGTGAGAGAGACGCTTCCCCCCGCCACCCCATCGGCTGGTGCTTGTTTCCCCCCCCCACCCCATCGGCTGGTGCTTGTTCAGAGTCTTTGGCGGTAGTGATTTAGTATTGTCGTTTCTATTGTTTGTTTAAAGGATGAAGAGTCGGCATTGTTAGTGCAGGTTCTTGTTACTCAATTATATTACTGTTTTTATCTGCTATTCAATTAGTATGAGAAATCACTTTTTTGAGGCTAAGAAAGTTCAATAAACAGGATTTATAAAAATTTTCATAATTCTCTCTAACATTAGTTGCTATTCAGTTAATTTATTGAATCCCAAGCCATCTTAAAATAGCCGTTGTCTAATTGCCATAGAGCTTATTACTTTATTTTCTTGTTAGTATAAGCTTTAGTTTGCTTGCATGCAAATAGCTTGATTGTGGTAAGGTCTTTTGAATTTTTTTTGAATTTTTTTTTTTTATATACATTGAGCAAGTCCTTATGATATTATGCTTTTGCCATCAAATACACTGGCCAACTACCAACTGCCAAGAAAAAGTAAGAGATTGCAAGTGAAAATGGCTAACCAGAAATACCAAGAGAAAGCATTTGTGTCATGCCTTCAAACCAGAGATTTCTTTTAGGGAAACATGAAGCAAATAGAAGAGGAAAAATGGTCATGGCCTACAACCATGTAACCCCCAACACCTTCAATAATGTATGTCACCCAACACCAATTTTATCAACTTTCTCTTTCTCTGCAATTAGAAATACCGTCCGAACGGTGACTCATTTTTTACTTTGTGCAAAATTTAGAAGTTGCAACCGTCGTTTTGCAGTCACATCAGATTAACATAGATAATTGCTATGATGATATAGACAGTAGCATGTAACTGCTATGACCTTTGCAGTTTCAAAAATCAGTGACCAGAAAGATAGGAATCATTTATAACTATGTCAACCTCTTTGTCTACAAATAATCTAGTAGGATTGGTCTCAAGGCATCCCCTAAAGCTATGAGCTTGTAGCTTATCACTGCCCTAAAGGCTCAGAAGAGCATATTTTGTCTTGAACAAAACATTAGGAAGGACTCTTTCAACGAGTTACTGAATTTCCCTAAAAGCAGCAGCCTTTGAAAAATCTATCTGTTAACATCTCTAACAATAATCTCCCTCTCCACATTGCTAAAATACTTAAAAACAATTCATGCCAATTCTTACAAATTCTCAAGTTCTTCACAATCCTCAATGCCTCTCAAATAGGGCCACTCTGTCAATCACACTGAATGCAAGAGCTAACGTCTCACCGTGATGCCAAAGTTCTTCCCTATTTCCCTAGTTCTCCTTTTTTGTCATACATCATTCAACATCTCATCCCAAACTGGCACATATCCTAATTTCTCAATCTCTGCTGCCAATGTTGAATAAATTTCCTCCATTCTCTCATGCCTCCAATCTTCTGGACAAAACACATGAATTTTTCCTTTCACTTCCATCCAACTCTTCCCTACTAGCCTCTTCACTCTCCTGTCTTTCATTAGCTTCCTCATTTCTGCAACCTCATCCCATTTACCTTTAGCCGATAAGGTGTTTGCTGCAATTGCAAATGCGGAGCTGTCATGAGGGTCTACGTCCAATAACCTCCTAGCCATCACCCAAACCTTGTCAGCCTCCCCATGAACAGCACAAGATGATAACAATGCTCGCCAGACTGCTGCATCTGGCTCGAAAGGCATTGTAATTGCAATCTGCTCTGCTTCCTCCAATCTTCCTGCTTGAGCCATTGCACGCACCAAGCATGTATAATGCTCCAAACTAGGTTCTAACTTGTATTCCTCATTTCTGCAACCTCATCCCATTTACCTTTAGCCGATAAGGTGTTTGCTGCAATTGCAAATGCGGAGCTGTCATGAGGGTCTACGTCCAATAACCTCCTAGCCATCACCCAAACCTTGTCAGCCTCCCCATGAACAGCACAAGATGATAACAATGCTCGCCAGACTGCTGCATCTGGCTCGAAAGGCATTGTAATTGCAATCTGCTCTGCTTCCTCCAATCTTCCTGCTTGAGCCATTGCACGCACCAAGCATGTATAATGCTCCAAACTAGGTTCTAACTTGTATTCCAGTTTCATCCTTTGAAGCCATTGTTCAATCTCAAGAAACAAACCATTATTACAAAAAGCTGTTAGAATAGCCAAAAAACTATATTCATCAGGTACAAGCCCTTGAGCCTCCATTGCATGATACAACTGGAGCACCAAGTTCTTATCCCCTCGTTGAGCATAAGCAGCCATCATAGAATTCCACCCGACCATATTCAATTCAGGCAATAACTCATCAAACACCATTCTTGCGTCTACTACAAGCCCCGATTTGCCATACCCATGAATCAAAGCAGTCCCAACAATCAAATTCCTGTCTAATCCCGCAACCACAGCATGCCCATGAATCATTCTACACTGCTCCAACGCCGCCATCTCTGCTGCAGCACGTAATGCACCAGAAACACTATATATTGTCGACCCTACATTACAAACCTTCATTTCTGCAAACGCAGACAACGCATCCATAGTTCTTCCATTCTGCGCTAAGCCTACTATCAAGGCACTGTAACAAAACTCATCCCTTTCATCCAATTCATCGAACACCTTGCGTGCATGCTCAGGCAAATGACATTTCGCGTAAAAATTAACCAATGCAGAGCCAGAGAATGGTTGGGTATTGAGAGACAGTTTTAAAGCCAAAGAATGGAGAGCGAGGCCAAAAGAAAGAGCAGAGAGGTTGGTGCAAGCTTTGAAGAGGGAAGCGATGGTGCGTTGGCTGGGAAAAACGGGTTGACGGAGCATGGAAAGGAAGTGGTCGAGAGAGAGGAAAGAATTGGTGTTTGCTGAAATGAGAGAGGTCCATGAGACGATGTTGGGAGATGAGAGTTGAGAGAAGAGGCGATTGGAGTAGGAGAAGAGAAGGGAATTAGTAGCCTTGGAGTAGAGAGTGATTAAACAATTGAAGAATGAAAGGTCTGTGTAAGGAGATTTTACGGCTTGGGCATGGAGGATACGTGGATCTGTATTCGTATCTGGTAAGTAGGTCATCGTATGTACTTTTATAAATATTTTAAGTTCCCAGGAAGCACCAAAGAGAGTTTGTTCAGTTGCCCTTGCCCACATTCGATGAGTTGACGGGAAGTTCAAAGAATTGTCATATGTACGGAAACCTTATTTGGAAATTACTCCTTTAGGCCGAATCTATAACCACGCATATGGACTAAATCTTATATGCTCCATGATCCGAAATACACTTTTTTTTTTTTTCAGTATATTTTTGAAATATACTCGTTTTAATGAGTAATCTTATTTTCAGTAACATAGTCCGAGAGTGACCTCGTGGACCCGGTCGAAATAAAATTAACATCAATAACTGATGGACCCGGTCCAAGAAAAATTAACATGATGCTCTAAGGAAGTTTAACTCCCAGTAGAAATTACTCCAAAGTTAACAGCATAACAGAATCCGAATTCAAATGTATCTTCTAACAGAGGAAAAAAACAAAAAGAAAGTGGAGTTTCTGGCAACAGCTCATCTAGGTAGAGTTATTGGGTGTCAACTGATATTGGCTGCTTTGAGCTTAACCAATCATTCTTTTCCATATACGTTAACTTGTACAACTGTCAGAGCTCTTTATCTTAAGCCCAGCTGTGATCATCTACGCCTTCAAAGAAATTGATTTGTTTTGTATCGGAAACATTTGATTCCGATTCGAAATTAAAATTTCCGAACTGGTTCCTATTTAAACCAAATCAATGGCCATACTTTTGGAACCTGAAAAAATAAAAATAAAAATAAAAATCGTGGTTAATTATGGTTAGTGAGAAGTAGAAGTGGAAAATTGAGACGTAGCACATGTTTAAGTTGACCTGCTGCCACAGTCACAGTATTGATAAGAATGTGACTTTGTCAAGAAAGTACAACTATGGCATTAGAGTGGATGGCTTTCCAGAGAATGTTTCGAATTGAACAAAGACAATTAATACATATAATACATATACAGTGGAATGGAATGGATGGCTTTTATTTAGTGTAGTTGACAAATAAGATGATCCCATCCGTCGAATCTCCAACTCCAAGAGTTGTTGATGGATTTTTTGGTCCTTTCACAGCCTTGACCTTACTTTGAGAGCTCCACTATCAACATCTTGATGGTCACAGACCCCAAAATTACAGATTCAAGACATTAATCAAAGATGCTGTAGATAGTGATCTTTCCTCTTTCTATTTTCTTCATTACTTCATAACTTTAAGTCATTATCAAATATTTTTTTAAATTTCTATACACTTTCTATTAAAAGATAAAATTAGTAATTTATAAAAATAATTCCATTTAAACAATTTTTATTAATTTTTTTTAATCAAAATGAACCTGGAGTATTACGATACAAGGCGCTTAGCTCAAGATGCAAAGACAAGCCATGTGAGCCAACTCATTACTTCACATCTTTCTATTCATAGAAATTGTTAGAATGTAAACTCTAATGTCCTTCATTTGGGCTTAATGGCTGATAAAATAAATTTTTGTTTGTTCATTTTCTATTTGTCCTACTCTCTTATGCCAAGAATTTTCATTCTTTTTATAAAAAAAATAAACTTCTAAAGAGTAGCTGTCAATATATCCAATTGCTAAATTACTCATTCAACTGTCAAATTTTAGGATTTTCAAAATATGAGAGGATTGTTGAAAAGAGGGTTGCTCTCTTCGTACATAGCCCATCAACCCCAAAAAAGAAAAAAAAAATGAAAATTTAAAAATGCTAATAAAAATCCTAGTGATTATCATTTCAAGTCTCGTAGTAAATCAAGGCAAGAAAAGAAAAAGGTTACTCCATCAAGTGTGTTTTTGGGTGGAGAGAGAGAGAGAGGTGTCACTGCTTTTGAAAGAGAGAAGCTTACAACTTTCTGAAAAGCATAAAGCAGTGAAGAAATAGAGAAGCATCAGTCTGGAGAACTGGGACAAAGACAACCATCCACATGGACTGGGCCATAGGGAAAAAAGAAGCCAACGCCAAAACCAAAACCTATTTTTGATTTTACACTTCAACCCTTCTATTCTATGCAATTCATCCAATGATAAAAATTCATTCATTTCATCCATACAATTTTAACATCCTTTCTCACCTTTGTAAAGAAAAGAACAAAAAATTCATATCCTAATTTGCTTCCATTCCCAATGAATTCTCCCACCACAACACTGTAACAAAAGACCCCATATTTATATTTCTCCACCAAAACTTTGAACTTTTACTTTGTAAAGAAATGGAAATGTAGGAAGAATCCAACTCAAAAAAAAAGAAAAAAAAAAGGGGATGTTTGCCTCTTTAAAGATCTTTATCTCTTCCTCTTAAAAATCTGCACAAATTAACAGAATCCAACTATATCAGCATTTGAAAGCAAAAGAGAGTAATTGAACATTGAAAAAAAGGACAAGATTTAATCTCCATGTAGAAAATGCATACCATCATGTTTCTTCATCAAACTTCTTGCAAACATCAAGCAAATAACCACAAACCCCACTCCAACTGCCCCTCCTAATATAATGGCCACTGTCTTTCCTGTATTTTGCCCTGTCCCTACATCCACCAAACAGATTCTACTTTAATTAGATTATTTCAATGCTAACTCAAACCCAATCAATCTCCATTGAAAGAAAACAGACCCACAGATATATTGTTTTAAGACCTCTTCTAGATGCATTATATAACAAAATTATAAACAAATGAATAAAAATCTGCAAATTTCTCTCTCCTCTAGATTCTAGATTTCAAAAAAGAAACTCTCTTTTTTGCTTTACCTGATGAAGAAGAAGAAGAAGATGATGAAGATGATCTCCTGGGGACCCCATTTGGATAATAGCTGTAACTAATAAAGCATTTGTGCAAATAAATTTGTCCTGAAATAGCATTCCCACATTCAACCTGAGCTCTTTGCACTGCATTTTTCACACACTCTCCACAATCTGAATCCCCCACATCACCTTCACATTGCCCCAAAACATACACAGATTGATAGCTAGTAGTATAATATCCATGGCCACTAACCACACCATTTGTCAATACAGAAAAGGCTGTATCCCTTCTCTCCTCAAACCCACTTCCTGCTATAGTTGAAGCTCCACAAGTCTTATACAACATTTCCATACCTGAAATTTGAGTAAACCCCGCTACCTCGTATAAAATGTAGCACCCATAAAGCTGGACTCTTGCAGCTATGGTTTTGCCACACAGTTTGTCTGTTAACACAGGCAGTCCACTGACACACTTGTAGCATTCACCAATACTGAGGTCTCCTCTACATTGAAAAAGACCAGTTATTGTGGTTTGGCCAGTACCAGTGGTGGTTTTAAAGAACTTGGCTTTAGTTGACTGAGAAACTAAAGAACCAAAGAGAGCAGAGAGGGCTTGTGAGTATACACCATTTGGATCTTGAAAAGACTGTTTTGCACAGCCCTTATACACCAAAGTGCCATAATCAGTGGCAGATTGAGCTAGATTGGTGAAGAGAAGGAGAGAGAGACAGAGGAGAAGGGAAAAGGGTTTTGAGGGAAAACCCATTTGGGTATTGGTGTTGATAGATCAAATCATGGCAGTTCTGAAAGTTCTTTTGAGGGATTTGAGATATGGGTTTTGGTTAAAACTGGAGAAAGCTTGAAGGGTTTGGTTTGGTTAGCCTTGATTTGCTAAAAGAAGAGTTCTTTTTTATTAGTTTTGTGGTGTTTGGGATTTTACTTTTTCTCTGGATAGCTTCCCTCTGTAGTTGTGCAGAGTATGAGAGAGATGAAGCCTGAGAAGAAGAGGGCATCTTTGTTGCTATCTCCACAGGAAGACAACAAAATCCAATTGGCAACCGATAATGGAGAGAAGTAAAAAAGTAATTTTTATTGAAACGATGAATTATATAGTTACTTTAGCTTGTAATTTTTTAATATTTGAGGAGAATGAAAACAAAATTCGGTTTAAAAAAATAATTTTCAAAAGGGCAAAAGAAAATATTCTCTCTCTAGTATTATATTATAGGGGTAGAGGGTAGGAATGTAAGAAATCTGTTTAATGGTTATGTGTGGGAGGCAAGTGTATGAAGTTTGACCAATGGTATTTACTTTTGGATCTTATTTTTTAATTTTAATGGAACTTGAGATCTACAGACTCAAGAAACAGGTGGATGTATTTAAGACTTAGGATTTAAGAATGAGAGTCACGTGATCATATCTTGGATGATTTGGTAGTAATTAATTCTGCTAATGAACAAACAACAAGAATACTTCTTGTTTGAACATTTGTTTTGTTACGTATGCATGCTCAATTCTTCTTTTCTCTCATTTTTATTTGTTTCTACCTAACATATTCTTTTTAGTTTTCCATTCTCAACATATATAACCAATTATTATTGATTAAAAATTAAGTTACACTTTGCTCCTTTTTTCTCTTGTGGGCTTCTTTTAGGCCCTTCCATATTTTTATCTTGGGCCACTTTTGTTGGGCTTTAAAACTTTTCTTCACTAATAAGTGAAATTTATTCTTATAAAAGATTTGCAATCTCACCTTATTAATCCAACGGAATTACCCTATTCCAGTTAGGCTTCGAGCATTTTGCAGAGATAAAATAAAATAAAATAAAATATAATTTTTTAAAATGAAAATTAATTAAATTATTTAATTCTTTCTTATGCCACTTTTGTAAGTATAAGACAAAAAGCATATTTTTTATTACACATACTTTTGGTAAGTCCAATAATAAATTTCTTTATATTAGATAGATAAATGCTAATCTAACCTTTTTACTGGCATGCTCTATAAGGTAATATTATCATACAGAAAAATGTAAAATATTAGAAAATAGGTAATTTTCACTTGCATGCTCTATATATTATCAAACCTTATCTTTGCAATACGAATTTGATTGGTTATTGGAGCAATTTAGTAGTTGTGACAGTATGTATGTTGGTATAGACTTTCCTAAACGGAGAACGTAATTTTATATATGAATTAAATTAATAGAAATATGAATTTTTACTAAAATGAGAATATTAAAGAAAAAAAAATAGAAATAATTTTTAAAAAGTTGTTCTTTTATAAGTTTGATCTGGAGATAGGTCATTAACTAGTAACTACTTTCTACGTATATTCGTATAAATCCTAAGCAAGAGATGTATAAAAAGGGGACTTCTCTAAGAATGTTACTCCAACAACCAATCAAAAGAAATAGAAGTCGTACACATTACCGCTTGGTCCAATGCCAATGTAACAATCTTTTCCTTTTCCTTTTCCTTCCTCTCCACCGACGAAATTTCCTCTCCCTGCTGCCTCTGTGCGCTGTACGAACGGAAGTAACAAAACCCAACAACATAAAGCTATCACCTTTACCAGCACAGGAACAACCTTAACTATGTCCTAAATATTTATGGAGGACTGTTTACTTATATTCCAAGTCTAAACATTTGATGCCGGAGAAGGAACAATAAAGCAAAAGGAATAATGCAATCATTCAAAGATAAAGTCTCAAACCAGCTTTCTCGTCTCTTTGTTGATTCACCAAATTCTACTAAATCTTTTTCTTCTCCATCTTCACCAACAGATAAATCTCAGGTAAATTCCTTCTCTTTTTTCTTTTTTGTATGATGGGTTATTTTTCAGCTCTCCTATTTGTTTTTAATTTTTAATTTTTTTGGAGGTTTTAGATCTGATTGGTATCTGCAATGAACTTGCGCAGTTGAATTTGTTTTGTTATCTTGTGGATAGTAATTTGCTTTGGTTGGCTATTTTTAGTTGAATTATGTATATTCCTTCAGTAATAATGATAAATTTAGTTTTTTTTTTTTTTTTTCTTCTCATTTTCTCATGAGAATTCTGTTTCTTAAACAATGTGTAATAGGAATGTTGGTTCAACATTGTTGCGATAGTCTTGCTGGTTTGCATTAAGGGCAATATGACTGCTCTGTTTCCTTTCCATTCTACTTTTATTTTGATTGTGATTTGGGATCTTTGAATGTGTAGGTCAGGCTGCTCTCTAATGGGGGAAAATCAACATCTTCTTATTTTTCCTTCTCTGTCCCTTCGTTTAGCTTTGGTGGGTCTAGATCAAACAAGCACCAACACGATTTAAACCCAAGCCAGTCATTGTCTGTTAGAGGGGTTAGAAAAGGTTTCGAACAGAAAGATGAATGCTCAGTTAGGTATCATGAATGCAGCACAATATCCGAGGATAAAAAATTCCAAAATTCTTGTGAAAATAGAAATACACTTTGTGCGTACAAACAAACTGATATAACCCATGATAGTAACGAGGTCGGTTTGTCTGAGAGAAGCAGTACTGATAGTGAGGTCTTTGAGGAAGCACGTGACCAGCCTACTCCACGCAAGTCTTTACCCCATCTCATGGACAAGTCATCTTTTGTTTCCTCAGAATTGTATGAATTCTTGCATTCATCCATTCCCAACATAGTGAAGGGATGCCAATGGGTTCTGTTGTACAGGTAAGTTTTGTCAATACATCTATGTCTTGCAACTCAGTTTAATTTCTGTTATTGCAATTACATCTTGATTCACTGGCGATTCATTCAATGAAGGGCAGTACGTTGAAGCATGGCATTTCACTGCGGACGCTTATTCGCAACAGTGCTGACCTATCTGGTCCGTGTTTGCTGGTATGCTAATCCTCGGGTTTTGATTAATTACTGGTGCAATTACCTATGAATGTTTCATCAATTGCATTATGAAAATTTCTAGATTGTTGGTGATAGACAAGGTGCTGTTTTTGGTGGTCTGCTGGAATGTCCATTGAAACCTACACCCAAGAGAAAATATCAGGTAAACTAAATAATGTTTTTGTAGATTTTACATGCTCAGAGTGTTTTGTGTTCCTTGTTTTCTTGACTATTCAAAATGCTTGTTGAATCCTCATATTTTTCCAATACCAATGATAGGGAACACATGAGTCCTTTGTATTCACAACTATATATGGCGAGCCAAGGCTTTTTAGACCAACAGGTAAGAACTAATATCTAATCATTGTAGTCTTTGATTTCGTAATTAAAGATTGCAAAAACTCGTATAGTTATTAAAAACATGAGACTACGGGCTTCACTCCCATATTTCAATACCGTTCTTATACTAGCTCTGTCTTTTTTTTTTTTTTTTTTTTTGGTATTCACAACTTATATATGGCGAGCCAAGGCCTTTTTAGACCAACAGGTAAGAAACTAATATTTAATCATTGTAGTCTTGATTTTCGTAATTAAAAGATTGCAAAAACTCGTATAGTTTATTAAAAACATGAGAAACTACGGCTTCACTCCCATATTTTCAATACCGGTTCTTATAACTAAGCTCTGTCTTTTTTTTTTTTTTTTTTTTTTTTTTGGGTAATGGAAATTAAAAAAAAAAGAAAAAACAGGAAGCTTCTTGCATGATGCACTCAGTCAGTAGTGCCCATTACTTGGAACCACCTTATGCTGCTCCATGTTTTCTGATAAAACTTTGGTAATTTGAAGATACTGTTGTTCCTAGTATTAGAATTTTGCCTTGGGTATTGATTTAATTCCCAAGTTTCTTTATGGTGAATTGTGATTTATTAATGGTCAGAATACAGGAAGTCAAGTATCATATTTGAACAGGGAGTAAGGAATAGTTTTTCATAATCTGTCACAAATAGAGATTTGCGTGAAATTTATTGCTGCAATAATCCTTTGGTCAACTTCATCCTTTTACTTATGAAGAGAAACCTTCAGGTTTCTTGAACCTTTTTTTTCTTACTGTAATTCTGCATCAAAGGAAAGTGCCTTTGATGTTTACGATCTTGATGGATCTCAAGAATACTTGATAAGATCTTGAAATTTAACATTTTTAACGGTAACATATGGCTTCTACAGATAATAAATCCTAAAATCATAATTATTGATGTACTTCCAAGCTGATTTTGTGACTGACTGATATAAATAGGTGTCAACCGATATTATTACATGTGTATGTATGACTTACTAGCGCTTGGTGGAGGCGGCGACTTTGCTTTGTGCTTGGATGGGGATCTGTAAGTTGTTTTGTCAAGTATCTTTTTGAATTTTTGTCAACAGATACAAAAAACTGCGCAACATTTTTTATTCTTCATATAATAATTTTTCACTCTTTTTTCTTCATCGGAATAGGTTGAATGGAACCAGTGGACCTTGTGAAACGTTTGGGAACTTATGCCTGGCCCATAAACCTGAGTTTGAACTAAAAAATGTTGAGGTAATCTAAGTATTATGAACTGTTGCTTACCTGAAATTCCTGTGACAAACTGGTGCCTCTATATTTTCTTTAACTTGTCTTCTTTGCTATTGTTTCATCATTGAAACATTGGCTGCCGCTTGTGCCACTTTTGAAAACCTACCCAGTCTACTTTTACTTATCGTGACTATGAGAGCTTAGGTGAATTAGTTTTAAGCAATCATAAACTCAATGGATCCACTTGTGTGCTTGTTTTGAAATGGCTTTCCCATATTTTAAGGAGATGTTCTTATGCGTGCAGCTTTGGGGGTTTACACATTCATCAAGATATCTTTCCTAAAACAAGGAGATGGAAGCCTGTCATTTTTATCTTCTTAATTGGTGGCAAATTTCATTCTTTATTCTTTAGATTATGAAGTTGTGCAGTATTGGTTTTTACATGATGCTATGGAGCACTTAAGTTTTATCTATTCAAATACAAGGCGATTCACAATGTCCCTGGCTGTATTGTTGTAAAACTACAACTAGGTGCGGCAAAATAGATCTAGGAAAAAGAACAATTAGACGGATTGACGTTTATCTCAGTGTTGTTTGAGAGACAGAATGAGATATGAGTTTATCTTGTATTCATCCTAAGGCGTTGTATGAGTTAATTGGTATAATTCTTCAGCTTCAATATTTATAGTAATCTTTCATCGTGCATACTCTCAAGAGTTTGAGACAATGATTGTCACAACTATAGGATATTGTCTGAGTACATAATTTAACCACTGAAGTTTAACTAAATAAACTATGGTACCATGAACTAGTATTTCACTTTTTATAATAATCTCACACTTCTTCAGGCTAACAACAACAATTTTTAAAATTTTTGTACTTTTATATATAAAATATTAGTCTGCAAAAATTAAAGTATTCAAAATGAAAATTAAAAGGATGTCACAAGATTTTTCGTGGTGAGTTTTAGTTTTTGTATTAAGCTGCAGAATAATTACAGACATCAGCTCAAAAATTTCTTACTCAACATGAGATCAAATAAAAATAATGATTAAACTAAACTGGATAACTCGTTTTCTTTCAAATTATGCTTCAATCAAATATCTTAGTCTGATAAATTGCGGGGAAATAAATCACCCAAATATCAACTCTTATAAGCCTTTCCCTGTAAGAAATCGCTAGAGCACAGGGAATCCCACCAACAAAGGTTATAACTCAGTTTAATAATTAATGTATGTAACTTAAACCAATCTGCAAAATGATGATGTCAACAAGCTATGGTTTAATACTCAGTAGAGATACATTTTACTGCAAATACACATTACAAACCTAAAAGCATTTAAATTAGCGCGTATCAACCCAAAAGGCAAAATCTTATGATGTAGATTAAACATGTTCTGAAAATTTCAATGTCAAGTAATACAAAAAGACTGAACAGTTATTCAATTTCACTTCTTCAATCTAAGCAGACCCTTCACCTAGGCACATGGCTCCATTGGTAGAAAATTGAGTAAAGAGCCAATATTGCACAACAAATAAGAACTCAAGTTCCACCATCTGCTTCATTAGTCAATACAGGACAACAAACAAAAGCTGTATACCCAATTGCAAGGAGCACCAATAGCGACTTGCAAACGCTTCATGACTCTGGTTGACCTTCATCCCCAGGTAGGCCAAATATCCGGAGGTTGCGGTCCATAGATCCTACTGCTATGTATTTAGCATCAGGACCAAATTTCACACAAGTTGCTTTTCCTGGGAATCAGAGCACAATCAGTCATTGATCCCTCAAATGGTACATAGGCAGCAAATAACAATGGAAAAGGGAAAATGGAAAATACCTGTGCCAGATAAGTCAGGGAGAGTTTTGATGCAATTCCAATCTGCCTTAACACTAGCAACTTGGTAAATTCTACACCAAATAACACGCCACAAAATTAGCTGGACATACCGTTTAGAAGTCACAAAAAGTTGTAACTAAGGGACACGTTGGTGGTGCACCAGGTTACCTATTTTCTTATGCTATAGGGGAAAAGATAAAATAAAAACTTTTGGAAAACATCTCAAATAAAGCATACAAGACTCAAAACAGAAATGAGAAAAGAAAAGGCATTTACAATCCATGGAAGCTCAGTATGTTTAGAAGATCGATAAACAATCCAACGTTTGAAAGTCCAATAAGAAACCACACCTTATATCTGAGCCTGCAACTCCGAGGTAACATCCACTGTGGTCAAATTCCACTGCAAAAACCAGAAATAGAACTACCATTATTAATTGCTCATGATTGATTTATCACACATGAAAAGTATAAGTCAATGAAATGAGTAAATAAAACAAATTTTTCCATCTTTCCATTCATCAATAGACAGCACATGGCGAAAGAACGCAGTTTGCTAATTCAGAATTTTTCCAAAGCTATAAAAGACAATGAAAAGCAAAAACAACACGTTTTCATACTGTATTGGAGGAAGAAATGGAAGTACTGTTAAAGCAGCAAGGGAAAGAAAGGCCAGATAAACCGCATGGAGTAATACAGATTACCGCATGGAATAATACAGATTCAAAAATCACAGTATTACATCGTTCCATACCTGAGTTTGTTGGTGTATCTGAATCATACAGATTGAGCGTGCGAAAGTTCTTCAATTTGCGCAGATCCCATAATTTAACACTATCACGAGCTGCCGTCTGTCCAGTTCAACCACATAAATCAGATTGCAATATATCAGGCAATCCACACACTTCAAATTTGTTAAAAACACATACCGCTAGGAAGTAACCATTTTCTGAGAAAGATATGGCAGTTACTGCTCCTTCATGGCCATCAAATCTTGCAACATTTGCCTGTAAGAATAACGAACAACAATAATTAGATCAATAATTAAACACACTCACTCCCCAAACTACCTTTTTTTTTTTTCTGGCATGCAAGGAAGAGTCTGCACATATCCCTTCCACAAGTTGCACTCTAAAAAATTGTACCAGAATTAAGTGTGATACTGGAACAATTACCTGGCTCTTTACATCCCAAATTTTAACGACTGCTTCTGAGGTGCCTGTTCCAAGGATGAGACCATCAGGATGAAAAGCTGCAGATGTATAGCCCTCAGGTTTAGAAGTGTCAGATTTTGACGTGTCATCAACCTGCAGAACAAAATCATCTGATCATTCTTCCTCAACCAATGGGCAAAGAACTTTTATTTCTTCACAACACTTAACAATAAAAATATGAGGAAGTTTAAAGCTTACAATTAAAGCATTTGGAAAATTGTTGCTTATATATATAGAGGTGCGCACAACCCACAGTACCAAAAAATAGTGAACTAGAAAGGAAAAAGAGAATTTCAAGCAAACTCCAAGAGGAGGAATGTTTTTGTTTGTTTGAGATAGAGAAAGAGAGAGAGAAATGGAAGTGTTGGGACCTGCTTCAAACATAAGCCAGAGGAGAGATCGTAGAAGCACCATGTATTATCGAGAGAAGCAGTCACAAAATACCTATTTGTGGCATGTACTGTGACAGCTTGCACCTGACAGGATTGACAAGAAAATCCATGTTATGTGAATAAAATGGCACAAAAACAGACCGCATCATCATCAGCTCAAGAAAAGCATTAAAAGAACTTGAAATTATAATAATGGGTTCAGTGCTTTCTAAGCAAAATCTATACAAGAAACTAGTACCACCTCGGTAAAAGCAAATGCCATTTCAAATTTGATTTCATGGGCTAGGTTTTCAGAATGACAATTATACATTCATTCCACTATTAAAAGAATTACTTTTGATTTCAAGAGGTACCAATTGAGTATGATATATTCTGACATACTTCCCATGGTTTAGAAGCCTGCACCTAAAGCAATTTCCTGTGAACCCTAAAGGCTAAAGGTGTGTGTACGATTGCAAATCACCCTCAGAAATAGGAAAGAGAGGGCAAAGGCATCACAAGCAATCAAGGATATGTATATCATTCCCACATTACTCAAGCAGGAGCTTTACTTGAGGATTAACCAACCTACAGGAGGCATCAAAAGCCTTATCATGTTGCCACTAAAGAGGCCCAATTGCTAGAACTCAAATATGTGTGTGTATGTGCTGTCTCATTTGGTCATAGATAACCTAAGCCCTCCTATTTAAAACTTGAAAAAAACACTAAATGATAGGATATCTAACAATATATTTGAATTTATCAAACCACAGGAAACTTCTGGAATAAGTTTTCGACAGCTCAGACATCAATCAGCCATCGGGTACAAAACATAAAGATAGAAACACATTCACCTCAGCAGTGTGATCCTTCAAAATGTGTCTGCATTCATAGTTTCCATCTTCAGATCCTTGCCAAACACGAACAGTCTGCATTGACAAGGAATGTAATATATACACATGCACATATATAGGATAAATGCTAAAGGTTTCAAAAAATAGACAATGTATTCTGTACTAGTAAGTTCTACATATGTTTAATGCCAAATAACAACATAATAGGCTAAAAAAAGACCATCATAAAAACAAAAAATAAATTATTGTGATTATAATTTTACACAAACAACACAAATAAATTTACTAGGATGACGAGGCACTAATCACTAATTTTTGTTAACAGAGACTTACCTTGTGTAGCAGTATCAACAATGTGAACATGGGAGGTAAGATAACAAAATGGCATAAGACAATTGGGGGTTTATGATATTTCAATCCCATGTCCAGATCAAGACCAATTTTATAAAAAGCTGTTCTTTCAATCAGGCAATATGTAGTTGTTTTGGATGTTGTTGGCTTATTTCACCCAACATACACAACAAAAAGGGAATAATATTTATCATAACTTCCAGTAGATATTGCAAAAATCTGATTCATTTTATATTTAAAGGAGGGAACAAAATAAAGTTGTAAGAACTAAATGTGCGATGCATCAGTTGAACGTGGATTACCTTGTCTGCAGATCCAGTCAAAAATAAATCACCCTCGGCTACGAATTTCACACTAGTAACCTACCAAAACAAAAAACAGTGATCTGCTAAGCAATTTCTCTTCAATGAAAGAGCCATAGGGATAAAACACAGTAATCAAAAAAACGAAAAAATGAAAACCTTCTTTGAGTGACCACTGAGTGTAGATACGATCTGTCCTGATGGGCGATCAAAGAGTACTGCAGTGGAATCAATTCCTCCAGTGGCAATGATGTCCTGAGGACCAGAGCAAATTAATCTCAAAAGCAACAAGTAAACAGCAATGATGAACCAAACATTCTACCCAGTCCCTAGTGCAATTTTAACAATTAGGAATAACTGTAACATGTTGCCAGTAAGTAAAATCCCCAAGTAATGATATCACTAAAAAAGAAGCCCTCAAACATACAAAAGCCTCTAAAAGATAAACGAACCCCACAATCTCATCCATGATCTCATGTTAGGAAATTTTTTTTTTTCCTTTTCAGTTATCCACTTCAAATTTTTTACTTGTCCCCGTTTAGCTTACTAGAAACTTTGGCTATCATACTCAAGTCAGAAGAACCAAAAGAACACAAATTCATCAATAATATTAAACAACTATCTAAAAGCTTGACTTTAAAGCCTATAGCTGCCACAGGTCGGGCAACTGCAGCAACATTCATAATATGGAATAGCAACTGTCTACACACAGCTGGCAGACAATTTGCAGTAAAATCTGCTAAACAAGTGACACAAGTCAGCATATGAATTAATTGACAGGATCAAATTGTAGGGATTTCCATACCTTAGAATAATGGATATCAATAGATGAAATGCCCGGTTTGCTGGTTTTGTGAAGGGGATGACTGGAAAGCTGTGTGTACCTCTCCACAGCTTCAACGGGAGCCAATGTTGGAGGAATCTAAAAACATGGAAAAAGAAAGATAAGAAATCATCAAGCAGAAACAAGCCTAACTTCATTAAGTGTGTTGGTCCTCTTAAATACATAAAACACAATGTCATGGGAAAAATCAAACTTGCCAAATGTATAATGCAAAACTCTTAATTCACATACAGAAGCAGGCTCTATATGAACACAAAAAAAGAATACCTGCCGCTTTTTACGCTGTTGTGAAAGAGCTGCATTACAGTCTGTCAACTCCGTAATGATGGTGGGAGAAATTCCAGGACGCATTCTCTTTCCAGCTGGGCCCAAATCATCCTCTTCGGCAGCTGCAGGGACACCAAAGTGTAAATGAGGGAATGAATAAGTAATGGTATAAAACTATAAAACCAAGAAGCATACAAGGAAAGACCTCTTTTTCCATTACTGAGAGCAGAGGTATTGACTGGAGCAGCAGCTGTTGCTAACGCAGGTATCTGTCTCTCAGCCTGTGCAAGCAGTGACCTTGCCTCATCCCTTTCCTTTCTAAGTCTAGCAATCACTCGGCAAGCAGCATCGTGCTAGCCAAATAAATATAAAATAGACCAGAGTCAGTAAACCAAGCAAGTTATACTTTCATTAATCCAGTCTCCAATGGAAAGTCTAGCACAGAAAAGATAAAACCTCGATATAAAATGAATAAAAAGAACAGAAATTTTGATCTGAACCTCATAAATGAGTTAAAAACAAAGATCCCCTTATCCCAAATGTTTCGAGCATCTTCAACAAATGACATATTATGAAAAATTCATTTTGCAAATGTAAAAGTTCATATTCTTTTGTAAATAATTTAGTAGGAGGACCCATATAAAAGACAAGTCACAAGGAAATAAGTAATTTCCAGCAAGTAAATGCATAACAACCAACTCAGCATCGGCCAAAAAAAAAAAATTCATAATTTTTTAAATACAAAACGAGAGAGAGAGAGAGAGAGAGAGAGAGAGAAGATCCCAGCACTTTTCAAGCTCTCATTAACCTACAAGCATCAAAGTTCATACCTTTAATAGGTATTTCTAAAAAAGTTACAATACTTAACCCACCTTGTTTTAAGTACTTTAAAAGAAAGGATTCACTGATAGATTGAAAAAAAAAAAAAAAAAAAAAAAAGTACTTTAAAAGAAGGATTCACTGAGTAATTAGAAAGAAAAAAAAAAAAAAAGAGAGCAAAAATAGTTTTTGGGAGTCAAAGGGTAAGGGGTGACATAGATTTTTACCCAACACATGCTTTAAAACAGGAATAAATCAAATGATCCCAGTGCATAAGTAGAAAAAAAAAAAAAAAAAAAAGAGAGCAAAAAATAAGTTTTTGGATCAAAAGCTTAGGGGTGACATAGATTTTACCCCAACACATGCTTTACAAGGAATAAATCATGATCCCAGTGCATAAGTATATTCAAGATAATTTTACAATGCATAAAGAGCTTGTAAACAGAGCTACATGCTAAGAAACATTTTTCCAGAATCAGTAGAAAGGAGAGCAAAATCATATGAAGGGTAAGCAAGGATAAAAATGGAGTTTTAATGGGAAAAAGTAAGAATGGTGCTGCATTGTTTGACCCATAAAAACTAACACACAAGAAACACGCTCATTGTGAAGAAGAATTAACTAATGTCAAAATGAACAGAACTGTAATCAAAATGGGAAAGAAGATACAGAATTAAGCATGAATGACACTAAAAAGACAAGGCATCTGCAACAGCACAAAGACAATGCTGAAGTAAACCAAAAGAAAAAGAAGGGGGATATTTGTGAAAATAAAAAAATATGAAACATGATTGTTGACATAAACTGAGGAAGATATAGAACAGATATCCATTAAAGTAGAATATTAGCAAGAATGCAATAAGTTCAATTACCTGGTATAATGCATGGCTTAGCTCTTGTCTTGCAGTATGTAGTTGTTGCTCCAAAGCAAAATTGGATAGCATCAGACCGTCCCATTCCTAAAATTAGATGAACATCATGACTTTGCAATTAAATCTAAAGGAAAAAATACACGTACACTGTTCTATACAACAAGGTTACAGAAAACATAAGCTCCTTTCGCAGTTAGAATCAAGTAAAATGAACTAGTAGAAAGCATTCAATGATCTAACCTAATGCTTAAGCATGCAAATAAAAAAACATGGATACAGTGATACCAATTACAAAAAAAAAAAAAAACAGTAGGGAAACAATTAAATATTCGAATGAACTCGATGAAAACATGGATCTAAATCATAAATCATCACTCAAAATCAAAATGAAACATATATCTAAAAAGTTAAGTTTACGAGTCATAACACATCAATTTTGTTTAAGGGTTACTAGCACCCCTAGCTATAAAATAAACCAAGGAAAAAAAAGATTAAGCACAATCAAGGTACAAGGGGTACATACATTCTGGAACATTCCAAGCATCCCAGGGATGCTAGCAGTTTGTACAGTTCTTGGCTTCACAATCTAAAAGGCAGGCCAAAGAAAATAAATAATCCCAAAAAGGTTATACCAGTAGTGAATATATTTTTTTTAAAAAAAAAAGAACTTCAATAATAATCCCAACCAAGAAATGGCAACGAAGCATACCTTGCCTGTTTTGACTGGAACAATGTCATCCATCGTAAGTGGTTCCCCAGTAATTGGACATTTTCCATAATCCTAAATAGATGATAGACAATCACAGAGAGCTTGTCAAACATAAGGTTAAACTGTAACAAACCAAGCGATCAATTCATATAGATTGTCTAAAATAAAATACAAGAAATTGTGCTGCTGGGAAGGGAGTCCAAAAGAGACAGAAACACGTAAAAGACCTAACAGTATTCTCCACCTATGGAGCCCCATATTTCCAGGGACATTGTAATCCTGGTTTTCAAAAAGCAAAATGGAAAAGCCGCCTAAGCAAACCTGGGGTCAGTTAAACAAAGCAACCCTCTTCTCCACTTTATTTTCCATCTTTTTTTTTCTCATTCACCAAACAGAATCCATATATCCTAAAAACCCTAAACAAGACACGTTTAATTAGTTATTATACGTTGTCCTCAATTTCTCAATTTTAAGCACAGGAACCATGAAAAAGCTTCAAACCTTATTTTCTACCACTGAGCACCCAGAAAGAGAAAAATTAGAAACTGAAACCCTAAATGGCAGGGAAAAAAAATAGAGAAACATACCGATATGTGCATCTCGATTAAGCGCTTTTCGTATAGAAGCCCAGACTTCTTTGAGACGACGGGCTCTTCCGGCACCTCGCCGGAGACTGCAGGAACAAACCAAACCAATCAACAACAGAGATCCATAAACTCAAACAAAAAACGAAATATTGGAACGCAAAGCATAGAGAGAGAGAGAGAGAGAGAGAGAGAGAGAGAGAGTTACTTGAACAATGCATTTTGAAGAGAGCTAGGGGTTTCTCTGTTGAGCTAAGTAAGATAAGGAGTGATTTGGTAAATTTACGCAGCACTAGTAGGAGCAGCAGCTGCAGCAGAAGCAGCAATGAGAGAGGGAAGAGAATACAAAAGAGAGGGGTTTTTCGAGCGAAAGGAAATATGAAGCTAGTCAATGCTTCTGTGGATTTAGGATTGACCCACACCCACCCAACCCAACCCAACCCTGACTAATGGATTTGAGCTTGGTCTAAGATTTGGCCCACATAAAAAAGGCCGAGAATGGCCCAACTCAATTCCGACGACAGGAAAAAAAAAAAAAAAAAAAAGGATGTTGAGCTTGAGTCCCTACAGAGATTTGGCCACATAGTAAAAAAAGGCGGAGAATGGCCCAACTCAATTCGCGACGACAGAAAAAAAAGAGAATGAAAAAAAGAGGGTCTGTCGTTTGGCGAATAGCGAGATTGGCTTAAAGTTTTTGGAGATACGCGGAAACAGGTTTGGGTTTGCGGACCGTTCATTTGTAAAACCTCATAGCCTGAAAGGGTTGGAGACTTGATTGATGTTTCAAAGGCATTCTGATTCTTGGCCATCATGGCCAGCCATATTTTTCCTGGTTTTAATGTGCTAATGAATTTAAGCAAATACCACTTCATGATTAAAAAAAAAAAAAAAAAAGAGGGTCTGTCGTTTTCATCGAGATGGCTTAATTTTTGGAGATAAACGCGGAAACGGTTTGGTTTGCGGACGTTCATTGTAAACCTCTAGCCTGAAAGGGTTGGACTTGATTGATGTCAAAGGCATCTGATTCTTGGACCCATCATGCACATATTTTTCCTGGTTTTATGTGCTATGAATTTAGCATACACTTCATTTATACACCAAGCCAATAAAAAAAAATTTTTTAAATATCGCTATTTGATTTTTTTTCCCATTATGATTAGAAATTTCTTCGTTTGAATCAAACCATTATTTATAATTTGTTTAATACATCAAATGTAGGTAAGTATCATTCATTCGCTTTCCACGAACTATCACAGCAATAGCCAAAAACAAGTGAGAAGCATATAACGGTTCTAATATATTTGATAATAGTAAGATTTTTTATGCAACTGAATATATTTTTTTGGACGATTTACCATTATTGCTTATTGGTTTGATAAGGAATTTTCAATTTACATTGTGAAAATCTAACTTTTTTAGTTACCATACTTGTCTAACTTCCAATGAAGTTGATGAATTCACTTCCTGGAACTAAGTTATTGAGCCTGATCCAGTTAAATTTCCCATTTTCTATTTCACCGTCGCTTTTGCCTTGTTCTTTCTTTGAAACAACATTGTTATCAAAATCATGATTCAAATTGTAAAATCATATAAATTTATGATTTTAATAATGAAAAATCGTGATAAAATCACAATAAAATCATTAAAATTATTCAGTAGAAGTATTAAAATGGGGGAAAACTTACTTAGACCCTGTCCATGTCTCTATCTATGGATCAAACCAATGAAATTCAGTATTTGTATTAAAACGAAAGTATTTCTAACCATACATTTAAAAAAAAAATCGGAAAACCTTTTAGAAAACTCTTGCTTTACATTGTTAAGAAGTAAAACAACTGCATGCATCAAGGGAGGCTAATAGTGCCCATAGTATTTGATATCCAAAGGTACATTATGTCTATGCCATCAAGTGTAGTGGACAAGACACTCACCCACATTCCGATATGAACTTGTGGTGTAAGGCACTAAGACTAACGGAATCAATTAACCATATAGAATAATCCTTCGCTTTGGACAGTGAATGACCCCATCAAATTACATCTTGAAAGACAGTGTATGTAGCAGCATTTTTTCAGGAAGAAGCTATAGACAAATCTTTTTAATCATCTTTGCATGTACCATTTATAGATAATGAATATTTACCAATTAAATACTTGTATTATCACAAAACTTGCTATTGTTATATAATACGTCACAACGAAATATATGCCTAGTATTTTAACTAAATCAAGATCAACAGGTTAGAGGCATATGAATATGGAAATGTAATTGTGCAAAAGTTATATATGTATTATAAGGCAAGAGACATACAAGATAGTCGAGATTTTTGGTTCTATATCGTAACAAAAGCTGGTGGTGTTAATGAAAAGCGTAAGAAAAATATATATTCTCCGAGCAAAATGATTCTTCCAACATAACTATCTTTCTTGTTAAATATATTAGAGCATATGCATATGTTGCTTTAATCCTGAATTTGATCTAACTTTGCACAGCATAAAATATATATGTGCAGATGCTTATTTTCCTTCGCCTGCAAAATTTTAATTTCTGTCATAACAATGCTTTGATAGAGAATGCAAAGCCAGTATATGCAAAAGGCGTGTTTCTTCACATGATTAGTTAAATATCACAGAATCTGCATTTTAACTTTCGCATAGAATTTCTGCAACTTTGATGGAACAGCAAACACATCACCTAATGTTACAAAATAAGCAAAGCTTAAGAAAGATTAGACGATAATAATCTTTATAAGGAGTGGTTCAAATAGCAAGATATGCTTGAATTCAGTAGACGGTCCCTCCAAGATTAGGGTTTCAAAATGTGGAAAAAAACATTTATAAAAAAGGAGTAAAACTACACAACTCGGTTGATTATATCATGGCCTATCCAAAGAGAAAGGTCCCTGCAAATTAGCCATCCAATCATGAGCGTTGAAATTGGCTTCTCTATAAGTATACTTAAAACTCCAGCATTGCAAGGAATATTAATATTAATTTTTATGTTTCATGAGTAATAATGAAACAAATTAGTGCAGAACATAATCTTGAATACCAAGAAAATAGATATTTAACTCTTAGGGAAGACTCTCCATAGAACAGGGGAAATCACACTTTCAATAACGAATTTTGCAGAAATGGGAAAAAAGGAAGCACTTTAGAGGGAATTTTAGCGGTACTAGACAATGGCAAAAGAAAAGAATCGAACTTGACCACTAAAAGCACATATAATATAGCGTTAAAATGAGTTAGGCAAGTGGAAAACCCAGGCATGAGCCCGGTAATTAGATATTAATCTATAGTGCAGGTGGTATAAGCCTGTGAAAGCAAGAGGATCCTGTGCTGCTAGCTCTATGTGGGTGTGAAAAGATATTAATCGAAGGTAGGTTGATGCAAAGAAACCTAGTAGATGAGACACTTATTGATGGGGTGCTTATGTAGTTGGTCTGTCCTTTTTGTTACTTGGGAATCAAAATAAGTGGAACTATCTTTTTTGCGTTTGGTTACTTTCTGCTTTATTTCATTTCTGTTTATATGCTTTTATACTTTGAAAGATGTTCAAGTCTTAAGGGTCACGTACTGGAGATCTTGAAATGAGAAAAAGATATAAGCGTGTCAACATGAGAGAGTTTAGACAATACCAATATTTTCCTTTTTTTACATAAATATTTTTCCTTTTCCAAATTTTTTTTTTGGGTTTATATATATATATATTCGAATTCGTTAACCGCGGATTGATTTAGTTATAATTGACATAAAAACATCACTAGAGATTTAAAATTGGAATTCTTACTTTTAGAATACGATATATGAAAGAGAACTTTGCTGTTTTGTATTTTTAATTTTTAAATTTATGAGAGAACAGACATATTAATAGTATTATAAGCAATACAATACATGTTTTTATTTTTAATAACTCTTACTAAATTGGCTAAAGTTTTGTTAAAAGAAATATTTAAACTTAAGACTCTTATTTATTTCGATATCTAAAATTAAGATTAAGGATTGTACCAGATGAAATTATGTATCGGAGGAATTAAAAATATTTTAAGACACATTTTTAATTTAATTGTTAAACGCTTACTCCTTTAATTTATATTTTTGGCTTCTCGGTGCCTCTTCTCCATTTTAATTGAAACAAACAAAAGGGAAACTAATATTTACTGCATTAAATTTCAGGTGATGTTAGCTAAAAATCTTAATCAATGGATGGATAGGCTGTTATTTCTGGGTATGTACAAGGGTCACTAGTGCTATACATACCCAACCCAACTACACTGACATTGCACATGGGGCTATAACTATGTAAACTTGCATTGTCTTTCCTATCATTTCTATAAGGGAAAATGAAGAAATTTTAGTAATTGGTAGTCACTCTCCAAAATATTGGCAATCAAAACACTAATCTCTCTCTTGCAAGCTCATGCGCACCTATTTAAATTCCATTTCAAGACAAACATTAATAAAGTTTCAATTTCCATATTCGCACCAAATAAAAAATAAATTACATATTAATAAATAAATATCTAAAATACTCGGCAATTGATGTGTTAAAATGTTAAAATATTTAGTCAAAATTACAATCTATCTACTAAAAAAGTTTTTAAATTTTGTATATTGAAATTCTAAAACTTAGATTCAATTCTCCTTTGATAGCTTCAACTTTTGGCATCAAGAATGCAATTACAAAGTGGAATATGTTGACCACTATGTTCAAGTTACTGTTGAGTCACAAACAATGGGACACCATTTCATTAGTTGGGTTTCAAATTCGAGATCACAAGAATTTGTATATTATGTGACATCAATTGTCACACATCATGATAAAAAGAAAAGGAAAACGACATTTCACTTTCCCACTTCCATTTCCTCACAGAAAGTTTTAATTTATTGGTTATGAGATGCAATACAATCAAGAGACAACAACTTGATCATTATCCTTGACTAGGCATGGCCATATTGCGGTTCCGGGAACCGGAACCGTCGGTTCGAACCGGCCCGGAACCGCAACCGGAACCGGTGAGAACCGGAACCAATTATATATTTTGTCACTTAGCGGATACATATCGGATAGAATAAAAATGAAAAGGACAACTGACACGATTATCACATTCGACTGACATTTCCTCCCACAAGAACACTGTGTATATTACATATATATACCTTGGGTTCACTGAGATTGCATATAGACCATACAAGGACACAAATAACGTTGGATGCACCTCCTATACTCATTTTGGCGGATCTACCGCGAGGGAAAGCGCCGAATAACAGGTGGTCCGGGACAGAGACCAACGGCCCGGCGGAATCGCACACGCCGAACCGGGACAACACGGAAGAAGGCGATGAGGAACCGAACACACCCGGAGACGCCGTGGTAAAGAGCCGGGGAACCAGAAACCGCGCCAACCGGGACGAACAGGAACAATTCGGTAACCCGGTGAATACGAGTGTATCCAAGCAGAGGAAAATTCCGCGTTCGTGGAATCCTCATATGACACACGCGAGAGGAATCTGGTTCGCGCGATAGCACACCAGACCCGTACGCGGCGGTAACCTCCAAGGAGATGCCAGTGATACGCACTACGGCTCCGGCGGTTTCAACACGCGCGGGATGCCGGTTGTATGAGAACCGCCGAGAGAGGTGTCTGGATACTCGCGCGCTGCGGACCGAGGAGGTTAGGCAGGATGCCTAGCGCTGCTGATGACTACATTGGCATGCGAAAGCCTGTGCGCGGTTTATCTGATTTGCTCTGTTTTGTTAAATGTGTGACCAGATTTTGTTTTTGTTTTTTAATTGTTTGCTTAAATTGTTTCTGTTTTTTTATGTATTTTTAGTTTCTTAAATTTGTTGTATAAGATATGTCTTAAATTACCGCCGCCGGGGAGGTC
The DNA here is from genome assembly GCF_014843425.1 of Jatropha curcas. The sequence goes on from NW_023590739.1 coordinate 4,077,683, forward strand.
CCACAACCTGTATGCATACGAACAGAGGGACTTACAATTAGGAGGGCTGAGTTGTGGAAAGGGTGTTATTATTACTGGATAAAAGATGAAATTTGTTGGATTGTAATAGGTAAAGTGGAAATAGGCCGTCCATTTTAAATTTGACACGAAATTCATTAACAAGGAAAAATATCGTCAACTCTCTCTCGTACTGTACTCTCCTCTACATAGTAATAAACTAAGCATGGCTTCTCTGAGATCTTAGCGTCGTCGGGTCGTGACGATAGAAGTATTATAGGGCGACTACAGACTCTAACGTGCTGCCGTATGTTATAGAATTATGTTGCAGATTTAGATATTTTCTCCTACGTGGGTGCAGAGGAGCATTTAGGTCTGATTCGAAGAGCGTAGGATTAAGAGTAGTCTCACGTCTAATTATTGTTTTAAGATTCGAAGTGTTTGCCGAACTTAGTAGTTTTAATTATCAGCGTGATCGTGAGTAAGGGAGGAGCGATGTAGTGGGGAGGGGAAATAAATGAGTGAGGGCGGCAGAAGTGGTAGGAAGACAAGATAGAGGTAAAAATTCGGGGGTATAGAAGGAGGGCAAGGGAAGTGGAGGAAACTCAAATTCGGGTAAGGGCAAGGGAAAAATTGGAGAATCATCTATCCCTACAAACGACATCTATGATATGATTCCCGACCAATGTAATTTTGAGGGTTTTCCAAATGAAAATTTGGATATTCCAACTCAAGAATCCGAATTTAATGAGCAATTTTAAGAAGATGAAGAGCAAGAGCAAGAGCTACGAGCAAAAATTGTTACAAGAGCAAGATAAAGTTCCGACATATTCTCCATTCATTTCACAAAAAAATTCAAAGGTGAGAAAATGTACGATATAATTTGCAATTATGCAATTATTGTGGAAAATCTTATAAATTTAAATAAGCGGACGGCTATGGATCATTTTGGAAGCATTTGGAGGCAAAACATCCAACAAAAATAGTAGTTGATCGGTCTCAACAACAAATTTCCGGGTACGCTTCTAACCTTTCTTTATTTAAATATTCTGAAAAAATATAAAAAGAAGAATTAGCAAAAATGATTATGACTTCTAACCTTGTACCTTTTATTTAGATATACTTCTGAAAAAATAACAAAAAGAAGAATTAGCAAAAATGAATTTGTCTATGGAACAATTTAATCTTTATAGTTTTGGGTGAAAAAGTAAAGGTTTAAATAATTATGTGTCAAAAAGCTTAAAATCCTTGTCTGAAAAAGAGTAACCGAGAAGGAAATACAGGTAAAACGAACTATTATTATCTGTTGTGAATAATAAAGAGGGAAAAAAAGAAATTAGAAGGCTTTTAATTTTGCTCGAATTGAAAATTTCGTAGTTTCAAATTTGTTGTAGATGGTTGTGGAAGTGATCATTTGGCAAAATGGCATTCCTATAGTGGGTATAGGAAACATGTCAATTGGAATTTGATGATGATTGGGGAAAATTCAAAAAAGAATTGATTGGTTTTCGTGTTTTTTGGATGAGTAAACATAAACTACATAAATAAATATTTTATAGGAGTAAAGGTTGTTTTTCAAATTGTTAGAATGATATAAGTAGTTGGAGAAAAAAGAAAATTTTTCAATTTATTACCAATTTGATAAATAGCTTCATGCAATACTAAGATCTATTTATTGAACCTTAAAAGAATTTGTTGAACCAAATTATTGGGTGGTAAACTTTTTCATAGTAGATGTGCATGCCATGTGTTTAAATTTAATGTGTACAAGAATGGTTGTAAAAAATGTCATTGATTGTTTTTATTTCTCCTAGAGTTTAAGAAAAGCTATTTCATATTTAAGGCCAGCATCCCAGGAGTAATGAAAAGTTGGGCTAGGAATTTTGTAAAGGAAAATAATAAAAGACCAATAACGTTTTCCAGAGGGATGTCCCAACGTCGTGTGGAATTCAACAATTGAATTACTGGAACGAGTCTTTTTCTTAGTACAAGAATTATTAATGTTTTTTTTGTTAACTAATAATATTTGAGGATGATTAATTTTATAAATTATTGTGCATTTTTGTTACTAATAATATTGAAGAAATTAATTTATATCCACAAAATTGGGAGATTTGTGCAAAAACTTTGGATATTTTAAAAATTTTTAATGATGCTACATATAAATTTATTGGGGTTTATTATCCCACATCTCATTTATTTTTGCCTATATGCATTAATATTATTACTGTACTTCAAGAATTTGAAAATGATATTTTATTACAAAATTTTGTTTTATCAATGAAAAAAATGGTTATCTTATTTTAAAAATATACCACCTCTTTTTCTTGTTGCTTGTGTATTTGATCCTAGATGTAAATTTGAAATTTTATCTAAATATTTGACTCTTTATTATGAAATATTAAATCTTGATAATCTTGATGTAGAGAGAATAAATGTTAATATAAATGTAATGTATAGCATGAAGGTGTAAACAAGATGATTATGGCAATTATATAAATGAAATTTTATTCAAGTCCTAGTTCATACTACATCTAAACTTTCTATTCCTATTTCTCCACAATCTAATATTACCACAATTTTTCAACACAAAGGGTAAAGTGGTGTTGGTGTTGCCCAACAAAGATTTTAATCTGCAAAGACAAAAAAAGAACAGAGGGAATCGCAATTCTATTTCAGAAATTTGATAATTATCTAACATTCTTTTTGAGTTTAGGTGATGATTATGCAGATGCAAGATTTTTCCAATTTTGATTGGTGGAGTCGTCACGGCAATATAGAACTTTTCCAAGATTCTTTCTTACTTTGCAAAAACAAATTTTAGCAGCTCGGTCTCCACTGTTGCGGTTGAACAAGCTTTTAGTCAAGGAGGTAACATATTTGATGAAACACGATCTCGTATGACACCCGATTCATTAGAAGCACAAGTGTGTGTGGATGATTGGACCAAAGCCGAACTAAGAGCCCAAGAAAATCCAAAAGAAAAATGAAGATTTATTTGATTTATACGATGGGTCCTCAACGGGAACATCAACCGGTGGTGCAAATAGCGATACGTAGGCAACTTAATTTTTTTTTTAAACAAAAAAAAATTAAGTTCAAGCCCAATTTTTTTTTTTAAATTATGTTCAAACTTAAAAAAAAAAATTTCGCTACTAAAACGCGCCAAGAAGGAATACGTAGAGCCAACTTAATTTTTTTTTTTTTTGTAAAAAAAGAATTAAGGTTCAGCCCATTTTTTTATTTTCAAATTAATGTTCAAACTTAAAAAAAAAAGAATTGCAGTTCAAAGTTTTTTTTAAAAACAAAATCAGTTTATGTTCAAAACCTTTAAAATAAAATAAAAAATCAATTCGAAATTTTTTTTAAAAAAGAGATCATTATGTTCAAAGCTTAAAAAAAAAAAAATCAGTTCAAAATTTTTTTTTAAAACGCGCGGGTCTTAAATGTTGAAATTTTTTAGGTGTATTTTTAATTTTTTTATATGTTTCAAAGATAATTTTTTTTTAGTTGTCTTGATATTTGTTAAATTTTTTAACAGTATTTTTTTAAAATTTTTTATGTTAATATAATTATTTTTTTTTATAAAAACCGGTATTGAAAAATTTAAAATATTCAAATTTATGCGATTGCGCGCGGAAAAGCCAAATCGGGAACCGATCGGTGTTTGGTAATCGGGATCGGAACCAGAGGAAGCCGCGGAGACCGGAGGAGAGCCGGGACCGGTTCCAACCAGGGAACCGGGAACCGGCCAATTTTCGGTCGGAGTTACGCGGTCCCAGGCTTTTTCTGGAACCATACCGGAACCGGCCAATTTCGGTTCGGTTCCGGTTCCAGCTTTTCTGGAACCGGAACCGCCGGTTCCGGAACCGTGGCCATGCCTATCCTTGACTAGCAAAACTACTTATTTTTATAATTACTAGTCAAAATTCCTTTCTCAAATTATTCTACATGTCCTATTCCAATAGATAAAATTTTAATTTCCTCCGAACTTTGTTTTCTGGATTCCCATGGTTGAGAGGGAGCCTTTATTTAATGCGCTTTAATTTTAGATTGTAAAAGAATCAAATTCTATTGAGCTCGATATTTAAGTTGATAAAAATAGTCTCGAATCCTGGTCCAAATTCAATTTAAACTTAAAAAATTTCGAATTCAGCACGTTTATAACTTTCAGTTAAAAGGAAAAATATCTTCTTGTAAACCTGCGCATTATCTAAATGTGTTTTTTAATTTAAATTTTGCGCTCACAAGTAGCAGCTTCAACTCATTTATAATGTATTAATATTATTGAAAATTATTTAAAAAAAAAAACGTTTTTGCTGAATTTCAAATGCTAAGTGCTAATAGCATTAATAACCAAAAGCATGTGGTCAACCCAATTTCATTCCAATAAAAAAGCCTAACCCGCCCCACTCCATCTCCTGCGCTAAGCACCAAGTTGCGGCTGTGCCACGTCATCCAGAAAATCCACCAATCTCCGTCCTCAATCTTGCCACGCCAGAAAACAATGCAACAAGTAGCGGATCCCCGCGTTTCTTGGGTTGACACAAAGATAGTGCCAGGCTGTCGTTCTGTACGGACATATCCTCCTCCTTTCTCCCTATATATTAATTAATTATTTAACTAACTTTTGAGACATCCATCCCAATCCTTCCTCTTTTTCCCTAAGCTAAATATTAACTCACGAGAAAGAAAAAAAAAAAAAAAAAAAAAAACCTAAGGCTAAAATTATTCAACCTGCACGGAGAAAGAAAGAAAGAAAAAAAAAAAAAAACAAGCAAACTTCCGTTTTGTCTTCCTGGTTAGAAATATTAAAAAAAAAAAAAAAAAAAAAAACAACTCCGTTTTGTCTTCTCTTAGAAATTGGCCGTATTATTCATACTCTCCTTCTCTTTCTACAACGCAGACTCTCTTTTCTCCTTCTTTTCTTGTTTTTTTTTTTCAGTTAAATATGGAGTATGGGGCTACGTTAATTTTAGTCATACATTTGAATGAGCTAAGACGAGGTTTTGGTCAAATGTTATTCGTTCTTCCTATTTTAAGGCACTGAAACAGAGCTTTGGCTTGTCGAAGAAACAGAAAATCTTTACATTAAAGTTGAAAACAAATTAATCTTTCATAACAAAAACAGAACAAAACGATGTTGCAGGACGTCATTCATCCACCTTCAGACCATCTCCAAATTGTAATTAATCTTTCTTTCTCTTCTTTTGTTTATTCATGCATGCGTGCATTTTCTTTTCATGTCAAAATTTTCTTTCTTTTTTGGATTCATCGTTTTAATTTCTGTTGCATGTTATGTTTTTCTTTCCATGTTCTTCGAGATTGTTGTTTCGTTCATGTACGCGAGGTTTTATTAAGATTTTGAATTTTTCTGTATATTTCTCATATGCTAAAAAAAAAAAAAAAACGTGTTTTTCTTTTGATTGGATGCTAATAATAGTGCTTTCTTTCATTTATTTTCTCCCTCGCTCGCAATTTTTTTTGGATATTTTCCCACATGCAAATAAACGTGCGTGATATCACCCTGGTGTTTTTCTTCTTCTCTTTTTTTTTTTTTTTGCATTTTCTTTTCATGTCAAAATTTTCTTTCTTTTTTGGATTCATCGTTTTAATTTCTGTTGCATGTTATGTTTTTCTTTCCATGTTCTTCGAGATTGTTGTTTCGTTCATGTACGCGAGGTTTTATTAAGATTTTGAATTTTTCTGTATATTTCTCATATGCTAAAAAAAAAAAAAAAACGTGTTTTTCTTTTGATTGGATGCTAATAATAGTGCTTTCTTTCATTTATTTTCTCCCTCGCTCGCAATTTTTTTTGGATATTTTCCCACATGCAAATAAACGTGCGTGATATCACCCTGGTGTTTTTCTTCTTCTCTTTTTTTTTTTTTTTTTTTTCTTTTCTCTTTTTTTTTTGATTGAATTGCTAATAAATAGTGTTCTCTTTCATATTGGTTTTCAGGTTTCTTAATTCTTGGCCCCCTTCTAGCTGTGTACTTAGTTATGTTATTTTTCTTCTTTTCTTTTTTTTTTTTTTTGATTGAATGCTAATAATAGTGTTCTCTTTCATATTGGGTTTTCAGTTTCTTAATTCTTGGCCCCTTCTAGCTTGTACTTGTTATGTTAAAAATGATTGTTTCAAGCATCTCTCTCATCGAGCAGAATGCAAGAATTAGATGCTCTTCGAGGTGGGGGCAAGAGAATTAGCTTAATTAAGAGGTTTTCACGACTCGCAAAAGAAATGTTCTTATCATAAATTTGAAAACGATTTACCAATTAATGAGTGGGTCAAATATTACTTGGTTTCATTTTTTTTTTTTTTTTTCGTGTCATTGTCTGAAGAGGGCACCATCACCAATTTCACTTTGCTGACAATAATTTCAACTTTCTTTTGTGATCAATTTGGAATATATGTGTTCGAGATTTCTAATTTTGGATTCTTTTTGTCAGTTAGACTGATCAAAGAAAGAGCCTAATGACAGGAATTTCACATGGATAACTATTTTAGGGTCCTCTTAATTCCCTTTCAATTCCAATTGTTTGTTGGAAATTGGAATTTTCTATATTTTGAGTTAAAAAGAAAACCATACCACGAAGTTGCTTCTTGTCAATGCTATTTATTTTTCTTGCTAATCTTGGCTACACTAGTTCTTTTACATGTCACATGAAGCTGCACAGATACACATCCCTTTCTGCTTTATATACAACAACAGTATCCACCAAGATGTAATTTGTCCTCCCTGTAGAATTGATATGTTCTTAATCAAAAATGGAAACAAGATTGGTGCTTTTTAACCACACTATATTATATAGACTAGGTATATGTCCCAATTGAATTACTCCACTGTAAATGAAAAGCTTGCACATTTGATGCATTCACTCTTGATGGGATTCAGGCATAAATTTCAGCTTAGATTAGAGAATATTAACCTTTTTAAGTTTTATATCTTTATCAAATCATGGCCTGTGTGAACAGGCACATCGCATCGATCAAATATCAAGAATTAGATCCAAACCCATAAAACAATATGAAGAATCATGCTTGGCTAGTGCCTAAAGGAAAAGTCAAGCCCAAGCATATTAATGACAACTTCAGATATCACATGAACATAGTACTGCTTATGTTGTTTCAATAGTTACTAGTTAGTCGTTTGATTTAGATTCATGATCTTAACATTATTTTTGACTGTTTTACAGGATGATGTTTCGAGCCCATTTAATGCTCAGATTTTGGAATTCTGTGACCCTGAATTCTTCCAGGAAACCCTGCAAAATTCTGATGTCACTTCAAGCTCAAACTGTTGTTATGAGGAGAATTCTTCTTATGCAGCCAGTCTTTCGTTGCCGCCAGATTTTGAAAAGTTCAACAACAATTGCCAAGATAACAACAATAATGGCAATACTAGCACCGCAACCCACAAAACCACTAGTACTACTACCACAACTACGAGCACTGCCACCACTGCCGCTGCAAATACAAACAATATCAGTAACAACAATAACAACAGTTTCTCCATAATTTTTGACTCCCAAGATGAGCTCGATAACGAAATTTCAGCTTCTATAGACTTTTCTTCAACTCCTACATTTTCTATTCCTCAATTTGTCACTACCCAGCAAGACCAATTTGATTTTTCTTCTGTTCAACATCAACTCTCACTTTCTGACATGATTTCTGCTAATGGCCTAACCCAATATCCTGCTGACTCTGCTGTCCCATTTATGGGGCCTCCTTTGACATCAGTTTTTGAAGAAGATTGCTTGTCTTCAATTCCTTCTTATTTACCCCTCAACCCTTCATCTCCTTCGTGTGCATTTCTTGGTCCTGCTATGAGCACTTACATGTCTGCTGCTGGGACGATGACTGCTTCGTTATCTGTTGACAGTTCCGGAATTTTTGCTGGCGGAATTTTTCTTGGTTCTGAATTGCAACCACAAGAAATGGAATATCAAGGTGAAAACGGCGGAATTTACTGTCCTGATTCAATTCCTCGAGTCTTTAACCCAGGAGACCTACAGGTATGACCAAAATATAAAAATTACATATAGAGAGAAGAACAATTTAAAATAATTTTGTTACTGACGTATATATATTTTTAATTATTTTATTCGGAAGGCACTTGGCAATGAAACTCAGCAATTGGTGGGTGGGGCAGCTAGTTCTACTCCTTTGACAAACGAAATTTCAAGTTTGGAAGATTCAAGTTTCAAAGTTGGCAAACTTTCTGTTGAGCAAAGGAAGGAGAAGATCCATAGGTACATGAAGAAAAGAAGTGAAAGGAATTTCAGCAAGAAAATAAAGGTCCTCTTTCCCTCTTTTTCTCTCAGAATATGCCTTTCTTTTCTTCATACGTTATCAAACAAAATATTTATTTCTCGTTACTATTACTAATTGTTCAAGAAAATCTTTTGCAGTATGCCTGTCGCAAAACATTAGCAGACAGCAGGCCTCGAGTAAGAGGAAGGTTTGCAAAGAATGATGACTTTGGAGAAACCACCAGAGCTGCATGCAGCAATCATGAAGAGGATGACGAAGACGAAGTAAACATTCTTTATATCCACTTCTGCATATATATGTTCTATATCTTCTGTATCGAAAATTGGAAAATGCGCATTTTGAAACTTTCTCTTCGCTCTGCTTATGCTTTCTTTAAATTTTGCAGATGGTAGTGAAAGAAGAAGACGACATGGTGGATTCAGCAGATATCTTAGCTCATATCAGTGGTGTGAACTCCTTCAAATGCAACTATTCAATCCAGTCTTGGATTTGATTAACTTTTGAAGCATCAAGCATCTCTACAATTTTGCAGATGACCCTATTTCTGTCAGGATCATATATATTTGTTATCCAGGTTTATTCATTAAAACAGAATAACTAGGGTCCTAATATAAGTATAGTAACTATATGTATAATTCAGCCAGGATAATCTAGAAATTGGAATAACAATGTAATTATTGTAGATACCCTATTTTCCAATCTCTCCAAGATTGATCCCACAGCCCGTAAAATCCTGTGGCACATTTCTTGGCAGCAGAGGAGTACTAGTTGAAACATGTTTATGAGTAGTTGCTTTTGTTTATTGTTTGTGTGATTTGTATCCCAACATCTGAAATACTTGATACATTTAACACAAACTTATTTGAAACAACATGGAGGATTCTATTACTTACTTTCACCTCTTATCGCTGTCACATGTCTTTCCATTTACGCATTTCGTCGAACATAGGGCATGCACTTCTTCAACATAGCCAAATAACAGCTGTTTCGCGGGGCTCATTCAAGACTTAATCAAACTAAAATGGGCTTTCTTTGAACTTTCCCCGGACAGGAGTATGAATAGGTCCGCCGGACTGATCCTTTGGGCCTTTGTCATTATGGGCCTCAAGTACACACATTATTGTTAGATTTTGCTTACACTGAAGTTGGGCCCATTAGAATAGTCATGAATAAGACTAATGAGTAGGAAATTTTGTAAGAGAACATAAGAGAGAAATAAGTTACATTTTTTATCAAAAACAATAGCAAAGATTCAAAATTTTGAGTGATCATTGAGAGTAGGGTTTCATCTGGATATTATTTTAGTCCGAACGTGAGAATATATATGTTAAGAAAAAAAAAATCATATCTCATATATATACTCTACACGTAACACGTGATATCTTGAAACACTAGCTCTCACACGTTGCAACACTAAATAAAATTACGTCGCGCACAAATACCAACTCGAGAAGAGTATGGATAGAATTAGTTGAACATTTATGAGTAATTAATCTTTTGATTTCATGGTTTAGGAAATTTCCTTATTTCCATGGTTAGGTATTCCTAGTTTTACAAATCTAACTATTTTTCTTAACATACATCTTTTATTTGACATTTCACAATCAAAAACAATTAATTACTACTCCCCTTTGATTGTGAAATATGACCTATTGTCTTGTTATTGTCGAATTCAAAAATTAAAACACAGAACACCTAATGACCTAGAATAGGCGGTATCCTGAGAAAATCTGTTATAAAAGCATCAAAGACACAGGAGAAGGAAAGGGAATAGTTAGTTAAATGTCGTTTTGTTCACAATACAATTAATGATTGAAAAGGTCGTATCTTTTTATACATAGAAAAATATAATTTTGTTGAAGAAGAAGTGTGAGAATTTGACAAAAAGTTTGACAAATGAAACCCTAATTAGATGGTAGGTATTCTTTGAATGTTCATTTAGAGAAGAAGACAAATTTTGTGTTGTTTTTTTCAAAATTTTTTAAATTAATTGCATTTAAATAGCCCACAATTGCTAATTTGAATATTAAATTGTTCCACAGTTAGTAAAATTTTGAAAATTTAAATGTTCAACCTAATCCTAATCACCAATTTAAAAATTAAATTAAATTAAATTAAATTGAGTTGCTGAGAGAAGAAAGAGAAGGCAGCAAGACATGATCTATATTGAATTTCTAACAGTAAAGCCAACTACTGTTTGTTGCAGAAATGCACATGTGAAGCTTGTTGATTTGCAGGACAATGGTGGCCACACTTTTGTGCTTCATTATTTTCCTCACATAATTTCATTTTTTGTATTGACTTTTACTTGCAAATTTGAATGCATATTTTGTTTACATGTTATGTTCACATTTGAAACATAATAATATTGTATTACTGCTTTATGAGACCATTCCTTAATGAGAGACTTCCAACTGTAAAAATTCTTTTAACCTCTCTTGTTATATGTATAAAATTGCATAATAACCCCTGATTCATAAAATTCTTTCAAATTGCTCACTTTCTCGGATGCCTAACGTCAAATTGCACTCATTGGAATAAAGAAATGACAATCACACTGTCATTTATTTTCTTTCGGCCTCTAACACGTGGCAGTAGTGGTGATGCCACTTCAGTTGTTACCCAACTCATTATACATAATTGCCCCCACTGAATTTTAGACTAGAAACCATCACCCACTTTTATCCATTGCCAATTTTCTATTTTATAATCAATTATACCTTTTGCTGGTGGTGATTTGAAGAAAAAAAATAGTTTATTTATAATACGTGAAATGTTAAATGTGATCAGTGTTACAGAACAGATGATAATATTATTATAAAAAAATGTGAATGGTACAATGTATTTTTTCTGTCTTAAAAAGATAGTTCACTTTCTATTTTTACATATTAAGAAAATAATAATTATTATAGTTAAATGACTATTTTATTCATACAATTTTTCTATTATGTCTATCTTAAATAATACATAAATAATCATTATATTTGAATAGACAATGTAAGAATTAACTATCATATAAAAAAAATGGACAATATTGTGAGACAAACAAAAAAAAATATGGATTTTTTTTTGGGTCAGAGGAAATAATAATTATTGTAATCTGCAAATCACATGAAAATTGACGGTAAAAATCAAGGTTTATAAACATATTTTCAAGGTTTATAATGATTTGGGACGTTGAAAGTCAACTATTATTAGTGATTTCTAAACTTGAAAAAATGGGATGGATTGCTATATTAACTAAGACTTTTAAGAAATTATTCCTAAATAATACCCTTTCCTTAAAAATTAAGACAATATAATTAATATAGTTAAATCATAAATTTTTGATAAACTTTTAAATATATATATATTTTTTTTTTCTAAATCTGAGAATATAAAAAATCAATTTTAATTATTATGTGTTTTAAGATTATGACTAGTTGCACGTACTTGTTTTTTTTTTTTAATGAAAAAAGGTTTTTATATTTTTAAAATTTGAAGAATTTTATTTTTTAATTACTCTAATCACTAAAGGATGAATTATTATAATGACTTTTTATACAAAACGATAATTTATTATTAAAATAACTATAATTAATTAAATGTAACTTTAAATTTAATATAAAGTCGTTATTATATAAAAATATTTTTATAATAGAGGAGTCAAATTTTAAAATACTTGATTTAATTTGATAGGTCATTATAGAAGATTATTTATTTATTTGTAAAAAAGAAAGAACATACGCCGCCCTGGCATTAAATATAGGGGTGAGAAGAATATGAGGCTCATTAAAACCAAACATCCTTGACAATAAATGAATAAATAAACTAACTGCAACAGAAACGGTCAAACACAAGGCATGTTGGCCTACAATCCATGTCCTTGTCCCTCTCTCTCTCTCTCTCTCTCTCTCTCTCTCTCTCTCTCTCACGTGCTCTTCTACATTTTCCCCTGTACCAATATAATGAGAAAAACAAATAAAATCCCATTCCTATAATATCCCATTTGATGCTCTCTAATTACTTGCGTCTATTTGACAACGAGTGGCCCTTTTAGTTATAGTGGAGGGAAAGAAAACAGTGATGTCCTGCACCTTTCATGGGTACCAGCTCATTTTCACATTTTCTCTTTATATATAAAGTTATTATTTTTGTAACTTCCTTTCCTTATAATTATAATTAAATTTATAATATTTTCTTTTTTTGTGAGAATGATTAAATTTGTAATCTGGGACCAGGAAACTGTGGAAGAAGAAGAAAGTTAAGTGGGTCCTGAACATGTAACCCTGGATTTGGGGTTGGAAGGAGTCGCTTGCTAAATTCAACAACAACAAACGTGGCTTACAACCATAGTTTTATGTCTCACGCACTCTCTAGTCACGTTTGAGCTCCCCCACTAACTTTCTTTATCTTTCTCTCTCTAGAGAGGAAGAAATCAACAATACTGACTTGAAACACTCGCAACTTTCTTTTGGGTTAGTGAGGAAACTTTGTGCTTAGCAGTGGAATCTGGTATTTTAGTAGCACTAGTAATTAGTTTTGTTTTCTAGTGCCCTCTCTTGTGTTTCTACTTTCTGGTTTTACTCTTATCTTCAAGATAAGCTCAAAATTGGAGGGCAATTAAGTGATTGCATTCTTGGGAATCAGAGTGTGATTGGAGTGGATTTCGGTTCTTGGATCCATTTCTTCTGCTAAGAAAAAGGTTGGTTCTTGCTCTTTTATATATATGTATTATTAAAGTTTACTACTTTCTCTGTATGGGCTTATTTATTTATTTATATAAATATTTTCGCTTTCCTTTGGGGATTGATTTCTGTTTTCTGATGATATTATTAGTATTTGTTGTTGGTCTGTCCTTATAAAGTGGTACAAGAGAAGAAAATTTCATCTTTTTTCTTCTATTCCAGTGCTTTCCTTCCAACAATTTTAAGGTTTCTCTCTCTCTCTCTCTCTCTCTCTCTCTCTCTCTATTTTGATGTTGGGGCTGTTCCTTATAAAGTGGTACAAGAGAAGAAAATTTCATTCTTTTCTTCATTCCAGTGCTTTTCCTTCCAAACAATTTAACGGTTTCTCTCTTCTCTGCTCTCTCTCTCTCTCTCCTCTCTATAATATATATTATTATATATATTTAAAAAATATATATATTAAAACTTCGGGAGAGCTGAAGTCTTGGAACCCAGAAAAAGGAAGGCAGAGAGAGGTTGAATGCGTGGAGTTGAATTGAAGTCATGTGGATGAATTAATATAAGCTGCACTTGTTTTCCGCAATTATATTTTTCTATAAGTCTAAGAAACTTTATTAACTTTCTGGATCATGTATGAGATTTGTTTTCTCTTTCTTTCTCTGGGTTTGTTGTGTTATGATATTGAATATTTGGATGAGTGGCAATCTATCTGTTGAAACCTCTCTGAAAAATGCAATTTATAAGTTCTTTGTCTCATTCTTTACAGTTGATATGATTCCTATTTGCTACCTGCTTCTTCTATTCGCTAATGAGGAATAATATAATTACGAATGTTAACTCTTCTCTCTAGTCTAACTTTGATTCCATTTCTACCTGTTAAGTATAAGATGTCTTTTATTGCCTTAATTTCTTGTTTCAGATAAGAAACAAAGTAAAATCAAGAAGGGAAAGTACTTCGTTGTTTACTTGCTTTGTTTGAGCCTAATATAGATGCTTCTGCTTTGCCCTTTTCAATGTCCTCACGTCTCTAATTGATGTTGCTCTTTCTGAGATTCTAATGTGAAATTTATGATGTTTAGCTTTCTTCTCACATAACTTTGCTTTTGCAATTATTGCTGCTAACCAGTCATTTTCATTTTCATTTTCAGATTCCTTTGAGATGTGACTTGGACACTAAGAGACTTGTCTAATATGGTTGCTTTTACCTTCATATTTTTTAGTTAGAGATAGAAGATGGAAAGCATAGTTGTCCGCCATTAGTATGCTTTATCAGATAAGAGGTATAATATGGAAGACACATTTGCTGATGATGCACAGAAAGGAGGCCGTGCTAGAGAGGATTCATCATCACATAGCTTCAACAAAGATGGAGGATTATCTGGTGACAATAGCTTGGATGGTTCAGAATCAAAGTCGAAAAGGTTGGTGAGAAGGCTAAATTCACAGCATACTCTGATTTTAAAAGTTAAGCAATTTCAATACAGCAGAAGTTACATTAAGGAATCTTTCCTTCGAAGCATTCGTGTCTTGGACAGTTGGATTCCAAAGCATATGTTAACTGTAGATGAGAAATATCTTCGACGTTGTCTTGAATACATTCATCTTAGTGCTTCAAAATCAGCCCCTCAAAATATCTCTCTACACTTGAGATGGGGAGAACTGAGTGTCTTGTCTAATGGCTTCAGTGCAGCTAAAATAGAGAATGAAGATACATATGATTTTGCAAGGTTACGTTTTGACTGTCCTTTGGCATCTGGAAATGGGGGTGTTGTCATTAGCCCTGCAGGACACTGGATTGTTGGTTCCATAATGGGTAGCAAGAGTATGGTAAATATACTCAACAGCCCATTGTTTCGTAAATATGGTGCATGTGATGGTGATTCAAACTTTGAGAAAGCAAGCTTTAATGATGTTGATGGGTCTATATGTTATGAATTCATGAACTCTCCTGGTGTTTTAAGTAACTATTCACCAAACAACCTACATAAAGAAGCACCAATTCCAGGCAACAATAAATATAAATCTGAGACGCTGGATGAAAGGTTTGTTTCTATGTCAAGTACGAACTCAACATGTTCTGATCAGTCTTCATCTTCTCTCTCAGCCACTATTACTCAAGGAATGCTCCAATGCACCTGGAAGGGAGGGAACCCACATTTTGTTTTCTCTCTAGATGATCAAAAGGTGGTTTATGTGGCCAACTTGTGGAAGGTTGAATCAACAGATGATAGGGCTGTGGACTATACGTACCTATTCCATTTAAGGATGGGTGGAGAAAAGGAACATGAGATTCATGATAGTGAAAGTTACCTTGTAGGTAAGATGAAGGTATCAACTTCTTTTAGGCTCGGCCCGAACAATTCTAGAATCATGGAGAGAGAGTTTGTTTTATTTGGTGGTAATGAAAATTTCGTGCGAATGCAAACTTCAAACCATAACCTCAGGAAGAATAAGGGGTTGTCAAAGAAGGTGGCAGAAGTCTTCCGGACCAGTCACTCAATGAAGAAGAGAACTGCCTCCAGATTTAGTGGTTCAAGTGCCATACTGGAGAGTTGCCCTTGGGAGCCATTCCAGGAAACAGATAATAATATTGATGCACTTTGTGGGACCAATCTTTTGGAAAATGATCTTCCTCCAAATCTTGAATTGGTTGCCATTGTTGTTAAGGACCGTCTTCCTGAAAACCGTAAGGAGAAGATTGGAGGATGGGGCTTGAACTTTCTCAAGAAATCTAATGCAAAACAAACAGCTGATTCTATGGAATCCTCACAACCTCCTCCTGGCTGTGGTGTGCGAGATTCCAGTGACTGTTCAACAAGTATGGATATTCTTATTCCAGCTGGTCTTCATGGCGGTCCAAGAACAAGAAACAGTGGCCCTTCTAGTCTTACTGAAAGATGGAGATCAGGTGGACGTTGTGACTGTGGTGGCTGGGACCTAGGGTGCCCATTGACGGTACTTAAAAGCAGATCAAGTAACAAAGAGATCTCACCCCAAGGAGGCATGCAAGGAGAGTGCAAGTTAATTGATTTAATCATTCAGGTATTTTTATTTCATTCTATCCCTATAGGCTATATCCGTTATGATTTCAGGTGACCAATGCTATAGGCCTCGTGATGGCCCTACTGAAGGAACTTGTAGCATTTTCCTTTTTCCATTTGCTCTCGTATAATTTTTAGCTTCTGTATTTTCTCTTATAGGCAATTAATCATCTGATGTCTTTCATGTTCCTGGTTAAGATCACACATCATCTATTATGAATATTTCTGAAATTATTATGTTTTGCTTCAGCATTTTATTGTTGTAAAACGAGCAATGATGGTTGTTTCTGTTTTTGTTTAATGAGATTATATAATTGAAGCTCTTCTAGGAAGTTCTAAGAATTATACCATTATAGAGAGACTTAAATGTTTTTTTTTATGTAACATTTATAGAAGCTGTGCATATTTACTGCACCTGAACTGTTTGGTAGCTATATACATCTACTTGAATAAATACTGAGATCAACGTGATCCAACTTCAATTTTTCAGGGTTCAGAGAACAGTGCTCCGCCCTTGAGGATGGTGAATGTCTACAGTGGCTTGTATTTTGTTAATTTTCAGTCAACACTGTCAGCTTTGCAGTCTTTCTCAATTGCAGTGGCATTTATTCATGCCCAGAGTCCAGCTCTGCGACCCCAAAATGTACAGGAGTAAAGTAGCAAGATTCAGGATGAGGTTTATTTAGTTATGTAACTCTCTTACTGTAGCACAACACTTCATAAGTTCATTAAGTATTTACACACAAATATAGATAATAATTTTTTTCCCCAGATAGTTTGTTTATTTAGTGTCTGATTGTCTTCTTATCATAGGTTTTTTGGGTCATTATCTACTGATTGGATTGTTGATTTTCAGACAACAGAACTCATGTAACCCACTCTGTTCTGATTGAGTGTACATTTTTTTTAATTGAAAAATGTACAATTTTTTTTGATACAGTTATTCAAACTGAATGTCTTCATGCCCATTAAGGTAGGACTAGAATTACTGCTCTAATGTTTTATAGATTGGTGGGATGGGGAATTCAGAGCATAAGAAGATTTGATTTGTACTTTATGACAGATATCTTCAATTTTTAAGTTGACATGGATAACGGTTTTCCTCCTTTCTAATTCATGTTTATGCGTGCTAAAGTATTTCAGTCTACTGAACTTACTTTTGTTTTTTGGGAAATTCTTCTTATTACAAGAAATGGAAGAGGCATTACCGTCTAATTTCCATGTTTTGGGAGAACCATAACAGGTTTTGACTTCTGCTTATAATATATGCTGTATCATATTGTGTTATCTTCAACTATGTTTTGATTTGCATGTAGCTTTTGGTGCTGTTTGGTTGACTTGGTCAATTCTGCTCCAAAACAAGTTTCAAGTCGTCGTGGTAAGCTTAAACATCTTCCTTTTTATTTACAATTGGGTCTTATAAATACTTGAACATTCCAAATTTCCTAGAAATGCAAAGGAAATAAGAAGCATGCTTGGTCTTGTTTGCTGAAAATATATGATGTACACTGTTTCCCTTGGAGCTTTTGTGAGGATGAATTGAAAAAGGTGGTGCTGGTGAAGTGTGATTTGGATTCCATGTATACTTTTCATTTGTTTTGAATATTTACATCGTTAAATATATACAGTGTAGCCGGTACATTTCTGTATTTATTGTTGTTTCTTTTATCCGTTGTCCATGTAAGAATTGTGTAGTTCTCTTTTTTTCTGTGACCATTATATAACGAATTAAACAGTATAATTAAATCCCTGTTCTGAAAAAATCTAGGTAAAGTTGTTTGAATTTCCATTTGAATTCACTTCGTTGGAAGGCAATGTTGAGGTGTTTTTATCAGTTGGAGTAACTTTCTTGACTTTGATGCCTTCCATTAAGTGGCTTCTATGAGAGTGGTTAGCACCTACAACCAGGAAAAAGGCAGCAGCAGAAGTTCATAGTTGATTTAGGAATCAGGTTACCTGCTAATTCGTGTAGTTATACCTAAACATGATCATGGACGTGCTATGAGATACGTTTCTGGTTGTCAAAACGCACAGTTGCGGTTCTTCCTATGCTGTCACCATCCGTTCCTAATGTGAAAATTTGAAGATTTGATGTTAGGCTTTGTATTTTTAGAATATAATCTCCTTTACTTTCTGGAGAACATTCGAGTTTGTTGGTGCCAGGAAAGATTGTTAGTGACTTGTGGAACAGTCCGAGGTACTTTCTTGATAAGCTGAGAGTTGAAGGAAAATTGTCATCAGGATGAGGCTTATCTATATGCAAGACCCCATGCCATCACAGTTCAGAGGGTAAACCATCCTGTATCTGTATGGTGATCTTGTCATGATGTGTTAACTGTGCAATCATCGAGCTATCTACATGTATATAAAATAAAAATCTTATACTGTTGCTTTCTCCTTGATTGTGGATTCTGCAGCTTTCTTTGACTTCAGATTTTATTTCTAAGAATCCAATTATTGTTACTATAATACGTGCATGCTTATCTTATTTTAAACAACTGCTTACAGCAATCTAGCAATAGGGATGATAGGCCCCTCTTCTCTGATAGAACTATCGCGTATAGTGCTGAACGATACATCACGTATAAAAAAATCTGTAGTTTACAAAGATATGCCGTTTGTCTTTAAATAGCCGGCCCCCAGCTAGTTAACGATCCAGATTTTCATTGTCCAGTGATGCCGTATAAATCTTGAACGACGCATCACAGGAGTAGCAGCTGTCATTTCCTGGAAGAACATGCGCATGTAAAAAGAATATGCGAAATTGGAGTGGGCTTAGGCCCATTAAAAGATAGTGGCTTGCTGGCTGTTAGATGTGGAAGAGATTTATAGAGGCGTCAGGTTTTAAGGTTTTCATCTAAGAATTTCCTATTGTTAGAGAAAACTATATAGTTAAAATTTAGAGTACTGACTATTTGAATATATTTATACTATATTATTAATTTATAATTAAACGTATTGAGCCCAAATTGTCATTAATGTTGATGTAGAATAAGAACAAACATTCTTCTTGATATAAATAAAATTCTTTAAAAAAATATTTTTCTTAATGTAAAAGAAAGTTCTTATTAAAATTTATAACATTGATGTGTAAACACTCTGAGCAGGTGCTATATAAAGAAGTTCTAGCAGATTGTAAAATGAAGGCTTGAAATATATTGCCAAAACTAAGAAATATATATACAGCAGATGATGACTACTAGCAGCCATAAGGAACTCAACAACCTGAGATAATATCTCAACTAATATAGGGAAAATTAACAGATAATGAAAGCCTATAATAAAGGAACAGGCCATAAGACAATCACAACCTGAAAACTAATCTATCTCAACTAAATTAAGGGAAAATAACAAGATAATGGAAAGCCTATAATTCAATAGACAAGATCATACAGAAACATTATTCTTGTTTTAGCACCCCTCAAGGTTGTCAGTGAGTTTGCAACAACAGACAAACTTGGGAAAAAGAGACATGGAAAAAAGGCACGTTGTGACAGGCTTTGGCTTGAGCAATCTGCAAACTTGATCGTGCAGCATGAGATGACCGAATATTGGCACTGCTTTGCCTTGGAACGTTGGGAATCCTCCACGGACAAAATGGAAAAATTCAATGGAATATGCTTCATTTTACTGGCTGGAACACTGGATTTTCACACAGGGAAATGTTGTCACCAATATTATCACAGAAGATTGTTGGTATATCAGCGCAAAGAGAACCGAAGCTCTGTCAACATAATTTCTAAATCCCCATTTGTTTCAGCTAATTAGTAGGCAGCAAGGCAACCGCACAATATTCAAGCTTCAGTTGTGAGGAACGAGAAACGCGCTCGTTGCTTTTTTAGCAAGGGACCAGAAAATAGGCGACTGTTTCCACCAAGCTATACAAAACAATAGCCTGCCGTGGTGG
The DNA here is from genome assembly GCF_014843425.1 of Jatropha curcas. The sequence continues at coordinate 4,097,574 of NW_023590739.1, forward strand.
ATAACAGTTTATCGGACTCAACTGGATCTCCAGCCCTCAGTCAGATCTCTCGAGTAATTATGTTAGTTTATTATCACTCTGTTTCTTAGACAAAGTAAACCCATATGTGCGGTGTATTTTAGCATTAACGCCCAGCAACGCGCTTGACTTGCCCCGCCAATGATCAGTAGGAAGCCTGACAATGGCAGAAAACTGCGCAAACGTTTGTTCACAGAGAAAAGCATTATCAGGCCTTTGGTGAATGATAGATACTGAAGGTTTACCTTACATTCGACCGATAAGAAGTCCGTGGCGATCAATTAATATTTTGCAGGAAGAGACTTTAGGTGAGGAACTGTAGAAGCACTCAATAGGTGTAGAAACCCCTTTTTGATTCGTCGCATATTTAGTTCTTGCCAACAGGTCAAAAAATTTACCTCTGTGTGACGAAAGAAGCTAGCCCATTTTTTTTTGAAGGGCAATAACCTTCAACACCACAAGTAAAATAATTTAAAGCCACCAAGATCTTTTTAAGTTGACAAATTAGTTAGTTGGATAAGGAACCAAGAAATCACCCTTGCTTTGAGATTCAATAGCCGATTGGGTAGTATTTACCTGTTACAACTAATATCATTTCCACCGTTAAAACAACAGTACATAAACCATATGAACCCAAGATTTTTGCCATCATGAACAAGGAGGAGTCTAGACTTGGATCGAACTAGGAATCCCACAGACAAAAGATAAACTACCGGGTTCAATGCAGGTGTCTACCAATGCTCCGGTGGAGCTGGTGCCTTTAAATCACCATAAATTTGCTTTTTTAACTTACAAACATAAATGAGGTACGAAGAGGTTAAACCATAAATTGCTTTTTTTAACTTACAAACATAATGAGGTAGAAGAGGATCCTCAAACCCAGGTGGTTGACGCATGTACACCTCTTCATCAAGTTGGCCCTGTAGGAAGGCGTTATTGACATCTAGCTGATGAAGGAGCCAATTATTTTGAGTGGCAAGAGTAAGAACAAGCCGGACAGTTGTCGGTTTAATCACGGGGCTGAAAGTGGAATGAAAGTCAATGCCTGGCCTTTGAGTGAATCCCTTTGCAACCAAGCGAGCTTTGAATCTTTCAATGGAGCCATCTGATTTGTATTTTATACGATATAACCATTTACAATCAACAATATTAAGAGAAGAATCATTAGGCACTAAATCCCAGGTGTGGTTTTTTCTTAATGCATCAAATTCTTCGGTCATTGCTTTGCTCCAGTGAGAGTGTAGTTGTGCTTGCTTATAGGTTGTAGGGGTCGTGAGGAGTGGACTGTGAGCAAGAAGGGATTTTACAATTTTTGGTTTGCTAATGTGATTTTTGGCACGTGTAGTCATAGGATGAACATTTGTGGAGGGTGGATTGACAGAAGGTTGTGGATTATTTGGTAAGGGTGGTGGAGCTGCTAAGGTTTCAGGTAAAGAAGGTGATACAATACCTGATGTTGAGGACAGAGAGCTGGTTGGGACAGCAAGAGCAGGAGCTGAGGGCGCAGAAACAATAGCAGGAAGTAATTCAGTGGACTGAGGTGACGCAGAGGTCTGTGAAACAGAACGGTCAATAACATTTTCCCATTTATGAATATGAAAATTTGATTTCAAATGAGAGAAAATATTACTAAAAGGAAAATCGTTCTCAAAAAATAATACATCGCGTAAGAGATATATTTTAGAAGAAGACGGGTCGTAACATTGGTGACAATAAAATTTGGTGGAAAAGCCTAAATAAACACATGGTTTTGATCGTGGTTCTAATTTGTGTTTGGTATAAGGCCGAAGCCAAGGATAACATAGTGAACCAAAGGTACGAAGAGAATCAAGATTTGGACTTTCACCCGGTGACAATAAAATTTTGGGTGGGAAAAGGCCTAAATTAAAACACCCATGGTTTGATCGTGTTCTAAATTTAGATGTTTGGTATTAAGGGCCGAAGCAAGGATAACATAGTGGAACCATAATGGTACGAGGTGAGAACTCAAGACTTTGGACTTTCATGAAATAATAACTGATTGTTGTGGGGATTTGCCATTTAGAACAGGGCCAGTTGCGAGTAATTTAGTTTTATTGAGGTAGTACAGCTTGGGTAATGCAAAAGCTCTCAAAAATTGAGATCGCCGAAGTGAGGCTGAGTGACAGTAGTGTTTTGCCAGTTTCAGATATATTATGACGATGCCGTGCGTTTTAACAAGTGCATACCACGCTGGGGAACGCCAGTAGTATGGATGGTGCAAATAGAGGTGCCTTCAATTTCAATAGAAGTTTTTAGATAAGTAGACAATTCTTTGGAAAACTCACCACCACCCATTTCTATACTAAAAAGATAAAAAATTTTGGAAATTTAAAAGGCGTTCCTCTAAGGTGAGTGGATTATGGCAAACTTTGTTAAAGACCACTATAACTTCCTTTCTTTGGTTTTGAGAGTGCATAGAACCACATACTTCTATCTTTGGATTTTGGCTCAACAAAAAACACATAATTTTTCTTTTTGTCTATGGGCAAAAGAATGGGGGGGGAAGGACCCACAAATCACTATAAATTTAATTGGAGGGGGATCTTTTATCACTGTGTTAATGAATTTAATTTGGAGGGGATTATCACTGTGTAATAAATTTTCTGAAAATGGAATGCGATGCATTTTATTAATAGAACAAGAATTACAATGCGGAAATTGACTAGGAGAAGGAAAAGAAATAGACATTGTTTTTAAAATTTGACACAGAATGCGTGTATGCGGATGCCTGAGACGACGATGCCAAAAGTTAATGGACTGAGATTTAGTTGCCAATAGGGTTTTGATATTGTTTTGAGGCCACTCATAAAGTCCATTTCTAGTCTGTCCTTGTACCAGGTGCACGCCCGTCGTCAGATCCTTCACAAGAAAATGATATGGAAATAATTCAATAGAGGTATTATTATCACGGCAAAAATGAGAAGCAGAAACAAGGTTGTGTGTGATGTGTGGAGCACAAAGAGTATTAGAAAACATAAATTTATTATTGGATGCATTAAGTGTACTGGTACCAATATGGCTAATCCGAATAGGATTACCGTTACCCATGGAAATTTCCTCCGGTCCATGATATTCTTGCGCCGTAGCTAATGTCTGAGCATCATTAGTGATGTGATGATTGGCCCCTGAATCAATTAGCCAAGGATGCTCATCTTGAGAGTGGGAGGCTGCAAAATGGGCTCTGGCTTGAAAGTGATTGTGGGATGCCGATCTGCAAACTCTAGCTGTATGACCAGGGCGATCACATAATTGACAGCGAATTGAATTGACATATTTAGGTTGTGGAGTAGATCGACGTCCACGCCCTCTGTTGGAAAAATGTGGTTGTCGCCAAGATGGGTATGGCGCTGAGCTGTTATTGGTTATCCGTCGATCATGAGGGGGAGGTGCCACAGAATTAGTACGTTGAGCAATGGCAGCTGTAATTGCAGGATTCAATTTTGGTGCGTCATGTTGAAGAAACAACTCATGATCAAGAAGTTTGTCATAAAGCTCTTTGAGGGGGAGGTGCCACAGAATTAGTACGTTGAGCAATGGCAGCTGTAATTGCAGGATTTAAGTTTGGTGCGTCATGTTGAAGAAACAACTCATGATCAAGAAGTTTGTCATAAAGCTCTTCGTAAGAGATGGGAGTGTCGCGAGAGCGAATTGCAGCCCAAAGTGAGTTGTATTCGGGGCCAAGTCCTTGTAAGATTCGAACAATAAGCTGAGAATTGGTGATTGGTTCACCAGCCGTTGCAAGTTCATCAACAATAGAACGAATGTCACAGAGATAATCAGAAATGGAGCGAGAGTCTTTGGTGAGACGTGCTAGTTTGTCTTGAAGGCTAAGGATTCTTGTTTGAGATTTGTTGGCAAAGGCAGTATGTAAAGATGTCCAGGCTGTATGGGCTGTGGGTGAAAGAGCAACGGGGGAGGCAAGTGTGGGATCAACAGATGCCAAAATGGCATTATGAATCATCTTATCTTGACGAAACCAATGGTGATACGCTGGGTTTGGTTGATGAGTAGTAGAAAGTGTTTGTAAAGGGGCTGCAGTTGAGCCATCAAGATGGCCATATAAATTGTAACCATGCATGATCATCTCTATTTGAGCTTTCCAAATGCTTGATTGAGTACGTAGAAAGTGTTTTGTAAACGGTGGCTGCAGTTGAGCCATCCAAGATGGCAAGGGGCTGCAGTTGAGCCATCAAGATGGCCATATAAATTGTAACCATGCATGATCATCTCTATTTGAGCTTTCCAAATGGTAAAATTTTGACTTCCAGTCAGTTTGATAGGTAATTGGGCAGTGGGATTGAATTGAATAATGGTTTGAGTATCAGCAGTGAGAGCCATGTTTGAGAAGAAAAAAAAAAAATTTGTGCTCGTTGGAGCGTTTACAGCTCTGATACCATAAAGAAGTTCTAGCAGATTGTAAAATGAAGGCTTGAAATATATTGCCAAAACTAAGAAATATATATACAGCAGATGATGACTACTAGCAGCCATAAGGAACTCAACAACCTGAGATAATATCTCAACTAATATAGGGAAAATTAACAGATAATGAAAGCCTATAATAAAGGAAAACAGAGTAATACAAAGCCTATTAATAAAGGAAACAGGATATAACAGAAAACATTTGTTTCTGTCTTTACTATTACCCTTCAAACTTACTGATAATGTTGTGTATGAAACTTAAAATTCAAAGTTTTGATCGTTAATAATATAGAAAACTTTCTTACTCTAGAATATAATGAAGGCTTGAAATATATTGCCAAAACTAAGAAATATATATACAGTAGATGATGACTACTAGCAGCCATAAGGAACTCAACAACCTGAGATAATATCTCAACTAATATAGGGAAAATTAACAGATAATGAAAGCCTATAATAAAGGAAAGATCATAACAGAAACATTTGTTCTGTTTTACTATACCCTTCAACTACTGATAATGTTGTATGAAACTTAAATCAAAGTGTTTGATCTTTATTAGAAAACTTCTACTTAGAATATAAAAAAATTATGATCCTACAAGAATAAAAGAGAGAAATTTGGTCATTTAAATGAGTAATTATTAGAAAGGAGCATGTGAAAACAGAAACAATAAACCCAAAAGACATTTTCCAAGCATTAAGGTGCATGCCTGATGCGTGATTATACCCAAACGCTTCCGCTACCTCAAATTGCTGCCTTTTTACTTTGAAACTGATAAGTAGAAAACAAAGTATAGCTAGCTACCAAACAATTGTCAGAGGAAAATGTACAGACAGTGATCAGTAATCAGGATTCAAGAAAGACAAAATCATAGGAAAATGCGCGGGCTCTCAAGCTTTTAGGAATACAAAGAGGTTTTTACTTGCTGCTAAAGGAAAAGAATGAAAAACATTTAGAATGACTCTGTGAAAGTGAAAGAAACCCCCACATTTCTTCTAGTTTTATCTGGGGTTATTTTGTTTGCTGCATTCAAATTCTTTGAATCAAAGGTGAATCTTTCACTTCTCTCTTTCATGTTTAGTTACCAAGGGATTACTTTTAAGATTGTTGTCCCTGACTCTTAGTGGGAAACCTTTTAAATTTTCCCTTATTTAAGTTTGCTTAAAAAAGTAACCATTTTGCCTTTCAACATATTGTCTTTTAGATAGGAGTTCAATTGAAAAGGACAAAGAAAAAACGCAAACTTTAGGTCTTTTGGAGCAACAGAAAAAAATGTCAGAAAACTCGCAAGTTTTAATTTTAAGGCTTCCGAAGAATGAAAATTAGAATTGTCCCCTGTGACAAAATGGACCATAGCAGTTCCTAAACAGGTAATAATAGTTCCTGACTTGATTTTCCGTGTTACTTGATTTTAAACATTTGGGTTTCTCATGTTTGACCTATGTCCTATGTCCTAAGCCCTATGCTTGCCGTTTTCCTTTTCCGCGGTGCTTTTATGGCTCGTTCCCGTCTTGGCGTAGAGGCAAAAGATAAAAGGAGCATTCTTATGGTCCTTCGAAGGCTTCATGCATGCGTTTGTTGGAAAAATATTGACCCTAGGACTACTCTGCTTCTTACAAGTGGAATGGGTTGTTGAATATTGTATTCAACTTTTTCTCAGCTCTTGTGATTCTGTAGATGGCACTTGTTCTGTCTGTAAATAAGGGACTTTTATCAGTCTTCCTTATTTTTTATTCTCCCTCTTTGTCCTTGTCCTTCTCTATATCATATTTAGTTTGATTACTCTGTTTATTGATTCAAATGATCCCATTGTTAATAAATGGTGCAATGATAGAAGCTATTGAGCTATTTCTAATGAGTATTACGTTGTTAAATGTTAAAAACAACGATTAGGTTGGTTCACTTTCTAAATGTTTTAGAAGATGTGGAATCTTTTGGTTTTTGTTGATGAAAATGGAAAATAGAGGTGGCCCTTTAATTTATATCGTGCAAACATTTGTCACAAGATGCTCCAGCTATTTCATTGCAGTTGACAACCTAAGTGTCATGATCATCTATCCAATTGATTTCACTTAAACAAATTGCGTGAAACCTATGGGGATGAAATGAATGGTATCCCATATGGCATTTGCATATTGTTCAATTTATTTTCTTGAAATTTGAATTTTACTCATGGTGCAACATCATGCAATAATCTTTTTCCTGGTGATAACTCTGTATGTTGCAGGGATATTGACTTGAGTTTGATGATCATGGTTTACTAATATGTTGTGTTTGCATATGCTCAACATCTTAATTATGGACCGTTCTAATTAGCTCTATAGAAACTGACCTCTAACTTTGAGCTTGCCCGTTAGTAATTCTGCTATTTCGGTGGTGCAGATACTTTTTGATTAAATGGGGAAGTGTGTTGTGAGAAGCGAAGGGAGGAGTTCCAGAAATAGGAACAAGATAAACTGTCCGACTAATTCTTCACCAGGAATCGCATCGAAACATAAAATTGAAGAGGCCTGCAAGGCATTGAAGCCTCTTGGCATCTCCAAAGCTAAAGTGAAGGCGAAACTCAATGAACTACTAGAACTCTATGACAATAAGTGCGAGCTTATTGAAGATGAGGGCTACCAGGTTCTGCTCAATGCTACATTGGAGAAATCAGACGAGAGTCAGGTGTACCTTATTGCTTTATGTTGCATATGACCTTTTTACAACATAATGACTTTTCTCTTTAAAATTTCTAACTGAACAATTCCTTCTTCTTTCATTATTCATTTTCATCATACAATGAAAACACAACTATAAGAATATCGATTTACTAATACCTAATCCTAATACAATTCCGTCATTTAATTTAGTCGGACACGTCTCACGAAAGACTGGAGTGTATAAGAGGAATCTTTTCTGTGCTTTAAAGAAGTTTGCAATGTTTGTCAAGCTCTGCAATGACAACAAGTCAATGAAGTGCATAAAGAACCATGACATTGAAGAGATTTATGACAATTAATTTACATTCTGCATTCTTACTCTTGAACAACTGTTAACGGGTACTTTGTGCTTATTATTTATGTTATGATCCTGCTCGTGATTTTTCCTACATTGCTGAATGATGTGTTTGATCAGGGAGTACAATCAAAGAAGAATGCTTTATTTTGTCTTAATTCTGAAGCATCTAAAACATTGCCAAAAACATTATGCACAAGATGCCAGACCAGACAGGCTGCCTCACCAGACAGGCTGCCTCTCTGCAGTAGTTGAATACATCATCTCTGCAGTAGTTGAATACATCATCAGTGAGTTTTTCAGCAGAAGACAAAGACATGGATGTGGTTGAACTCATCTCAGACTCTGGGAGTCATTCAGAGACTGAAGTGTTTAAACCTCCAGTTTCAAGAGTACAGCACGAACCAAGGAAAAAGGCTGCAGCTTCTCCTTCTTCTCCTAACTTGCCAAACAAAGTACATCAGCAAGGAAAGCATGCACAATTGAGGCTGAACCATCTCTAAGGTCTGAAAGTGCTTCAGAAGCTGAAGACTTTGACACTCCTTTGAAAAGAATGCGCACAAGATGCCAGATTAAGCAGGTTTCAACAGTTATGGATAACTCCCACTCGCAGTTGGCGAAGACTTCATTAATGGAAAAGGGCCTTGGACGAGGTTGAATTCTCTCAAAGTTGCATCAAAGAGGTACCTGGGTTAATTCAGTTTAATTGTGAAGATGAACAAACCAATTTGAAGCCTGTTCTGCCATCAGAAAGTGATGTCAAGAAGTGGAAGAAAGCTCATTTGTCTCCTAAAAAGAGAGCAAAGATTGTTTTTTTTTTTTTTTTTTCCCTAATTTTTTTTGTTTTTTTTTTTTCTTATTTTTTTTTTTTTTTTTTTTTCCCTAATATTTTTGTTTCATTATTCTTGTTTCTAAATTATATCTGATGTTCTGATGCTAACTTAATTGAGATCCCAGTCGAAGTAGAGACCGGTAAGCGTCACTATTATCATGTATGTAATCTTGGCATTTCAAGCATCATGTACTTTATGCAGTTCTATTTGCATTTTTTTTGTTCCATTAACAAATGCATGCATTTCCCTTTTCTTATAAAGCTTGCATTTTTCACAAAAAAAGAGGTAGCTGCCATGGAAGAACTTACTTGGGTAAGGATGTGCCTCTTTTTGATGAAATTTGATTTTGAATTTGAGCATTTGGTCTTAATAGATAAACTAATGTGCTCATCTTTTGTTGCAGGACTATGGCGTCAATTTCAATGATACCAGTCATCCAATGAAATCTTTGAAGCCTGTCCTGCCGCGATCCAAATCATTGATAGGAAGAATTCTAGCACACTGATTGCATTTTGGAGACATATGAAGACATATATATATAAGACATATTGAAAGACATAATGTATATATATATAATATATATATATATATATATATATATATATATATATATATATATATATATATACATATACAATTTATTCTATTTTGGTCATTTTGTAATACGTGCATATACCTTCTGGTAGAAATTTCAAAGGTACAACTCTGGTGTTCTTTTCTCATGGTCTTCTGATTTTAATTCCGTTTGGAAAGCTTGAAATTGCAAAGTTATTCAATGATTATTTTGCCCATTTGAAACTAGTTCCAAATTGTGGCACTCAACTTCTCAAAGCCTTTTATATACATATACAATTTATCTATTTTGTCATTTTGTAATACGTGCATACCTTCTGGTAGAATTTCAAGGTTACAACTCTGGTGTTCTTTCTCATGTCTTCTATTTTATTCGTTTTGGAAAAGCTTGAAATTGCAAGTTTCAATGATTATTTTGCCATTTGACTAGTTCAATTGTGGGCACTCAACTTCTCAAGCCTTTGCTTTTCTTGAAATTTGTTTTTTTCCTCTTTGGAAAGGTTGGGAAGCCATAGTGTCTGTGGTGATGCTTGTAGTATTTGCGGTGATGCTAGTAGTATTAGCTTCTTAAGATAGGTTTGGTTGTTTTGTTACCAAAAAGTATTGTTTGGGAGGTCACGTATGTCAACCTCATTAAATACATTATTTTTTTTACAAAATTTGACTGTTAGAGTTTGTTTACTTCATATTTAGTGCCTAGATATGCGTTTAAAATAAAAATTATATCATTTATCTAAAAGGTTAAAGGTTTAAAATTTCAAATTATCTCTATATATAGAATGTGTAAATTCATTGTAAATCTATAGAAATAAAAATAAATTTGTTGCAAATCTATAGAAATAAAAATAAAGAGAAGATTTAGACTTACATTTCAAATAAAATTTGTAGAAATACGAAGTTTAAATAGATTTTAATTTTTAAATTCTCATCTATTAAGACCAATCCCAATGAATAACGAGTAATGGAGAGGAAAAAGGAAAAAGGAAAAAAGAAAAGCATTTGCAAACAATTTTTGGATTTTAACCTACAGTTTTATTTAGGCCCAAAAGCCTTACAAGGCCGACAATTGGGCCACTCGTAGCGGAATGACATTATACAGAAAGGCCAAGGAGTGAACCGGAATTACATAAAGAGAAATCAAAACACAAGACAAAAACCCTAGATATAAAGCCGTCTATATAAATTCCCAAAACCTTAATTCCAAACTTCGTTTTCCCTTCAGCAGTCGAAAATGTCGAAGCGAGGTTAGTCCTTTCGTTCTCCGCCTTCTCACTCCCTCATTCTTCCACTTTCCCTAGAAATGGAAGCATAAAAAAGTTTCAATGAGTCATAATGGATCTCTTGCCTGTTTCAATTCCTATAAGATCTGTTTGTTTTGCGGTAAAACAAAATCACTGACATTAGCTGCTGTTATTTTGTTGTCGTAACAGGACGTGGAGGATCGGCAGGTAACAAGTTCAGAATGTCACTGGGTCTGCCAGTGGCGGCGACAGTGAACTGCGCCGATAACACTGGTGCTAAGAACCTCTACATCATTTCGGTGAAGGGAATCAAGGGTCGTTTGAATCGTTTGCCCTCTGCTTGTGTTGGCGATATGGTTATGGCCACTGTCAAGAAGGGAAAGCCTGATCTCAGGAAGAAAGTCATGCCCGCTGTCATTGTTAGGCAGCGCAAGCCATGGCGCAGAAAGGATGGTGTCTACATGTACTTTGAAGGTATTAGTAGTGACAATTTTTGTTTTTACTGGGATTTATATTGCTTGCTTAGAACGCTTAACTGGTGTTGATGTCTCTTGTTAATAATCTCTATTATGTTTGGCTTGAATGGATATTTGAACATAAATCAGTTCATTTCTTTATGGTTACTGTGTATTGTTACGAAGAAGCTGTTGTCTAGTTTGGTGTTAAAGTTGCAATTAGTTTTATTTTGAGAATTTTTTTCATTGTAAAAAGGGGAATTGGGATCAAAACTTAACTAGTTTGGTGACTTTAGGTAGAAAGAATAGTGTGCATGCAGAAGTGGCTGGTTTAAGTGGCGTTCTGATGGGTGCATATCTTAATTCAAAGACTGTGCCTACTATGATATGATGCTTCATGAGACCAGCAATAGTGAACCACAGTCGAATATTTATTGAGTGGGCTATCTCTATCGTAGAATCTCACTTTTCGCAATTCGACATAGTCGATTTTCATTTCTCCTCCATGTTTTCCTATTCTTAGGATTTTTCAAAACTATGCTTTTGATGATCTTTATATGGATTTGCTGGTGATGTGGCGGGGAAGATTTTTTTTTCCTGTGCTTCCCATACCCAGCAATATAGTATCTACTAATCTTACCCCTAATCCAGATGGTAAATTCATTGTCATCCCTGTCACGGTTGGTATATGCAATATCCATAACCTTCATTTCCCAACTTCTGTAGTTTTTGATTTTTATATTGCTTTTGATGAATCTACTTATCTATATATGCCTTTTGCATTGAGGCACTAAGCCTTTTACCGGTTCAAATAATATGCTATGTTAAAAAATTCAATTGAAGTTTTCCCTGTTGCTGAAACTCCTATTGTCTAATGATATAATATGTTATCACCAGACATAAGTCAGGTATCCACCCAAACATGCAGTGGTTGATACAGTTACACGTCTGGAAAATCAACTGTGTTCCTCGTTACAGATATGCCTAGGCTATCAATGCTCATATCTGCTCCATTTGAACCGTACATTCTCTTTTAAAAAATATTTTGTTTTTTCAGATTATCAAGTTTTTCAATGTGTTGTATGTCTGTGTGTTCTTTGTGTTAGTCTGTTACTTCTTCTTTCTTTCTATGCATTTTACTTTTTTGCTTGTCTAGTTAACAAGGATGGTACGCAAAGTTTGTCATGCATGTTTCAAATTTGCTAGGGTCAATGCTTGTTGCATATGGGAAATTATTTTTTCTATGTATTTTGTGGTTTAGGTTTCTGAATCGGAAAATTCTGTGTTTGCAGATAATGCTGGTGTTATTGTGAACCCCAAAGGTGAAATGAAAGGTACAAAGCTGTATATTTAAATAATCACTATTTCTGCAATTTTAAGTACTAAAAGGTAGTGTAATTAAAGATGAAATCCTGGTGAATCTCTGGTTCTGATGCTCGCTTTAGGTTTGAGCTTTACAATTCAGCTTTCTAGTTATTCTTTTCTTGATCTTAAATCTCACTGATTACCCTGTTGATTCAGGATCTGCAATTACTGGTCCAATTGGAAAGGAATGCGCTGATCTGTGGCCAAGGATTGCAAGTGCAGCTAATGCTATAGTATAAGAGTTTGCTACTTTCTTTCCCCACTGGGTTGGGAGCTATATTGTCACAGTTTTATTCCTTGAGAGTGTAGGATGTTCCTTTGAACTTCAGCAAATTTTGTTTGTGGATTATGCATTTGGTTAATGACATGGAATTTATGCAGGAAATGTCAATTTTATTGGTTTTGTTTCTGAATTTCAAAATTTTCGGTTGCTCATCTCTATGTTATAATATTTACTATATAATTAAGTGTTCTATGATTAATTTCACAATTGATAATTGGAGTTATCGCTAATTACTTTGGATCATATGGAAACCAGAAAAAATGAAGAAAATGTTACAGAAGTTAAAAAAAGAAACAACAAACATTACATACATAACCGTAACGGCAACATTTCCGACCATTCGATACTAACTTGACGCTTTCCTCAACAGCGGATGGAGCTGGCATAGAAAGTCCTCTTAGTCTCGTGAAGCTTCAGCAATCTCATTAAGCTTGTCTTCAAGCATAACAAACTTGAGATGGATTTGACGTTTTAGGTCATGCTCAATAATGTCATTGTTAGGCTTTCTCATCAAATCTTGACTGCTAATATCCTTATGCCTTCACCAGGAATTTGTTCTTCTGTATATGATCAGTTGCCTCCTGACCCTCTTGGGATTTGTATTCCCATCCTATTTTACGGAATTCCACACGATAAGAGAATGCACCTTCAAAATTCTATGGAGTCGTTTTCTTTATCCTTCAAAACAATCTTTTTCTTATCCTTATCGGCTTGGTATACGGATAATCTCGTTTTTTATTAGCTTGATATATGTATAATCTCATCTCTCAAAAAATTCCCATAAAAACACAGAGTTTTAACTCTTATAGGAGGCAAAAACATGAGTTTTAACTGCTATAGGAGGCCGAATTTCGCGACAACATCCGAGACTTCCAAAATTTGCCTCAGGAATGCTATCAGACATTGCAAACTATGTAATATCAACTCAGTATCAGGCGAATTCTGGGGGGACAATTAGGGAGCGCCGGGTTAATCTCAGCAACACTAGCTCCACCTCGAACATAGAATTGAAAAGCTAGCCTTTCGAATTAGAGTAGACAAAAAAGAGACAGAGACAATGTTATAGCTGGAAAGAGGAAATATTTACCTCACAGACAAAAAAAACTAATAAACGAGTAATACATTCAAGGACACGCTAAGCTTGTACATATGACGATTTTTTTACTGGCTCTAAGATATTAATCTGAGATGGTTTGCAGTATCTGCACAAGGTGAATACCATTTCTCAATTTATTACAGAAGTAACAATTTGCTCATATCAGCTTTACTTCACATATAGCAGCCACCATTGCTTTACATTCTAATACATCTTAGACTCGCTACCCATGTTCATTTTAGCACAATATTCGAACAAACTACCATCAAAACAGCGCCGAACAGCTTCTTTAGATAGAAAGCCTTCTTCATCTCTAGCGAGAACATAGAGTATACCCCACTCTAACTTGGCTGCAACCCTGCAGGCCATTGCTGAAACGTAAAAAACCAAGCTTGAAACCAAGAAATCGCACAAGAACCTAAATATTAGTCCTGAAATATACCATCCAAATAAATCGAAGGCAACTCGCTGTCCCTGTGTCATGTCCCACAGCTCGCCAAATGTTAACTTATCAGGAGCTGTATTAGCATACTTGCTGAAAATGTTCTCAAGATTCACGGGCATATATCTACATGGAAGTTCGATAAACATGCAATAGAGTTGTAAATATCAAGGATTAAATTGAATGAGATATATTGACAGGGTAAATATATGTATAGTTCCTACCGTCCTTCCGTGTCGTAAGTTCCTGAATCGCTACCATGCTTGGCTTTGTGTATGTTGCGTATGTATATGGGTAAAAAGGGCGACGGAAACCACCCCTGTGCGAAAACAATGAAAGACAGACAAGAAGGGCAACATATATCTTATCTTCAACCTCAGATAACGTATAAGTTACAATCATACATTACTTCATTCCTTCTAAAGGGTGATGATTAAGAAGTCATTGCGATTTAATTGCTTTTAATATCAGAAATATTGAAGTCAAGTTTACTTACGGGCAAAGTAGGATAGCTCAGGCCTCCATTGATGACCAGGGCCATAACAAGAGAGACAATTGGGTTAAAACCAACTGCACGCAATCCTGTGATAATTGCAGATGGGAGAAATTTCATATTAGAGAGGAAAAGAAAGAATCATAAGCTTCGGCTAAGCTCATACTCGGACTCATCTACTAAACAGGTTTTCAATTTAAGCTCAAACTTGGTTGATTTAATAAATGAGCCAAGCACCATCCTGTTCATATAACAGTCAAGAGCCTAAACTAGACAAGATTTGAACATCACATTGAAGATGGTGAGTTTCTTTGAAATTTTAACTCAGGCTAGAATGCCAATCCAAAGTGGCCTATCCCTGAAGATTTTATGAAGTCGAAATAAAGTACCATAAAGAAATTTATTAGCAATCAACATTCAGCAGTATAGTTTTTTCCCACTGTTTTAGAAAAAAAGCATATATGATTAAAAACAACCTTGTGCCCATTCATTTCATCCAAGAATTAAATTTTACAAAAAAAAAAAAAAAAAAAAAGAATGCAATCCAAGTGGCCCTATCCCTGGAAGATTAAATGAAGTCGAAATAAGTAGCCATAAAGAAATTTATTAGCATCCAACATTCAAGCAGTAAAATAGTTTTTTCGCCACTTGTTTTAGAAAAAAGCATATAATGATTAAAAAAACAAACCTTGGTGCCCATTTCATTTCAATCCCAAGAAATTAATTTTACAAAAAAAAAAAAAAAAAAAAAAAAAAATCCATGTATTCTGTTTCCCAGTAATAAGTCTTCCATGGGGTAAACTATTCCCATTGTTCATCTTTGGTCCCAAAAAAGGCCACATGTTTGTTGAAGGCACTGCCCAAGCCCATAATTCTTAACTGAACCATGGTGGTTCCCGAGATGTTTCAGTATCAGGAGCTTTGCAATGCTCTTGCCATTCGTCGTGTTGTACTCCACTTCTACGTCTAATTACATCTGTTTTACACACAGTAAACTTTAAAACATATGAATTTACAAAATCAAGAAACTAGAATTTGGTGGTCCAAAAAAAAAAAAAAAAAAAAAAATCCATGTATTCTGTTTACCAGTATAAGTCTCCCATGGGTAAACTATTCCATTGTCATCTTGGTCAAAAAAGGCCACATGTTGTTGAAGGACACTCAAGCCATAATTCTTATGACCTGGTGTTCCCTGAGGATGTTCAGTATCAGGAGCTTGCAATGCTCTTGCCATATCTGTTTTACACACAGTAAACTTTAACATATGAAAATTTACAATCAAGAAACTAGAATTTGTGTCCAAATTACATTCACAGAATCTGTTCATAGATCCAAAACACACCCACTTTTTCTTTTGTTGTAAGTATTTTAGATTCAGATTAATTAAAGATAACGACTTGACAAATTCTGGACTTGTTGCAAGAAAATTCAATTTTAAACAATACTTCTAATTCTTTTTAAACAAAAAACTGAAATTTAAACGAAAAAGGAAAAGAGAAGAAATAAAAATACTCACAAGGCTTGGGCAAGGTAGTCTCCAAATCATCTCGAACAGGTCTGTGGAAAGTAACGGGTGCAAAAGGGGCTGCTCTATCCAGTGAATCGTCCGTTCTAGTAGCCATCTTTCTCTCTTAATTTCTGTTTCTCTCTATAACAAGGTTTCATTTTTGCGTCTGTAATTTCCATTATAAAGAGTTGAAGAAGGGTAGCGTGGCATCCATGCAGCGAAAGATGGTCGCTTGGCATCTTATGGTTTGCTTGTGCCATATGCTGTGGCACTTTGCATGCTTTCAACCACTATTGCATCTGTTTTCTGTTTAAAAATTAGACCAACTAAAAAAATTAAAAATTTCAATTTCAAAATCGATGTAAATTAATAAAAAAAGCTAACTTGGGTTAGAATTATTTTTATGGCTGTAGTAAATGTGCTTTCTAATAAAATGTATAAGTAAAATATTTCTTTGAGCCGCAAGTCATTCGTAAATGAACTGCTGCCCACGGTGCCAGAACTTTCACGCATAGAGCGTAAAAATTCATTCTATACAATATGGAATTGCAAAAAAAAATAACTGTTTCTTTGAGTTACCAAATACCAATCCAGCTGCGTATGGACAACCTTATGAGATTGACAATAAGTGAAAATGATTTTTTCTTTTTCTTGTAGAAGACACAAATGTCTTCAACAAACAACATGTCTATATGTACCATTTGATTTTGGTAATGGCATTTCAATCTTGTATTTTCTTTATGTTTACATCATCAAGTAAATCATATGCATTTGTTTGCTAATAAGAAACCTCCTATCCCTTGTGTAAACATACCCAATTTCTTTCTATTTAAAAACAAAATAAACTATTATAAAGATAATAATTTAGAAAAATGAATGAATTGAAGGATGGTTGAAATGCATTTGATTACAAAAATTTATTCATTTAAATGTGTGATTGATAAAAAATAAAATTGAGATGATAAAATAATTATAGGTGAAATTGTAAAAGAATATTGAGATGAGTGATTCAGCATTTTTTTTTTTTCTTTAAGTGAGATTGAGAGAACAATCTTCGTAGATGCATCAAATATTAACTCGCTCACTTTATGCATTATTAGACTCGGCACAAAGAGCACTTGATCCTATAGTGTATGTTGAGGACATCTATTGTTAATAGAAGAAAATAAGTAAGTCATAGTTAGGGCCTTCTCAAAATTTAATTATGCTAATTTCTATTTTTGGCCTTTATCTCACATTAATAAAAATATAATTAAAGCATTTTTTATTTGAATTTATATTTAAAATATCCTCTATCTTGCTCATTTAGATTAGTTAGTTGATTTTGCCAGTTTTAAATTGCACAGAACCGTATGTCAGAAGAATGTTTGCTCGAGTTTAATGGCTGAATTATCCATGATATAATAGTTGTTGCTTATTAAGGATGTGCTTATAGTTGCTGTATTTTCTCTTTTATTTACCAAAAAAATATCTTTAATTATACTGTATTATGTTCCATTTTGATAAATTAAAGATTAGTGGTAATATAATTTCCCGATAAAACTTGTTTAAACCCAGCACAGGAGATGCAAGTAGTAAATCCTATTCTCTAATGATGGACATGGACCCGTATAATGGGCCAGAGAGCCCAATCCAATACAAATCTAATGCCGCGACCAACAAATTTGGCAACTGCAGAACACAAACCCTCCGTTTTAATTTAAGAAGTGGAGAAAAAAAAAAGAAGAATTCTCTGAATTTAGCATCTAGCCTCTCCAATCCACAGAAACGCAAATCTTTAGCTTAAGCAGAGACAACATACAGAAAGAGAAGGAAAGAGAATGGCGACCGAAACAGCAATAGAAGGAACTGCGGCGGAGGCAGCAGCGATTGTAACAGAGAAGCCACCGTCGCATAAGTTAGAGCGGAAGTGGACGTTCTGGTTTGATAATCAATCGAAGCCTAAACAAGGCGCCGCATGGGGCACATCTCTCCGCAAAGTCTACACCTTCGACACCGTTGAGGAATTTTGGTGGTATTTAATATCTCCCTTTACTTATATGCCGGTAGATCTGGTGATTCTTTTTCCTGTTTGTGTTTGTGAGGATTTAATTACGTTTCGTTTCAAATAAAAATTTTTCCCAACGTGGAGATAACCAATTTCATTATGTTCTTAGTTGATTTAATTTGGTGAGCTTAGGAAAAGGGAAAAAAAATTTCACATTGAAAGATTGTTGTTCTTTTTTTAGTCTGTATAATCAGATATTCAAGCCCAGCAAACTCTCAGTAAATGCTGATTTCCACTTATTTAAAGCTGGAATTGAACCCAAATGGGAAGATCCTGAGTGTTCTAATGGAGGGAAATGGTCCGTTGCTTGTGGCAGGAAGCCTATCCTTGAGAACATGTGGCTAGAGACTGTAATTCTCTGTCTCCAATTTTGAATTTTTACTTGTCTTAATTAA
The DNA here is from genome assembly GCF_014843425.1 of Jatropha curcas. The sequence goes on from NW_023590739.1 coordinate 4,115,763, forward strand.
ATTTTAGTGGAAGATTTATTGGCATATGAATAATGGGTTTATAATTGGCTAGTTGATGGCGTTGATTGGGGAACAATTTGATGAGTCCGATGAGATTTGTGGCGTGGTTGCTAGTGTGCGCCAAAGGCAGGATAAATTAGCTTTATGGACCAAAACGGCAACGAATGAGGCTGTCCAGGTTCAAAATCTCTCCTTCCTTTGCTGTATATACCATTCGGAAAATTGAAATATATATTTGCATGCTGATTTTAAATGATGTCTTGGAGCAATTGATTTTACCTTTTGTTTGGCAACTTGTATAATGATCCTAAGACTAAAATTGCTATTGAGCTTGCATGTTATGAAATTCATATAAAGGACACGCTTGGCTTCCTTGCATATGCTGGGTGGTCTATATCCTATCTGCACTCTGTCCTTGCTATTCCAAGGAGAGTGGAGAAAGTGTGATTACTTATGTCATGTTGGTTTAGCAAAGATTCGGATGCAAGAAAATTGTCTGCTTCCTCTCACTGTCCATGGCAATGTAGGTTCCAAACCTAAAGTACAATTCACTTAATTCTACAAAAGCATTAGATTTTGCATCTGGAAGAGAATATAGAATGTAACCTGATGATGAAGAGACATGGAATTAGTTCTTGCCAAAGCTGACATCCATATAACCTGGAACTTGGTTATCTATATGAATCTCTTGCTTGCTCTCTGTCTCTGTCTCTTTTTCTCTTTTATCACTCTGCTTTGGATGGGATGTCATGCTACTAATCCTGTTGTCTTGGTTTCTCTGTTTTGCTGATCACGTGTATGCTTATCTCCTTTATCCAAGCTGCTGGATATGGTGGTAATGCAAGAACTCTCCCTGGTTTACTTGATGACATGCATTTATCACATTTATTCAAGTTGGTCATTTTTGTTGTTCGCAAAAGTTTCCATGTTGCAAAAGACATTTGTCCTGGGTTTTTTGTGTTGGTGTTTATTGTCCTTAAATGCTTTGTGCTTAGGAGTATGCACTCTGTTTATTGTGGTTCCCCACCAGGTCCTAACTGAATAATGTCATTTTGATTTTGTTGTGCAGATGAGCATCGGCAAGAAGTGGAAGGAGATTATTGATGTCACTGATAAGATCACTTACAGCTTCCATGTAATCTTTATTTTGTTGTTCTATCAGATTCTAGGAAATTTTACTTTTCCTTGGAGGTCTAATTATCTTGATAATTGCAGGATGATTCTAGAAGGGAAAGATCTGTCAAAAGCCGATACAGTGTATAAGCACTCTTTGATAGTTTTGCATGATCAGCAATGCCAAGAAGTGGGACATATTTGGATGGAGATGCCCTAGATGGGATGTATTTTAATGTTTCTTTAGTTATTGACAATTTTCTATTTTTACCAAAGCATTGTAGCATCTGGAAAATCTGTATGAGAGATTATTGTGTTGTGCCTTATACATGTCGTAGAAGAAAGTACCTTACTTATTTTCGGTACTTGATTATTTAACTCCAGATGGAGTTATTTTTGGAAACAAGATAGATATGTTGCCACATGAATGATTGTCAATACTTCCAAACTGAAGGCTGCAAACAATAGGCTACTACGCTTGGGTGGGCATATTCTTGATTATTCATTTGATCGCTTGGCTTTTGTGATTTCTATAGGCTGAAAACTCGAAAAAGTTTGCAGATAATTGTGGCCAGAAAATGGAAAGGCATCGTTACAAGTATTATTTAGATCCAAGTAAAAGTTTGGAGACAAAGTATTACAACTAAAATTAAGAATGACAGAGTACTAAGCTTCTGATTCTAAAGTACTCAGATGAAGAGAACATTTACATCTGAAAGTGCTTGAAATAAACTATGGATTTGGAACATTTTAAATGCTGATGACAAATTTTTTGAGTATTTAATTGGCCCTTTACTCAAGCCAGAAATCCAAGTCTTTCTCCATTCTTCTTGGCCAACCTAATCAGTCCCTGCCTTTGTTTTGAGTCTGCTCCTATTGATTTGCAGAATTCAGTAATTACCTGAACAATTGCCATGTTATCAAGTTAAGCAACTTGGTAAAATTTCTTTTAAACACCAATTAATTGTTCCACCAAAAAAAAAAAAAAAAAAAAAAAAACTTGGTAAAGATATTCTTTTAAATGCACATTAATTGTTCCAGCTAAACCAAAAAAAACAAAAAAAAAAAAAAAAGAATGTTTATCAACTAATATCTAAAAAGCAGCAACCAAATTTTTTTTGAAAAAATCACTAAAAGTGTGGTCTATAAGTGAAGTTAATGTTTTCAGTTACACAAAACAGAAACTAATAATAACAATATATAATTTTGGAATATGTTTGTGGTGATTATTTTCCAATTCTTCTCGAAACAGTCTATTTCTCAAATTATGAGGATTCAAAGAGTTTCTGTTTCCAAGAAAATTAGAAAAAAAAAAAAAAAAAACATAGAAAGATAGCAAAAAAAAAAAAAAAAAAAAACATAGAAGATAGCAGCAAAGCAAATCTAACCAGAAAAAAAAAAAAAAAGTATTTCCCGAAGAAATTAAACAAGAAAAAAAAACGAAAAAAAAAGAAAAAGAATCTGTGAGTCTGAAAAAGAGTGAAACTTTAGGAGGAAAAAGAAGTATAGAGCTACTGTAATTCATGATTTTGAAAAATTAAAAACTAGAAGAGAAATCCAGATAGATTACATAAAATACCTGTGAGTGTAAGGCAATTGCTTTCCCTCTAAGCTGATTGAACCTTTTCTTGCCAACTATATTGCGTGTAACAACAACAAGAGGTGCAAAAAGACCTTTCCCTTCATTAACATTTTTCATCATTGGAGCCATTCTTACTGGCTTTGCAACCCTAACATGGTTAGGCACTGACTTAGCCAACATGGAATAGTCTTCGCCAACCTTAAATGAACTGGTACCAAAACCTCCTTTAAACCCAGTTGCTGAAATTGAAGTAGCCATTGAAATATACTTCAAAAAATTAGTTCCGCGAGATTTCTTGAGCTCTACCTTCTCTTCCTACGGAAAGTAGTATAATTTTGGTGGGTTTCCCTTCTTTTTTCTTTTTGTGTATGTTCTTTGGCTGTGGAATGATATTTTTTGGTGTGAGATATGAGAGCCTTAGGTTTTTTATTGAAGAATGGTGTGAGAGAAGGTTTCATGGAACAATAATAGCCACAAAACAGAGATGGCTTGGATTTTAGTGGAGATTTCCAAACACGTATATTACTTGTACTGCTCCTGTTGTAAACTTATGGTTGCAGAAAATCTAGATCTTGAATTTTAATGGTTCTTTCTTCTGGGGTAGGGCCCATTAAACCATCTGTTCACACGCTGGACATTACCTGGCCGTTTCAATTTAGGTTGGAAGATTTACCTAATTAACTTGAAAAACAAAATTGAATAAAATCAGCAAATAAATGAACGACACAGGAATTGGAGTTGAATAGTTCTTGATATTGACTAGGACTATTGAATTGAGAAACACAATCAAATTGCATCTCCGTTCCTATATTCTTGGAAGGTACATAAAAAGCTGCTGCAACCTGCATGTGAAGAACATGCTTGTGGAATGTTCATATCATGTTGAATCCTAACTTTAGCTCATACGGCGAAGAGTTTCCGTAAAATGTTACAGTTGTTTCCAGAATTGTGAGTTTGTGACTCAAACCTTGATCAGAGCCTAACTAATAGAAAGTAAAAAAGAACACAGAAATAGGATAAAAAAAAAATCAAATGATAAATTATACAATATAAAATCACATCTATAGAACTCCAGCTATTAACCGGTTAACCTTTCAAAAAAAAAAAAAAAAAAAAAAATCATAAAGAATGTTATTCTGAAAAAAAAAAAAAAAAAAAAAAAATCCTCGGTCATAAAGAATTGTTTATTCTGTTTTTTCTTGTTCAATTTCAGTTGTTCTGTAATTGCTATCACAAGCCACTGGTACATATAACATACAATTGAGAAAATTTTCCTTAGCCTTTTCCATTCCACTTCAAATGACAGCACAGTTTTTGTTGATTGTTTTTGATACGGTTGTATTCTTGACGCCTAAGGAGCATCCATGCTTTTTTAAACGACTGGGGAACTGACTGGTAAGTAAATGAAATCCCCTTGAACAGCCTGCTTAATCTGGTCAGTTTCTGAAACAATGGAATTTACCAGTTCTCAAAAAATTTGGGCTGCTAACAAAATCCTTTAGATATCTTTTCAGTCAAGTCAGAAACAAGAGCATATTTGTTGCTCTCGTAACACGCAGTTTTAAATGCAGCCAAAGTTATTCTATCCACGCTGCGCTCCTTCTCCAACAACTTATGAAAGAACAATGCAGCAATGCCTACTTTCTTCTCACAACAGAGCTTCCTGATCAACGTATTAACTGTCCGAATCCAGAGTTTTTTCTCTAGCCTCTCCAAGATAATCATAGCAGTAGCAGAATCACCCTTTTTGCAATACTCATAAGCCAATGTCACCCTAGTAACTTCACATGGGATTAGCCCCTTGTCAATCATGGTTTCATACAACTGACAAGCCTCATCCAACTTTGATTCGTTGCAAAGCCCACTTATTAGAGCTCCATATGCAATACTATCAGGTGCGCAACCATAATCACTCATCTTATGGAAAAACTTTACAGCTGAGCCAACACGCCCATCTTGACAGTACCCACTTATCATTGATGTGCATGTTTCCTTGGTTGGAAGCAAACCAAGTTTCATAGCTTCCTCAAAAAGTTGCTCACTTTCTTTTGTTCTTTTTTGCCTACAGAAAGTTGCAATCAGAACATTATATGTATGCATATCAGGTTGTTGGCCAACTTTAAACATCCTGCTAAGAACCGCCAGGGCCTGCCTATAATCAGCCTGCCTGCAGAGCTCAGATATGAGGATAGTATATGTTACCCTATCAGCCTGTAATCCACATTTTAGTCCCTTCTTAAGCAGTTTATAAGCCTCTGGAAACCTTCCTTTTTTACAGAGGCCATCGATAAATGCATTATATGTAAAGTTATTAGGAGAGAATCCTTCTTTACCCATTAAATCCATCAACTCATATGCTCTTTCAAAGTTCCCTGCTTTACAATGCCCGTCAATGAGACAAGTATAAGTGGTGGTGTTAGGAACCAATCCCTGTTCTTTCATCCTGCTCAACAGCATCTCTGCTCGATTCAACTTTTTTTCCTTGCAATACCCATTGATCATGCAAGTATATGTACATGCATTCGGTTTGTAATTATCACTCCTAACAAGCTTAAGAAATAATCTAAATGCCCTTTCAGTCCAACCCTTCTTACACAACCCATCAATTAATGCTGTATGAGTGTATACATTTGGTTTCCAACCTTTTCTGACCATTTCCTCTAACATCTCAAATGCTTGCTTAATGCTACCCCTCTTGCACATCCCATTAATCAAAGATGTAAAATTGATCAAATTTGGTCTCAAACCCATATCAATCCACTTATTAAAATACCAAAAAGCTCTATTAACAAAACCTTTCTCACAAAATGTGCTAATCATTAAAGTACATGTAGCATAATCAACCACGAAACCTCTATCAAGCATATCCTTTAACCACCTATCAGCGTCTGAAATTCTGCCCATTCTACAATAAGCAACAACCATCAATTTATAACTGATGGGATCAGGACTCACTCCTCTATCACGCATTTCGTCAAACACGTTCTCTGCGTAATCAACCAAACCCATATCACCGGCAATCTCAAGAACAAAATTCAAGTTTCGAGAATTCAATACCAAGCCATGATTTTGCATTTCAATAACCATACTAACAGCCTCCTTCAATCTCCCAATATCAGCAAAGCTCCTTACCATATATTGCATCACTTCACGGGCTCTATCCAAATTGCCATTATGAATAAAAGAAGTAGCACAAACGATGTATAATCTCATGAAATGCCTAAACTTGGCAAACCCAATTGCCCAATTGAAGAAACTCAATGCCACCATCGAACCCGCTTCCTCTGCAAGTGAAGCAACAACTGTAATGGCCTGATCATGGGTCAAAGAATCGGGGTCGATTTGGAGATTAATCTTTGGAGGGGATGGTTTTAAGTAGGAGGTCTGTTGACAATAAGATTCCAAGACCAGTGAACAAATTGACCTGGCAGAAAACTGCGGCGGCGGCGATGAAGATAACGGTGAAGTGGGCTTATCGCTACTATATTCATCGTTGTTGTGCTGGTAGAAACGTAGCGAGTTAGTAGAGAAGACGGAGAACAGAGAGTAGTAGCAGAGAGAGTTAAGTGTTGGCGAAAATGAGAGTTTCATTTTAAGTCCATTGGATTTGCGAATGAGAAGAGACACCATTAACTCATCTATGCATAAGGAAATGGATGCTTCAAGAACTCGCTATGTGTGTTTTTGTGTTTATAAATGAAAACTTTAATTCCGAATATTTAATATTACCTCCTTAGCATTATTTGCAGTATTAAAAATTTAATGATAAAAATTATTTTATTTTTTTATTTTTAAAAATTTTTTAAAATGTCAATAAAAGTTTTTCATTTAATGAACAATCATAAAAATTAAATAAATTATTATGAAAAAAATTATTTTTTACATATATAAATTTAAAAACTTTATAAATATTTTAAAAAATTTAAAAATAATAATAACAAACAAATAAAATAAATCGGACGAAGTATTTATTACTTAATAATGCTAGTAGAAAAGAAAATTTTCTTTAATTACTAAATGTGCAGTATTTATGCACTATTATTTGAATCTTCGCTGCAGTAATTGAATATTATATTACTCATCATTTCAAAAAAAAAAATGATATTACTATAATTTATTATTTTAATTTAATATTTTTTATTTGAAAAATGCGTGGCGGTAGTGTTTCCTTTTCCAGAAAACATTCTTTAAATCGATACGAATTTGTAGTAAGAAAAACACGAATCTAATAACTTGCAGCCTTCACATATTCTTATAATAAAATTATCTCATTCCTAATACTTGTCAAAAAAATATTTTGTTCCAATATATTTATTACATTTATAATTTTAAAGAGTAATAATTTTTTTTATATATACTCTTTGTATATAATCAATAATTATTACTTCATTATAATTTTAAGAGTTAATAATTTTTTTAATATATACTCTTTGTAATAATCAATAATTAATTACTCAAATTTAATGTTTTCTCAGAGAAAGTTAGTTATTAATTAAAGGGTATAAGTCAATATCAATAATTTATTGTAATTTTTGACAAAATTAATGATTTTTTAAGGATGTTGAAATTTTAAAATGATGACAAAGTTTATGAACAAGAGTAGTACTCCTTCGGTTCGTCTTACCTTTAGAGTAATAATCAATAATTATTACTTCAATTTAATGTTTTTCTCAGAGAAAGTAGTATTAAATTAAGGGTATAGTCAATTTATTCAATAATTTATTGTAATTTTGACAAATTTAATGATTTTTTAAGGATGTGAAATTTTAAAATGTGACAAGTATTATGAACAGAGTAGTACTCCTTCGGTTCTCTTACTTTAGAGTAAATTTTCATTTTCAGTGTTTATTTTATATAAAAAACTTTACTTTAAATTGAAATTTTAAAAAGAATATCAAAAGAAAAAGTCTAAAATGCCTTTCAATAATCTCTCTTACCACCTCTATTTCTCTTCAATTAATAAGAATAGGGGCAAAGAAAATGTGGGTTGGAGAATTAATGAGCAGTTCAGTAGAATTGTGCTCAACTTTACAAATTTAAATACGAATAAAAATATTGCACCGGCTAGATATTCTAATATGATCATATATTTTAATTATTGTGGGTTAATAATAATAAAAAAAAAACTTTATAATGGAAGAATCTTTAGCACTCGCATCTCCCCAAATTCAGCCACCTGTAGCAACCGCCGGCAAGTAACCTTCCATTGACACCGTTTGACTATTATAAATGGCGTCAAGGTTTAAGAAGTAAAAAACAATACCTGACAACGATGATTCAACATCTAGGATACTTAATCAGAATATTTAATCAAAATCTAACCACACATTTTAATTGTTGCACGCTATTTATGAAAAAAAGTTTTTATATCAATTTTACACGTCATTAATCTAGGCCAAATTTAAAATTTATCAAACAAACTGAATTGAAATTCTTTCGTGAACTATGTATATACACGTTATATAGAAGTGTGTTCAACTTTATACATGTGAATATGATTATATCTATTTTTCTTGGGAAATTTTCATAACACGATCATGGATTTGTATTGTTATATCCTACCTTTAAAAATTGACTTTAAATCAACACTGTATCTTACTAATATGGGCACAAATTTTCTTTGTCATAATAAACAAATTCAATGCCCTTCCTCCTGGATTTAATGTATGAAGAAGATGAGTTCGTCATATCTGAGGACAACTTTCTGCTTACTAGTGCTTTATTTTTGGAAACTATATAAATCTTGTGAATTTGAAGTTGAACAAACTTTTGTAATCCTCAAATATTTTGATTTAATAAATGCATCATTGAAAGACTTTAGTAATGAGTTTGTTTCCTCACCATTACTTATTTAAAGCTGATTAGGGTATTGTTGGCAAAAAAATGGATAAAAATTTATGTTTAACTACTTTCTTAATTTTAGAGTTTTTTCTATTTTCTCTAAAGTAAAATAATAAAGGGAGTATTTTATAAGAAATTTATTCCTTAAATTTGAAAGGGGTATGCAATTTACCAAAAAAATAACTTATTTGTACAATTTATCCTTGAACTAATGCTAAAAGAACGAAAAAATCTAATTTCTTACTGAAAATAATTAAATATTTGATTTAAATCATAATCAAAAATAATTAATTAATTAATTAAATACAATCAAAATATAATTAAACAAAATTAGTAAATATCCTTCAAACCAAATATTCAATGTAATTAAATATTTTTCTAATTATATACTTTTTTTTAATCAAATGTGTTGTTTAATTATTTTTTACACTAAAGATAAAGACGCCGTAAATTTTTATAATAATTAATATATTTTTAAATATTTTTTATTTCCTAATTTTAAATTTTTAGAATTTTATTAATTAAAAATATTTTTATATGAAATAGGAATTTTTAATTATTTTGATGCAAATTTTGGGGAAAAAAATCATATATTGCGCCAAATTGAACTTCATTCCCTTGTATAACAATTGGATGGACAAAAATACTTTTATTATAATGCTTAAAATAAAAATATTAAAAAATGGAAAATATTAATTTAAATAAAGGAATACGTTTTATAATATTTTTTGAGAATTTGAATATAAAATAAACAAAAATATTTTGGACTTTGGATATAAAAAATGTTGGTCGGTTGTTTTTTTTTTAAATTAAAATTATAGTCTACTCCTACTCATTTTGTGGCTGGCAAAAGACAAACAAGGAACAGACAAAGATGTCATTAAACACAATTTTATATAGTCAACTTCCATCAATTATAAAATCCAAATGAATCAAATAAAAAAAAAATACCCACTCTCCATGGTCAACTTTTAAATAAGAATTGTTATTATCGTGCTCTGTTTGAAACATGACAGCAGCCAAACTGCTAAAGTCAAGCTTGGATCTTTATCAATTAGAAAAGAGAAAAGGTTGTAACTTTATTCCCTCGTCGGCGGCCAGAGGCGCCACCGTAAGCGTGGAAACGAAACTACTCAAACCCCCTCTCATGTCCAGATGTTTCTCTAACCAATCATAAATCAGGTAAGCTTTACTTTTTTTTTTTTTTTTAAGAAAAAAAAGTTGAGGGTTATTTTGTTTTTGTTGTAATTGTTTTCTATTTCTGGATCTTTAATTTTATTATTTTTATAATCTTGCTTTAAATTATCCCTCGATCTTGATTTGTATATTGGAGATTCCATTTGTACCATTTCGTAGGGTGTGTTTTTCGTTTGCCTTTCTTCTTTTCCTGCATTTGCTCTGAATTATTTGTTAATGGGGATGCTAACGTACAATTCAGTAGCTTTAACTTAAATGGCTAATAATATTGCTATCAAGATAATATTCAAAAAGTTGTTGGACAAAAATTAAAAGTTTCCTGTCACAGTTACTTTGTATTGTGATTTTATTTCTTCACCACACCCAAATATATACTACTTCTTTCTTTGTTAAATTTATACGGAATGATCATAACCAGATTCCCTACATGCAGCCTTTGAAGCCTTAAGATAGTTCTCTTGATTCTTGGGGTTGAAGTTAAATGGCAGCTAAGAAAACAGTTGTGGCTGATACCCTGGAGCCCTTGATTCCTCTGTCTCAGAATATGAGTAACCTTAATTTGAACACCTCTGACTTTAAGAGAATACCTCAGTGGAAGGATCAAATCACATTTAGAGGGTTGGTCGTGAGTGCTCTTCTAGGGACTGTGTTCTGCGTCATGGTGCATAGACTCAGTCTAGCAACTGGCTTGGTTCCTGTTATGAATATAGCTGTTGCATTGCTTGGATTTTTCATAATTAAGATGTGGACTCTTTTCTTATCGAAATTTGGTTTTTCGAGTGCCCCTTTCACTAGACAAGAGAATACTGTCATACAAACTTGTATTGTCGCTTGCTATGGTATTGCAACTTCTGGTGGGTTCAGCACATATTTGCTTGCAATGGATGACAAAATATATCAACTCATTGGTGTTGATTACTCTGGCAATCGGGCAGAGGACGTTAAGAATCCAGCCCTAGGGTGGATGATTGGCTTCTTATTTGTTGTAAGTTTTCTTGGGATTTTTAGTCTTGTTATGCTACGCAAGGTCATGATAATAGACTATAAGCTTACTTATCCTAGTGGAACTGCCACAGCAACGTTGATTAATAGCTTTCACACAAATGCAGGAGCAGAACTTGCAGAGAAACAAGCGAACTATTTGGGAAAATGTTTGACCTTGAGTTTCTGTTGGAGCTGCTTCAAGTGGGTTTTCAGCGGCGTTGACAATGCATGCGGATTTGATCATTTTCCAAGCCTTGGCTTAACACTTTTCAAATACTCATTCTATTTTGATTTCAACCCTAGCTTTGTTGGTTGTGGTCTCATCTGTTCTCACATAGTCAACTGCTCTATTCTTCTCGGGGCAATCATATTTCATGGATTTCTATTACCTTTCATTTCGAAACATTCTGGGGATTGGTATCTGGCTGATCTCCATGTTAGTGATCTTAGAGGTCTTGGTGGATATAAGGTTCTCATGTCAACTTCGCTTATTCTTGGTGATGGCCTCTACAATTTAATCAAGATAATAGCAGTCACTCTGAAGAAAATGCATAGCAACACTATCTATGAAAGCTCTGAACTCCATATGGAACAGAATTTAGGAAATGAGTTATTCCTCAAAGAGAGAATTCCCTCTTGGTTTGCAGCTTGTGGATTCACGTTTGTGGCTATAGTTTCAGCTATTACGGTACCAATAATCTTTCCACAAATTAAGTGGTATATAGTTCTTCTCTCATGTATCATTGCACCGATCCTTGCTTTCTGCAACTCATATGGTACTGGGCTCACAGACATGAGTATGCTTACAACATATGGAAAGATTGGCCTTTTCGCTATTGCGTCATTAGTCGGAAAGGATGGCGGTGTCATAGCAGGCTTGGCAGCATGTGGTTTTATTGTAACCAGTGCCTCTACTGCAGCTGATCTAATGCAAGATCTCAGGACAAGTTACCTCACTCTATCATCGCCTAGGGCTATGTTTGTGAGCCAATTAATAGGAACGGGGATGGGTTGTGTCGTTGCTCCATTAACATTCTGGTTGTACTGGACTGCTTTTGACGTTGGGTCTCCTGACGGACCTTATTCAGCTCCATATGCAGTTCTATTTAGACAAATGGCAATTCTTGGAATTGAAGGCTTCTCTGAGCTGCCTAAGTATTCATTGTGTATATTTTGCAGTTTCTTTATCTTGGCTCTGGTTATGAACATTTTGAGGGATGGAATTCCATCGAAACTATCAAGATATATTCCTATTCCAATGGCGATGGCAATCCCAGTTTTTGTAGGAGCTAACTTTGCCGTTGACATGTTTGTTGGGACAGTAATATCATATATTTGGGAGAGAAGAAATAAGAAGGATTCAGAGGATTATGTAGGTGTAGTTGCTTCAGGTTTAATATGTGGTGATGGTCTTTGGACAATACCATCAGCTGTCTTCTCAATTTTAAGGATCAACCCACCTATTTGTATGTCCTTTAGGCCTTCTTTGAATATCTGAATAGGGAAATTGTATTCTCCATTGAAGGGGTCATGTTCTTTAAAATTGCTGTAAATTCTTTGAGAGCAACTTGCTTAGGCATTATTGATTAAATAGATTTGATTAAGTGGTACCTGCAATTTCTGGTAGATCATATGTTCTAAATGATGGTAATTTCTAAGCACCTAAACCAAAAATTAGTTTGTTGCTGCAACCCAGATGATTTTAAAGCTAAAAGATTAATTGAAAACTGAAACGACATGACATCCCATTAGTAAATTACACCTGCAAGGGGTTAACTATGATTTATTTGACTCTTAACGTTATGGTCAGTTCTAACAGACGGCAATACTTTCGACTCTGTCGTTTAACTTTACAAGCGGAACGTTACGTGTTGACTGTAGTGTTGACGGCAGGCTGATTGAAACAAGCGCTCTTTCCGTATTACTTGTTGTGAAAATACAGACCCAGAGGGCCGTCGAACGACCGAACCGCAATTTTTCGCGTGCACTCAATCGGCGTTAAGGCTAAGTCTAGAGGACGGTTATGCTTAGACGACACGACTTTATGGCTGTCGTCGAACCACCGAACGGCAAAGTTGCACTTGTTTTCAGAGTGCCGTTAATGTTTGGACGACACGTTGTTTGAAACCGAAGCAGGCCAAACTACCGAAGAAAGAAACGTTTATGGCATTTTCTCAAACCTTAAAGGAATCCAAACAATCGAAGACCTGAAAGTACGCAGGAACAGAAACAGAGAAAACAGAGGAAGCAAAACATCACCGTTCCAATAAGAAAGAACAGATAAATATGGCATCAATAGCAACCCATTTCTCCACCGCCTTGATCCTTGTTCCAGTTGGGCTACGCCGCCTCTTCTGCTCCTCCTCCCTCTTCCTCAAGAACCCATCTTTATTTAGATCGAAAACGTGGTATCTATCTGATACTAAATGGAAGAATGTTGATTTATACATACTCACCATAGCCCTTCCTATTGCTTCTTTCTCTGAAATCTTCCTTTTCTTGTCTTTTTCTGGTCACCCAACTTACCGTTTCTCATTCTTGCATCAATCGCTGGTTCTTCTCCTTTACTGGGTGCTGACCTTTTTGTTTCTTTTGCGTAATAGCATTGACCCATTAGCTCTTAATGATAATTTCTTGTTTGCATTTACGGGGATCGTGTTCTTCATAGAGTATTCAGTCATTGGCAATGGAATTTCTGGTCTTATTGATGGGGCTGTTTATGGTCTGTGTCGTGATTTGACCATTATTTGTGGTTGCTGTTGCTTATATTTGGCTATTAGGCCTAATGCCTTTTTTGTGGAGTTTTGTTTTTGCTGTGCGTTGCTTTTGAGGGGGACTTGGTTTTTGCAAGCTGGATTGTCTTTATATAACGACTTCTTTGTTTTCAAGGGGTGTCATAAGATAATGGTTTCTCCAGAAAATGAAAATGCTGATATGAAGTGTGATCTTGAAGAGGATGGACTGAGGGGTGTTGCATTGGCTAATTTGTTGTTTATTGGCCATGTAATTGCGGTCTTGCTTGTGAGCTTTGGGGTATTTGGTTTGTTGACAACTAATAGAATTTCAAGGCATGGTGAGGCAAGTGGTGCATTGCTGGCAGGGCTTGAATCTGACAGTCATTCAATACGCCAACTTCCTGAATTTGAGCTGGAATGAAGCGCATGGCTTTTCTTTTTTCCTGTAATCTTCCTTGTACAATATTCATTTAATCAAGTTTAATGGTTTCTTTGTTCTATAAATATAAACATTAACATAGTTGCTGTTCCTAAAAGAAAAATGCTACATTGATCATCTCTTGATCATGAAATAACTTTCATACATGAATGTTCATGTTCAAGTTTTTGTTTTATTATCTGAGATTATTGAATAATGTTTGCAACTTTGCCCCTATTGTCCTTATTTATGTTCTTTGTGAGTAGTCTCTTATGCAAATGCCACAAAGAAGTCCAAAGCAAGAAATTTACTGTTTACTCAAAGTGCTCATATTTATTTAGCTTAATATGATGTTAATGCTGCACAACGCAATCAAATAGAAGTTGTTGTTTTCGTTAGTGTTTCTGAAGTTAGATTTCCTTTTTAACCTTTAATTATGTTTAATTCAAAGAATATGATTTGTACTTCGAATAGTGCCTCAGATTGAATGCATCCAAGGTAGCAGTTGGAGTTTATTATGATTGTATTTGTGTTACAATGTTTCAAAGCCATTTACATGCAGGAAAGAATTGCAAACAAGTTGCTGTCACTGATTTAAAATAGTAGAAACAATCGGAAAATCATAGAGATTGCTAACGTTTAGGTTGTATGTCAACAGCGATGTGAACTCCAAGTATTTGAATGCATCCAAGGTAGCAGTTGGAGTTTATTATGATTGTATTTGAGTTACAATGTTTCAAAGCCATTTACATGCGGGAAAGAATTGCAAACAAGTTGCTGTCACTGATTTAAAATAATAGAAACATTCGGAAAATCATAGATTGCTAACGTTTAGGTTGTATGTCAACAGCAATGTGAACTCCAAGTATTTGAACTTGAGATTTTAGTTCAAATTGTATGCAGAAAAAACAGGACATGTTTTTACCTACTTTGGTGTGTAGTTGCAATTACACTAAAAATATAGAAAAAACCTTGATTCATCTAGTTGTGAAAGGAAATTAAACATTTTCTGGACCTTTTCTCTTAGTTTCGTAACCATGTGCCAGAACTTAGAATAACTAAAATATATATATATATTTTTTTTTGAAAAAAAAAAAAAAAGCTTTGGATGTTATTTGTCTCTTCATGAGTTAATTTTAGCATTCTTTTAGTGGATCGCATATGATATTTAGCAGGCTTTGAGTAGCATCATATGTCTGGTCTTCATTTTTTTCATCATCATATTTCCTTCTGGAGCTGTAAACGATTTAAGTTGGTGTTCAGGATGAGCATAAGCAGCCTAAGCTTCAAAGGGAAGTCCCACCAGCACAAGCAAGTCTTGTGAAAATGTATTACTCCATTGTCCCACGAACTGATTTTTATCAGATAACATCTGATAGATTGGCTTACCTGCTTGCAGGAGTTTTTTCTTTCCAATACATGAAGGGTGCATACCAGTAGGAAGGAGATAGCTGTCAAATGCTTTATTTACTAGTCCTTTGAGTTTTGTAGGACTTCTGAAAAAGTTTAGCTTTCACAAGAATATCACCAGAATAGTAATTTCTTCATTGCTTTATTAAAAGATCCTTCGAAGTTCGAAGCAAGGGGAATTGACATGGGATTTCATTCTCAAACTTGCATAGCATTAGGGGCAACAGGTAAGGAAGATTTCTTTGTATTAAAATTCCATAGGACAAGAAACTGCATAATTGCTTGTGTTGCGTGCAATTTAATTGATATAACCTATGAACTTCTTAGCACGTAGTAACGTCATATGTAGATCTTGATATGGCTAGTTAATATTTTACTATGCTGTCTAGTGGATACTGAAATCATTTCGCTGTGGTTTCCACAATTTAAGTAGACTTTATTATCATACAATGCCGTGAGAAAAGGCTTATACTAACATCATGGATGATGTAGAAGTCCTCCAGTGCAATATTGCATGTCTTAGTTGCAAATAAAACATATGGACTATAAATTAATCTAGTTTGGTATATCTCATTTGGGAAGAAAACTTTGGGATTGTCAACCATCTTCTCTGAAAGCGCCCAAATCCATGGATCTTGATAAAACGAATTCGCTTGATCTTTCTAGTAACCTCACCACATCTTTGTTTAAGCATTTCAGATTTTGGGAAACGGACCAGTTTCGTAACATACCTGCATCTTGCCTTTGCTGGAAGGAAAATAGAATATGAATGAAACCAAAATGTAAAGGAACATTTATTTCTTTTGTTCTAAAAGCTAAATTTTCTAATGATCACTATGCTATAAATGTTATGCTGATGGGACTGATATATTATCATTCCATTATATTATAAAACAGCCTGTTTCAACACCAAGCAAATTAATTATTGGGGGGGAAGGGGGTCTTAAAGCTAAATTTTCTAATATCACATGCTATAAATGTTATGCTATGGGATAGATATATTATCATTCCATTATAATTATAAAACAGCCTGTTTCAACACCAAGCAAATTAATTATTGGGGGGAAGGGGGGGGGGGGGTGGTGTGGTGTGGGTGTGGGGGGTGGGAGTTCCTTAATATTTCTCATCTCTGTAGTATATTAAACTAGAAACACATTTTTGGTGCCTCCGAAGGATAGAATTTTCCCTTTCCTTTTCTTTTTTTTTTTTTTTTAATTTTTTAATTTTTTTAAGTTCATCTAAGGTATCCTAATAGATTGGCTGAAAACATACCTTTAACCCTTTTAACTTTTTCACCTTCCTCCTGATTTTCCTTGTGCAGGACCTGCAAAATGCACATGAGAATTAGTTTGCCATCTTGTTAGCTCAGTCTCTTGTGAAGGTTGCTCAAGCAATCTTGACTAATGTTTGCTTGTTTTTGCAATATTAGTTCCTAGGTTCAGTCCATATGTGCTGTTCGGTGTGTAGCAAGAGGCATATAAGAAAAGGAAAAAAGAACTTTGTTTTTTTTTTTTTTTTTTTTTTTTTTTGGAGTTTTAAGAAAAGGAAAAAACTCTAGCCTAAAATTTAACAAAAGAAAAACGAAAAAGCCTTTTGGTTTCTTCACTTGGGTTTGCAATTCAACTATTGTGCACTTTCGTTGTCCTAGTTTCAGTTTTAGCACCTCAACCAAGCTTTCCAAACTGCCTTTTGCATCTTCCTCTTTTATGAAGGCCTCTGGTGCAACTATTCAAAAAAATTTTGTCAGCCAAAGATACAACTCCACGCATTTACACACTCTGTTTTTCCCCAACAAATAATACACAAAAAGAAAGCTATTAGTTTGAAACCTTACCTTTACATGGTTTTTTCACATAAGGCAATAAGAAGTTTAACAGAACTCTCATACCTTCTTACTAGTTTTTTAACCTTCAACTGACCGTGATGAATTCTGAAATATTATAATATGTCAAGTCTGAAGATGCTCAAAGCTTTTTCTTATATTGGGAGTAGCTCATATCTGAGAAGAATTCAAATGCAGCCATTTGATTTCCAATGAGAGATGTCAAATCAAGAATTCATCAAGTTGCTGTTTGGTTAAACTATGATGGGCACAACATGACTACCTTTCAAATGGACAGACAATTTTTGCCAAAGGTAATTGTAACTTTGTAAAATGATCTATTGCACCATGCTGTTGTTTATATTTAGGATAGTAAGATAGGATACCAAACGAAACAACCCCATTTTGTAGCTCCCATCTTCTAAGATTCTCTCTACATTCTGGTGGAAGGTCGGCTGACAAGTGAAGTGGTCGCCTTTTGGACCCATTTTTTCTGAAACTTCCCACATCATCATAGCTCCCTCATACCCCGGAAACGAACACTAGAGAGACAGGCACATGAGCTTATTTTTTCCTAAGACCGCCAAACACGAGCCGTTTCCAGAGTCCAAATTATCTCGTTTTGTCCGCAAAACCTGAAAAAAAGGCCGTTGCAATAATCTACATCTGAAGGTTCTTGACACACGCATAAGGAAATACTGAGACCAGTGGATTTTCAGTCGGCCTGCTTCGCAACATACTCAATTTACTTTAATTTAGACACTAGATTGGAAATAAAAGTATGCAGTGAATCTTTATTCATTAGATTCCATAAGAGCGCCGTGTTCACAATCCTGAAAGTGAAACTACAGCATATTATTGGTTATATCAAAGCCAAGAGGGTGGTTTCCTAGCTGTGAATCTAAATAATTTAAACTTTGTCAAATCTTTCTCTAATATTTTTGAAACGTGGTTTTATGGAAAATTTACATAGAGGCCATAACAGAGGTTGAATTAGCTGAATCTGTTCAGTTTTTTGAAATTTTTGGTAACTTCCTGGAAAGTGGAAACTTTACAAAATTCGCTAAACTTTATCCCTGATAAAGGCTACCGCCATGAATTACGCGT
Organism: Jatropha curcas; assembly: GCF_014843425.1. The sequence continues at coordinate 4,133,972 of NW_023590739.1, forward strand.
GTTTCTGGTGGAGTATAAATGGTTGGAAAAATATTTCAATGAGACTTTGGATTTATACAAAATTAACTGAAAGCTTTATCTTAGCAGATGTAGTTCATCATCGTAACACACATTGACCAGAAAATATTGACCTCAATGATGAGTCTCTGAGTCAAAATTAATGATAAAACTGACATATTTGTTGCTGAAAAATTAATCATTTTGTTGCTAATCATCGCTCTTTAGCTTTTTATGGACACCTTACCTATTTTTAAGAAATTACAATTCCTTGCATCGAAATTACCTGTTTGATGACATAAAAGGGCTTCTTGGGTCCGCATCATCGAGTTTGATTGGCTTTATGCATCCCTAGATATTTCCTGGCGTTTACGTTCATCAACATTTTTTTCAGCTGGGAACTATAGATATCAATATGCTTGCACTGAAACGAAATTTGTCCTAAAATCACTTTTTCAAGAATCTGAAACAGAACATAACTCGCATATCATCATGAAATGAATGTGCAGCAACATGACAGCTTGAAATATGAATACGACATCAGATAATTTCTTAGAAAAAATGAATGACTGACACAAGGTATATAGCTATGCCCTTTTAAAATGTTTCTTTATTATTCCTAATTGCCTTAGAGAAGGAAGATTTGTGACACAGCCAATGTTTGACTCTGATGTTTTTATATTTTTGCTTAGCATCATTGCTCTCACTCGTTTTCACCTACACTAGGTGTTATTAAAATCTGAAGTTTCTTTGACTCTTTCGTTTTTCAATTAACTCCCGCAATTATCCAACATTCAAGTATCTGTTGAAGAAGTTGTGGGGACTGTTCGAGCCGCGAATCCGCATCGATTCTGGAAAAGCAAGAATATATTTAGGACATTGTGTTTCTCGTACTGATCAATGGCAGGTGTGGTGCTTTGTACTTTCCTCTAATTAACTTTGCTTATATATTATGATTTGCTCTTCTTCGGTGTGTGCATGACATTGAGCTTATATTTTATGTTGCATCTCGCTCTATGTTGAGATGAACATGGCGTCTTGACTCTCATTTATGTAAATTGGCTTTTCTACTTCATGTTTTTCAGTGAGTAAATATCTTTGCAAATTACTAAAACCATGGTCCTAGTCCATTCCATTATTTTCCTTCAATATGCAGCTTCAGAAACCTTTTGATTTCTTAAGTGTATCTCTGTTCTCTTGCCAACCCATAGATTTTAACCCTTTAGTTGTTAGTGTATTACGCCATCAGTGAGAATAGAAAATTAATAATGAAAAGACACAAGTCTAGGATTACTCGAAGAATGATTTTAAGCCGCAACTGAAAAACTGCTCTTATCTATAGTAGCATATAACTCTCTCGCACAGCGGAGTTGTAAATGAAAATGTAACCACACACCATCATGCTATTATCATCATATGGGTGGATTTAAGCATCAGCAAGCCAAACCCTTTTTCATTAGGATCTTGGCAATTAAGTTATTTAAGGGTGAGCTGGTATCCTTCTCTTGAGGGTTCAAACAATTTCCACGCGCATCAAGAACAAACTTCCTCTATCATCTGTAATAAGTGTAATGTGAAAGCCCGTATGAATTCAAGAAACCCTCTCGGGCAGCAGTGGAGTAGATTTAAAGGTATTCATGTGTGGATCTGACTGCCTGAAGACTGTTAAATAACACTGATCAATATAAATCCTCTCACATACTTTGTAGAGGCTGCTTATTATTATACGCATACGCACCCTATATGACAAGTAAATATACTGAAATCTCTAGCCTCCAATCTTGTTGTATTTTCAATGAAAATACAATTAAAAATTTTTTTTTAATGAAGTAGGATCTGATTAAAGAAACCAAAACTGCTGCCCAAAAGTGTTGAACGAACTTGCCTGAATGTGGTATTCTACAGACCCAACTCATTACAAGTGATGATCAAAATCTCCCACAGGTTTCTCCGGCACTGCATGAAATAAAAATTACATCTATGGTCATTTACTTTGTGTAAAATGCATGCAACTTGAAATAAAGTCATCTTAATTGCAGGGAAGTGAAGAAGCAAAGTCATCACGTTCAAATCACAGATAATAATACTTTCGCCTCAAATTAAGAAAGTCCAAATCATTTTACATCTGTCCAATCCCTTCAATAATTTGGACCTGTTCTGATATTTACTTATTTTTGCTTTTCTTTGCTCGACATGATCTGCCATCCACAATATACCATGTGTTTATTTTCAGCTGACTAATATTATGGGCTCGAAGTTTTTTTTTTTTATCTAGAACATAAAACGAGAGAGCCCAATCAGAAGGCTAGCCTCCCACTTGCCTAATATGAGTTTGTGAGTGGCAACTAGAAAATGGCAAGAAAGTATGGTGGTGGAAAATGGTTTAGAAGGTCTGTAGTGAACCAAACTATTCAGTTTTAGTCCCTCCAACCAACAACTTGTAGCTTACTTCAACAATTGGTTATCCTACCTGGAAAACATATCTTGTCTGCCATATTCTGGTAGTTCAATAGTCACAAGAGAAGCTACCTACAGCTTCCAAGTTGGTCGATATTTTACTTTGAACTATTAATGATTGTGTCCTTTATTTTATTTCTTTTATCTTAATGTTTTTTCTTCATTTTGGTAAATCCGAGTATTGAAACTTTTCGACAGGTTAACTTTCAAATATGGTTGAATAAATGAAAAACAAATACAACTCAGTGAAGTTTAAAGGGGGTAAGGGGAAATCAGAGCCTCGATGTTTTACAAATGCAGAAAACGTATGCAAGGAGCGAAAATGAAAAAATTTACCATGAGCCTATTTGCTTATTTTTATTTTTTTGAAAAGATGGATCTTTGGGGTGGTTACTTTAACTGTAAACTTGAAGGCAAAATCTCTTGAGAGCAGGCCGAGGCCTCTCGAAAGCATGCCATCCTGAGCTCTCTTCTCATCTTCTAACCTTAACATATGACTTCTTGTTAGAATGTATGCCATTTTGCCATTATACTGTTTTTGAGTATACAATAAAGTTCAAGCGTGCTTGCAAGTCCATGCTTTAGTTGCCTAGAAAGGCAAGTACCTACCTTCACTTCCGTATTCTCCACTGTAAAATAAATCTTTGTTTGTAAAAACACGCTACGAAAAGACATGGATCATCCTCTCCTGTCTATATTCTCCCATTATTTTAACTGTAATCAATCTATGATACACTGATTTGGCACTATCTAAATAGGCAATAATTTTTCTTTTTAAAATTTATTCTATTAATCTTCAACATATATATATAATATATATATAATATATATATATATATAATAAGAGAGAGAGAGAGAGAGCTAAAATGCTAAATTGATCTTCGAAGCTAATATCATAAACTTCACTCTTTCTTATTAATTGTAGGATAAATTTCGATTCCGTAAATATTAGGATTCAATTCAATTTGTTGAAATTACATTTTAATTACATACAATAATACAACCCTAAAACGGAATCAAGGTCATTATCTAATTTAGCAACACAACAGAGAAGTCATGGGCCCCAACTAAAGCACTTCGTATGTGTTATTAACCCCCACTCACTCAAAATTCACAGCCACGTAAACGACAGCCAGACCGTACTGTATTTAACATAAACAGAACGCGTATTATATCGTCACAACGAGATTACTAACATCAGCCAGTAATATCCCGGGCACCACACGCCACCTTATTCACAGCCGCTCCCGAATTCCGATCTCCGCACACAAAAACTATAAATTTTGGAAATACAAAAAGATATTCTATCCAATTAAGAAATGAAAGTATACCATTTTTCCTGCTGGCTCTTGTTCTGTCTCTTCTTTATTTTTATCTTTGAGCTAATGCAATTGCGTTTGTTGACCTGGTTAAATGGTTTCAATTTCATGTTTTGTCTTGATTCTGCTTTTAATGGACGTTTTAATTCGGATTTTCTCGGTTCTTTGCCTTTTTCCTTCTCCCCTTTTGGTGTATCTAATCTAACAGGCCACTGTAATCTTTGCTTCTCAAGCCCCTTCAACTTTTTTCTGGTCAACTAATTCTCTGGAAAAATCGTTATATTATTTCTGTCAATGACTTACCTTCTTTCGCTCTTGTATGTGTTAGGTTTTCTGATTCTATCTTTTCTTGAATCATTTCCAAGCTTGATCATCTCGAAAAATGAACGCGTTGCTGAGCTGAATTGACAAAACTGATCTGCTGCCTTTACCCACATTAAGAAAATCTGAAATTTTAGGGTTTAGGAATTTGCTAATTCCTCGAAACGTTTTAGCCGATCTGGGTTAAACTAGGACTTTCAGTTGAGCAAGTAAAAGAAAGATCCTAGGTTATTCAGTAAACTATCTGCCGCTTCATCTTTCTCCGCAATTTTGCTTTGATACTTTCAGCTCTCTAAGTATTGGTGTTTTGTGTGTGTGCAATTTCGATAGGATACGGATTGGTAAAAGAGCTAATGGGCTCAAAACAAGCTTTGATTAACTGTAGACCTCTGAAAAAACTTGAAGAAATACTTACTGATGATAGAGAAATTACAGTGATCCAATATTTGATTGCCCTAGGGGAGGTGGAATGTCAAGAAATCCAGAGAGAGTGCGGAGAAAAGTTTCAGTGGAAATGATAACAAATGGAATAAGCTGGCAGAAGGTTTAGCTTATTTGAACCAAGGTTAATTATATAGTGTTTGCTTAGTTTTAAAGATTTTTTGTGATGTTTTGGCTTTTTGCTTGCTAATGTTTTGTTTTTTATCCTATCTTTAATACTCAATTGTTCGAAGTTCTTGGTTTTTGGTTTAAATTTGGTGTAATTGGATTTATAACTATTGCTGAGTATAGACTAACGAAGTTTGTTGAAACAATCATTCCTAAAGTGGAATGTGGATGCATGTTGGTCCAAATGCATAAATAGTAGGATAAAGGCTCAGTTTGACTGTTACAATCTGGGTGGTTCTTAAGTTACTTTATACCAATTATACTTGTTGTGACTCTATAAATAGTTTATTGCCTGTACCAGGCTAAAAACTTCACAGGAATTATGTTTTTGCATGTTTATCTGCATGCATACATGAGTGCTTAAAGTATTTGCTTCCTAGTTAAGGGCTAAGGAAGTGAACTCGAATGCTTAATGGCGTGAAAATGCATTTTGTTTGTAAATTATTTTTGCTTCCTGGTCACGCCATTAATAAAATTATTCAGCCTATTCCACTAATTTGGCTGACCTAGATAGTGAGTTGTTTCTGCATCAAGCGCAAGTTAGAACTAGTCTTGTTTGTATACTGTTTTTAGAAACTTGAATTCATTTATAGTTGTTCAATTTGAGATCTTTTCGTTTTGCTTTTCCATACAAATGGCTATACAGCCAGAGTAATGTGACTTGTGAGTTATGTGATGGATGAACTAGTGCTGTCCTTTTTTTACATTATAAGCCGGCTTTGTTTGAAATAATAGATAAGGGACGGTATTTAGCCGAACCTAATTGGAATGAAAAGACTCACAAATGATTCACACAAATTCATATATACTTGATGAATTTTTTTTTTTTTTTTCTATTTTGTCATTGGGTCTTGTTGAAAATCTTCCAACCATAACTGACTTAACGATATTGCTTGAGTTACAGTGCAAATTTAGATTTAATTTTAAGTTTCTTCCTGAAAGAAATACTTGTCTTTGCGAATGTGTCTAATTCCACTGTCTACTCTTACTATGATATGATTTTTAGGCCATTACTGCTCCCTTTTAACAAAAATGGAACGTGAACTAAGTTTACTTTTAGTGAAGGGAGAGCTATTCACTGCCTATCTCAAACTAGCATTTTATAAAGAGGCTGCAACTAAGGCTAAAGATACGAGTTTAAAGCGAAGAATTATTGGGGCCCGTTGAGCAGTAGGCATTAACTATGGTTTTGATGCAAACCTCCTGCAACATTAGCATAAAATGCTACTTTTACCTTTTTAAACCCAATTTTCTAAACTTATCCATCACTGAGAAGGCTTTACTGTAATATTAATCAGTAGGCATTTTTTAAACAGATGAGCCAACATATATTTTCATTTGAAATTTGAAATTTGAAATTTTGACATCTGTACGCATAGATGATAATTGGTCTTAGCCTTCACTGCTGGCATGCCTATCTGTCAAATGTCCTGTTTTAACTTTTGAAAACCTCTAGCACTTCTGCTAAGCTATGCTACCTTGAGTTGCATGTTGCAGCAGTAGCATCTTAAATGTCCTACCTACTTATACATTGTCTTATCAAGAGAACTCTTCATGGGAGAACTATGAGGTTAAGAGAGAAATAAAAATAGCATATGAGAACTTGGCTTTCATTTAGATGTAGCCTTATGTCGGAAATGTTATTCTTGGCGTTGATCATTCAGCTAACATCAAAAGACTTTCCCTCTTCTGTCAACTAACAGATCTCAGGTAATGTTTCTTTAAACTTAACCCTAGTCTGAACTCCTGAACTTTCGTTGGCTGCATGAAGAATTCCTTTCCTTTTTCCTTTCACTGTTGGGAGCAAGGTTCTCTCCCATTGGATTTATCTTTCTTACAAGGCTCTGTCCATAGTTTTCTGGTGGATCTGGGGAATGTCATGTTTTTTTTTGGCTTGATATCACTGCCAATCTAGTCGCATGGTTTAATTTCTATGTTTTGGTGTATCAACGTCAAAAACCATACCAAAAAGACAGCACTATGGATAGAAGCCCCACATATTACCAAGCCTTTGTTCTCAAAACCAATCCTAAGCTCCCTTTTGGCATCTTTCAATAAAAATACTGGTTCGACCTAGAAATACTCAGTTATTGCTTTGTCTTCTTCCATAAATTTTATCTTCTGCATACAGCCCTCTTGGCCTAAATTCTCATATTAATGCATATGGGAAAAAAATCAAATGAGTGAATGTTTTATCCTTTTTTATGCTTGCTTAAAATTAGAATTGAAAAACAATGGAATTTTTTGGGAAGATAGAAAGAAATGAATCGTGAAGGAATTGAGTTTTTTTTTTTTTGGTTTTGTTGGGGTGGGGGGATGGGTTGTTCAACGATTTTGTAATTTGACTATGAGGTACATGTTAGACCATGGTAAAATCCACTCTATAATCCATGTTCGCAGAACCATGTATAATGTTTGAGTAATTAAAAATCATGCTTCAATAAGACATGTCAATTATGGTCAGATGAATAGAGGCACCCAAGTAGCTTAGGTCAAACTTTCTCTATTGGCCACTGTGGGTTAACCTTGGATGCTATCATGGGCCCCTTCATTTGTAAAGGCTGCATGGATCCGATTCTGAGAAATCAACTAAATCTGTAACTCCCAGTTGAACTGCATGCATAACTTATGTTAAAGCAGAACTCCTGCTATCGACGATACTGTTTCCTTCTGTTGTCACTTGACATGGCTTGTTGGCCTTCCCTCTATTGTGATTGTGTGGAAGTCGTTTGATGATGTGTTACAGTTGAAGCAATTCAACAAGTAAATATAGGTCCTACCTGACAAAACTGGTGAACCACTGAACTGCCAAATGAAGAATAGAACAATATTAGGGATTTACTTTGGCATTGATACTTATTTTCTAGGCTTTAGAGTTTGCTCCTTGCTCAACTGTTTTTCTGTTTGTGCCTGCAGTGACAAGTAGTGATACTGATGAAGAAAGCTGAATTCTTGCATCTGTAACTATAATGTAGATACTTCAGCACAATAACTTGTAGATATCTTGGGGAAAGTCAATGAAGCATCCTCTAGGACCAACAAATTTGATAATTACAAGTGAAATGACCCTGTTGTCAACTCCCTTGTTTGGCAAGGACCAAAGGTTCTGAAGGCTTGAAGAAAGGCAAATAATTTGATTTTACAATTTTCATAAATTTTTGCAGTGATTTTTTATCTAAGCAGCTTCAGCTATACAGAACTCATCCCAATTGTACAGATAGCAATAGTTTGTGATAGAGCTTACATATAGTTTAATGTCTGAAAATTCTTTGCCATTACAACTCTTGTTGAATATATGAGAGATAACACTTGTATTGCTTTCAATGATGGTTTTGCTGAATTTTGCTGGAAAAGATGCAGTTACTTCAAACCTGATAAATTATTTAGATTGCTTTGTGACCTATTTGAACATATTATGAGCTCTTTGTAGTCGCTAAGGTTATATTTGCCTATTTTCTGCAAGCCTTTCCATAAACCTTATTGATATTTCCTGGATATTGATTTGGGATTCGCTAACAAAACATTCTCAGGTTATGTAAGCATAAATTCCAGTTCAAATCGGTTCCAGAATATTTGAAAATAATTATTTTAAGCAATTGCAAGTACTTTGTTCGTTCCTTAGACGATACCTCATTTAGCTCATTATTGAAGCCCCTTCTACTTTTTGCCAACCGATTGTAGAAAATTCCTTTTAGTATAACCAAAAACTATTCTTATTGGAGGAATAAATGAACAAAAGAATCAAAAAAGAGAACAAAAAAAAGGAGGTTAAAAAGAAAAATGAACTCCCTTTCTGAACACCCTGCAGAACTGCCAAAAACAACATTCTTCTTCTCAACCAATCCAGAAAGAAGTGGATCAAAGAATTAAAAAAGAAAAATACAAAACATAACATCCCAAATTCCTTTCACTCCTGCCAACAGAAAATAACAGAAACTAACTTCTGTACGAATTTGGATTCAAAACTTGCTATTTTCACTTTCTGATCTGTTCAGAATCAAATGGTGTTTGTATAATTTTTCAAATGGGAAGGGTTTGAACAATGTGAGTTATTCTTAAGGCTCCAAGTTGGTGGATATCTAAAATAGGCAATGTCTTTCCTGTGCTTCTCCAAGAAAATGGCCTAACAGATGCACTTTTCTTTGAATCAACAGAAACTAACCAATTCTGAAAGGACTGGGCCCCCCCACCCCCACTTGCGAATTTCTTTATCTATGCTACATTTTCTTTTCTCTGTCTCTTCACTGGCGGGTAGCCGTTCCCTTAGCCTTTACCGCTTTCCACTGACTACAAGATTTCTACTGGATTCAGCAACAGGGTGAACAATATTGGACTCCTATTTCGAGCATTTTGATTCAATCGAAAACCAATTTTAATCCTCCTTCATTGAAATCCTGGAAGAGGGTTCAGGTTTTAGATTGTCCTCAGCTAAAGAAATCTTTTTTTATTGAACTACTGATAAAGACTCCATTTCTTGAAAAATTCTTCTTGGCTTATTCCTCAAATCATGAATATCATCATCATCAATCAAAATTCATCGGTTCTCCTCAATCATCGTCCAAGTCACTTTTCTCACAGCTCTTTCATCTTCTTCAATACATAGCTGTCACTGCAGTTATTCGATATTGTAATTTGAATGGATAAGATGCCATTTTTCCTCAGAAAGGAAGACAAACATTGGCCTCTTTTGCAGTTCTTCGTTACTTTCCTTTTCTTCTTTCTCTCTCAATCAACTTTTCCACCAATTATTTTCACTTTCTTTTGAATCGGCTCATAACGTCTGTACATTCAAGTTAAAGCTAATTCTTTCTAATTTTGCAGTTTAATGGCTCCTTTGCTTTAATTTCTGTAAGCAATAAAAAAAAAAAAAAAAGAAAGCAACCAGAACAGCACTGAGCCACAAGATGCACGGGGAACTGAAAGAAAGAATTTTGCAACATTTAGATGAAGAAAGTGACCTGAGCTGCAAAGAATCGAAGTTGTGGGTTTTTGTGTTTTTCAAAGATTTGCAGACAGCAGAAATCCAAAGATTGATAACTGCCAAAGTCCCTGCACAAAAGTAACGAGAATAAAAAATTGAAATCTGGTAAAATAGAAACAGGAGACAATCAAATTGAAAGATTGAAGAAAAACTTTACTTGGTCCTACAGGTGAATTCTGTTTAACTGGCTTTCGCGCTTTCCTCTTTGAAGAAGAAAATGCCAAAACACAGCAACCAAGAAAGCAACCCATTAGAGGTCTCCTAAAAAAGTCTGGCTTAGAGGTTTCTTGTTCATGGCAAAAATGGCTAAAATAGATAGATAAAGGAAAGAGAGAGGGTTAGGTTTTGTTTCATGGTGATGTGTGGGATTTGAAAATAATTTTGGCTCCAAACGGTTTTTGAAAATATAGAACGTTGAACTTTTAATAATGGGATAAATGGAAGGTGGTGGTGCTGTGGGTATAGGACCAGTTTTAATAACAAGAACTCAGAAACAGAGGGCAATACGTATTACAGTTTTGTCTCACTCACTATTCTATATGTATTTGCCAAAATTGCCGGCTCTTTTTTTTCCTTTTTCCTCGCACCTTTCTTTGCCCTTTTTTCTTTTTCTCTCTAGTTTTCCAGTCTTCTGTTTGTTAAGACCATATTATAAATTTAATTTATTTTTGCAAATTAAATGTGAATACTTTGTATTTATCAAATACAGGTTTTATGTGATCTATATTCTTTTTTGAATGTTCAAAAAATGTTGTAAAGTTTCTAAAATTTGTATACTCCTAAATAATTTTTTTTTCAATAATAACAATCTATGATTGTTCAGATAAATGAATGACTTTTTATTAATATCTTAATAAATTAAAGGTAAGAAAGGATAAAATAATATTTATTGACTAAATTTTAAATATGCAGTTTCGTTAAACCTACAAATAAAATAAACTGGTATAGAGCTTAGTAAAATGATTTGCATTAAACTATAATCCATTAAATGCCATTAATATTGCATATAAATAGTTTAATATAATTGATTGTCCGCATTGTTGATTTTTTTTTTAATCATTTCACAGTTTTTTTAAAAAAATAAACGATAATAACCAATTTATCCTTTAATTAATACTCATTTGATTGAGGCAAAAATTTAGTATATTTAATTTACGTAAGAAGTAAAAGTTAAATAAAATGACCTTAAATTACAGGAAAAAAAAAATTTAAGTGAACAGAGGACATAATAACTAAGAGTAACAAATTATTAACTTGTATGAAGGTTCTATTAAATATTTTCACACGACAATGTGGAGATGGGAAGATTGAATAGACTTTTTTTTTTTAAAATAATTTTTTGTAGCAATGATTAATTACCTTAAAATCAATATAATGCAAATTATATCATTAGTTTAAATGTCTTTATAAATATGAAAGGAATTAAAACTGAAACTACATGCATTTTATGTGTCGTTTTGGCTAATTGCTAGGATAAGAAATGATGTGTTGCCAAAATTGTTTTTTGAAACCTAAATATTAACTCCTACAAAATAATTTTAATGGGGGCATTTTTCTAAAAAAAAAAAAAGAGAATTTTAATTTAAACTTCTTAGGTAAAATAAACTTGAATTTGATTCATGATACATTACTACAAAAAATAGTATTATAGGAAACTTTATCAAAATTTTTTTCGAAATTAGAAAAAGAAAATTTTTATTACATAGCAAAAAATGTGCATCTGTTAAGAATAAATTTTAATATCTATCTCAAAAAGAAAAACAAGTTCCAGTTAGAAAAATAATAAATTTTGAACCTGAAACTTTTGTTATTGCCTAATTTGATTTAAAAAATAAATTTTTGGATATAAATATAAGGAATTTATGAATAAATTTACTCATTTTTTAAATAAAAGAAATTGAAATTCAAAGACAGAAATAAGGATGAATGTAAAAAAAATATTTATGAATTTATATTTAAAATATTATTTTGTAAAATTTGAATTATTTTAAAGCTCTTAAAAATATGAAAATGATTTAAAATCACAAAATAATACGTGTTAAAATAAGTCAACAAAACTATTTTAAAAACAATTTGAATATTTAAGAAAATTTTTAATGCCAATTTAAACATTATTCGCAACAATAAACAAAGCAACTTTTTTTCTTTGATTTTTTCTTTTAATATTTTTATTCCTGAGAAATAATTTAATTTTAATCTATTTTTTATTTAAAAAATGATTTTTATTGTCAGTGTAAAATGTTGTAAAACTAATTGGATTTTTCGACCCAAAACTTAGAAGTTCATTAAAAATATCACGTGCACATCATAAGATAACATTGTTAGAGGGCCTAGGAGGCCATGCGTTTTTCAGGAATCTAAAACCTCCACCAATCAAATCATGACCGTTCTTCGAAATCTGAAGAAATCTCAACCTCCAAAATCGCAATACTCTACAAATTCCCCTCTTTTAACAATAAACACACGTACGCAATCCTCTCTTTCTCCTCACTTTCTGGTCGCCCCAAAGCGAAATCCTTTCAGCACTCAGTTCCTTCTCCCCAAAAACCCCAATACAATAAATCCCAGAATTCCAAAGAATACCAAAATATCTTAAAAGCTCAAGAATCGTCCAATAGGCCATATTTTCTTTTATAATAAAGTAATGGATTCCAGATCCAGGGAAATTGCTAATTTATTGGAGGTTTTCATGGGAGACAACGAAGAGAGAGCTGATAGTGATTTACTTTCAACTCAATCATACGGCGAACGTTCTGCAGACTGTCGTAAATGAGAGACAAAGACCACTGGCAGACCCAGAGGCTTTTGGCTTTGTCGTTTCTTAATTGCAGATACCCGTCCATCGCTCGATTAACGTGTCTTCAAGATAGCATACCATTGATGTAGAACGTAGGACGAGAGGGTTTTTTCTTTTTTGTCGTTTTTATGTTTTTAGTGCGTAGTTTCGGTGTGATTTTGGTTTTTTCATGCCTAATTTCAATTCGGTGTCAGATGATTTGGGAATTTTCTGTTCTTGCTAAATTTTAAAAAATTGTTTGACATTTGAGACTTTTTACATTAATATTTTATTTAGAAATATAAGATTCAAGCTGGCGGTGTATAATGATATTTAGGGGTTGTTCGGATTTCTGTTCCCAAAAGTGTATACATTTCAATGGTTTAAAAGTTTGGGAATTCACATTGGACTATTCCCTGCCTGGGTTTATTTATTCGCCATGTAAAATCCTTCCATTCCGTTTATTAAGTATTGGTGATTATAGTTAAATTTTTTCAATAATGGGATTTTTTTCTTGGTGTTTACTCACCGAAAAACGACTGGGATATCCAACAATTAATTGGAGCCTGCCACGCAAGTAAAACATCCGTCGCTATCAATTGCTCTTCACCATAGGAATTTTCGTGAAGATCTTTTGTGGGACAGTTCTCTTTTTAGACTGAAGGAATAATCCTTAAAAGTGTGCGAAGATATAACATTTGAGCTTTAGTATGAGAGCATCTATATGATCCGAAATCTCTTTCCATTACTTTACCGTCCACGTCAGTGGTCTACCTTCTCTATCTTTTTAGCAACGTGTTGGATTTTTCCCTGGATTTTCAGTTATTTGACGACTACTGCCAGTAAATGGAAGTCCAATGAATTGTGGGTTTTTTTCCCAATAATTCGAACCCGATCCCAAAGTATTCCCGCGACAAAAGAAACTTCCCCAAGAAATTAATCAACTTTACCTTTGTGGAAATTAGAATGGCCCATTTTAACCACAGCGTGCCCATGAGAATTACATTATCCCGTTTGTTTTGTTTGGTTGGAGA